>CANSGD010000406.1:3600000-4280000 GCA_947645195.1 Patellifolia procumbens
CGTCACAAATTCGAATCTGATGGTATCCACTTCTCAAATCGATCTTGGAAAACACATTAGAACCATTAAGATCATCTAATAAATCATTCAATCTTGGAATTGGAAATCTGTATTTAATAGTGATCTTATTAATATCTCTACTATCCACAAACATGTACCATTCACCATTCTTCTTTGGAACTAAGAGAGTTGGAATTGCACAAGGGCTCAAAGACTCTCTAATCATGCCTTTAGACAACAATTCATTCACTTGCCTCCTTATCTCTTCAGTTTCTTTAGGGTTGGTTCTATAGGCAGGCTTATTAGGCAACATAGCTCTAGGAATTAGGTCAATTTTGTGTTGGATGTCTCTTTTAGGGGGTAGGCCGTGGGGTATTTCATGGGGGAAGGAATCTTTGTAGTTTTCAAACAATGGGACAAGCAAAGGGTGATCTAGATTACTATCAGCTTGTTCCTTTTGATCTATATTTAACAATAATTCACGAAAAGGACTAAGTTCATGATAATCAGATTTTAATAAAGTGGTGAGTGAATGATATTTTTATTTTGTGGAATGTTGTTTAGAGGTAGGGATAGACATGATAGGGGTTAGGGTTACTTTCTTTCCATCTTTAGTGAATGAATATGTATTCTTGTAACCATCATGTATGACTCTCCTATCAAACAACCATGGACGCCCTAACAACACATGATAAGCATCCATAGGAATAATATCACACCAAATCTCCTCTTTATAGTTACTACCAATACTAAAAGATAATAGAAAACGATTAGTAACTTGGATACCTTTACCTTGATTAAGCCATTGAATCACATATGGCTTAGGGTGTGGAGTAGTTAAAAGCTTCAACTTATCCACCATTGTTTGGGACGCCACATTGGTACAACTCCCTACATCAATAATTAAGGTGCACACCTTATTCTCAACAGTATATCTAGTATGGAATATGGCCTCTCTTTGTTGTGACTTCTCTTCATCTACCACTCCACTCAAGGCTCTCCTAACAACTAAGCATTCACCCTCATCAGGACCAACAATCTCTTCTCCATATTCCTCCTCTTCACACGCCTCCATGACTACATCATCTGCAACATCTAGGGCCTCATACTCTACTAGGGTTACAACTCTTTTGTTAGGACACTCAGAAGCAATATGTCCTCCTCCTTGGCACCTAAAACATTTCCTAGTAGATCTATTTGGGGTGAAAGTATTGGGGGTGAAAGTATTTGGGGTGTTTGGGGATTTTTGGATCGAATTTGAGGTAGGTTTAGAAAAGGTTGTGTTTGGTTTAGAGTAGGTGTTAGGTTTTGGGTAATAACGAGCTACTTCTGCCTTTCCTTTGCTCTTTTGTTTCTTCTCCACCTTGTGAGCCACGATGACCAAGTCCTCTAAAGTAGAAAAAGGATGCAATTCAACTATGTTAGCAATCTTAATATCCAAACCACCAAGAAATCTTACCAGAGTTTGAGGCTCATCCTCTTGTACTTCACACTTCATGAGATATGACTCGAATTCCCTTGCATAGGTCTCCACTGAATTCGAACCTTGTTGTAAATGATGGAACTTGGAAAAGTTCTCTTGGACATAGTAGGTAGGAAGAAATTTCATCTTGAGTAGCTTCTTCATTTTCGTCCAATCTCTAAGCTTTTCCTGCCTTTCTCTTTCTCTCTTGCTGCACTTACTAGCCAACCATGTTGATGCATATTTTCTAAGCCTGAGAGCAACAAGCTTGACTTTCTTATCATCCGTAATTTGTTTGTAGTCAAAGACTCTTTCCACAGTCCTTAACCATTCCACAAACTCATCTGCATCCAATCTACCATCATACACAGGAAGATCCACCTTAAAGTCATTGAAATTTCGTTGACCATTTTGGATGGATGGAACCCTAGATGATTCGTCACTATCTCCTTCTGAATTCCCAAAGGATTCATCTCCTCTTTGTTTTCTTAACCTTAAAGACATTCTCCTTACTTGATCTTGAAGCAAGGCCATTCTAGCCTCACTATCACGCTTCTATTCCTCCATCATAATGATCCTTTATTGTAACTCTTCGTTGGTTTGGCTAGTACCAGTGTGTTTAGGGTTTGTGTTTGGGCGATTTTAGGCTAGGATATGTGTTGGCTCTGATACCAAGATGTTATATTCTGGATATATGCTAGGCAAAATAGGTTTGATTATGTTTTTAGGAATGATAGTTAAGCTTTACTTAATTCAACTTAGATACAAATGCACCACTAAATCAAGTTAAGGTTCCTAAGATCACCACTTGATTCAAGCTCAAAATCAAGCTAGCATAGGCGCCTAGATTAATTAGGAATTAATCAAAGCAAAATAAAACTCGAAGTTTTAAATGTCTAAACGTCCATTGAATTTTATTGAAATGAAATGTGCCCTTTAAATACATGTCCTTGACTCTCTAGGAAAATAAATACTGAAATTAAAATAATTGAAAACTAATTAATCTAAAATCTATCTAAGTAGGGTTGAAGTCGATCCTTGCTTGCTTGCTTATCATTTTCGACGGCTCTCCATACCATTTCCCTTGATGTTCTCACTTATCCCTTCAAAGTAGGAAACCAAACCCTATGATGATAGTGTTAGGCGCCTAAGATAGACTTTGGAGGGAAAATGATTTCTTTTTCTTGATCTTCTATGCTTGGCCGCCCATTTTGTGTAAAAGATAGATGTTCCTTCCTATCTTTTCTCTTAGTTGATCTTCTCTTGAGTTAGGCGCCATTTTGCTGCAGTTTAAGTCTTCACTCGTCCAACATACCATCATACAACCCTAATGGACTCTCTCATTAACATAACTGAAATTACAGCTCAACTAATACTTTCCTAGTTAATATAATATGACATTTAATTAACTAAGAGTAAATTTTATTAACTAGACTCCCTAATAAAGAAATAAAACATAGTAACTTAGTCACTATTTAATTAACTACGCTAAGGACACTTTCAAAGGACTTAAGGGATTTCAGAACATCCCTTAACACACAAGCAACCATGTTCTTAGTCTTGGGATCGATGGAGCTAGATGGACCTCCATCAAACTCGATCGAGTTTAGCCTTTGATAGTTTTGTTGTAATAGCACATGTACTCTTTCGTGAGTTTGATGTAGCTAAAAGTACTACATTAGTTACTAGTGTCTGCACCTTGTTGGTTTCTGTACTTTCTTACTGCCTTATTAACTTAATGTTAGTTATTTTTCACTCCCATAGATGCTTTTTTTATGGCTCCTATAATACCGAAGTTAAACTTCTAGAGATAGCTATAATCATGTAGCACTAGGGATGAGGTTTAGATCATTTTAGGAAATGGGTTTGGAGGAGCATATAGTAGTAAAACTAAACAAGCTTCTAAATTTTGATGAGGGTATTGTTGTTGTTGTTGTTCTTGGAGTATGGTATCTGATGAGTGATAATGTTTTACTACGACTAGTTTTCTTTAACTGATTTCTTTGGTTGTAAAATAAACTAGTTATCTTTATTTTGCGGAAATTTTTTCTTTTTGGCTCTTATTCTGTTCTTAATAGTTCCATCAATTTATTAATGAAATAGACCTTAAGGCTCGCAAAAATGAAGCATATAAAGAACATGGGTGGCGGATATTGTAATTTTGCGGAAATTTTCTATTTTTGCTTATAATTCGTGTAGTTATTTGTTATTTCAAGTTCATAATCGTACAAACAATGTTACAGTTTTATGATTTTACATGTTGTAATTTGGAAAGTTATCTTACTAAAAATTTGAAAGTGAGATTAGGTATATAATGTCACAATTTGTTACTCATTCCATCTCTATGAACTTACAAGTTATCATCTATTATGAAGTTGAAATGAAGTTACAACTTATGATCTAACAGTTTAAATTAGTTTCAAATTTTACAATTTGTTACGAATAGTGTAATTAAATTGGTCAGTAGGGTAAATTAATTAATTAAACCAAGAGATCTTGTGTTGGTAAGAAAGACTCAATTGATAATGAGAGGGTGACAATACAAGATCTAGCTACCGGTTATGTGGAAAACAATGCTGTGGAAAATTTAGTTCAAAATCATTGTGAATATGATTGGCTTCAAAGAGTCGATTAAAACTAGGGAACATACGCCGAACATTACACCGCCCATTGTTATGGGCATACAGATTTGTCCACATTGCTTTCTATTCATTTGTTTACATTTAAAAAGATTAAGAATCTATTGGTTTATTTTTTTGTTCTAGATTGATTACGAGGCAATTGAATTTCCAATCGAGCGAGAAAAAAATAACTAAAGTCATTATGCACTCTTTTAAAACAACGCAAAAATAATAAATAACTTTACTAAAGATAAAAAATGTGTGTTGCGTGGACATAAGTGTATCCAAAATTTCTTTCTAGTTTTCAAGTACACTACGACTTATTATGAGAGTAGTTGAATTCAATGGGAGAGTCTTCGGTGCAGGATTTTCCAGATATCGAATGTTTTTACCAATTTTTGTAGAGTGAAATTAAATTTTGTTACTTGTATGGTTTAGTTTTTTTTACCTATTGATTGATTGAATCAAAATATTTTTTTCATATATATATATATGAGCAAAATGAGCAACGATAAGTGAAAAAGAGTAGACATAGAAGAAAAGGATACACTTTCTTCCGTAATGTCATCTCCTCCACACAATCTGATCTGCAACAATATGATTAGTTTATATGAAGATACTTGGGTACTTATGATTAGTGATGATTTTGTTGTTTTTAGTAACAAAGCAATTTTATGACAGTATTGTAATCGTGGAAATAATTAAAGTGTTTACTTAAAACACATACAAGTGAAAGAATCAACTGAACAACTAAAATCAAAATACATCCAACTGAAACAAAATGAAGTGATCTAGCCAAATGTTATGATCAGACACGCCTGACACAATACCTTCTCTTGGTTGATTTGCCAATTGATCTACGATTGAGCTATTTAGAAAGTGAGTTGGAAGAGCATGTAGTACTATACAGATGTGAATGGAACCAACTAGATCGAGTTTAGCCTTTGATAATTTTGTTGTAATAGCACATGTACTTTTTCGTGAGTTTGATGTAGCTAAAAGTACTACTTTAGTTGCTAGTGTCTGCACCTTGTTGGTTTCTGTACTTTCTTACTGCCTTATTAAGTCAATGTTAGTTATTTTTCACTCCCTTAGATGCTGTTTTTTTGGCTCGTATAATACCGAAGTTAAACTTCTAGAGATAGCTATAATCATGTAGCACTATGGATGAGGTTTAGATCATTTTAGGAAATGGGTTTGGAGGAGCATATAGTAGTAGAACTAAACACGCTTCTAAATTTTGACGAGAGTATTGTTGTTGTTGTTAGTGCTGAAGTATGGTATCTGATAAGTTGTAATGTTTTACTACGACTAGTTTTCATTAACTGATTTCTTTGGTTGTAAAATAAACTAGTTATCTTTATTTTGCGGAAATTTTTTCTTTTTGGCTCTTATTCTGTTGTTAATAATTCCCTCAATTTATTAATGAAATAGCCCTTAAGGCTCGCAAAAATGAAGCATATAAAGAACATGGGTGGCGGATATTGTAGTTTTGCGGAAATTTTCTATTTTTGCTTATAATTCGTGTAGTTATTTGTTTTTCAAGTTCATAATCGTTCAAACAATGTTACAGTTTTATGATTTTACAAGTTGTAATTTTGCAAGTTATCTTACTAAAAATTTGAAAGTGAGATTATGTATTTAATGTCACAATTTGTTACTAATTTCATCTCTATGAACTTACAAGTTATCATCTATTATGAAGTTCAGATAAAGTTACAACTGGTGAACTAACAGATTATATTCGTTTCAAATTTTACAATTTATTGTGAATAGTGTAATTAAATTGGTCAGTATGGTAAATTAATTAATTAAACCAAGAGATCTTGTGTTGGTAAGAAAGACTCAATCGATAATGAGAGGGCGACAATACAAGATCTAGCTATCGGTTATGTGGAAAACAATGCTTTGGAAAATTTAGTGCAAAATCATTGTGAATATGATTGGCTTCAAAGAGCCGATTAAAACAGGGGATCATACGCCAGACATTACACCGGACGTTGTTATGGGCATATAGATTTGTCCACATTGCTTGCTATTCATTTGTTTACATTTCAAAAGATTAAGAATGCATTGCTTTGTTTTTTTGTTCTAGATTGATTCCGAGGGAATTGAATTCCCAACTGAGCGAGAAACAAATAACCAAAGTCATTGTGCACTCTTTAAAACAACGCAAAATAATAATAATCTTTCCTAAAGAAAAAATATGTGTTGCGTTGACATAAGTGTATCCAAAATTTCTTTGCAGTTTACAAGTACACTAGGACTGATTATGAAAGTAGTTGAATTGATTGGGAGAGTCTTTTGTGTAGGATTTTCTAGATATCAAATGATTTTGCCAATTTTTGTAGAGTGAAATTAAATTTTGTTACTTGTCTGGTTTAGTTTTTTTGACCGATTGATTGATTGAATCAAAATATTTTTTCATATATATATATAAGCAATATAGCCACAATAAGTTAAAAAGAGTAGACATAGAAGTAGAGGATACACTTTCTTCCATAATGTCATCCGCTCCACACAATATGATCCGCAACAATATGATGAGTTTATATGAACATATTTGAGTACTTATGATAAGTGATGTTGTCGTTGTTGTTATTAACAAAGCAATTTTATGACAGTATTGTAATTTTGGAAATATTTAAAGTGTTTACTTAAAACACATGCAACTGAGGGAATCAACTAAAGAACTAAAGTCAAAATACATCCATCTAAAAAAAATGAAACAAACTGAAGTAATCTGACCAACTGTTATGATCTGACGCGTCTGACACAATACCTTCTCTTGGTTTATTTGCCAATTGTTCTACGATTGAGCTATTTAGAAAATGAGTTTGAAGAGCATGTAGTACTCTACAGATGTGAACGGAACCAACTCGACCGAGTTTAGCCTTTGATAATTTTGTTGTATTAGCACATGTATTTTTTCGTGAGTTTGATGTAGCTAAAAGTACTACATTAGTTGCTAGTGTCTGCACCTTGTTGGTTTCTGTACTTTCTTACTGCCTTATTAAGTCAGTGTTAGTTATTTTTCACTCCCTTAGATGCTGTTTTTTTGGCTCCTATAATACCGAAGTTAAACTTATAAAGATAGCTTTAATCGTGAAGCACTATAGGGATAAGGTTTAGATCATTTCGGGAAATGGGTTTGGAGGAGCATATAGTAGTAAAACTAAACAAGCTTCTAAATTTTGATGAAGGTATTGTTGTAGTTGTTGGTCGTGGAGTATGGTATCTGATGAGTGATAATGTTTTACTACGACTAGTTTTCTTTAACTGATTTCTTTGGTTATAAAATAAACTAGTAATTTTTATTTTGCGGAAATGTTTTCTTTTTGGCTCTTATTCTATTGTTAATAGTTCCATCACTTTATTAATGAAATGGCACTTAAGGCTCGCAAAAATGAAGCATATAAAGAACATGGGTGGCGGATATTGTAATTTTGCGGAAATTTTCTAATTTTGCTTATAATTCGTGTTGTTATTTGTTATTTCAAATTCATAATCGTTCAAAGAATGTTACATTTTTATGATTTTACAAGTTGTAATTTTACAAGCTATCTTACTAAAAATTTGAAAGTGAGATTATGTATTTAATGTCACAATTTGTTACTAATTTCATCTCTATGAACATACAAGTTATCATCTATTATGAAGTTCAAATAAAGTTAAAACTTATGAACTAACAAGTTAAATTCGTTTCAAATTTTACAATTTGTTATGAATAGTGTACTTAAATTGGTCAGTATGGTAAATTAATTAATTAAACCAAGAGATCTTGCGTTGGTAAGAAAGACTCAATCGATAATGAGAGGGCGAATACAAGATCTAGCTACCGGTTATGTGGAAAACAATGTTGTAGAAAATTTAGTTCAAAATCCTTGTGAAATTGATTTGCTTCAAAGAGCCTTAAAACAGGGCAACATACGCCGGACATTACACCGGATGTTGTTATGGGCATACAGATTTGTCCACATTACTTGCTATTCATTTGTTTACATTTCAAAAGATAAAGAATGTATTGCTTTATTTTATTGTTCTAGATTGATTCCGAGGGAATTGAATTTCCAACTGAGCGAGAAAAAAATAATAAAAGTCATTGTGCACTCTTTTAAAACAACGCATAATAATAATTAACTTTCCTAAAGAAAAAAATGTGTGTTGTGTGGACATAAGTGCATCCAAAATTTCTTTGCAGTTTTCAAGTATACTAGGACTAATGATGAGAGTAGTTGAATTGATTGGGAGAGTCTTTTGTGCAGGACTTTTCACATATCGAATGTTTTTACCAATTTTTGTAGAGTGAAATTAAATTTTGTTACTTGTATGGTATAGGTTTTCTGACTGATTGATTGATTGAATCAAAATATTTTTTCATCTATATATATGACCAATATGAGCAACAATAAGTGAAAAAGAGTAGACAAAGAAGTAGAGGATACACTTTCTTCCGTAATGTCATATGCTCCACACAATATGTTCCATAACAATATGATGAGTTTATATGAAGATACTTCGGTACTTATGATTAGTGATGTTGTTGTTGTTGTTATTAGAAAAAATTGTGAATAACCACCTGCTCGATACACGTATTTCAAAATATTTGACCATCCTAAATTCATTTGTGTTTAAATAACCTACTCTCCTTAATTTAAGCTTTTCAAATACCCACCTATTAAAGGAATAAGGTAATACCGTCAACTGTGAGGCCACTTGGCATGCTTTTCACTTCTATTTCCTGCCAATTAACTCGATTTTGACCTATTTATATAACCCTTACATGTAAAAACTTAATCTTAACAAATTTGCCAAAGATTTCTTTAATTCCACTGTGAATCCTTTTGAAGCTAAAATTCAGGTATGTACAAAGCAAATTCTAGGGTTTAATTGATTTTCTCTTTGAAAAATTGGGGCTTTTTCTTAATTTCTATAAACACAAATTCCCCAACACAAATTACACAGAATCACAACCCCCCAACCTATTACTCAATTAAATAACTAAAAAATAATAAAGCACAATGTTAACCAAGCCACTCATTACTTATTGCATAATCGAAACATAGATTAGTAAAGTATAAAGCAAAAGTTTGAAATTTTAACCTTTTTTAGGTCACGAAATCCACTTGACTGGGCCCTACCTTCACGAAACAGTGCATTGAGAGCTTGTTGTCACTGTAAAGAAACTGAAATGAAGATTGAAAGGAGAGAAATTTTGTCTAGATATTTGAATGAAGATATAAAAATAGGGAGGGAAGGTGGAAGAGTATATGAAGATTGAAGAAGAAAGAGAAGAGAGGAAATAGAGAGTAGGGAAGAAAGAATTCAAAAGCGTGCCAAGTTGGAGGGAGTTAAGGTAACTCAGTAAAAAAAATGGCCCCCACAGTTGACGGTGTTACCTTATTCCGTTAAAAGGTGGGTATTTGAAAAGGTTAAGTTAAGGAGAGGTGGTTATTTAAACACAAATGAATTTGGGGTGGTTATTTTGAAATATGTGTATCGGGCAGGTAGTGATTTACAATTTTTCCTTGTTATTAACAAAGCACTTTTATGACAGTATTGTAATTGTGGAAATAATTAAATTATTTACTTAAAACACATGTAACTGAAAGAATATCCCAATGAACTAAAATCAAAATACATCCAACTGAAAAAAAATGAAACAAACTGAAGTGATCTGACCAAATATTAGGATCAGACGCGTCAGATGATTTACCAATTGTTCTACGATTGAGCTATTTAGAAAGTGAGATTGAAGAGCATGTAGTACTATACAGATGTGAATGGAACCAACTCGGCCGAGTTTAGCCTTTGATAATTTTGTTGTAATAGCACTTGTAATCTTTCGTGAGTTTGAAGTAGCTAAAAGTACTACATTAGTTGCTAGTGTCTGCACCTTGTTGGTTTTGGTACTTTCTTACTGCCTTATTAAGTCAGTGTTAGTTATTTTTCTATCCCTTAGATGCTGTTTTTTTCAGCTCCTATAATACAGAAGTTGAACTTTTAAAGATAACTATAATCGTGAAGCACTAGGGATGAGGTTTAGATCATTTCTGGAAATGGGTTTGGAGGAGCATATAGTAGTAAAACTAAACAAGCTTCTAAATTTTGATGAGGGTATTATTATTGTTGTTGGTCCTGGAGTATGGTATGTGATGAGTGATACTGTTGTACTAAGACTAGTTTTCTTTAACTGATTTCTTTGGTTGTAAAATAAACTAGTTATCTTTATTTTGCGGAAATTTTTTCTTTTTAGCTCTTATTTTGTTGTTAATAGTTCCATAAATTTATTAATGAAATAGCCCTTAAGGCTCACAAAACTGAAGCAAATAAAGAACATGGGTGGCGGATATTGTAGTTTTGCGGAAATTTTGTTTTTTTGCTTATAATTCGTGTTGTTATTTGTTATTTCAAGTTCAAAATCGTTCAAACAATGTTACGGTTTTATGATTTTACAAGTTGTAATTTTGCAAGTTATCTTACTAAAAATTTGAAAGTGAGATTATGTATTTAATGTCACAATTTGTTACTAATTTCATCTTTATGAACTTACAAGTTATCATCTATTATGAAGTTCAAATAAAGTTACAACTTATGAACTAACAGGTTAAATTCGTTTCAAATTTTACAATTTGTTATGAATAGTGTAATTAAATTGATCAGTATGGTAAATTAATTAATTAAACGAAGAGATCTTGTGTTGGTAAGAAAGACTTAATCGATATTGAGAGGGAGACAATACAAGATATAGCTACAGCTATGTGGAAAACAATGTTGTTGAAAATTTAGTTCAAAATCCTTGTGAATATGATTGGCTTCAAAGAGCACGATTAAAACTGGAGAACAAACGCCAGACATTACACCGGACGTTGTTATGGGCATACATGTTTGTCCACATTGCTTGCTATTCATTTGTTTACATTTCAAAAGATTAAGAATGTATTGCTTTATTTTTTTGTTCTAGATTGATTCCGATGCAATTGAATTTCCAACTGAGCGAGAAACAAATAACCAAATTCATTGTGCACTCTTTTAAAACAACGCAAAATAATAATTAACTTTCCTAAAGAAAAAAATGTGTGTTGCGTGGACATAAGTGTATCCAAGATTTCTTTGCAGTTTTCAAGTACACTATGCCCAATTATGAGAGTAGTTGGATTGATAGGGACAGTCTTCTGTGCAGGATTTTCCAGATATCAAATGTTTTTGCCAGTTTTTGTGGAGTGAAATTAAAAATTATTACTTGTATGATTTAGTTTTTCTGACTTATTGATTGATTGAATCAAAATACTTTTTCATATATATATATGAGCAATATGAGCAACAGTAAGAGAAAAAGAGTACACATAGAAGAAGAGGATACACTTTTTCCGTAATGTCATCTGCTCCACACAATCTGATCTGCAGCAATATGATGAGTTTATATGAAGATACTTGAGTATTTATGATTAGTGATGTTGTTGTTGTTGTTATTAACAAAGCAATTTTATGACAGTATTGTAATCGTGGAAATAATTAAAGTGTTTACTTAAAACACATACAACTGAAAGAATCAACTGAACAGCTAAAATCAAAATACATTCAACTGAAACAAACTAAAGTTATCTGGCCAAATGTTATGATCAGACACGTTTGACACAATACCTTCTATTAGTTGATTGGCCAATTGTTCTACGATTGAGCTATTTAGAAAGTGAGTTTGAAGAGCATGTAGTACTATACAGATGTGAATGGAACCAACTCGACCGAGTTTTGCCTTTGATAATTTTGTTGTAATAGCACATGTACTCTTTCGTGAGTTTGATGTAGCTAAAAGTACTAAATTAGTTGCTAGTGTCTGCACCTTGTTGGTTTCGTTACTTTCTTACTGCCGTATTAAGTCAGTGTGAAGCACTAGGGATGAGGTTTAGATAATTTCTGGAAATGGGTTTAGAGAAGCATATAGTAGTAAAACTAAACAAGCTTCTAAATTTTAATGAGGGTGTTGTTGTTGTTGGTCCTAGAATATGGTATCTGATGAGTGATATTGTTTTACTACGACTAGTTTTCTTTAACTGATTTCTTTGGTTGTAAAATAAACTAGTTATCTTTATTCTGCGGAAACTTTCTCTTTTTGGCTCTTATTCTGTTGTAAATATTTCCATCAATTTATTAATGAAATAGCCCTTAAGGCTCGCAAAAATGAAGCATATAGAGAACATGGGTGGCGGAAATCCTATAACGAACGTTTTTGGTTAGCGTTGGTAACCGACTTCAACGATGGAGTAGTCCGACGGATTTTAAAAACAAAACAGATTTGAAAAATAAATTAAATCAGCGTTAAAAATCGTTTATTTTTATTTTATAATCAAAACTGCATTTTGCAGTTGTATGTGTAGGGAGTGATGATGACGTCAGGCGGTGCAACATATCTCCAAACATATTTTCCCCCTATTTTAAAAAAAATTAGGCGTTTAATTTTTTTTATAGTGGTTATAAATTGTGATGGGGGTATTTTTACCTTTATAACTTTTGAACTTCATAATGTCCAACATATCCATGGTTTAGTTTTATTGAATTTTTTTTTTCCATTGTTCTTGGTTTTTGTTCGAATGTTCAAGCAAAGCACTCATGTATGATTTTACTACAGGTAAGTTTCTCTTTTCTCAAGTATGTGGCTGATTTATGCGTACATTTCTTCATTTTAGACATGCTATTTTTGCTTATAATTCGTGTTGTTATTTGTTATTTAAAGATGACATATTAAATTCAAGTTCATAATCGTTTAAAGAATGTTACTTTTTTATGATCTTACAAGTTGTAATTTTGCAAGTTATCTTACTAATATTTTGAAAGTGAGATTATGTATTTAATGTCACAATTTTTTTACTAATTTCAACTCCATGAACTTACATGATATCATCTATTAAGAAGTTCAAATAAAGCTACAACGTATGAACTAACAGGTTAAATTCGTTTTAAATGTTACAATTTGTTATGAATAGTGTATCTAAATTGGCCGATATGGTAAATTAATTAAGTAAACCAACAGATCTTGTGTTGGTAAGGCTGAATCAATCGATAATGAGAGGGCGACAATACAAGATATAGCAGTCGGTTATGTGGAAAACATTAATGTGGAAAATTTATTTCAAAATCCTTGTGAATATGATTCAACTACCTTAAATATGGAGAAGGAGATGGTTGATAATATTGGGTTATAAGAGCTGATAAAAACAAGGGAACATACGCCACACATTACACTAGACGTTGTTATGGGCATGCAGATTTGTCAACATTTGCAATTCATTTGTTTACCATTCAAAAGAATAAGAATATATTTCTTTATTTTTGTTGTTCTAGATTGATTGCGAGGCAACTGAATTTCCAACTAAGAGAGAAACAAGTAACCAAAGCCATTGTGCACTCTTTTAAAACATTGTAAAATAATAATTAACTTTTCTGAAGAAAAAAAATGAGTGTTACGTGGACATAAGTGTATCCAAAAATTCTTTGCAGTTTTAAGTACACTAGGACTAATTATTAGAGTATTTGAATTGAATGGGATAGTCTTTTGTCCAGGCTTCTCCACATATCAAATGTTTTTGCAAATTTTGTTAAAATTAAATTTTGTAAGTTGTTCGATTTAGTTTTTTTGACCGATTGATTGATTGAATCAAAATATTATTTTTTTCATATATATATATATAAGTAATATGAGCAACAATAAGAGAAAAAGAGTAGAGATAAAAGAAGAGGATACACTTTCTTCCGTAACGTCATCTGCTCCGTGCAATATGATCCGCAACAATATGATGAGTTTATATGAAGATACGCGGGTAATTATGATTATTGATGTTGTCGTTGTTGTTGTTATTAACAAAGCAATTTTATGACAGTATTGTAATCATGGAAACAATTAAAATGTTTAGTTTTATGATGTGATTTTGAGCTCAATTTGAGGTTGTTGATACCTATTTTATTTGTTTCTGAATTGAGATGATTTAATTCATTTTCAATTGTTTATGAAGTGTTTTTTTTTTCTTCTGATTTTGAGTAATTTCTTTGAATAATTCAGTTGCTTTGACGAGTTCAAAGGTGTTAAAGAATTAATAATTCACTTAAAGAGTCATCTTGAGATGATTTTTTTTCTTCTAAAATATATATTTGAGAAATTTTGACTAATTTTTCTAATAATGTGAGTAATTTTCCTTTTCTTCTGTAAATATTTCAGCTTAATGTTATTTACTTATTGTGCATTGTGAATGTTATCAGTTTTGGCCAATTAGTTGATTTGCCAATTGCTCTATGATTGAGCTATTTAAAAAGTGGGTTTGAAGAGCATGTAGTACTATACAGATGTGGATGGAACCAACTCGACCGAGTTAAGGCTTTGATAATTTTGTTGTAATAGCACATGTACTCTTTTGTTGTATTTGATTTAGCTAAAATTACTACATTAGTTGCTAGTGTCTGCTCCTTGTTGGTTTTTGTACTGTCTTACTACCTTATTAAGTTAGTGTTTGTTATTTTTCACTCCCTTGGATGTTGTTTTTGGCTCTTGGAATACTGAAGTTAAGCTTCTAAAGATAGCTATAACAGTGAAGCACTAGGGATGAGGTTTAGATCATTTCGGTAAATGGGTTTGGAGGAGCATATAGCAGTAAAACTAAAAAAGCTTCTAAATTTTGATCGATGAGGGTGTTGTTGTTGTTGTTGGTCCTGGAGTATGGTATCTGATGAGTGATACTGTTTTACTACAAGTAGTTTTCTTCAACTGATTTTTTTGGTTGTAAAATAAACTAATTAACTTGATTTTGCTGAAATTTTCACTTTTTGGCTCTTATTCTATTGTTGATAGTACCATAAATTTATTAATGAAATTATCCGTAAGGCTCGCAGAAATGAAGCATATAGAGAACTTGGCTGGCGGTTCTTGATTTCCATTGGGTACTTTTACCTTTATTACTTTTTATCTTCACTATCTCCAACATATCTCTAGTATAGTCTTAGAGGGAAAAAATTTCGCATTGTTCTTGAGTTTGTGTTCAAATGTTCAAGCAAAGCACTCATGAATGGATGATTCTACAACAGGGTAAGTTTTTCTATTCTCATGTATTTGGCTGATTTATGCGTACATTTCGTTATTTTAGCCATGGTACTTTTGCTTATAGATCATGTTGTGATGAAATGTTCTTTAAAGATATCAAATTTAGGTTGGGGTGATTAGGGTATATATGAGGGAGAAAATTAAGGGAAATGAAACTCTAATTGATAAAAAAAAAAAGAGGGAAAAAGAGTGCAAGTTGAACAAATAGATAGTCAACACCGGAACTTGTTGATCAACACCGAAAAAAGGCCATAAGGTTTTATCTCATAAAAAGTTAAGGTTGTTTCTCACAAAATGGAACTTTTATAAGGTTGTTCCTGACTAATTTCTTAATTTATTTCAAGTTCATAATAGTTTTAAGAATGTTACTATTTTATGATCTTACAGGTTGTAATTTTGCATCTTATCTTACTAAAAATTTGACAGTAAAATTATGTATTTAGTGTCACAATTTCTTACTAAAAATCCTTGCGAGGATGATTCAACTACACTAAATATGGAGAAGGAGATGGTTGATGATATCGGGTTCAAAGAGCCGATTAAAACAGGGGAACATATGTCGGACGTTACACCGAACGTTGTTATAGGCATGCAGGTTTGTCCACATTGCTTGCAATCCATTTGTTTACCTTCAAAAGATTAAGAAAATATTGCTTTATGTGTTGGATTTTGTTGTTCTATATTGATTCAGAGGTAACTGAATTTCAAACTGAGCGAGGAACAAATAACCAAAGTCTTTGTGGACTTTTTGAAAAGGGAAAATTAACAGGAATAATCCGAACTATTGCCCATCTTTCCTAATTAATCCCACATTTAGTAATTCCCAAAATAATATCAAATATTTAGAGTATCTTCTAATATTAGTCCTATGCAAAATGATAACCTGATAAACAGGTTAACAATGCCAAGTGGCGCATTATGATTGATCCATTTTAAAATTATCAATTTTTTTAAAAAAATTGAGAAATAAAAAAACATAAACCCACCCCCCACCCCACCCTCACTGCCACAACACAACCACCCACCTCATCGCCACTGCCGCCCACCACTAGCCTCACACCACCGCTGACAGCCCTCAACACCAGAAAACGGCCGATTTCACTCCCCTAGTGCCGATCTCCAACTCCCCATCCCCGAAAAAACCCCACCACAACGACGTCCCTCTCCCTACCCCAAAAAAAACCCACCGTCCCGATCTAACCACGAACTATCCACCACCCACCTTATTTTCGCCGCAATTTGGGGGTGATTTCCGGTTCGTGTGGTGGTTTTTAATTGGGTATGGGTCATTTTAGGGGGTTTTCGGCGTGGTGGTTTGTGGGGTGGACTTGGGTTGTTACTTGTTTTAGGGTGGTGGGGGTGGGTCTAGGGTTGTTTAAGGGACGTGGGTGTGGTTTCCGGTGGTTCTAGGAAGGCATCGGGTTGGGTCAGTGGTTGTTTCGGGTGGGTTCCGTTTTTCCTGAGGTGGTTGGCGAGTCTTGGTGGCCGGGAGTGGGGAGGAAAGGTGGTTGACATGGTGCGCAGGGAAGGGGAGGCTGGAAAGGGGGAGGGTTTTAGTTTTATTTTTTTTATTTTTCTTTTATTTTTGGGCCAATGTCATTGTGACACGTGGCATGTTGAACCTGTTTAACAGGTTCCAAGTCAAGTGAGATTGTTTTGGGAAGGGAGGGTGATAATTGGGATTATTTTGAGAATAATTGAATGTGGGATTAATTAGAGAAGACGGGCAATAGTTTGGATTATTGCTGTTAATTTTCCCTTTTTAAAACATAGCAAAATAATGATTAACTTTTATAAAGAAAAAAATGTGACCAAATGCAAAATAGTACCAACATTGAAACAAAGCAAATCGTATTTGAAAAAATAAATTAAATCATCATTAAAAAAAACTTTGATTTGATTGATAGTATCAAACTGCATTTTGCAGTTGTAGGTGTAGGGAGTGATGATGACGTCAGGCGGTGAGATATATCTCTATACACATTTTTTCGCTATTATTAAAAAATAACAGGCCTTTAAATTCTTTTAGCGGTCATTAAAACCAACAGGCGTTTAATACAAGATCTAGCTGCCAGTTATGTGGCTTGGAAAACATTTTTTCGTTTAAATTACTGGTGAAGATACTACCCTAAATATGGAGAAGGGGATGGTTGAAGATATTAGGTTAAAAGAGCCAATTAAAACCAGTGAACATACGCCAGACGTTGTTATGGGCATGCAGGTTTGTCCATATTGCTTGCAATTCATTTGTTTACCTTTCAAAAGATTAAGAAAGTATTGCTTGATGTGTAAGATTTTGTTGTTCAAGATTGATTCCGCGACAACTGAATTTCCAACTGAGCGGGGAACAAATAGCTAAAGTCTTGTGCACTCTTTTAAAACATAGTAAAATAATAACTAACTTTTCTAAAGAAAAAAAATATGTGTTGCCTGGACATAAGTGTGACCAAAGGCAAAAAAATAGTATCAACATTAAAACAAAGCAAAACGGATTTGAAAAAAAAGATTAAATCAGTGTTAAAAAAAACGTTGATTTTAATGATGGTATCAAAACTGCATTTTGCAATGGTAGGTGTAGGGAGTGATGATGACATCAGGCGGTGTAATATATTTCCATACACATTTTCTTTTGCGGTTATTAATTGTCATGGGGGTATTTTTACCTTTATTACTTTTTATCTTCAAAATCTCCAACATATCTCTAGTTTACTTTTTAAGAGAAAAAAAACATCCCATTGTTCTTTAGTTTGTGTTCGAATGTTTAAACAAAGCACGCATGGATGATTCTAGAAAAGGGTAAGTTTCTCTATTCTCAAGTATGGGGCTGATTTATACGTACATTTCGAGATTTTAGCCATGCGATTTTCTCTTATAATTCGTGTTGTGATGAAATGTTCTTTAAAGATTACAAATTTATTACAAGTTCGTAATAATTTTAAGAATGTTACTAGTTTATGATCTTGGAAGTTGTAATTTTGCATGTTATCTTACTAAAATTTTGAAAGTCAGATTATGTACTTAGTGTCACAATTTTGTTACTAAAAACCATTGTGAATATGATCCAACTACCCTAAATATGGAGAAGGACATGTTTAATGATATTGGGTTCAAAGAGCCGATTACAACAGGGGAACATACGCCAAACGTTATGGTCATGCAAGTTTATCCACATTGCTTATAATTCATTTGTTTACCTTTCAAAACACTGTATTGTCCCCCCTAGGCTGCCCTTATGTACTAAAGCACAAGAAAGAGAGTGTTTAAGATTAAGAAAATATTGCTTTATGTGAGGGATTTTGTTGTTCTATATTAAATCCGAGGCAACTGAATTTCTAATTGAGTGAGGAACAAATAACCAAACTCTTTGTGCACTCTTTTAAAACATAACAAAATAATAATTAACTTTTCTAAAGAAAAAACATGTGTGTTAAGTGGATATAAGTGTGACCAAAGGCAAAAAATAAAGTCAACATTAAGACAAAACAAAACGGATTTGAGAAAATAGATTAAATCAGCGTTAAAAAAACACTGATTTAATTGATGGTATCAAAACTGCATTTTGCAGTTGTAGGTGTAAGGAGTGATGATGACATCAAGCGGTGCAACATATCTCCATACACATTTTTTCGCTATTTTTAAAAAAATTATAAGCGTTTCATTTTTTTTAGCAGTTATTAAATGCCATGGGGGTATTTTTACCTTTATTAATTTTTATCTTCACAATCTCCAGCATATCTCTGGTTTAGTTTTAGAGAAAAAAGAAAATTTACCATGGTTCTTGAGTTTGTGTTGAATGTTCAAGCAAAGCACTCGTGGATGATTCTTGTAACAAGCCGGATTTACCGACGAATTTCATTAGAGTTAAACACAGCTGGAAACTTAATCCGGACTACTGCCATCACACTCATCTTCCTAAAACGAAGAATATGGAATCCTAGAAAAACTGAACTTTTTAAAACTTTGAACTATAAACCATTAACACTAAATGAACTCATCTAAATGATCTAGATGGTATAAATTCAATAATAAAAGTCTACAAAATTGCAGAGTTCCGTTTGAAATATGGGCTGCCTAGAATTTAACTTAGGACTCGCGTCCGAGATATGAACTTGTATATCATTTTAATATTAATCCAGCAACTATTCCCAGCTTCTACTTTACAACTACTATTTAAAATTATTTACAACTTTACTAGACACTTTCTTGCTACAAAGTCGATCACCCTCACCTAAATACACATAAAGATAGTTGAAAGGAGAATTCATCACTAAAGCTTCCAGAACTTCACTGCATCCACCTGAAACTATTACGACACTGCTACCCACCTAAGTGACACGCGACAAAAATGACAAAACAAAACATTTGACTCACATCAGCAACGCGCCAAGTACCAAACTTGTAAAAAAAGTAAAACATGCTTTGGTGGTTTTTGTTTAAAGAACTCATCACATATGATAACAACTAACTCATATAACCATGTATACCTCAAACCATTTACTGAAACGAAAATTGAAACATTATACTCCCTCCGTAACGGATTACTTGCAACAATTAGACATTTTCTACTCACACTTTATGTCAAATCGTTGCAAGTAATGCGATACGGAGGGAGTATTATTCATTATCAAAATAGTACTTCATTACAAAAAAATATCATTGATATAATACATATTTGGAAACTCAATTTACTTCATAACATTTAAGTTTCTTAGAAGAAACACTCATTGTTTATTTGTTATCTTGGTGTGCACGCGAATGGAGAGGGGTACCACGCAGTACTAGCTGTCTCCAAACTGTTGAGGTCGTCAACCCACCTTTTACTGTTCTTCTTGCAAGAATTAAATCGGACATGTCCTATATAAAACCCTGGAATTTGCCCATCCTGGAAGGCAACAACTAGGGACTCTACCCGCCCTAACTGGGGTTCATGATCACACCTGGATCCATTAATAATTTTGTTTTTAACGTATGCACATTGTCGACTTTCACCATATTACACAAATCACACTTTCACACACTTTCCATAGCACTTTCACACACTTTCCATAACACTTTCACACGATAAAACACACTTTACTTTATACATTAAGTAATACGTTCGAAAATAGGCTATGGAAAAACATAATAACATATACATAACCTTGTTATATATTCCAAATGCTCATAAGATATCCTAAGGTTTCCCGTTCTAAACCAAATGTTTCTCCAATGCCTTTTCACATGCCAACGCTTAGTTGAGTAAGAATAGAATATCCTCAAGTATAGCTAATTTGATCTTCCGACAAATGAAACATAGTTCTTATGAAACATACCTATACTACTCTGTAACACCTCGGATTCACCAACCAACTTAATTAGAGCTAAACACTGCGAAAAACTTAATCCGGACTATTACCATCTTACTCATCGTCCTCAAACGGACAGTATGGAATCCTAAAAACCTGGACTTTTTAAAACTTTGAACTATAAACCATTAACACTAACTAAACTTATCTAAATGATCTAAATGGAATAAATTAAATACTTCCTCCGTTCCAAATTAAATGCAATAGTCAATATTTTGCACTATTCACAATATGTACTTTGACTAAAATTTGAGCTTTACACATAATGATAAACATAGTCAAGTGGGATCTTGTTAGATTCGTCTCGTTAAATACTTTCTTAATATCGACTTTTTATAATTTTTACTTATATGTTATAGTAGATATTAACCGTTAAAGTTATGTCTCGGCAAGCATAAAAGGTGAATTGTTGCATTTAATTTGGAACGGAGGAAGTAATAAAAGTCTACTAGAAAATTTGGTAGAGTTCCGTTTGAAATACAAACCGCCTAAAATTAACTTAGGACTCGCGTCCATGATATGAACCTGTATATCATTTTAATATATTTCCAACAACTATTCCCAGCTCGTACTTTATAAATTATTATTTTAAAACTATTTACAACATCACTAAATACTACACTATTACAAAGTCTATCGTCCTCACCTCAACATATAGTTGAAATAAGAATTCCTGCATCAAAGCTTTAGAACTTCACCGCACCCACCATCTTGCTGCCGAGGTATCTTACTTCTGGTTTTCTTCAATTTCAGTTTTTTGTGATTTTCGTCATCTTCTAACTTAGTTGTTTCTTCTCTTTTGTTTTTCAGATGTACGTCCGGAGCATAGTTTTGGAGAACGATGTGAAGGAACTTCGTAGGAGAACTTCGCCTATGTCTATAAGGCAACTACGACTGTTGATGTGGCCATAGTGACTTGTGAGGGGCTGAAGATCCAGCATAGGAAGAGCATGGAGGCCATGGAGAAGCGTTCGGCCGAGCTTGAGTCAGCTAACAAGATTCATTTGGTCAAGATCAATGAGCTGATCAAGGAGAAGGAAGAGTTGCACATGACCAGGGATGTCATGCTGGACAACCTCGCAAAGGAGAAAGAGGTTGCTGCTGCTACCTCAGCTGAGCTTAGGGGCAAGATTTATGAACTTACAGCGGAAGTAGCTCAGCTGAAAGACCAAGTAAACCAGGACTTCTAGCACGCCATCAAAGCCTTCACTGAGTCCTTGGAAACGGCCAAAGGTTGGGGGATCAAGGCCATGGAGATGATGGCCGACCCTGACCAAGTAA
This sequence comes from Patellifolia procumbens, assembly GCA_947645195.1. NCBI lineage: Eukaryota > Viridiplantae > Streptophyta > Magnoliopsida > Caryophyllales > Amaranthaceae > Patellifolia > Patellifolia procumbens. The sequence continues at coordinate 3,621,799 of CANSGD010000406.1, forward strand.
GTCGGTTTCAACGTCGGCTTGAATTTCAGGAGGAGTGTCATAAGGCCAGGATTCGTAATGAAGAGCCTCCTGTTTTCGAGGATTCAGACGAGGAAGAGGAGTTGGAGGATGAAGAGCCTCAAGATGATGCTGCCATGAAGGAGGATGACCCTATTCTTCCTCCTAATGTCTAATTTAGCCGTCCTCCTTCTTTCTTCGCTTCTCATTTGGGCTACTCATTTGAGTGAGGAAATTAGGAGGCGGTTCTATAAGAACTGGTGCAAGCCTAATGACGGCTTGCACTAAGTACTCCAAGAAGTATGACAGCGAGGAGGGCATAGAAAACATCCCTTTTGGCCGAAGATGTTAAAGGAACTCAGCGGACTCCCCTTGTCCAGTTTTGGCTAGTGTAATTTTTTGGTACTTTCAGGCTGTCTTTCAATGCCTTGTAATCACATTAAGCAATTTTTGTGGTCTAGTTTTGTTGTAGTAACATGGAAATTCTACTGCTCAGTATTTTGTGGATTTTGGCAAACAACTTTCATCCATTTGAATGAATAACTTTCCTTCGCTTTGCTTGTCTAATGCTTATTTGTATGAAATTTTTCTAAGTATTCCAATAACTCGTCTAAAATAGCTTTCCATGTTTCCATAAATCGTCTTGAAAACTCCCCCTGAATTATTGTATCGCAAATGCATAATTTTTTGCTAAGTGTTTTTATATCACAAACTTAACACGTCCAGGATGAATCTCCTTGTCTGACGGACGTGTTCCAATCATGAATGTTTTTCTAAGTATCCACCTAACCCGTTTAAAAAGGGCTAAGGATTAACTTAAGTCGTCCAGGATGAATCTCCTTCTCTGAACGAACATGTTCCAAACATGAAATTTTTGTCAAGTATCTGTTTAACCTGTCTAAAAAAGGCTAAGGATAAACTTAACTCGTCTGGGATGAATCTTGTAACAGCCTAAACCTCCACTAATCCCTAATCAACATAGTTAATCACAACGGAAGCGTCATCAAGATAAGATTTGGACTATTACCATGACATTCTCAATATATAAGAAAGAGAATATCGAAATACCTTAAAACAAAACTTTAACTACATCCTTAATACTTACAAAGTTGTCCTTACAGTAGCTCTTAGCTTACATCCACCAAAACAAGATTAAGGTTGCATAGTCTATCACTTGCTTAACTATGTAAACATATATATAAGTCATTACTTAATTTACAATACATAAAGTCTATTACAAAGTAAACTCCTTCATTATATATCCTCGTACCAACCTGCATCAAAATTAGACTCTGCCACCCACCAGGTGACAGGCCACAGAAATGACAAAACCAATCAGCAAGGCTGAGTACACACTGTATAATACAAAAATACATGTTTAGCTGTATTTTGAAACTAACACATAGTTATAATAACAAATAATCACATTCAACTCAGTTACTATAGTTTTTATTTACTCAAATCATTTGGCGTGAACGCGAATGGAGAGGGGTACCACGTAGTACCAGCTGTCTCCAAACTGTTGAGGGTCGTCACCCCACCTTTTATGTTCTGCTTGCAAGACTTAATCCGGACATGTCCTATAACGCCAGAATTTCGCCCATCCTGGAAGGCAACAGCTAGGGACTCCCCGCCCTAACTCGGGTGCCTGTTCATGCCTCACTTTCATATTTGTAATTCAAGATATTTAATAATTCTTACTTTAATACTCAATACTCATAATCCTCATCAATTCATCAACTCATGGATTCTTTATCAACTCTCTCCAATTACTCTTACTTTAGTAGTTGAGAAACAATAGAGTTTTCATACTTGAAACTAGTCTTTAACGTAGTAACTTTGATTGAACTTAACCAATAATGCCTTAGACACTTGATTAACACTTAGACATATAATTTTATCAAGAGTATACCTATTATCGATCACTACACAAGTCCATGTACTTGACATATCCCAATTGGAAACATAATCACGATAACTTGGTGTATAAGAGTTGTTTAGATCACATAAAACAACTTTAATGAACCTTAGCATGTTATGTCCATGTTCTATACTCAATATACACATAATAAGATACACATCATAAGTAAATTCATTTCATAAACATGCTTCACACTAGAAAGAAACAATCACCTAACTATAAGTATGGAATTTTCTAGGTTAAAACCAAACTAGGTGTGTGTACATTCACTTAAGAGGCTTTATTCAATGAAACTTCTTAATCCAATTGTTTCACTACTCCTAAAGCTTCCCGTGAATCAGTATAATGCTAAGAATTAGTTCAAACAAGATTTTAAATATGAAAAACTAAGCTTAAACACAAGAGGTGAAATCTGTTGAACTTACAGCAACTTATGTGATCTTTAAGCAAGGTTTTCTATATGATTTTAAGGTCTTATGATTGAAACCAAAGCTTGAACTACTTGGTATGGATGTCCAGAACTGTTATATGTAAATAAAAGTAGGCGTCCAAGAGAAAGAAAGAAGAGAAAAGAGGCGAAAACCCAGAACAGGTATATATACCCTGTTCTGGCGGTACCCAAGGGGGAGAGAAATGGGTTCTGGGCAATGTCGGTTTCTGGGTATTTCTGGGAGGTTTTTGCTTGTGGTGGTAGCTTGAGGGGTTGGATTTCATGCATCTAAAGGGTTTTAAGAGATCGACACCCAAGTAGCTGCTAAGGAGCCTTCTTTGAGCGTAGGTCTGAGCAGTACTTTCAGCTAGTCAGTTTTTACTTAGTGAGCAATTTACCTTAGTGAGCCACGTAATTCTTGGGCATAAATGACCATTTTTCCCTTAAGACATCCCAAGTGTGTCATATATCAAGTTTGGTTAGGTTCTAAGCTCGGATTCAACCCCGAAAGGCTCTTTAACTGGAAGTTCATTGCTACCCGATAAAACGATCTCTATACGATTTTCACAATCTTAAGGATCTTCTAACTTCTTTATTGGTTTCCAAAACCTTCCTAACCAATAAGAATGATAGATCTTACCCACTTTTGTCCGCATATGGTATTGGAGGGTATTCTAATCTACTTTAGGCACTAAAACCAATTGGAACTTAACATAACTGACATCTCCAAGTAACTATCTTCCATCTAATACCTTAGAGTTCTATAATCCTATATGAATGAATCATATAACTGATATAAAACATATAAGTTAACTAATTAAGCACAGATTAGTAAGAAATACTTAGTTAGACTACTATCTAGTTACTTTAATATAATTTCAAGCATTAACACATAATCAGGGCTTAAGTTTAGGGTTTCTTAGGGCTATTACACTCTTCCCCTCTTAAAATAAGTTTCGTCCTTGAAACTTGAAATATTTACCTTATTGAAATAATTGTGGATATCGATCCCGCATATCGGATTCTTTCTCCCATGTTGCTTCTTCTTCTCCATGGTTAGACCACAACACCTTTACTAGTGGAATTATTTTATGTATGAGTACTTTTTCTCGATGATCTAATATCTGTAATGGCTTTTCTTCATATGTAAGTGTCTCATCTATCCGCAATGGTTCATAGGATAGCACATGGGATGGGTCATGAATATATTTCCTCAATTGAGACACATGAAACACATTATGTACTTTGGCCAATTCCACTGGTAGAGCAAGTTCATATGCTACTTCGCCAACCCTACTTAAGATCTCATACGGACCAATATACTTCGGACTTAGTTTCCCCTTTACTCTGAATCTTTTTACTCCCCGTGTAGGTGAGATCCTGAGAAATACTTTATCTCCAACCTCAAATTCTAGCTTCCTCCTTCTTAAATCAGCATACTTCTTTTGACGATCCTGTGTTGTTTTCATCTTTTCCTGAATCATCTTAACATGCTCCATTGTCTCTTGAATTAATTCAGGTCCAGTTGGTACTTGACAATTCAAATCATCCCAACATATCGGCATACGACACCTTCGACCGTATAATGCTTCATAAGGAGCCATTCCAATGCTTGAATGATGGCTGTTATTATATGAAAATTCAATTAGTGCTAAGTGATCCTCCCATGATCCTTGAAGTTCCATCACACAAGCTCGTAGCATGTCTTCTAGTGTTTGAATTGTTCTTTCCGTCAGTCCATCAATAGATGGATGAAACGTTGTGCTCATGTTCAGTCGGGTTCCGAATGCTTCTTGTAGCTTCCCCCAAAAATGGGATAGAAATCGAGTGTCCCTATCGGAAATGATAGTGCGCGGGGTACCGTGCAACCATATGATCTCTCGAATATATGCATCTGCCATCTGTTTCATCGTCCAAGTAGTCTTCATAGCAATAAATCTACTCGTCTTTGTCAGTCTGTCAACAATCACCCATATAGAGTATTTAGACTTTCTTGAGCGAGGCAATCCTATGATAAAATCCATAGATACAGAGTCCCACTTCCAATCTGGTATTGGCAATGATTGTAGCATCCCTGGCATTTTCCCTCGATCAAATTTGATCTTCTGACATGTCAAACACTTTGCGACAAATCTCGAGGCATCTCGTTTAAGTCCTTTCCACCAAAATGTCTTCTTGAGATCCTTTACAAGCTTATCTCTTCCTGGGTGAATGGAATAAGAGATATTATGGGCTTCCCCTAAGATTTTATCGTTCAACTCAGGGTCATTTAGAACACACCACAGATTGTAAATCATAACACTCCCATTTTCATGAAGGTGGAATCAGTAGATTCCCCCTTTTCTATCTTACATCTTATTTCACTCAAGAATGGGTCATGCTGTTGTTTCTGTATAATTTCATCGAACAAAGTTGGTTGCATAGTCATCGCATAAAGAACACTTTGAGTTTCTCCTTTTTGTGTAATGACTAGATCTAATCTCCTCATGTCCTCGTAAATTTCTTGTGGCACAGAAATGAGTTCATTCACCATTCTTCTAGGTATTCTACTTAGAGCATCAGCCACTGTATTGGCCTTTCCTGGATGATATTGGATGTCTATCTCATACTCCTTGATCAACTCCAACCACCTTCGCTGTCGCATATTCAATTCTTTCTGTGTAAAGATATACTTTAAACTCTTATGATCAGTAAAGATCTTACATGGAACACCATATAGATAATGTCTCCGCAACTTTAAAGCAAATACAACGGCAGCTAACTCCAAATCATGCACAGGGTAGTTTCCCTCGTGAGGTCTCAATTGTCTAGAGGCATAAGCTATAACTTTCCCTCTCTGCATCAGTACACATCCCAACCCTTCCTTCGATGCGTCACTATATATCTCGTTTTCCTCTTTATCAGTTGGCAGGGTTAACACTGGTGCACTAGTTAACCTTCGCTTCAGCTCTTGAAAAGCCTTCTCACATTTTTCCGACCATTGAAATTTCACATTTTTCCGTATCAGTGATATAATAGGCAAAGAAATCCTTGAAAAGTTATCCACAAATCTCCTATAGTACCCTGCTAAACCCATAAACTTCGTACTTCTGAAATGTTTGTTGGTGCCGGCCATTCCACAATTGCCTTTATCTTTTCAGGGTCAACCATCACTCCTTCTTTTGAAATTACATGCCCTAAGAATGACACTTCAGATAACCAAAAATTACACTTACTCAGCTTAGCATATAACTTGTTCTCCCTCAGTATACCTAATACTATCCGCAAATGATCTTCATGGTCTCTTTTATTTCTCGAATACACTAGTATATCATCAATAAAGACCACTACGAACTGATCTAAATAAGCTTTAAAATATCTCTACATTAAGTCCATAAATGCGGCTGGGGCATTCATTAGCCCAAAAGGCATTACTACAAACTCATAATGGCCATATCTTGTTCTAAACGCCGTCTTCGAAATATCTTCATCAGCAATCCTCATTTGATGGTATCCTGACCTCAAATCTATTTTTGAGAAAGCCTCAGCCCCTCTTAACTGGTCAAACAAATCATCTATTCTAGGGAGAGGATACCTATTCTTGACTGTAATTTTATTAATCTCTCTATAATCTATACACAGTCTCATTGTTCCATCTTTCTTCCTAACAAATAACACAGGGGCTCCCCATGGAGATACACTTGGTCTAATGTATCCTTTTTGCAATAATTCTTCTAATTGTTTCTTTAATTCAATCATCTCTGCAGGGGCCATACGATATGGACTTCTGGAAATAGGTGTAGCTTCCGGTACTAGATCAATGTGAAAGTCTACTACACGTCTAGGGGGTAATCCAGGTAATTCTTCTGGAAATACATCTAGAAATTCCTTCACTATCGGAATATCCTCTACCTTTGAGGGACTTGCGGTTGTATCAATTACATGACACAAATAAGCATCACTCCCTCTTTTGACCTCCTTGGCAATCTTCATCATGGACACAAGCTTCACTTTCTTCACAACTCCTTGATACACGATTTTCTCACCGTGTGGGGTTTTTAACTGGATTGTTTGTGCCTCACAATCAATTAAAGCTTCATATTTACTAAGCCAGTCCATTCCCAAAATTATATCGTAATACCCTAAATCAAATTGTACTAAGTCAGCCATTAACTCAGTATCTGAAATACTTATGCAACATTCTTTATACAGATTCTCACACTTGACTCGTAACCCATCAGGAAGATCTATGGCTAAGTCTATTTTCGATTGTTTTGGGGTTGGATTCAATCGTTTAAGTAATAAGGGAGATATAAAAGAGTTGGATGCTCCAGAGTAAAAAAGAACATATGCAGGTATAGAATTCACATGGAAAGTTCCGGAGATTACATTACCTCCATGTTTAACAGGTTCGGCCTCCTCGTTTCCATTGGCATCTAAATTATCGTCTCCCATAACTTCGGGTTATGCCTCCCCTTCAGTGCCGATGGCATACATCCTTCCAGCTACTCTCCCTGGATTCACAAACAATCCTCCTGGATTATTGCGATTAAAAGTTGGTCCTCCTTGATTTCCTTTTGTATTATTCATTCCGAATCTGCTAGGTCCAGCTTGTGTTTTAACATTTCCAGGTTCCTTCATATTCTTCCTGGCTATTTCTGGGCAGTCTCTAGAAAGGTGTCCAGGTTTCTTACAGCCAAAACATATAGACTTTCCTTCACAATTCTTTCCATAATGCATCCTTCCACATTGAAAACATCCACGATTGTTAGATTGAGCACGCTGCTGGAAATTTTGTGTACGTGCAACTGGTTGAACAAATCGCGGCTTTTTGTTTTTCTCTTCTTCCTCATTTTCAATGTTCCTTCTTTTGATTACTTCTTTTTCATTCTCGCTAATTCTCTCTTGCTCCAGGGCTCTATCATATAGTTCTTGAAAATTTATACAGTGTCCAACTCTCTTCTGATAAGTGAAATTCAATCCTTCAAAATATCGTGTCACCTTAAACTTTTCTGACTTCACTAAATCAGGTGCGAATCGGGACAGTTCAACAAACTTCGCTGTGTACTCTACTATTGACATCTTACCTTGACGTAAGGTAAGGAACTCACACTCCTTTCTAGTCTGAAGTGTTGGAGGATAAAACCTTTCTCGCAATTTCTCAAGAAATTTATCCCAGGTAAAGTCAGGTCGTTGAGCAATATTTTTCACAGTCTTCCACCACATATCTGCTTGTCCATCTAAATAGAACGATGCTAGCTTCACTCTCAGATTTGCTGGACAATTTACCATATCCAGGAGTTTCTCCATGTAAGAGATCCAATCCTCGAACTTTACTGGATCAGGTTCTCCATCGTAAGTCTTAGGATTGTGTGATGCTAGCCTCTTGTAGAATTTTCCCTCGTCATCAACATCCTTATTTACATTGTTATTCTCTAAAAGATTCAGTAGTCGATTATTCATATTCTCCAGTTGAGTAATTTTAGCCTCCATTTGGTGAACTGAGTCACCGTTTCTTGACGACGATGTACGACCTCGTGTTCCTAACATCCTAATTGAGAGATAGAAACACTATTACCCTTTTTACTTAATACATTAAGCACATAATATTATGATAAAGCAAAGAACAACACATATGCACACTAAAATTTGCTTCCATATATAAGCATATAGTCAAACTTTTACACCATATCCGAATAATTACTACTACTAAATAATAGTATATATATATACATTAAGTACATTAGTCAGTACAATAATCTATTAATACATATACAAGGTTCGTAGACCCCAAAAATCGATGCATTCATATACATTCTAGCCTTCTATATTCCCGATCATCTAAATACATCACCGTATACTACATTAGCTATGTTGCTCAAAATATTCATTTTCCCCTTGATTATCTTCTCCAGATTTAATCTAGCTGAAAACGATCTCGGACATAACCACTGTCAGTACTACTCTTAGAATTAACTTCCTCAGGATCATAATCAGGATCATAACTTTCCTTAATAGAATTACTACCTTCACTTTCCATTTCTTCACCAATATTGTTTGTTTCCATAATTGGATTTCCTACTACAGTCTCTCTTACCTCCACTTCATCCTCTATCTCTATGACTTGAGTTTTATTTCCATTCGCTTCTACTTGCACATTTATTTCTTCAACTCCCTCACTGTCAGAACTTATTTCTATATACTCAATCTGTTTCTCTAGATCCTTTGATTGATTGATCCCCTCATTATTACGCTTAGGAAGTCCACTCGGGCCTGCCTCTTCCTGTACTCGTCTCTTCTTTGGAGGGACCTTCATACTATCATCACTAAATTGTGCTTCTGCCATTGCTTGAGCTACCCTAGCCTCTATCTCCTGCATCTTCTTGCATTGGTACTCCTCATACGTCATAATTCATCCATCTTTTTTCCCTTTTTTGTCTACCTCTAGAATTCTCTTATAGACCTCTTCAACTGTAACATTCCAACGAATAAACTTTTTATCCATAGATGCATGATCAATAGAAGGCTCCCTCAATCCTTGACTATAAAAATCTAATATACTCCAATATTCCTTCTTTAGAGATTCCCAAGGTTCATGTGATGGTAAAGTCTTTACCAAAGTGTAAGCTTGAATCTCAGGACGAGCAAACTGATTTTCCTCACCTCTTCCCATCGCCTAATTATATTGCACAATTGATTGCATCACTAGTCTTGCACAGGCGGGTACATCTATGTAACAAGCACTATATGGAACATAAGTATCTAGTTCCTGGATAGCTGGTACATATCTGCCTAAATCTTGAGAATCCTCCGAATCAGATATATTTATCACTACTTGCTTTCCCTTATTGCCATTCATCTACAAAACCATAACATATACATACTATTAGATTCAATCATCCTCAATTCAATGTTCCATTGATATTTTTAAAGATACCACAATGTACACTAACACTAATCACCTTAAAATAACATAACAACCATACTAGGGCATTCTTATGCCTTAGTTTAGCTCGGATACCACTTGTAATAGCCCAAACCTCCACTAATCCCTAATCAACATAGTTAATCACAACGGAAGCGTCATCAAGATAAGATTTGGACTATTACCATGACATTCTCAATATATAAGAAAGAGAATATCGAAATACCTTAAAACACAACTTTAACTACATCCTTAATACTTACAAAGTTGTCCTTACAGTAGCTCTTAGCTTACATCCACCAAAACAAGAGTAAGGTTCCATAGTCTATCACTTGCTTAACTATGTAAACATATATATAAGTCATTACTTAATTTACAATACATAAAGTCTATTACAAACTAAACTCCTTCATTATATATCCTCGTACCAACCTGCATCAAAATTAGACTCTGCCACCCACCAAGTGACAGGCCACAGAAATGACAAAACAAATCAGCAAGGCTGAGTACACACTGTATAATAGAAAATACATGTTTAGGTGTATTTTGAAACTAACACATAGTTATAATAACAAATAATCACATTTAACTCAGTTACTATAGTTTTTATTTACTCAAATCGTTTGGCGTGAACGCGAATGGAGAGGGGTACCACGTAGTACCAGCTGTCTCCAAACTGTTGAGGGTCGTCACCCCACCTTTTATGTTCTGCTTGCAAGACTTAACCCGGACATGTCCTATAACGCTAGTATTTCGCCCATCCTGGAAGGCAACAGCTAGGGACTCCCCGCCCTAACTCGGGTGCCTGTTCACGCCTCACTTTCAGATTTGTAATTCAAGATATTTAATAATTCATACTTTAATACTCAATACTCATAATCCTCATCGATTCATCAACTCATGGATTCTTTATCAACTCTCTCCAATTACTCTTACTTTAGTAGTTGAGAAACAATAGAGTTTTCATACTTGAAACTAGTCTTTAACGTAGTAACATTGATTGAACTTAACCAATAATGCCTTAGAGACTTGATTAACACTTAGAAATATAATTCTATCAAGAGTATACCTATTATCGATCACTACACAAGTCCATGTACTTGACATATCCCAATTGGAAACATAATCACGATAACTTGGTGTATAAGCGTTGTTTAGATCACATAAGACAACTTTAATGAACCTTAGCATGTTATGTCCATGTTTTATACTCAATATACACATAATAAGATACACATCATAAGTAAATTCATTTCATAAACATGCTTCACACTAGAAAGAAACAATCACCTAACTATAAGTATGGAATTTTCTAAGTTAAAACCAAACTAGGTGTGTGTACATTCACTTAAGAGGCTTTATTCAATGAAACATCTTAATCCAATTGTTTCACTACTCCTACAGCTTCCCCTGAATCAGTATAATGCTAAGAATTAGTTCAAACAAGATTTTAAATATGAAAAACTAAGCTTAAACACAAGAGGTGAAATCTGTTGAACTTACAGCAACTTATGTGATCTTTAAGCAAGGTTTTCTATATGAATTTAAGGTCTTATGATTGAAACCAAAGCTTGAACTACTTGGTATGGATGTCCAGAAGTGTTATATGTAAATAAAAGTAGGCGTCCAAGAGAAAGAAAGAAGAGAAAAGAGGCAAAAACCCAGAACAGGTATATATACCCTGTTCTGGCGGTACCCAAGGGGGAGGGAAATGGGTTCTGGGCAAGGTCGGTTTCTGGGTATTTCTGGGAGGTTCTTGCTTGTAGTTGTAGCTTGAGGTGTTGGCTTTCATGCACCCAAAAGGGTTTTAAGATATCGACACCCAAGTAGGTTCTAAGTAGCCTTCTTTGAGCATAGGTCTGAGCTGTACTTTCAGCTGGCCAGTTTTTACTTAGTGAGCAATTTACCTTAGTGAGACACGTAATTCTTGGGCATAAATGACCATTTTGCCCTTAATACATCCCAAGCATGTCATATATCAAGTTTGGTTAGGTTCTAAGCTCGTATTCAACGCCGAAAGGCTCTTTAACTGGAAGTTCGTTGCTACCCGATAAAACGATCTCTATACGATTTTCACAATCTTAATGAATAAGGTTCTTAAGGATCTTCTAACTTCTTTATTGGTTTCCAAAACCTTCCTAACCAATAATAATGATAGATCTTACCCACTTTTGTCCTCATATGGTGTTGGAGAGTATTCTAATCTACTTTAAGCACTAAAACCAATTGGAACTTAACATAACTGACATCTTCAAGTAACTATCTTCCATATAATACCTTAGAGTTCTATAATCCTATATGAATGAATCATATAACTGATATAAAACATATAAGTTAACTAATTAAGCACAGATTAGTAAGAAATACTTAGTTAGACTACTATCTAGTTACTTTAATATAATTTCAAGCATTAACAAATAATCAGGGCTTAAGTTTAGGGTTTTTTAGGGCTATTACATATAAGTTAACTAATTAAGCACGGATTAGTAAGAAATGTTTTGTTAAGTATCCGCTTAACCTGTTATATTCTGGCTATATGCTAGGCAGAATAGGTTTGATTATGTTTAAGAAATGATAGTTAAGCTTTACTTAAGTTAACTTAGATACAGATTCACCACTAAGTTAAAATAAGGTTCCTAAGAACACCACTTGATTCAAGCTTAAAATCAAGCTAGCATAGGTGCATAGATTAATTAGGAATTAATCAAAGCAAATAAAAACACAAGTTTTTAATCAATCAAAGTCTAATTTCGTTTATTCATGAGATGTGCCCTTTAAATACATGTCCTTGACTCACTAGGAAAATAATTACTTAAATTAAAATAATTAAAACTTATTAAACTAAAATCTATCCTAATTAGGGTTGGAATTCGATCCTCTTGCTTGCTATATCATTATGGACGCCCCTCCCTTCATTTCCCTTGCTTTCCTCACTTATCCCTTCAAAATAGGAAACCAAACCCTAAAATGATAAGGTTAGGCGCCTAAGATGAGCTTTGGAGGGAAAATGATTCCTTTTGCTTGATCTTCTTAGCTTGGACGCCCATTTTAAGGAAAGGATAGATGTTCCTTCTTTCTTTGCTCTTAGTTGATCTTCTTGGAAGCTTCTTTGGGTTAGGCGCCCTTTTTGCTGTATTTAAGCTCTTTACTCGTCCATATGTTGTCATGCAACCCTAATGGACTCTCTAATTAGCATAAATGAAATTACAACTCAACTAATACTATCCTAGTTAATCTAATAAGACACTAAATTAACTAAGAGTACATTTTATTATCTAGACTCCCTAATAAAGCAATTATAGATAGTAACTTAGCTAATAATAAATTAACTATGCTAAGGACACTCTCAAAGGACTCAATAGACTTAAGGGAATTCAGAACATCCCTTAAAACACAAGTGACCATGTTCTTAGTCTTAGGATCAATGGAGCTAGATGGACCTCCATCAAAGCCCTTGGTTATCTTCTAAAATCTCAAAACTAACCATAACCAATAATTAAATAGACTTATCAAGAACCTTAGATTGATTAGGTTAGAGTAGCCAGATGCGTCATACTCCCCTTCTTGGAAAAAGATTCGTCCTCGAATCTTGTCCTCGAATCTTGTTGTTGAATTTCGATCTTAAGATGAAGAAAATTTGAAGACAAGTCTCCCTTTTATTTAGATACATGTTCAATTTTAAGCTTTTCTTTTTCATCTCCATGGCTCAAAACTGACATAGCATCTTCATTTAAGTTGCCTTCAGTCGCAACTTCACAATCTTCTCTTCCATGTTCCTCTTTTATTACTTGATTGAGCTCTTCATCTTTTGGATCTAAAGGTTTCTTTTGTGAGCCACCACCAATAGGCTGTTCTACTTCTTTCTCTTCAGTTTCGTCCGCATGGGGTTTTCCTTCATTTAACACAGTCTCACTTGACATCTTTAATCTTTTCATTAAATAACCTGAGTTGGTGGAGATCTTTCTCCATTCGATGGGAACGTTCCACTAAGGTTTGAAGTTGTTGAGTACAAAGTTCAAGCTCCTTCTTCATACATGAATTGCAAAAGCAACCCTTTTGATAAGAACTTGACAAAAACATCTTCTTGAGCTCTCTTCTCAACTTACTCCAAGTGGAAATCTTTTATTTTCCATCTCTTCTCCTCTGGGCCTTCAAGTCTTCCCACCATTCTAAAGCATTCTTCCTAAAAGAGTACTTGACTAATCTAAACAAATCATATTCATAAAGAACATACCTTTCACAGACTGTATTGATTTTGTGGAGCCATCTTTTAAATTTGAATCGACAAAGTGAACCATCAAATTTAGGTATTTGAAGGCGTTCAGGGATATCATATATAGGACCCATTTCTTTAAAATTGGAACACTCATAGAAAGCTCCTTGTTGGTTTTAAGGATTTCGTCAGTTTTGACCCTCTTACGAAAAACCACCCCAGATTAATACTAAATGAACTCCGACTAGTCTCAAATTTTATCACTAGCAAGATCACTTCTTGAAACCCAAAAAGGACATATTACCCACCTTAAAACTCAAAGAAACAACGGAGATATGGGCAAAAAACTTTTGAGTAAAATCTGACTGTTTTGCGGTTTTGTGTTTAAGGTTTGTGTTTGGAAGATTTCGGCTAGGATATGTGTTGGCTCTGATACCAAGATGTTATATTCTGGCTATATGCTAGGCAGAATTGGTTTGATTATGTTTAAGAAATGATAGTTAAGCTTTACTTAAGTTAACTTAGATACAGATTCACCACTAAGTTAAAATAAGGTTCCTAAGAACACCACTTGATTCAAGCTTAAAATCAAGCTAGCATAGGCGCCTAGATTAATTAGGAATTAATCAAAGCAAATAAAAACACAAGTTTTTAATCAATCAAAGTCTAATTACGTTTATTCATGAGATGTGCCCTTTAAATACATGTCCTTGACTCACTAGGAAAATAATTACTGAAATTAAAATAATTAAAATTAATTAAACTAAAATCTATCCTAATTAGGGTTGGAAGTCGATCCTCTTGCTTGCTATATCATTATGGACTCCCCTCCCTTCATTTACCTTGCTTTCCTCACTTATCCTTTCAAAATAGGAAACCAAACCCTAAAATGATAAGGTTAGGCGCCTAATATGAACTTTGGAGGGAAAATGATTCCTTTTGCTTGATCTTCTTAGCTTGGACACCCATTTTAAGGAAAGGATAGATGTTCCTTCCTTTCTTTGCTCTTAGTTGATCTTCTTGGAAGCTTCTTTGGGTTAGGTGCCATTTTTGCTGCATTTAAGCTCTTCACTCGTCCATATGTAGTCATGCAACCCTAATGGACTCTCTAATTAACATAAATGAAATTATAACTCAACTAATACTATCCCAGTTAATCTAATAAGACACTAAATTAACTAAGAGTACATTTTATCATCTAGACTCCCTAATAAAGCAATTAAAGATAGTAACTTAGTTAATAATTAATTAACTAAGCTAAGGACACTCTCAAAGGACTCAATAGACTTAAGGGAATTCAGAACATTCCTTAAAACACAAGTAACCATGTTCTTAGTCTTAGGATCAATGGAGCTAGATGGACCTCCATCAAAGCCCTTGGTTATCTTCTAAAATCTCAAAACTAACCATAACCAATAATTAAATAGACTTATCAAGAACCTTAGATTGATTAGGTTAGAGTAGCCAGATGCATCATAACCCGTCTAAAAAAGCAAAGGATAAACTTAACTCGTCCTAGACCCACCTGGGTATCTACCCCCCTTCTTGGGCGACTGTCTGTCTTACTGGATCATTGCTTAAGAAGGAAAACGGCCAAGCTAGTAAGTTATTTTTGTAGTTATAACTGAGCTCGTTGGATTTATAGTCGTCCGTCAATGCTTCCTCCGTCTAAATAACCTTAGTTTCCGTCTGGAAATTGGCCTTCTTAAGACGAAGAAGTGCATTGAAATAAATTCATTCTGTTTTTGTTCGTCTTTTACTTCGACTCCTGCTCGTCCTGGCCTTTCATTTAGCATGTTTTTAAACAGACATTGCTTCAAGAAGGAAGGCGGCCAGGCTGTAGGGCCTAGACAAACAGAGGAAGTGTTGCTTGTTGTGTCAAGACGACCTTCTTCAGACACGACACTTCGTCTGAACTATTAAGTACATGAGAGTGTGTCCTGGCTGGCTTCCTTGAGGAAGCAATACTCGTCTTGTAGTCGTAAGCGGCTTTCGAACGACCATATGTGCCAAACCGACCTCGTTTGGTCTGATTTTTGGCTGGCTTCCTTGGAGAAGCAATGTTCGTTTTGAAATGTCATTTACTCTGTAACATTTGTCATTTTTTGGGACGAACATGTTCATAATACTAGAACCTTTACTAAGGTTTTTTACTATTCTTAAGTGTCTAGGTAAGCTCCGTCTTCGTCCTGAATCAATCTGAGTAGTCGAAGACGGCTTGTGGTAAAAAGGAAATTTACAAACAAGTGCGAATATAATTTTCATCAAGTATTTATAATAAGAAAAAGAATTGTATTAATGAATTTTGCTCAGCCAAACGACTGAGGGTTCATATATATAATTCTGTGCCGTGGCCCTTAGATTAATACATATTGCCGATAACATTAAACATGAAATTTCTTAAGATTATTCGAATTCCAGGTTTTGAAGATGGGCCGACCCTCCATGTCTTGTAGACGATAAGTACCACTTCTAACTGCTTCCACGATCAAGTAAGTGCCTTCCCTGTTTGGTGTTAACATGCCTTGCTCCTTTGCTCGTCCCACTACCTCCATTTTTCTTAGCACAAGATCACCAACTTTTAGTGGACAACAAGTAACACGCTTGTTGAATTCGCGAGTCATACGGAGCTTGTAGAGCTGCATCCTTAGCAGAGCATTGCCCCCTGACCTCCTGCAGCTGATCTAAGGCTGTTCTCATACCTGTCCAATTTGCCTCTTCAGAGTAGAGAATGACTCTTAAAGTAGGCTCCTATACTTCAATGGAAAGAACAACCTCAGTCCCATACACCAAAAAAAAGGGAATTTGACCAGTGGAATTCTTTATTGTCGTCCTTACGGACCATAACACTAGTTGTAATTCTTCTACCCAGACCTTTTGCATTATCAGAGTAGAGCATGACTCTTAAAGTACGCTCCTCTACTTCAATGGGGAGAATAGCCTCAGTCCCATACACCAACATAAAGGGAGTTTCACCAGTGGAATTCTTTGTTGTCGTCCTTCCGGACCATAACACTAGTTGTAATTCTTCTACCCAAAGACCTTTTGCATTATCCAATTTTTTCTTAATGCCATTTGATAAGATCTTTTTGAATGACTCAACCTGTCCATTTTCTTGAGGGTGTGCTACTGCAACAAAGTGTCCCCTGATATCTCTCTCCGCCAACAAGTCCCTCAGCTTTGGTGTATCAAATTGTGGGGCATTGTCAAAGACTATGGACTGGCGCATGCCGAACCTGATTATGATGTTCTTCCATATAAAACCCTTCATATCTTTAGTGGTGGTGCCCCTTACAACCTCAACCTCTACCCACTTGCTAAAGTAGTCCACAACAACTATCACGAATTTCTTCTGCCTCGCAGCTAGTGGGAACGGCCCAAGTATATCCATGCCCCATTTTGAAAAGGGTAAAGGGAAAAGAACCGGAGTTAGCAGATTTGAAGGTCTTTGATAAAGATTTCCGTGTTTTTGACAATTAACACATTTCCTGACGTATTCAATGGCATATTGCCGAAGGGTTGGCCAATAGTAACCCGTCGTGAAGGCTTTCTCAGCTAACGCATGTCCACCTATATGGGAAGCGCAGGAGCCCTCATGTAATTCTCTCAAGACTTCCATACGATCAGCCTTAGTTATGCACTTTAGAACTGGTCGGTTAAAAGATTTCTTGTACAAGGTTTCATCCCACAACAGAAACCAATTATCCCTCGCCCTGATATATTTAGACGCAATAGGCTGATCGGGTAACTGACCAGTCTTCTTGAAATGGATGATTGGGTCCATCCATGTGTTTCCTCTGCTGAGAAACATAACTTCTTCTTCGTCTATACTTTTCCTTTCCTAGATCTCCTAAAACATCGTTCTAGACGTGTCACATCCACCTGAGCTGGCAAGTTTTGAAAGGGCGTCGGCTTGGTTGTTTTCTTATCTAGGCACTTGTCTTAGGACGAATCTCCTCAGTTGTTCTACTTCATCTTTGATCAGCTTCACCTATTGGGCCATGGAACTTTCCTTGCATTCATATTCTCCATTCACTTGGCTGACCACCAGAAGCGAATCTGACTTAGCCTCAATCTCTTGAGCTCCTGCTGCCTTGCACATCTTAATCCCAGCTAAGAGTGGTTCGTACTCGACCTCATTATTGGATGTCCGGA
This sequence comes from Patellifolia procumbens, assembly GCA_947645195.1. NCBI lineage: Eukaryota > Viridiplantae > Streptophyta > Magnoliopsida > Caryophyllales > Amaranthaceae > Patellifolia > Patellifolia procumbens. The sequence continues at coordinate 3,639,419 of CANSGD010000406.1, forward strand.
ATTCAAAATGCATGACATACTCGAACTTATCCCCTTCGGGAGATTGGCAAATAATTCCTGCCCCACTCCCATTAGAAGTTGACGAGTCATCAACCATCCGCGTCTAGTGGGTTCTTCCTTCAGCAGGATCAGTAACCTGTTTTACTTCTTGTCGGGTCAACGCACAATGAAGTCAGCCAGAGCTTGTCCTTTTATGGCCTTTCAGGGTTCGATCATAATGTCAAACATATTCAGTTCTACTGCCCATTTCAGCATCCTTCCTGCTGTCTCCATCTTTTGTAAAACTTGCTTGAGAGGTTGGTTAGTGTAGACCACTATATTGTGGGCCAAGAAATACGGGCGTAACTTTCGACTGGCCATTACCAATGCTAGACCAAACTTTTCCACCATGTTGAATCTGGTTTCGGCTTCCTTCAACACATGACTGACGAAGTATACTAGAACTTACACGTTTTCACTCTCAGCCAGAAGAACAGCGGTAACACCATCTAGTGAGACAACTAAGTAAACAAAAATCTTTTCTCCCTCAACCGGGCTGACTAGACGTGGGAGCTGGCGTAGAAGATCTTTTACTTGTTGTAACACATGTTCAGCTTCTGCCGTCCATTCAAATCAGGCCTTTTAATTAATGGTGGCAAAAAAATAATGGCATTTATCTCCTAATTTGGATAGAAATCGTCCTAATGCTGCCAAATAGCCAGTCAGCCTTTGTACTTCCTTTATCTTGGTCGGGAACTTCATGTCGAGGATTCCTTGTATCTTTTCCGGATTAGCTTGTATGCCCCTCTGATCCACCAAGAAACCCAAAAATTTACATGCTGAAACTCCAAAAACACACTTTTTGGGATTTAAATCGGCTTATACTTCTTGAGAGTTTCAAAATGTTTCTTTCAAGTCCTCCACATGGTCACTCTCAACAGGACTCTTGACAATCATATCATCATACCATCTATGTATGCTTCGATATTTCTACCCAAATGAGGCTGGAAAATGTTGTTGATGAGTCTTTAAAAAGTGGCGGGTGCCTATCTGAGGCTTAAGAGCATCATCAGCCACTCATGTAGACCCTTCTCGTTGATAAAAGAGGTCTTATCCTGGTCTTCTGGCCACATCGAAATTTGATGAAAACCCGAATATGCATCCATAAAGCTTAAGAGTGCATGTCCGGCTGTGGAGTCCACTAACCGATCTAACATGGGCAGAGTAAAACTATCCTTGTGACAAGCCTTGTTGAGATCTATGTAGTCCACACACATCCTCCATGTTCCATTAGTCTTAGGCACCATCACTACATTTTGCTATCCAGTTTGCTTTGGTGGCATCCATCAGGAGAACTTGACCAGTTTTCTGAGGTAACTGTTATGCCCCCTGTTGTTCGGTCCTCCGGCAGCAAATCCTCCCGAGATTACCAATACCACATCTTCCTCTATACTCTCAGTTACTTTCTTCTTCCCAAACCGATCATTTCTTTTTTGGAATTTCTTACCTCCTTGAGGGAGGTAGGTATTCATGTTCCCCTATCGGGCTAATTCTTCTAAAGCTTTTTTCAAGTGCTTACACTCAATCGTCTCATGCCCGTCGTCTTTGTGAAAATGGCAATACTTGCTTCGGTCTCTATTCCTGTAAGGCGTCTTCATTTCAGCTTGGGCCTTGAGATCATGCTGATCTTTAATCTCCATAAGAATGGAGTATTTATCTTTGTTGAATTCTATAGGATTGGCTGACATTGTGGCTTCTCTTTCTCTTCGTTTTCCCTTCTTAAATGAGGTCATTGTTGAAGCCACAGGTCTCAGCCTTCTTAGGGTTGTTCTTTTTAATTGGAACAAACTCCTCGGGCTTATTAGACTTAGGGTGTTTAGCTTCAGTACAAATCTCTGTTGCATGTATGAAGGCTTCAGCCTCTCTCAGGGCTTTAGATAGAGTGGTCACCTTCTTTTTAACCAAATCAAACTTAAAGCTCCCTGGTCGTAATCCTCTGATGAAAGCATCAAAGGCTACTCCCGCATTCAAATCTTGTATCTGTAGAGGCTCGAGGTTAAATCTCTTTACGAAGCCGTGCAAAGTTTCCTTGGGTCCCTGAACAACCTTGCTCAAATGCATGCTGGTCTTTCCGATTGGCTACAAAATGGTTGGTAAACAACAAATTAAGCTCGTTGAAATTATTTACTGAGTTGGCTGAAGATTGTTGAATCACTTCTGAGCTACCCCCTTAAGAGTAGCCGGGAAGTTCTTACACCAAGTAGAATCGTCCACTGCCTGGACGTACATCTGGTGCCTGTATGCTGACATATGATCATCAGGGTCAGTTGTACCATCAAAGGCTTCAATTGTTGGCAACTTGACTTTGGGGTATGGAGGAGCTTCCATAATCCTAGCCGAGAAAGGGGTTGGTCAATCAATGTGTAACGCATCCACTCCTCCCTCGTCGGGCATATGATCTTGACGGTATTCCCTGATGACTGGGTTTGATGAGGTCTATGCTGGAGTACTTCAACGATAAACATTTGGCTGACTCTCAGTCTTTTCCTGGAGTCGATGAAGTGTCGGTGTGGGGCCCAATACCTCTGTCTAGGAAAAGACTATCAGCGGAGGGTCCCTTAAATAGGATGTGGATCCTGTGACTGACCACTGAAGAGCAGCCACCCTTTTTGCCTGCAAATAATCTCGGGCACCTGTCGCCATGCGACGCTCATCTATTGGACGGTCTCCTTGAGACCTTACTATTAGATTCCATCCTAGTCTCCTTGGCTGCTCACTTCGTGCTAGATGTTTTCCCTTACTTGCCAGATGGGTAGGACGGTGTGATCCTGCCACGTCTACTTGGGATCGTCCACGAAGGGGCTCCTTTTGGGCAACTGTAGCTCCATTATGATGAAAGAATAACATGTTACTCTTGATTTGTTCCTAAACAACAACCGCGAATTTCCACTGAAAGTCGTTCAGGGCATTCTCCAGATGTGCGACTGTTACAGGACAATCTCAATTTTCTTCTAGTACCACATCTACCCTCTCCAGACGATGTCCATCTCTCCCTCAAGGTGGACGTTCGTCCTCCATAGTATCCTCCACTACTTGTTGCTGACCATGGTTTCAGACTTTGTTGGACGAGTGGCAATCAGTCATCTCTGCGTCTCCCCACAAACGACGCCAAATGTTGTTAGCTATAGAAAGCTAAGTTCTTCTTCCAACTTGTAGTAACTAACTTCTTTATCGAGACTTGTGCAGAGACGCTTATTGCTTCGGATCTAGACCTGAAAATAAGGAAACCAACCCCAGAGGTTTGGAAATTGATTTCCCCTCCGATGCTTAAGTCAGTATTTAAGCAAATAGGAATTCTGATTGTATTTTGACAGAGTAAGTTCTGGGAGTAGGTGAGATTCTACCTTTTACCTGATTTCTAGGGACTATTTATAGTGTTGGTGAATGGAAAAGATCACCCTAAAATAGAGGGAGGTGATTGGTTAGGCAATAGGAAGGGGACACTTATCACATTTCTATTGCCTTGGTTTTACCACCAATCATCAGCTGCCTTTTATTGGGATTTGGGATGATTATTCCCCCTTCCAAAGAAACACATGGGCCTCTTTTTTCAGAAAGGGTGAGATCATAAAATCCCCTCCTGTTAGCGCCACGTGTCGCTTTTTGGCTTACGACACGTGTCGTTTGTGTATTTGTCCACATGTCATGAGGCAATTGGGACACGTGGCACTTTTTAGTGGTCCACGTGTTCTCTTTGGCCATGTCACAACATTATCAAAACATCATTTTGCAGTTGTAGGTGTAGGGAGTGATGATGACATCAGGCGTCGCATTATATGTCCATACACATTTTTCCACTTATATTTAAAAAATAATAGGCGTTTAGTTTTTTTGCTTTAACGATTATTAATTACCATGGGGGTGTTTTTACCTTTATTACTTTTTATCTTCACCATTTCCAACAAGATATCTCTGGTTTAGTTTTAGAGAAAAAACAATTCCCGTTGTTATTTAGTTTATACTCCAGATAAGGATAAGTTTCTCTATTGTCAAGTATGTGGCTAATTTATACGTATTTTGAGATTTTAGCCATGCGATTTTCTCTTATAATTCGTGTTGTGATGAAATGTTCTTTAAAGATAACAAATTTATTCCAAGCTCATAATATTATAAAGAATGTTACTAGTTTATGATCTTACAAGTTGTAATTTTGCATGTTATCTTACTAAAAACCTTTGTGAAGATGATTCAACTACCCTAAAAATGGAGAAGGAGATGGTTGATAATATTCAGTTCAAAGGGTCGATTAAATCAGGGGAACATACGCCGGACGTTATGGCCATGAAGGTTTGTCCACATTGCTTGTAATTCATTTGTTTACCTATCAAAAGATTAAGAACTATTTCATTATGTGTGGGATTTTGTAGTTCTATATTGATTCCGAGGCAACTGATTTTCTAATTGAGTGAGGAACAAATAACCAAACTCTTTATGCACTCTTTTAAAACATAGCAGCATAATATTACCTTTTCTAAAGAAAAAAAATCTGTGTTAAGTGGATATAAGTGTGACCAAAGGCAAAACATAAAATCAAACATTAAAACAAAACAAAACGAATTTGAGAAAATAAATTAAATCAGCATTAAAAAACCGATGAATTGATTGATCGTATCAAAACTCCATTTTGTTGTTGTAGGTGTAATGAGTGATGATGACGTCAAGCGGTGCAACATATCTCCATACACATTTTTTAGCTATTTTTATAAAAAAATTATAAGCGATTAATTTTTTTATAGCGATTATTAATTTCCATGGGGGTATTTTTATCTTCACAATCTCCAACATTCCAGTGGTTTAGTTTTAGAGAAAAACACTAGTGAAAAAAATGTTCGTTGCAGCGGGCCAAAAAAGCCTGTAGAAGCGTACATCTAGCCGGTGCTTTTGTAGGCGGTTCAATTGGTTAGGAACTGTTGCAGCGGGTTTGCCCACTGCTATAGATAAACCAATAGCACCGAGTTGTTCTTTAAGCCTGCTGCTACAACACTTTGTTGCATTGGGTTATCTGTGTATGCCCGTTGCAAACCTTGGGTTCAACTGCAATCATGTTGGCCATTACCTAGACTAGTAAAAATGGGCTAACTTAATAGGTCTGTTGCAAATGTATGTATATTATTTTATTGAATCCCAAAACAATAGCTTCCTTCCCATATATACATGCAGTATCACTCATCAATATAAGGCAAAAAAACCAAATTACATTCTTAAGGTTTCAACATCACAGAGCAATACTACGAACGTTTGAGGTTAACATTGATAACCGACTTCGACGATAGAGTAGTACGACAGATTTAAAAAAAAAGGGTTTAAAAAAATAGATTAAATCAGCGTTAGAAAATCGTTGATTTGATTATCAAAACTGCATTCTGTAGTTGTATCTGTAGGAAGTGATGATGACGTCAGGCGGTGCAACATATCTCCTTACACATTTTTTCGCTATTTTTAAAAAAGTTATAGGCTTTTAATTTTGTTATAGCGATTATAAATTTTCATGGGGCATTCTTACCTTTATTACTTTTGTTCTTCACAATTTCCAACATATCTCTCGTTTAGTTATAGAGAATAAAACTCTTCCCATAGTTCATGGTTTGTGCTTGAATGTTCAAGCAAAGCACTCATGTATTATTGCACTACAAGTAAGTCTCTCTTTTCTCAATTATGTGGTTGATTTATGTGTACATTTCGTTATTTTACACATGCTATTTTTGCTTATGATCCGTGTTGTTATGAATTGTTCTTTAAAGATGACAAATTTATTTCAAGTTCATAATCATTACAAAAATGTTACTGTTTTACAATCTTACAAGTTGTAATTTTGCAAGTTATCTTACTAAAAATTTGAAAGCGATATCATGTATTTAATGTCACAATTTGTTACTACTTTCATCTTCATGAACTTACATATTATCATCCAATGTGAAGTTCAAATAAAGCTACAACCTATGAACTAACAGGTTAACTTCATTTTAAATGTTATAATTTTTTAAGAATAGTGTAATTAAATTGGTTGGTATAATAAATTAATTAATTAAGCCAACAGATCTTGTGTTCGTAAGGAAGACCCAATCGATAATGAGAGGGCGACCATATTGATCTGATTGCTACTCCAAGAGTCTCAATCAATGAAATCCAAGTCAAAGAATTTAGGTTTAATTTGCCTAAATCCGAAAACAAGGAACAAAGTAACCGGATATGATAATTAAAACTAACACTCTTGAAAGTTTTAATTAATTATTAATCTCACTTAAACCACTCCTGGAATTAAGTAGATTAAACACTCAATAATAATCACTCCTGAAAATTACTAAATGGTCGAATATAATTGTGCAAAACAATTAAACTCTTAAACGCAAGTTTCAACTCAAAATAATCTCTACCTTTATTAATGAAAACAGGCCCCCATATATACTAGACTTGTAATAGCCCTGTTTTAAGAGCACCTTTATTAATTATAATATTAGCATAATTCAATTCCGAAACCCTTGTGTTTTAAATGAAAACTTATATTTGATTTTATTATTATTATTAAGAAGTTGTGTTATATTTATTGACGTAATTATATTAAATTATTTTAATGGAATTACTTTTAATAATTTAGAGCTTTATATTAATATAATAAATGGGCTTGAATTATTAGTTTTAGTGAGATTTATGTTTCAAATAGACAAATTAATTATATTGATATATGTGCAAAAATAAATATATTAGAGGGTGGTGATCTATTTGATAGGTTAGATTTAAAAAAAAAGAGAGATGGAAAGTGAAGGTTGGGCGTGGCAATTGAAGAGGAGGGAAAGCGGGTGTGTGTCATCAAGTGAGAGTAAGTGAGGGTGACTCATCAATTGAAAAAAAAAAGGAAATAGAGGGGGAAGGGGGTCTGTTTCCACGGCAAAGAGGAAACAGAACCAGGAAGGAAAAAGAGAACAGAGGGAGAAGGAAGAGGCGAGAGGAAGAGAGAGAGAGAGAGAGAGAGAGCTCGGTGGAGGAGGAGAGACGGAGGCGCTGCTCCGGTGGGAACGACCGCTGGGCAAAGGAAGGAAGAAAGAGGGAGAAGAAGAGTGCAACAGAGCCGCAATACCTCAGGCCAATTCCGTCCATTTTCGGCCGATTTTCCGGCGAATAGAGGGGGAATTGGGTAGAGCAACTTCCAAAACACCAAATCCTTTTACCTATTTCAGAGAACTTGCTCAAAATTAGGGGCTTTTCTCAAGATGGGTGAAGGAATGCGCCTGAGGATGGTCGTGTGAGTGACCGACGACCACCACCGCTATCCAACCACCACACAACCGCCACCTACGCTCACTTTGAAACCTTAACTGAGGTGCTAAACCATTACTTATGATTATAGAACATCAATTCAGTTTTAAACCAATTGTTAGATTAGTTGATGTTTAATCTTATTTTGTTCAGTCATAAGTTAGAAATGGATTTCGATTGTTTAATTACTGATTTAAGATTATAGTAGTGATTTGATATAAACTGAGAAAATAGGATGTTGCTATTGTTGTTTGAAGTCTGTTACTTTTGCTGTTGTTCCTGCCTCGTTGTTTTATTGTTGTGATAGCGTTCTTTAGTTAGAGTTTCCAATCAGATTTTATCTATCTTTGATACCATCTAGAGGTTAGATTCCGAATTAGTATTGATTTCTGAAATATGCGACTAAGATTGAATATGAACTTTGTTATTTGTTGACTAGCTAAGACTCGATTGAAGTTCATTAGCGTTGAGTGATTGCTCGAGGTATTTTTAAAACCTTGGAGTGTGAAATGGGATAGTATATGCCGAATATTTGTTTTGGGTTGATTACAAATAAGGATTAAATAATCATCGAATGTGAAGGTTTTAAGGTTGTTAGTTTATCTTGCAAGGAGATCAAGTATGACGTTAATAGTAATTAATCTTGGATTTTTCTTTAAAAGTAAGTTCTTGTAATAATATAAATGTGTATCGGATTGCTTAGTGTTAGTAAGTAATTCATTGTCGTATATCTAATCTAAAAGTTGATTAATAACAAAAAGGGATGGATTGAAATAGGAGGCAGTATACTTACAGAGTTCAATAATTTCATAATCTTTATGAATCAGTTAGTGAAATAGCCTAAGTTCACTTATGAATTGAGTTCAGTAATTCTAATTATAAGAAATTGAGTAAGGGATCGGATCACTATTAATTTGGAAAGTAATTTGAATCGGCTTATAGAATTGAGTTAAGTAGTCTTGGCCTAAAAGAATCAAGTTAGGTAGTTCTGTGTAATTTAAGAAAGTTCAGTCCAAGTCTAAAGATTTCCATTATTTAGGAGCAAGTTATAAATATGAATTGGATATAAGCTCTGAGAGTTCTCGTTAAGTTAAATATATTGTATAAGTGTCATTAGTTGTCGTTTTGGTCTAAGAACGAGGATGACCTAGGTGTCAATTGAATAGTAACCAAGAGTATTGAATAGTCTCATCTAGAGTTTAATATTAACATACATACGTCATTCATATTGAGATCAGTTTGGAATAACCTTAAGAGTTAAACGTGTGGATTAAAATCTAACTTGGCTATGAATAATCATTTCATGAACCAATTAGAATTGAATCTTAGAATTGAATTAATAATTTATATTAACGTAAGGGTTCCCAACTTAGAGTCTTAAATTGAAATGTTAATTTATAGAATTGGCTATATATCGCGAACATAAGGACATTAATCCTAGCTGTTGTTGGTTGTTAATAATAACAATATATACAGGTCACAAAGTTAATGAAGGTTATATAGATTAAGACTTTAAGAGTTAATATACTAAACTGAATCATCCCCGATCTTATCAAGTCTATGTTTTTTTAAGATTCAGAACCTTCTGAGCGATTAGTTACTCTACGTAAATGTCCTAGTTGTGAGGGGAGAATTAGTTTTTATGTTCAGTTGTCGTTGATTTGGGAGATTCACAAAAGAATCTAATAAAAGAAAGACATTTAGGGCTAGCTTGTCCGAGTGACTCTAATATAGAATGAGTATCGATCTGTTCCATTACTGAGGTATACACTAGTAGGGAGTTTATAATGAGAGGATCGCGGAGTTGAGGTTATTAAGGTAAATTATGAAGGTTGAGTTTACGACTGATTAGTAAATGACTACATTGAGGTCGGTGAAAATTTGATTCGAGATGTTATTGGAAAAGGAATTAGCCATAGAGGTCTTGTGGGATATCAGTCATGCTGATAATATCTTTTATAATTATATGAAATGATTTTCAAATCGATTACTTTATATATCACTTGATTTACGAATATTAAAGTGTGATATTTATGAGAATGTGTTACAAGGTGAAATGTGATATGTGATATGTGAAATGAGGTGAATGAGTCTCCACATACTATATTGAATATATATATAATATAAATAAGAATGGTGAAATGAGCTTGTGAACATGCACCCGGGTTAGGGCGGGTAGTCCCTAGCTCTTACCTAATCAGGAGGGGCTAAATCCTGACATTGAAGGACATGTCCAGTTCAAGTCTTGCAAGCAGAACATAAAAGGTGGGGTGACGACCCTCAACAGTTTGGAGACAGCCGGTACATAGTACCCCTCTCCACTCGCGTTCACAACGAGATAAGATATGAAAATGAATGTTTCTTGTAAGAAACTTAAATGTTTTAGAAATAAGCCGAGTTTTCAAATAAATATTATATCGCTATTACCTTTTCTTATAAGTACGATTTCAATAAGAGTTGTATATCGTCATAAGGATTGTTGAGTAAGTTATTTAAAGTATATTTAGACTTTATGTGAATTGTTGTGAATATATGTGACGAGTGTTTTAAACAAAAGTCACCAAGCGTGTTTTACTTGTTTTACGGGTTTAGTACTCAGCGCGTTGCTGATGTGAGTCACATGTTTTGTTTTGTCATTTTTGTGGCCTGTCACTTGGGTGGGTGGCAGTGCCGTATTAGTTTCAGGTGGAAGCAGTGGAGTTCTGAAGCTTTGAGGCAGGAATTCTTATTGCAATTATCTTTATATGTATTGAGGCGAGGACGATCAGTTTTGTAACAACGTAGTTATTAGTTATGTTGTAAATAGTTTAAAATAGGAATTTGTAAAGTAGAAGCTGGAAATAGTTGCTGGAAATATATTAAAATGATATACAGGTTTATAATTTGGACGCGAGTCCTAAGTTAAATTTTAGGCAGTCCGTATTTCAAACGGGGCTTTCCCGAAATTTCTGTAGACTTTTATTATTTAATTAATACCATTCAGACCATTTAGATAACTTCATTTAGTGTTAATGGTTTATAGTTAAAAGTTTTAAAAAGTTTAGGTTTTTAGGATTCCATACTCTTCGTTTTAGGACGATGAGTGTGATGGTAATATTCCGGATTAAGCTTTTCGCTGTATTGAGCTCTAATGAAGTTGGTCGGTGAATCTGGGCTGTTACAAATGGTATCAGAGCGGGATTGTTTTTAGGTACGCACGGATCTCCATATCCGAGCGTAAGAGTTAAGTAAGTGTAAAATGAGTCTAGGATTAAAAAGGACCAAGCCGTTGAGAGTAGCTACGCCTTTTAAGTATTATGTGTTGCTCATTGAGCATTATGAGGAATTTTATGTCTCTTATGTGCTAATATGTGATACTATGTGCTTACTTGAACCCATAATATCCTTAGGAAGTAGTAATCAGAGTGCGCAGTGAAAGCGTGGATTGGAGTTTTAAGGACAAAACTCATTTTTAGGGGGGAAGAGTGTAATAGCCATGATTGAGACTAGGTTATGGTTGATATTAGGTTACTATGGTTAGTATTATATGTTATTTATATTATTATTATTATAATAATTATTTATTATCGTTCGCTGGATTTAAAAGGAAGGGATTTCTTTTGTAAAGTTTGGTTTAGTTTGATAATAGCTATTATATTTTTCAAACGAGATCTCTTGAAACGGAATGACTAAAGTTCAATGCCAACAAGGTTACCATTTTGATGTTTTAGCTCCTCGATGAACCTAGGCATCGGGTAGCCGAGACACAAAAATGTTAATGAATGGAGGCTGAACTTTTAATCGTGAAGTTCTGAGATCTTGGCTTTCCTAATGTTAAATCAAATAGTATTATAATATTTCGTTATTGATTTAGTTCAGCCTTTCTATATTCAAATCATATTGATTTAAGTTTCGAGGACGAAACTTGTTGTAAGGGTGGTAGAGTGTAATAGCCCTGTTTTAAGAGCACCTTTATTAATTATTAATTATAATATTAGCTTAATTAATTTCCGAAACCCTTGTGTTTTAAATGAAAACTTATATTTGATTTTATTATTATTATTAAGAAGTTGTGCTATATTTATTAACGTAATTATATTAAATTAGTTTAATGGAATTACTTTTAATAATTTAGAGCTTTATATTAATATAAGAAATAGGCTTGAATTATTAGTTTTAGTGACATTTATATTTCAAATAGACAAATTAATTATATTGATATATGTGCAAAAATAAATATATTAGAGGGTGGTGATTTATTTAATAGGTTAGATTTTAAAAAAAAAGTGATGGAAAGTGAAGGTTGGGCGTGGCAATTGAAGAGGACGGAAAGGGGGTGTGTGTCATCAAGTGAGAGTAAGTGAGGGTGACTCATCAATTGAAAAAAAAGGAAATAGAGGGGGAAGGGGGTCTGTTTCCACGGCAAAGAGGAAACAGAACCAGGAAGGAAAAAGAGAACAGAGGGAGAAGGAAGAGGCGGGAGGAAGAGAGGAAGAGAGAGAGAGAGAGAGAGAGCTCGGTGGAGGAGGAGAGACGGAGGCGCTGCTCCGGTGGGAACGACGGCTGGGCGAAGGAAGGAAGAAAGAGGGAGAAGAAGCGTGCGACAGAGCCGCAATACCTCAGGCCAAATCCGGCCATTTCCGACCGATTTTTCGGCGAATAGAGGGAGAATTGGGTAGAGCAACTTTCAAAACACCAAATCCTTTTACCTATTTCAGAGAACTTGCTCAAAATTAGGGGCTTTTCTCAAGATGGGTGAAGGAATGCGCCTGAGGAGTGTCGTGTGAGTGACCGACGACCACCACCACTGTCCAACCACCACACAACCGCCACCTACGCTCACTTTGAAACCTTAACTGAGGTACTAAACCATTACTTATGATTATAGAACATCAATTCAGTTTTAAAACAATTGTTAGATTAGTTGATGTTTAATCTTATTTTGTTCAGTTATAAGTTAGAAATGGATTTCGATTGTTTAATTACTGATTTAAGATTATAGTAGTGGTTTGATATAAACTGAGAAACTAGGATGTTGTTATTGTTGTTTGAAGTCTGTTACTTTTGTTGTTGTTCCTGCCTCGTTGTGTTATTGTTGTGATAGCGTTCTTTAGTTAGAGTTTCCTATCAGATTTTATCTATCTTTGATACCATCTTGAGTTTAGATTCCGAATTAGTATTGATTTCCGAAATATGCGACTAAGATTGAATATGAACTTTGTTATTTGTTGACTAGCTAAGACTCGATTGAAGTTCATTAGCGTTGAGTGATTGCTCGAGGTATTTTTAAAACCTTGGAGTGTGAAATGGGATAGTATATGCCGAATACTTGTTTTGGGTTGATTACAAATGAGGATTAAATAATCATCGAGTGTGAAGGTTTTAAGGTTGTTAGTTTATCTTGCAAGGAGTATGACGTTAATAGGAATTATTCTTGGATTTTTCTTTAAAAGTAAGTTCTTGTAATAATATAAATGTGTATCGGATTGCTTAGTGTTAGTAGGTAATTCATTGTCGTATATCTAATCTAAAAGTTGATTAATAACAAAAAGGGATGGATTGAAATAGGAGGCAGTATACTTACAGAGTTCAATAATTTCATAATCTTTATGAATCAGTTAGTGAAATAGCCTAAGTTCATTTATGAATTGAGTTCAGTAATTCTAATTATAAGAAATTGAGTAAGGGATCGGATCACTATTAATTTGGAAAGTAATTTGAATCGGCTTATAGAATTGAGTTAAGTAGTCTTGGCCTAAAAGAATCAAGTTAGTTAGTTCTGTGTAATTTAAGAAAGTTAAGTCCAAGTCTAAAGATTTCCATTAGTTAGGAGCAAGTTATATATATGAATTGGATATAAGCTCTGAGAGTTCTCGTTAACTTAAATATATTGTATAAGTGTCATTAGTTGTGGTTTTGGTCTAAGAACGAGGATGACCTAGGTGTCAATTGAATAGTAACCAAGAGTATTGAATAGTCTCATCTAGAGTTTAATATTAACATACATATGTCATTAATATTGAGATCAGTTTGGAATAACCTTAAGAGTTAAACGTGTGGATTAAAATCTAACTTGGCTAAGAATAATCATTTCATTAACCACGTATAATTGAATCTCAGAATTGAATTAATAATTTATATTAACGTAAGGGTTCCCAACTTAGAGTATTAAATTGAAAGTTAATTTATAGAATAAGCTATATATCGCGAACATAAGGACATTAATCCTAGCTGTTGTTGGTTGTTAATAATAACAATATATACAGGTCACAAAGTTAATGAAGGTTATATGGATTAAGACTTTAAGAGTTAATATACTAAACTGAATCATCCCCGATCTTATCAAGTCTATGAGTTTTTTAATATTTAGAACCTTCTTAGCGATTAGTTAAGCTACGTAAATGTCCTAGTTGTGAGGGGAGAATTAGTTTTTATGTTCAGTTGTCGTTGATTTGGGAGATTCACAAAAGAATCTAATAAAAGAAAGACATTTAGGGCTAGCTTGTCCGAGTGACTCTAATATAGAATGAGTATCGATCTGTTCCATTACTGAGGTATACACTAGTAGGGAGTTTATAATGAGAGGATCGCGGAGTTGAGGTTATTAAGGTAAATTATGGAGGTTGAGTTTACGACTGATTAGTAAATGACTACATTGAGGTCGGTGAAGTAATTTGATTCGAGATGTTATTGGAAAAGGAATTAGCCATAGAGGTCTTGTGGGATATCAGTCATGCTGATAATATCTTTTATAATTATATGAAATGATTTTCAAATCGATTACTTTATATATCACTTGATTTACGAATATTAAAGTGTGATATTTATGAGAATGTGTTACAAGGTGAAATGTGATATGTGATATGTGAAATAAGGTGAATGAGTCTCCACATACTATATTGAATATATATATATATATATAATATAAATAAGCATGGTGAAATGAGCTTGTGAACATGCACCCGGGTTAGGGCGGGTAGTCCCTAACTGTTACCCAATCAGGAGGGGCTAAATCCTGACATTGAAGGACATGTCCAGTTTAAGTCTTGCAAGCAGAACATAAAAGGTGGGGTGACGACCCTCAACAATTTGGAGACAGCCGGTACGTAGTACCCCTCTCCACTCGCGTTCACAACGAGATAAGAAATGAAAATGAATGTTTCTTGTAAGAAACTTAAATGTTTTGGAAATAAGCCGAGTTTTCAAATAAATATTATATCGCTATTACCTTTTCTTATAAACTACGATTTCAATAAGAGTTGTATCTCGTCATAAGGATTGTTGAGTAAGTTATTTAAAGAATATTTAGAGTTTATGTGAATTGTTGTGAATATATGTGACGATTGTTTTTGACAAAAGCCACCAAGCATGTTTTACTTGTTTTACGGGTTTAGTACTCAGCGCGTTGCTGATGTGAGTCAAATGTTTTGTTTTGTCATTTCTGTGGCCTGTCACTTGGGTGGGTGGAAGTGCCGTATTAGATTAAGGTGGAAGCAGTGGAGTTCTGAAGCTTTGACGCAGGAATTCTTATTGCAATTATCTTTATATGTATTGATGCGAGGACGATCAGTTTTGTAACAACGTAGTTATTAGTTATGTTGTAAATAGTTTTAAAATAGGAATTTGTAAAGTAGAAGCTGGAAATAGTTGCTGGAAATATATTAAAATGACATACAAGTTTATAATTTGGACGCGAGTCCTAAGTTAAATTTTAGGCGGTCCGTAATTCAAACGGGGCTTTGCCGAAATTTCTGTAGACTTTTATTATTTAATTAATACCATTCAGACCATTTAGATAACTTTATTTAGTGTTAATGGTTTATAGTTAAAAGTTTTAAAAAGTTCAGGTTTTTAGGATTCCATACTCTTCGTTTTAGGACGATGAGTGTGATGGTAATAGTCCGGATTAAGCTTTTCGCTGTGTTTAGCTCTAATTAAGTTGGTCGGTGAATCCGGGCTGTTACAAGACTACTTCTAGTATCATTAGGAAACCAAAAATCTATCTAGAAAGCGTTTAAATCTTAGTCACTAGAATTTAGGAAAAGATAACGATAAAAATAAGGAAGATAATCTAATAAGATATGAAAGGGATTTCAACCCTTTCTATCTTATTTACATGCCTATCTCTTCCTTATCCCTTATCTAAATCAATTCTTATCAAAAAGGAATTATAACTCAACTAGGACTCCTAAATAGAACCGAAAATTAGTAGAAAATTCGGCCCTTTATTTTGCTGAAAATAAATGACTTAATTAAAATAACTAACTATGAACTTATTAACTAGAAAGCAATAAAGATAGGTTAGAGAAGGACTATGGATGACTGAATCCGCATCATTCCCTCCCTCTTAAAAGAATACTTGTCCTCAAGTTCCTTCCATGGTACAAGGAACAAGATCACAAGCTCTCATGGATGCACAAATCCCTTTGCCAAACAATATTTGAAATGTATCATGATTCTCTCGATGGACCACCTTAAATGGACCTTCTTCAATGGCTTCATGCTTCCCGTTTAGATTGTTGAACACCTTTTGGGCATTCAAAATTAAAAACACATAATCACCAACCTCAAAGGGAGGTTTCTTTCTCAAACTCAATATGGCAGCACGCCTCTCCTTCTTGTTTTGAGGTAGCATGTATCTCTAGTCCTTTGACACCTCTCGAATAGTTGAATCTCCTTTCTTCTTGGACATGATTTCTTTGGGAGTTAATGGTTGCAAACGCACTCTCCTAGAACCCACCAAAACTGAATAGACATTTGTGTCCCCTTCATGGATAACTTTCCTATCAAATTGCCATGGCCTTCTAAGCAAAAGGTGACAAGCACTCATGGGAAGTACATCAGACCATAGCTTCAGCTTTGTAGCTTCCAAAATAGAGAACGAAATCGAAGCTTGTTTAGTCACATTTAGTCCAGTTTGTTTATCAAGCCAACTCAACTTATAGGGTAGTGGATGTTCCCTAGTAAGAAGATTTAACTTGTCTAAAACATCACAAGAAACAACGTTAGTGCAAGAACCACTATCAATAATTACATTGCAAGTATTTTCCGCTACTTTGAAACGTGTATGAAATAAGTTATCTCGTTGTTCTTGATTAGGAGGACAATCAACATGTAAAACTTTCCTCACAACACCAATCAGTTTTGAGTCATCCTCCGCAAAGGCATCCTCTTCTTCTCCCTCCACATTCTCTTCCTCGGCAATGAAATCATAAACCTCTTATACTTCAAGCATGGTGTGGTATTGTCTCAAACTAAGTGCTCGTTTTCTAGGACATTCGCTTGCTATGTGACCCTTACCTTGACATTTGAAGCACTTTCTCCTATTCTCGAACTCTTCTCTTGGAACAAAGACCTTCTGTTTTTCGATCCTCTTCCCTTCCTTAGGCGAAAATGGTGAAATTTTATCCCCTCCCCCAAGAAAATATGGAGAACACTCATTGCTTTCCTTAGAGCCAAGCTTGAAACCATTGTTAGGTTTCGATCTTCCCATGTTTCTAGCCTCAAATTTCAAGGCTAACTTACAAACATCCTCAAAGGTGACATAGTGAGCCACTTCTACTTGATCCGCAATTTTCCTTGCCAAGCGTTTGAAGTACCTTGCGATCTTCAAAGAATCCTTTTCCAGCATATCACAAACTAGACACAACCTATTGAATTACCGTGTGTAATCAGCCACACTAAGAGTCTCTTGCATCAAAGATGTGAGCTTTAAGTATTGCTCTTGCTCATACTATCTAGGAAGAAATTTGGCTCTTAATTTCTTCTTCAAACTAGTCCAAGTGTTCACTTGTTCTTTTCCATCTCTCTTTCTTCGAGCTTTGAACACTTCCAACCAAAAAGATGCATACTTGGTCACGTAACAAGTTTGTATCTTTTTCGATCATCATACTCCGTATAGTCAAATATTCTCTCAGTTTGCCTAACCCAATCAAGAAACACCTCTGGATCCGAATCTTCTACAAATTCGAGTAGGTCTAATTTCAACCCTCTATCATCATCATCGAGACGTGGTTGATAACTTTGTTTTTGAGATTCCTCAGGCCATATATGATTTTGTTTTTTCATAACAATGGAAGTTAAAGCATTAACCTGTTTTTGGGCCTCATGTCTATAATCTTCAAAGCATCCATGTTAAGACTAAGGTTATTAAGTAGTTTTAGGATGTCAGATGATTCCCACATAATTTGTGACCAAAAAGTACCCTAAAACTGTCCAGAAAACTGATCCAACTTGGAAAATAAACTGCAGTTGCTACACTTCGTTAAAAATTATGAAAATTGAACACAAGCAAATTATGGATGGTAGGAAACCTCTCCAATTATAATCACTCAAAAATACGAAGTAGCTTATTGACAGTTTAATTTTCAATTCATTGGCGCTAGATTCGCACTAAATCTGCACGTTTCACAAAAACAGTCTCGAAACTATATCAAATGAACTCCAACTTCTACGAAATTTTAGGACAATAAACTAGACTTGAGATAGACCAGTTTAGGATCAAGAAACCCCTAAAAAGACGTTTTCAATTTGGAGAACGAGTTGAAACAAAACATACTAGTAAAATATTTTTACCCGGATGAACAGAATAGCCAAGAACCTTCCCTTACTCGTCCAGCTCTGATACCACTTGATATAATTGCTACTCCAATAGTCTCAATCAATGAAATCTAAGTCAAGGAATTTAGGTTTAATTTGCCTAAATCCGAAAACAAGGAACAAAGTATCCGGATATGATAATTAAAACTAACACTCCTGAAAGTTTAGATTAACACTTAATCTCACTTAAACCACTCTTGAAATTAAGTAGATTAAACACTCAATAATATTCACTCCTGAAAATTACTAAATGGTCGAATATAATTGTGCATAACAATTAAACTCTTAAACGCAAGTTTTAACTCAAAATAATCTCTACCTTTATTAATGAAAACATGCACCCATATATACTAGACTACTTCTAGTATCATTAGGAAACCAAAAATCTATCTAGAAAGCGTTTAAATCTTAATCCCTAGAATTTAGGAAAAGATAACGATAAAAATAAGGAAGATAATCTAATAAGATATGATAGGGATTTCGGCCCTTTCTATCTTATTTACATGCCTATCTCTTCCTTATCCCTTAGCTAAATCAATTCTTATCCAAAAGGAATTACAACTCAACTAGGACTCCTAAATAGAACCAAAAATTAGTAGAAAATTCGGCCCTTTATTTTGCTGAAAATAAATGACTTAATTAAAATAACAAACTATGAACTTATTAACTAGAAAGCAATAAACATAGGTTAGAGAAGGACTATGCATGATTGAATTCGCATCATTCCCTCCCTCTTAAAAGCATACTTGTCCTCAAGTTCCTTCCATGGTACAAGGAATAAGATCACAAGCTCTCATGGATGCACAAATCCCTTTGCCAAATAATATTTTAAATGTATCATGATTCTCTCGATGGACCACCTTAAATGGACCTTCTTCAATGGCTTCATGCTTCCCGTTTAGATTGTTGAACACCTTTTGGGCATTCAAACTTAAAAACACATAATCACCAACCTCAAAGGGAGGTTTCTTTCTCAAACTCAATATGGCAGCACGCCTCTCCTTCTTGTTTTGAGGTAGCATGTTGCTCAAGTCCTTTGACACCTCTCGAATAGTTGAATCTCCTTTCTTCTTGGACATGATTTCTTTGGGAGTTAATGGTTGCAAGCACACTCTCCTAGAACCCACCAAAACTGAATAGACATTTGTGTCCCCTTCATGGATAACTTTCCTATCAAATTTCCATGGCCTTCCAAGCAAAAGGTGACAAGCACTCATGGGAAGTACATCAGACCATAGCTTATCTTTGTAGCTTCCAAAATAGAGAACGAAATCGAAGCTTGTTAAGTCACATTTAGTCCAGTTTGTTTATCAAGCCAACTCAACTTATAGGGTAGTGGATGTTCCCTAGTAAGAAGATTTAACTTGTCTAAATGATATCACGTATTTATATAGACTTTTCTCCCTTATTTACAAGCCAATTTGTGCGTCATTGGAGCTCTTAGGAGCTATTTTGTGCTAACTATCGTATGTAGTTGTGGTTTTATGTTTTAGTGTTGAATTGCAGGTTTTAGGGAGTTTTCTCCCGATTCCCTAATCATTTGGAAGCAACCACGGCTTTACGAGATGTTATGGGGCACGTAGGATGGCTCACGAGCTTTACGGATAGTTTAGGAGGTCCCAAGACCCCTAAACATGAAGATTTGAGAGCCAAAGAGTCAAAAAGGAGGTTTTCGTGCACTGATCGGGCAGAAATGGCCCGATCGGGCGAAGAAATATTGATCGGGTATAGATGTTACGGACCCGATCAGGCGAGGGTTGCCCGATCCGATCGGGCGAGGAAGCATGTCCCTAGACCCGATCGGGTGCCCACCGCCCGACCCGATTGGGTGGAGTGCTGCTTGGTCTCGTTGCGATGCTACAGACGCTGTGATGCTGCTGGGCTCGTTTTGTCGCCTGGCCCGATCGGGTGGCTGCCCACGGCCCGATCGGGTGGGCCGTTAAAATCAGTTTAATGCTACGCTGCTGCCCACGGCCCAGATGATCGGGTGGGCTTGATTAGGGTGATTGTGATGTGGTTTGTTCTTTATTGAGTAATTAACGTTATTGCACAGTTTCGTTGGTTGCTTGTGGTTAATAGTTGTTTGCACAGATTCGTCTTACGACTAGAGGCCTGGACACGTCAGTAGTTCTGATTACGTTAGTGAACATGCGGCGTATGTTGAATTATGAGCGTTGAGTCTTAACCATAGCTCAACATAGGCTCTAATCCCCCGACTCTTGACTTAGGTTTTGATAGTTGTTGACCTTGTTTGATTGGTATAAGCATGGTGGACCGACCTAATACCCTAGGTTTTTATTCCATAGTTAAATCCTTTGTTTAATTCGTCTTTCTTAGCTTAATCATTAGTTTAATTAATTCCTTCCTGATTTACTCTGGAGTAGCTGAATTGGTTGAATATTGATTTAGAAACTCTGTCTCCCTGTGGATTCGACCCTGCTTCCACTGACTACCTTAGTTAGAGGACCGTAGGTTTATTTTTTATTAGGTGATACGACTAAAACCTATCAAATTTTGGCGCCGTTGCCGGGGAGACGGCTAGTTTTCTAAGTTTTTATTTGATTATTTGGTCTACTACTCTGTACCTCTTTGGGACTTCATTATTCCAATTGAGGTACGTTTTACTGCTGCTTTTTGTTTCTTTTGTATGCCCAGGTCTCAAAGAAACGGTTCCCCCATTCCAGCGGACCCCGATCTTACTAGGACAGTCAGGCGGATCCAAAAGATAAAGCAGAAAGAAAAGCAGTCTGTTCAGCTGAACACCTCTGGAACAGACACCTTGAGTTCAGTCATGTCAAAGTCACTGAAGTCATATGGGGTGCCCAACCCAGATGGTCTCTCTAGTGGACCTACCATGCCCACCATTGCCGCGGTAAATTTTGAGATTAAGCCTGGACTCATCAGCATGGTCCAGCAAAATCAGTTTGGTGGGCATCCTACTGAAGATCCGGCAAATCATCTGCAACGGTTTCAACAACTTTGTCGAACTGCTAAACATGCCGGCATCACTCCAGATCAACTCAAAGTCATGTTGTTCGAGTTTTCACTGAGAGATAGAGCCCAGAAATGGTTGAATGATGTGAAGGAAACCGAATGGAGTGAGATTTCTGCTGCATTTCTGAGAGAGTATTACCCACCCACTAAAACAGCAGAAATCAGAAATAAACTGGCCACGTTTTCCCAAGAGCCTGATGAAACATTAAGGGAAGCGTGGGCTAGGTTTAGAGATCTACAGAGAGAGTGTCCACACCACAATATGGACAAATGGTTCTTGACGCAGATATTTTACAATGGTTTGTAGCCTCAGACGAAGAGTATTGTTGATTCGTCTGCAGGAGGAGTTTTTCTGGATAAGGAAGTGGATGTAGGCTACGAGTTTCTATCAAACCTCACAGCCAATGATCATTCCACTTCCCGAAGCCTCACGAGGAAGGTACTGGAGGTAGATGCCATTGCATTATTGACTTTGCAGATGGCGAAGCTGAGTCAACACATTAACACCTTCAACTCCTCTCCCTCAGCAGCACCTCCTTTGAGTATCAATGCTATGTCTGCCGTAGCACCCATTACCTCATCTTACTGCGAGGTATGTGGTGTTCAGGGTCACTTTGGGCATGACTGTCAGTTCAGTCAACTTCAGATGGAGCAGGCAAACGCCTTCCAACAAAGACTACAAACCTTCCGCCCTTCACATAACTACCAAAACCCACAAAACTATCAACCTCCACCTCCACAAAACTACCCTAAACCTTCATACCATCAAACCCCACAAAATTTCCAAAGACCACCACCACAAAACTTCCATCATCCCAATAACTTCCAAACTCCACAAAATTTCCACACCCCACCTCCACAAAACAACCCACAAGAGCCTAGCAATTCTAAACTGATGAAACTGATATTGTCTATGCAAAAGGTACATGAGGAAGCACGGAGGAACCAAGAGAAGCATATCAAACTTCTCGAGGCTCAAGTTGCTCAGTTGGCAGAATCTAATGCACAGAGGCAACAGGGACAATTGCCAGGGCAGCCCGTTCAAAGAGAACATGTGAATGCCATCACTCTTCGTAGTGGCATTGCATATGATGCCACTCCAGTGCCTATTGATGAGGTTACCCCAACTGCAGGGAAGAAGAGGGTGGTCGAGGAAGGAAAAAAGAAGAATTCAACGTCTGAAGTCGATTTGTCTGCAGAAGCTGAACAGACAGGGAAGAAAAAGGAGAAGGTTCCTGAAACGCCTTTTACACCAAGGCTACGGTCAAGAACCTTGAGGTAACGATTCCATTTACATAAGTTCATGGCTATGGTCAAGAACCTTGAGGTAACGATTCCATTTACATACTTAATTACCCACGTGCCTGTTTATGCCAAATTTCTGAACGACATGATCATTAAGAAAAGAGACTTTGGTGGGGTAGAACGTGTCGCTCTTACTGAAGAGTGTAGTGCTTTTATCCAAAATAAAGCCCCACCAAAGTTAAAAGATCCTGGTAGTTTTTCTATACCTTGCCATCTAGGACCTATTTTTATTGACAAGGCTTTGTGTGATTTAGGTGCTTCTGTTTCGGTTATGCCATTATCTGTTTTTGAGAAACTGAACATGGGAGCACTTAAATGCACACAAATCACTCTACAGATGGCGGATCGTTCTATAAAATACCCTCTAGGTGTTTTAGAGGACGTTCCTGTTAGGGTCGGGAAATTCTATATCCCTGTTGACTTTGTGGTGTTAGATATGGATGATGATGCCCATACTCCTATTATCTTTGGTAGGCCATTTTTGTGTACTACTGGTGCTATAATTGATGTTAAGTCTGGGTATTTAACTCTTAGTGTTGGTGATGACAAAGTGATGTTTAAACTAACCAATGCTGTTAAGGCACCTATGCTTGAACAATCTTTTTGCAGGGATAAGGTTTTAGATGAAGTAGGGGTGGAGAAGGTTCCAATTCCACCTAAGGTTGCCTCACCGTCTGGAGGCATAGTGAAGAACATTTGGAGAAGAAAGATATTTGATGAGGGTGGCACTCATTGCCAAGCCCCTCCTATTTGAGAGATGGAGGACTAGGGTCATGCAGGACCTTTATAAACCAGCATTGTGCGAGAGGCAACTCGTATTCTTTCGCTTTTTCCTTTTCTTTTCATTTTTTTTATTTTTATTTTTCTTCTTTCTGTGAGCGAGAGTGAGGGTACTAACATTGTTTTCCCTCTTAGCATAGTCCTTATCACCTTTTGGCATTGAGGACACTGCCAAGTTCAGCTTGGGGGAGGAGTTCTGTTTGTATTCTCTCTCTCTTTTACTGCTTTCTAGGATATATTTACTGCTTTCGAAAAATACTGAAAAAAATAATAAAAAAAATGGTTCCCATGACTGGTTTAGTTGCCTCCCTGTGCCCCATGCTGTGCTCTATTTAAAAATAATTTGACTTTGTTTTCTGGATAGCTGGGCATTTGTGATCTTGAGGCTATGATTTGATGTTTGATTGCTATGATTTCGAGCGATTTTGGATTATATTACACCACTTTGTGCTGCATACCTGAATTGGTTAGACTATGAGGCCTCTTTGTAGCCTACTGGATTCATATTGTTATCCAGTCTATTCTTGTGTGTTAGTTCCTCTTTAGTGGATTGATCTTGACTTTGACTTCGTACTTGTCTGATATTCGATGACTTGTAGCATTAGCTGTGATAGAGGCGTTCTTTTGTCTGATTCTTGAGCCTCAAAGTGAATTTTTGATATACTTTTATCCTCCTTAGCCCCGTTGAGCCTAATGACTTGTTTCATGTTACTTAAACCCCTATTATGAGCCCAAGGCCTTCTCTTGATATTATTCCAAGCCTAGCTTGGGGGAGCTTTTGTATGGGTCGAGTTTGAGATTAGTTTCTTGGTTTAGTTTGGTTGTTGAGGAATTTAAAAGTGTATTTGTTGTGGCTTGAGGGTGAGAAAAAAAAAGAAAAAGAAAAAGAAAAAGCAATTCTAGAGTTGCGTGAATGAAGTTCAGAAAAATGAAAGAAAATGAAAAAGAATTCGAAGTTCTTTCATTCACGTACGTTCTTAAGGACATATTCGCTTCATTGCTTGAAAATTGGGTTTGTTATGAGTTTTCCATTGATTTATGAGAGTTGGGTTATATTTCGTGGTTATATGGTGTTTATGGGAGATGTGTAGGCCATCTTAGGCCTTATTTGAATGATTTATGCTCCCCCTTTCTTGGTTTTTCCACCACATTACCCAAAAGTATCCCCTACCTCTCACCTAAGCCCCATTACGACCCTATAAAGTCCTCTTGAGCTTGTGTCTGCATTGTTCATTTGATTGATTTCGAGTCAGTTTGTCAAAGTTAAAGAGTATGTCTGCTAATTGAGTCGACTTGACTAGGATGAGCTTCATTTAACCTTCTTAAACACATGAGAGTGTGAGTGGGAAGGGTATTTATGTTCGGGTTGGTGAGTGTTCGGGCATATTCTTTGCCTGCCACAAAATAGAGAGGAGTGACACCCTTGTGAGAGCCTTTTCAGGACTTGTATGCCTTGTGGATGCTTGACTTTGATAAACTGCTTGGATGATTGGTGGTTGGATGGATTTGATTAGCCAAACTTGAATTACGCCTGCTTAAACGATTCTTAGTCTTGAAAATGTTTTGAGCTTTGATTTGTTTTTATCTATGGGGTGAGGCAATCTATTCCATGTTCATGTTCTGTTTGCTTGAGGACAAGCAAAGGTTTAGCTTGGGGGAGTTTGATATCACGTATTTATATAGACTTTTCTCCCTTATTTACAAGCTAATTTGTGCGTCATTGGAGCTCTTGGGAGCTATTTTGTGCTAACTATCGTATATAGTTGTGGTTTTGTGTTTTAGTGTTGAATTGCAGGTTTTAGGGAGTTTTCTCCCTATTCCCGAATCATTTGGAAGCAACCACGGCTTTACGAGATGTTACGGGGCACGTAGGATGGCTCACGAGCTTTACGGATAGTTTAGGAGGTCCCAAGACCCCTACACATGAAGATTTGAGAGCCAAAGAGTCAAAAAGGAGCTTTCCGTGCACTGATCGGGCAGAAATGGCCCGATCAGGCGAAGAAATATTGATCGGGTATAGATGTTGCGGACCCGATCGGGCGAGGAAGCATGTCCCAGACCCGATCAGGTGCCCACCGCCCGACCCGATCGGGTGGAGTGCTGCTTGGTCTCGTTGCGATGCTACAGACGCTGTGATGCTGTTGGGCTCGTTTTGTCGCCTGGCCCGATCGGGTGGCTGCCCACGGCCCGATCGGGTGGGCCGTTAAAATCAGTTTAATGCTACGCTGCTGCTACAGGAAGGCCCAGATGACAAAGCGCTGAGTTTGGTGTTTGACCCGATCGGGTGAAGGCCACGGGCCCGATCGGGTCTGGCGTCTTCCGTCGCGAAATTCGTCGTTTATTTCGTTTTTTTGTTTAGACTTGAGGGGCAATATAAATACCCTTTTTCTCATCTTTAGAGATATCTTTTATTCATCTTTCATTAGCTTTAGACTAGAGTTACGTCTCATTGTTCTTAGTTTAATTCAAACACTTTAGATTAATTTAGAGGTGATCAAACCTATTTCGATTTGAATAAAAGTTCCTGCTTTCCGTCAATTGGTATTCTTTCCTATCCTAATCTCTTTTGTTATTCTTGATTGCTTAATTTATTTATTTAATCGTTCATGATGCAATTGTTAGGGTTTCATATTAGTTTTTTCGTTGTTAATTCGATTATGAGTGAGTAGTCTCTTTCTAGGGTGTTAGATAGGAAAGCCATGTTTATACCATGATTGTGATTTAGACTCTTATTGATTTCTAGGGCTTGATTAGGGTGATTGTGATGTGGTTTGTTCTTTATTGAGTAATTAACGTTATTGCGCAGTTTCGTTGGTTGCTTGTGGTTAATAGTTGTTTGCACAGATCCGTCTTACGGCTAGAGGCCTAGACACGTCAGTAGTTCTGATTACGTTAGTGAACATGCGGCGTATGTAGAACTATGAGCATTGAGTCTTAACCATAGCTCAACATAGGCTCTAATCCCCCGACTCTTGAGTTAGGTTTTGATAGTTGTTGACCTTGTTTGATTGGTATAAGTATGGTGGACCGACCTAATACCCTAGGTTTTTATTCCATAGTTAAATCCTTTGTTTAATTCGTCTTTGTTAGCTTAATCATTAGTTTAATTAATTCCTTCCTGATTTACTCTGGAGTAGCTGAATTGGTTGAATATTGATTCAGAAACTCTGTCTCCCTGTGGATTCGACCCTGCTTCCACTGACTACCTTAGTTAGAGGACCGTAGGTTTATTTTTTATTAGGTGATATGACTAAAACCTATCACTAAAACATCATAAGAAACAACGTTATAGCAAGAACCACTATCAATAATTACATTACAAGTATTTTCCGCTACTTTGCAACGTGTATGAAATAAGTTATCTCGTTGTTCTTGATAAGGAGGACAATCAACATGTAAAACTTTCCTCACAACACCAATCAATTTTGGGTCATCCTCCGCAAAGGCATCCTCTTCTTCTCCCTCCACATTCTCTTCCTCGGCAATGAACTCATAAACCTCTTCTTCTTCAAGCATGGTGTGGTATTGTCTCAAACTAAGTGCTCGTTTGCAAGGACATTCGCTTGCTATGTGACCCTTACCTTGACATTTGAAGCACTTTCTCCTATTCTCGAACTCTTCTCTTGGAACAAAGACCTTCTTTTTTTCAATCCTCTCCTCTTCCTTAGGCGAAAATGGTGAAATTTTATCCCCTCCCATAAGAAAAGATGAAGAACACTCATTGCTTTCGTTAGAGCCAAACTTGAAACCATTGTTAGGTTTCGATCTTCCCATGTTTCTAGCCTTAAATTTCAAGGCTAACTTACAAACATCCTCAAAGGTGACATAGTGAGCCACTTCTACTTGATCCGCAATTTGCCTTGCCAAGCGTTTGATGTACCTTGCGATCTTCAAAGCCTCCTTTTCCAGCATATCAAAACTAGACACAACCTATCGAATTACCGTGTGTAATCAGCCACACTAAGAGTCTCTTGCATCAAAGATGTGAGCTTTAAGTATTGCTCTTGCTCATACTATCTAGGAAGAAATTTGGCTCTCAATTTGTTCTTCAAACTAGTCCAAGTGTTCACTTGTTCTTTTCCATCTCTCTTTCTTCGAGCTTTGAACACTTCCAACTATAAAGATGCATACTTGGTCACGTAACAAGTTTGTATCGTTTTCGATCATCATACTCCTTATAGTCAAATATTCTTTCAGTTTGCCTAACCCAATTAAGAAACACCTCTGGATCCGAATCTCCTACAAATTCGGGTAGGTCTAGTTTCAACCCTCTATCATCATCAATGGGACGTGGTTGATAACTTTGTTTTTGAGATTCCTCAGGCCACATATGATTTTGTTTTTTCATAACAATGGAAGTTAAAGCATTAACCTGTTTTTGGGCCTCATGTCTATAATCTTCAAAGCATCCATGTTAAGACTAAGGTTATTAAGTAGTTTTAGGATTTCAGATGATTCCCACATGATTTGTGACCAAAAACGTACCCTAAAACTGTCCAGAAAACCCATAAAACTTATCCAACTTGGAAAATAAACTGCAGTTGCTACACTTCGTTAAAAATTATGAAAATTGAACACAAGCAAAGTATGGTTGTTAGGAAACATCTCAAATTATAATCACTCAAAAATACGAAGTAGCTTATTCGCAGTTTAATTTCAATTCAGTGGCGCCAGATTCGCACCAAATCTGCACGTTTCACAAAAACAGTCTCAAAACTATATCAAATGAACTCCAACTTCTACGAAATCTTAGGACAGTAAAATAGACTTGAGATAGACCAGTTTAGGATCAAGAAACCCCTAAAAAGACGTTTTCAATTTGGAGAACAAGTTGAAACAAAACGTACCAGAAAAATGTTTTTACCCGGATGAACAGAACAGCCAAGAACCTTCCCTTACTCGTCAAGCTCTGATACCACTTGATATAATTGCTACTCCAAGAGTCTCAATCAATGAAATCTAAGTCAAGGAATTTAGGTTTAATTTGCCTAAATCCGAAAACAAGGAACAAAGTATCCAGATATGATAATTAAAACTAACACTCCTGAAAGTTTTAATTAACTCTTAATCTCACTTAAACCACTCCTGAAATTAAGTAGATTAAACACTCAATAATAATCACTCCTGAAAATTACTAAATGGTCGAATATATAATTGTGCAAAACAATTAAACTCTTAAACGAAAGTTTTAACTCAAAATAATCTCTACCTTTATTAATGAAAACATGCACCCATATATACTAGACTACTTCTAGTATCACTAGGAAACCAAAAATCTATCTAGAAAGCGTTTAAATCTTAATCCCTAGAATTTAGGAAAACATAACGATAAAAATAAGGAAGATAATCTAATAAGATATGATAGGGATTTCGGCCCTTTCTATCTTATTTACATGCCTATCTCTTCCTTATCCCTTAGCTAAATCAATTATTATCAAAAAGGAATTATAACTAAAATGGGACTCCTAAATAGAACCGAAAATTAGTAGAAAATTCGGCCCTTTATTTTGCTGAAAATAAATGACTTAATTAAAATAACTAACTATGAACTTATTAACTAGAAACCAATAAACATAGGTTAGAGAAGGACTATGCATGATTGAATCTGCATCATTCCCTCCCCCTTAAAAGCATACTTGTCCTCAAGTTCCTTCCAAGGTACAAGGAACAAGATCACAAGCTCTCATGGATGCACAAATCCCTTTGCCAAACAATATTTTTAATGTATCATGATTCTATCGATGGACCACCTTAAATGGACCTTCTTCAATGGCTTCCTGCTTGCCGTTTAGATTGTTGAACACCTTTTGGGCATTCAAACTTAAAAACACATAATCACCAACCTCAAAGGGAGGTTTCTTTCTCAAACTCAATATGGCAGCACGCCTCTCCTTCTTGTTTTGAGGTAGCATGTTGCTCAAGTCCTTTGACACCTCTCGAATAGTTGAATCTCCTTTCTTCTTGGACATAATTTCTTTGGGAGTTAATGGTTGCAAACACACTCTCCTAGAACCCACCAAAACTGAATAGACATTTGTGTCCCCTTCATGGATAACTTTCCTATCAAATTGCCATGGCCTTCCAAGCAAAAGGTGACAAGCACTCATGGGAAGTACATCAGACCATAGCTCATCTTTGTAGCTTGCAAAATAGAGAACGAAATCGAAGCTTGTTTAGTCACATTTAGTCCAGTTTGTTTATCAAGCCAACTCAACTTATAGGGTAGTGGATGTTCCCTAGTAAGAAGATTTAACTTGTCTAAAAAATCACAAGAAACAACGTTAGAGCAAGAACCAATATCAATAATTACATTACAAGTATTTTCCGCTACTTTGCAACGTGTATGAAATAAGTTATCTCGTTGTTCTTGATTACGAGGACAATCAACATGTAAAACTTTCCTCACAACACCAATCAGTTTTAGTCATCCTCCGCAAAGGCATCTTCTTCTTCTCCCTCCACATTCTCTTCCTCGGCAATGAAATCATAAACCTCTTCTTCTTCAAGCATGGTGTGGTATTGTCTCAAACTAAGTGCTCGTTTGCTAGGAAATTCGCTTGCTATGTGACCCTTACCTTGACATTTGAAGCACTTTCTCCTATTCTCGAACTCTTCTCTTGGAACAAAGACCTTCTGTTTTTCGATCCTCTCCTCTTTCTTAGGCGAAAATGGTGAAATTTTATCCCCTCCCCCAAGAAAAGATGAAGAACACTCATTGCTTTCCTTAGAGCCAAGCTTGAAACCATTGTTAGGTTTCGATCTTCCCATGTTTCTAGCCTCAAATTTCAAGGCTAACTTACAAACATCCTCAAAGGTGGCATAGTGAGCCACCTCTACTTGATCCGCAATTTGCATTGCCAAGCGTTTGATGTACCTTGCGATCTTCAAAGCCTCCTTTTCCAACATATCACAAACTAGACACAACCTATCGAATTACCGTGTGTAATCAGCCACACTAAGAGTCTCTTGCATCAAAGATGTGAGCTTTTAAGTATTGCTCTTGCTCATACTATCTAGGAAGAAATTTGAATCTCAATTTCTTCTTCAAACTAGTCCAAGTGTTCACTTGTTCTTTTTCCATCTCTCTTTCTTCGAGCTTTGAACACTTCCAACTATAAAGATGCATACTTGGTCACGTAACAAGTTTGTATCGTTTTCGATCATCATACTCCTTATGGTCAAATATTCTCTCAGTTTGCCTAACCCAATCAAGAAACACCTCTGGATCCGAATCTCCTACAAATTCGGGTAGGTCTAGTTTCAACCCTCTATCATCATCAATGGGACGTGGTTGATAACTTTGTTTTTGAGATTCCTCAGGCCACATATGATTTTGTTTTTTCATAACAATGGAAGTTAAAGCATTAACCTGTTTTTAGGCCTCATGTCTATAATCTTCAAAGGATCCATGTTAGGACTAAGGTTATTAAGTAGTTTTAGGATTTCAGATGATTCCCACATGATTTGTGACCAAAAACGTACCCTAAAACTATCCAGAAAACCCATAAAACTGATCCAACTTGGAAAATAAACTGCAGTTGCTACACTTCGTTAAAAATTATGAAAATTGAACACAAGCAAAGTATGGTTGTTAAGAAACATCTCCAATTATAATCACTCAAAAATACGAAGTAGCTTATTCGCAGTTTAATTTCAATTCAGTGGCGCCAGATTCGCACCAAATCTGCACGTTTCACAAAAATAGTCTAAAAACTATATCAAATGAACTCCAACTTCTACAAAATTTTAGGACAGTAAACTAGACTTGAGATAGACCAGTTTAGGATCAAGAAACCCCTAAAAAGAAGTTTTCAATTCGGAGAACGAGTTGAAACAAAACGTACCAGAAAAATGTTTTTACCCGGATGAACAGAACAGCCAAGAACCTTCCCTTACT
This sequence comes from Patellifolia procumbens, assembly GCA_947645195.1. Lineage (NCBI taxonomy): Eukaryota > Viridiplantae > Streptophyta > Magnoliopsida > Caryophyllales > Amaranthaceae > Patellifolia > Patellifolia procumbens. The sequence goes on from CANSGD010000406.1 coordinate 3,670,266, forward strand.
CGTCAAGCTCTGATACCACTTGATATAATTGCTACTCCAAGAGTCTCAATCAATGAAATCTAAGTCAAGGAATTTAGGTTTAATTTGCCTAAATCCGAAAACAAGGAACAAAGTCTCCGGATATGATAATTAAAACTAACACTCCTGAAAGTTTTAATTAACTCTTAATCTCACTTAAACCACTCCTGAAATTAAGTAGATTAAACACTCAATAATAATCACTCCTGAAAATTACTAAATGGTCGAATATAATTGTGCAAAACAATTAAACTCTTAAACGAAAGTTTTAACTCAAAATAATCTCTACCTTTATTAATGAAAACATGCACCCATATATACTAGACTACTTCTAGTATCATTAGGAAACCAAAAATTTATCTAGAAAGCGTTTAAATCTTAATCCCTAGAATTTAGGAAAAGATAACGATAAAAATAAGGAAGATAATCTAATAAGATATGATAGGGATTTCGGCCCTTTCTATCTTATTTACATGCTTATCTCTTCCTTATCCCTTAGCTAAATCAATTCTTATCAAAAAGGAATTACAACTCAACTAGGACTCCTAAATAGAACCAAAAATTAGTAGAAAATTCGGCCCTTTATTTTGCTGAAAATAAATGACTTAATTAAAATAACTAACTATGAACTTATTAACTAGAAAGCTATAAAGATAGGTTAGAGAAGGACTATGCATGATTGAATCTGCATCATTCCCTCCCTCTTAAAAGCATACTTGTCCTCAAGTTCCTTCCAAGGTACAAGGAACAAGATCACAAGCTCTCATGGATGCACAAATCCCTTTGCCAAACAATATTTGAAATGTATCATGATTCTCTCGATGGACCACCTTAAATGGACCTTCTTCAATGGCTTCATGCTTCCCGTTTAGATTGTTGAACACCTTTTGGGCATTCAAACTCAAAAACGCATAATCACCAACCTCAAAGGGAGGTTTCTTTCTCAAACTCAATATGGCAGCACGCCTCTCCTTCTTGTTTTGAGGTAGCATGTTGCTCAAGTCCTTTGACACCTCTCGAATAGTTGAATCTCCTTTCTTCTTGGACATGATTTCTTAGGGAGTTAATGGTTGCAAACGCACTCTCCTCGAACCCACAAAAACTGAATAGACATTTGTGTCCCCTTCATGGATAACTTTCCTATCAAATTTCCATGGCCTTCCAAGCAAAAGGTGACAAGCACTCATGGGAAGTAGATCACACCATAGCTCATCTTTGTAGCTTCCAATAGAGAACAAAATCAAAGCCTGTTTAGTCACATTTATTCCAGTTTTTTTATCAAGCCAACTAAACTTATAGGGTAGTGAATGTTCCCTAGTAAGAAGATTTAACTTGTCTAACACATCACAAGAAACAACGTTAATCCAAGAACCACTATCAATAATTACATTACAAGTATTATCACCTAATTTGCAACGTGTATGAAATAAGTTATCTCGTTGTTCTTGATTAGGAGGACAATCAACATGTAAAACTTTCCTCACAACACCAATCAGTTTTGATTCATCCTCCGCAAAGGCATCCTCTTCTTCTCCCTCCACATTCTCTTCCTCGGCAATGAACTCATAAACCTCTTCTTCTTCAAGCATGGTGTGGTATTGTCTCAAAATAAGTGCTCGTTTTCTAGGACATTCGCTTGCTATGTGACCATTACCTTGACATTTGAAGCACTTTCTCCTATTCTCGAACTCTTCTCTTGGAACAAAGACCTTCTGTTTTTCGATCCTCTTCTCTTCCTTAGGCGAAAATGGTGAAATTTTATCCCCTCCCCCAAGAAAAGATGAAGAACACTCATTGCTTTCCTTAGAGACAAGCTTGAAACCCTATTTAGGTTTCGATCGTCCCTTGTTTATAGCCTCAAATTTCAAGGCTAACTTAAAAATATCCTCAAAGATGGCATAGTGAGCACTTCTAATTGATCCGCAATTTGCCTTGCCAAGCTTTTGATGTACCTTGCGATCTTCAAAGCCTCCTTTTCCTGCATATCACAAGCTAGACACAACCTATCCAATTCTCGTATGTAATTAGCCACACTAAGAGTCTCTTGCATCAAAGATGTGAGCTTTAAGTATTGCTATTGCTCATACTCTCTAGGAAGAAATTTGGCTCTCAATTTCTTCTTAAAACTAGTCCAAGTGTTCACTTGTTCTTTTCCATCTCTCTTTCTTCGAGCTTTGATCCCTTCCAACCATAAAGATGCATAATTGGTCAGTTTCATGGTAGCAAGTTTGTATCTTTTTCGATCATCATACTCCTTATAGTCAAATATTCTCTCAATTTGCCTAACCCAATTAAGAAACACCTCTAGATCCCAATCTCCTACAAATTCGGGTAGGTCTAGTTTCAACCCTCTATCATCATCAATGGGACGTGGTTGATAACTTTGTTTTTCAGATTCCTCAGGCCACATATGATTTTGTTTTTTCATAACAATGGAAGTTAAAGTATTAACCTGTTTTTGGGCCTCATGTCTTTAATCTTCAAAAGCATCCATCTTGAGGCTAAGATTATTAAGTAGTTTTAGGATTTCAGATAATTCCCCCATGATTCGTAACCAAAAATGTACCCTAAAACTGTCCAGAAAACCAAGAAAACTGATCCAACATGGAAAATAAACTGCAGTTGCTACACTTCGTTAAAAATTATGAAAATTTTTAATAAGAAAATTATGGATTTTAGGAAACATATCCAATCGGAATCACTCAAATATAGGAAGGAGCTTATTCGCAGTTTAATTTTCAATTCAGTCGCGCCAGATTCGCACCAAATTTGCACGTTTCACAAAAACAGTCTCGAAACTATATCAAATGAAATCCAACTGCTATGAAATTTTAGGACAGTAAACTAGACTTGAGATAGACCAGTTTGGGCTCAAGAAACCCCTAAAAAGACGTTTTTAATTGGGTGAACGAGTTGAAACAAAACGTACCAGAAAAGTGTTTTTACCCGGATGAACAGAACAGCCAAGAACCTTCCCTTACTCGTCAAGCTCTCATACCACTTGATATGATTGCTTCTCCAAGAGTCTCAATCAATTAAATCTAAGTCAATGAATTAGGTTAAATTTGCCTAAATCCGAAAACAAGGAACAAAGTAACCGGATATGATAATTAAAACTAACACTCCTGAAAGTTTTAATTAACTCTTAATCTCACTTAAACCACTCCTGAAATTAAGTAGATTAAACACTCAATAATAATCACTCCTGAAAATTACTAAATGGTCGAATATAATTGTGCAAAACAATTAAACTCTTAAACGAAAGTTTTAACTCAAAATAATCTCTACCTTTATTAATGAAAACAGGCGCCTATATATACTAGACTACTTCTAGTATCATTAGGAAACCAAAAATCTATCTAGAAAGCGTTTTAATCTTAATCCCTAGAATTTAGGAAAAGATAAATATAAAAATAAGGAAGATAATCTAATAAGATATGATAGGGATTTCGGCCCTTTCTATCTTATTTACATGTCTATCTCTTCCTTATCCCTTAGCTAAATCAATTCTTATCAAAAAGGGATTACAACTCAACTAGGACTCCTAAATAGAACTGAAAATTAGTAAAAAAATTCGGCCCTTTATTTTGCTGAAAATAAATGACTTAATTAAAATAACTATGACCTTATTAACTAGAAAGCAATAAAGATAGATTAGAGAAAGACTATGCATGATTGAATCCGCATCACTTTTCAAGCTAGCATTGAAGGTGGAAATACACCAAAAGGAGAAGAAGAAGAAGGCATTTCTTAAGGGGACTTCTTACACTAAGGGAAGTTCGAATGTGAAGCCACCTTACACATCTCCTTTCACTCCAAAAGGGGATAGTTCAAAATTCCTTGATAAGGGGAAGAAAGTTGTTGAATCTTCTCCTAAAAGAGATGATGTTAAATGCTTTAAATGTCATGGCCATGGTCATTATCAATCACAATGTCCTAATAGGAGGGTGATGACCTTAGTTGATATTAAAAGTATTGATGATGCACTTCGGGTGAAGGAACAAAATGAAGCGATTCATGAAGCTGTGGAATCCGAATCTGAAGAGGAGGTGGGTGAAACTAGTGTTCTTGGACCAGTTGAAGGAGAGCATAAACATCTTTCACTTGTTCTTAGAAGAGTCTTGCGTGCTAAGGAGGCCGAAACCATCCCCTCTCAAAGAGACCAGTTTTTTCAAACCAAGTGTTTGATTGGAGACAAAATATGTTCGATGATTATTGATGGAGGAAGCTGTACTAATGTAGCTTCTTCAGCTATGGTGGAGAAACTTAATCATCCAACATTCAAACATCCAAAACCATAAAAGCTTCATTGGCTTAATAATGGTAATCATGTAGTGGTAATAAAACAAGCTATAATTAGCTTTTCTTTTGGAGATTCATATACAGATGAAGTAGTTTGTGATGTTTTACCTATGGATGCATGTCATTTATTATTAGGTAGACCTTGGCAATCTGATAAAGAAGTTGTTCATAATGGAAGGACTAACACTTATTCTTTTAAACACAATCAAAAGAAAATAGTCCTTAGCCCGGGAAAGCCAAATACAAACTTCACAAAAAAGAACCAACCTTCCCCAAATCCGAAATCCACAAACAATAAAAAGACCTTGTTTTTATCTCGAAATCAAGTAGAAAAAGCTGTTAAAAAGGGAAAAACAATGTACTTATTATTTCTAGTGGCCGAAAATGGTGTTAATGAACATGTAATTCCTGATTTGGTTAAGCCTTTGGTTAGGGAATTAATGTATTTCCTAATGACCTTCAATCTGGTTTACCTCAAATTAGGGGAATAGAACACCAAATTGATTTAATTCCAGGGGCGCCACTTCCTAACAAGGCAGCATATAGATGTAATCCGGAAGAAGCTAAAGAGCTTCAAAAACAAATTGGTGAATTGTTATCTAAAGGATTTGTGCAGGAAAGTCTTAGTCCTTGTGCCGTGCCTGTTATTTTGGTTCCAAAGAAGGATGGTTAGATGAGAATGTGTATAGATTGCAGAGCTATCAACAACATTACCATTAAGTATAGGTATCCTATACCTAGACTTGATGATTTACTCGATGAGTTACATGGTTCCACTATATTTTCAAAGATCTATTTAAGAAGTGGCTACCATCAGATTCGAATCAAAGAAGGTGATGAATGGAAGACAACCTTTAAAACTAAAGGAGGTCTTTATGAATGGCGTGTGATGCCATTTGGTTTAACAAATGCTCCTAGTACTTTTATGAGACTTATGCATGAAGTACTTAGGCCTTTCGTTGGAATCTTTGTTGTTGTTTACTTTGACGATATTTTGGTGTATAGTAAAAGTGAACAGGATCATTTAATTCATCTTAGAAGAGTTTTCCTTTAACTGAGGGAAAAGAAGTTGTATGCAAAGATGGAGAAGTGTGAATTTTTCACACCAAGCGTGACCTTTTTGGGTTTCATTGTCTCAAACAATGGAATCTCGATGGATGAATCAAAAGTGGAAGCTATTAGATCGTGCCCAGTTCCATAGAGAATCACTGAAGTACGGAGTTTCCATGGTCTAGCATCTTTTTACAGGAGATTCATCAGGAACTTTAGGACCATCTTGGCGCCACTCACTGAATGTATCAAAAAGGGGTCATTTACTTGGACTCCAGCAGCACAAGAAGCATTTGAACTGTTAAAAAGAAGGCTTAGTGAGGCTCTTGTTCTAGCCTTACCTGATTTCAAGCAAGTGTTCGAGGTTGAATGTGATGCTATTGGCGTGGGGATTGGAGCAGTTTTGTAGCAAGGAAGACGGCCTATTGCATTTTTCAGTGAAAAGCTTAACTACTCTAAGCTTAATTACAGCACCTATGATAAAGAGTTTTATGCTATTGTTCGTGCTTTGACTCATTGGACTCATTATCTTAAGCCGGCTCAGTTCGTCCTTCATCAGGCCTTGAAATATATCAATGGCCAACATAAGCTCAGTCCAAGACATGCAAAATGGGTGGAATTCCTTCAGTCTTTTAATTTTGTTTCAAAATATAAAACTGGAGTTTCTAGCGTTGTTGCAGATGCTTTATCACGAAGAAATGCTATGCTTTCTTTAATGGAGGCACGAGTTCTTGGCTTTAGTCATCTTAAAAGCCTTTAATATAAAGGTCCTGATTTCTCTTCATTAATGGAGGCATGCAAGGATGGCGTTCATGGAGCTTATTCAGTCTAAGATGGCTTTTTGTTTCGAAACAACAAGCTTTGCATCCCTAAATTTCCATTGAGGGATTTGTTTATTAAGGAGGTACATGGTGGAGGATTAGCTGGTCATTTTGGCATTAACAAAACTGTTGATGTATTACAAGAACACTTTTATTGGCCAAAACTTGCTGGTGATGTTCATACAATTCTAGCTCGATATTCTATATGTCAAAAGGCCAAAAGTATGTTCCACCAAGGGCTATATACGCTCCTTCCTGTTCCAATTCAGCCATGGGAAGATGTGAGCATGGATTTCATAGTAGCCCTTCCAAGGACTCAACGCCAGAAAGAAGCCATTATGGTGGTGGTGGACAAATTTTTGAAGATGGCTCACTTTATTGCTTGTAATAAGACCGATGATGCACTTCATGTAGCTGATTTGTTTTTCAAAGAAATCATCCGTCTCCATGGAGTACTGAAGTCTATTGTGTCAGATAAAGATGTAAAGTTTCTCAGTTACTTCTGGAAAACATTATGGAAGCTACTTGGTACTAAGCTGCTGTTTAGTACCCTTGCTCATCCACACACAGATGGTCAGACCGAGGTGACTAATAGGACGTTGACTACACTTCTGAGGACATTAGTCAACAAATCACAAAGAGATTGGGATGTCAAATTGGCGCATGCTGAGTTCGCCTACAATAGATCACCTACCTATGCTACTAAAAGCTCACCATTCAAGGTAAATTATATCCTTTAAGTCCTATTGATTAACTCTCTATTCCTGTTGAAGTTCACAGTAGCAAAGAGGCCGAGGAGAAAGCAAAGGAAATGAAAAAGCTTCATCAACAAATTCGAGACAGAATTGAACGAGTTAATGAAGCCTACAAAGTTCGTGCCAATAAGTATAGGAAGGAAGTTCTATACAAGCCCGGAGATCTAGTATGGTTACACTTGAGAAAAGAACGGTTCCAACCAAGAGGAAGAACAAATTGATGCCACGAAGTGATGGACCGTTCAAGGTTCTAGAAAAGCTCAATAATAATGCCTACAAGATCGAGATACCTGATGATTGGGGAACATCCCCGCTACATTCAATGTTGGTGATTTGGCCCCGTATCTTGAATAAGCCTTTGAGGAATAAGAAGACTCTTCTCAACCCGGAGAGAATGATGCAGGAGCATCTACCTTAGCCCCGAGTCTTCTTGGAATCAAGGGAGAAAGGATGGAAGTCCAGTTTTTGAGTTTGATTAACACTAACATCCCGAAAGTGTTAATTAAACAAAGCCTAGATTAAGCTACGAGCCTTAATCAGTTATGAACATGATTATTTATATTTAATGGTACCTTAAACAATCATTAAATATGTAAAATTATGTTAAACATCATATAAAGTAGCTTAATTAGTTCACAAACCATCCTTAAAAAGTTTAAGTACAGTTTACGGTTTCTGTTAGTGCTTAAACGTTTTTTGTAAGGTGTTTTAGGGGGCTTAAATCTGATGTTTCAAGGCCACCTCATGCTTCAACAGCTTTACATGGATGCCTAGAAGTCGCATATGAAATCACATGGCCATTGGAACGTGGAGCAATGAGATATAAGAGCTTCATGGTGAAGATATGCAGTCTGGCCATGAAAAACGTGATTCAGGGCCCTCCTTCTTAGTTATGGGTTTCTGAATCTACTACTGAAATTGCGGCCATATTTTGAAGATATTTTCCTTATTTTATGTATAATAATCTCCCATTGGTAGATTCTTTGTATAGGATCAACCAATGGCCTTATTTTACTATTTTCTTGGAAGCTGCTGAAAACAGCTAATTTTGCCAGCATTTGCATTTTATTTTCCTTTTTTGGCTGGGAAAATGACAACCAAAAGACGTGAATTTTTGGTATGTTGTAGCCTTATATGTCTAGTTTGTAACCATGTATCAAAAGCATAATTTGGAGTTCATTAAGACATTGAAAACGTTCTTACACTAGAGCTGTGAGCTTGTGTATTTCTGGATCAGTTTTGATCTTTTATGAAATCTTTACTTTCTTTCAATCTAAACGTGTATTTAGTTAATAGAACTTAAAGTAGGTTGATATTAGAGACTAATTGTCATAATACAACCTTTAGATTGATGGTTAATTGGGTTGGTGTTAGTGGTGGTTGTTCGTTCATTCGAACAAGGATAGTGATCAAAATCGTTCTTGATTGTTTTATTTGTTATTTTCCAATCTTAATGCTCTCATTGCCTTAATCCATATGTATCAAACAACCTTCTAAATTTTGATGAGGGTGTTGTAGTTGTTGTTGTTGGCCCTGGAGTATGGTATCTGATGAGTGATACTGATTTACTATAATTTGTTTTCTTTAACTGATTTTTTTGATTGTAAAATAAACTAGTTATCTTTCTTTTGCTGAATATTTTTTCTTTTTGGCTCTTATTTTGTTGTTGTTAGTACCATCAATTTATTGATGAAATAGGCCATAAGGTTCGCATATATGAATCATATAGAGAACTAGGGTGGCGGAGATACTACAACAAACGTTTTTGGTTAGCGTTGGTAACTGACTTGAACGATAAAGTAGTCCGAAGGATTTGAAAAACAAAACGGATATGAAAAAATAGATTAAATCAGCGCGAAGAAATCTTTGATTTGATTATCAAAACCGCATTTTGCAATTGTATGTGTAGGGAGTAATGATGACGTCAGGCGGTGCAACATATCTCTATTCACATTTTTTTGCTATTTTAAAAAAAATTATAAGCGTTTAATTTTTTTATAGCGATTATAAATTTCCATGGGGGTATTCTTACCTTTATAACTTTTGATCTTCACAATGTCCAACATATCTCTGCTTTAGTTATAGAGAAAAAAAAAACTTTCCATTGTCTTGGTTTTTGTTTGAATGTTCAAGCAAAACACTCATTAATGATTCTACTACATGCAAGTCTCTCTTTTCTCAAGTACGTGGCTGATTTATGTGTACATATCGTTATTTTAGAAATGCTATTTTTTCTTATAATTCGTGTTGTTGTGAATTGTTCTTTAAAGATGACAAATTTATATTAAGTTCATAGTCGTTTAAAGAATGTTACTGTTTTATGATCTTACAAGTTGTAATTTTGCAAATTATCTTACTAAAAATTTGAAAATGAGATTATGTATTTAATGTCACAATTTGTTACTAATTTCATCTCAATGAACTTATAAGTTATCATCTATTATGAAGTTCAAATAAAGCTACAGCTTATGAACTAACACGTTAAATTCGTTTCAAATGTTATAATTTCTTAATAATAGTGTAATGAAATTGGTCGGTAGTGTAAATTAATTAATTAAACCAACATATCTTATGTTCGTAAGGAAGATCCAATCGTTAATAAGAGGGAGAAAATACCAGATCTAGCTGCCGGGTGTATGCAAAAAAAATGATTTAGAAAATCCTTGTGAATATGATTTAACTGCCCTAAATATGAAGAATGAGATGGTTGATGATATTGGGGTCAAAGAGCCGATTGAAATAGGGGAACATACGCGGTACGTTACACCGGATGTTGTTATGGGCATGCAGATTTGTGCAATTTCTTGCAATTCATTTATTTACCTTTCAAAATATAAAGAATGTATTGCTTTATGTGTCGGTTTTTGTTGTTATAGATTAATTTCTAAGCAACTGAATTTCCAACTGAGCGAGAAACAAATAACCAAAGTCTTTGTGCACTCTTTTCAAACATCGCAAAATAATAATTAACTTTTCTAAAGATGAAAAACGTGTGTTGCGTGGACATAAGTGTATTCAAAATTTCTTTCCAATTTTCAAGTATTCTAGGACTAAAATGAGAGTAGTTGAACTAAGTGGGAGAGTCTTTTGTGCAGGCTTTTCAAGATATCAAAGCTTTTTGCAAATTTTTGTAGTGTGAAATTAAATTTTGTTAATTGTATGGTTCAGTTCGATTGATTGATTGAATCAAAATATTTTTTCATATATATACATGAGCAATATGAACAATAATAAGAAAAAAAGTAGAGATAGACTAAGAGGATACATTTTCTTCCGTAATGTCAGCTGCTCCGCACAATATGATCCGTAATAATATGATGAGTTTATATGAACATATGCGGGTAATTATAATTAGTGATATTGTTGTTGTTGGACTTAGCAGTGCAATTTTATGACAGTATTGTAATTGTAAAAATAATTGAAGTGTTTACTTTTATAATGTGATTTTGAGTTCGATTTGTTTTTGTTTATACTGATTTTGTGATTTTTTTGTTTCTGAAGCGAGATGATTTGATGCATTTTCAATTGTTTCTGAAGTGTGTTTTTGATGATTTTGATTAATTTCTTTGAATAATTAAGTTGTTTTGACGAATTCTAAGGTGTTAAAGACTTAATAATGCATTTAAAGAGGTCATCTTGTGATGATTTTTTTGACTAATTTTGCTTATAATAATGGTAATTTTCCTTTTTCTTCTATTAATTTTTAAGAGTAATCTTATTTGAGTGATTTACTTATTGTGCCTTGTGAATATTATCAATTATTGCCAATTAGTTGATTTGCCAATTGTTCTATGATTAAGCTATTTAGAAAGTCGGTTTGAATATCATATAGTACTTTACAGATGTGAACGGATTCAACTGATCGAGGTTAGGCTTTAATAATTTTGTTGTAATAGCACATGTACGCTTTCGTGAGTTTGGTGTAGCTAAAGTACTACATTAGTTGCTAGTGTCTGCTACTTGTTGGTTTCTGTATCTTCTTATTGCCTTATTAAGTTAGTGTTAGTTTTTTTTCACTCCCTTGAATGCTGTTTTTTTGGCTCTTGTAATACCGAAGTTAAGCTTCTTAAGATAGCTATTATAGTGAAGCACTAGGGATGAGGTTTAGATCATTTCAGCAAAATGGGTTTGGAGGAGCATATAGCAGTAAAACTGAACAAACTTTTGAATATTTATGAGGGTGTTGTTATTGTTGTTGTTCTGGAGTATGGCATCTGATGAGTGATGCAGATTTACTACGAGTAGTTTTCTTTAACTGTTTTTTTTTGTTGTAAAATAAACTAGTTATTTTTATTTTGGTAACCAACTTCAACAATAGAGTAGTCCGACGATTTTGAAAAAAAACGGATTTGGAAAAATAGATTAAATCAGGGTTAAAAAAATGTAGTGTGGAGATATGTTGAGATATGTGGGATCTTGTTAAATTTGTTTTAATGAGGAGATATGGCGGTTTCAACAGGGTCGTCTCATATCTAAAAGGCATTGATCTTGGCCGCGTGGATCGTCCTTATTGCATTTGAAAAGTTGAAATGACCGGACTTGTTTGAATATTGATTATTCCTTAGAACTTTTGCCATTTCTTGGAAGAACATGTGATATAATTGATCTGATCCTTCAAAAACGTAATAATTGGAATCTTAAAATATATTGTCCATCTCTGGAGAATAATTGGGCTCATCCATTCAGAATTGTAATAATTGTTGGGAAATAATTGAAACCATCTTTAACAAGTGTTTGAAAAAGTTTTTTGATGAGTAATTTTTGTTCAAAGATGGAAGTCTCTAAGTAGATGAAGGATCCTTTGATGCAATCTCCTTTTGATCATGATTTTGAAACCTGCAAAGATAAAAGTTAGAAAATATCTTGTCCCTTGATTTTGCCTAATTAAAATTTATTTGGCTTGGAAAACTTACTTAGCTGGATCCTTTTTTTCTGTTTTTTTTTAAGTACTAAGTGCCATAGTATAATTCATAAGGGTCTTGAGAAAATGGACCCCCATGCGGATCATGGTGTTCCGAGTCTGAATGTTTTGATTCATCATCTATACTATTGGAACTATCTGATTGTATTAATTTCATAAATCTCAAATGATATGAATTGAAATGGATAAGTGAAAATAAGTAAGTAAGATTAGCTCTTTGTTACTTAAATTCGGTTGTTTTAGTGTTTAGGAAGGATTAGCTCACAAACCTAAATACTAAGGGTGTCTTAATAAGAGAAATATTAGCTCTTTGTCTTACTAAAACGTGGTTAAGAACTTGTAGATTGCTCCCCCAAGTTACTCTTTCAAATTAAGCAAAGAAAACACTCAGTTTAATGCTTAAGAAAACACACGGTTTTTCATTCAATCAAAAGTCAAGTACATTTTGCTCCTAAGGCTTCCTCCTCCTTATATAGAACTAATAATATGTTAAGCTACTGCAATAAGGTCTTAGAACCGTCCTAAGATACAAAGAAATAAGAAAAATACATAAGAAATTAATAATAAAGAAATCTGGAAAATTCTGATTGGCCACCTTCCACCTTTCTGGTTCTTTCTCCCTATTGGCGGTTCCAAATGGCTGCAAACCAATGGTATCATGTCCTATCCATCAAGGGGCATCCAACCATGTGAACTTTGCAGCAATTTTGGGTCAAAAAACACTGCTGCCCATATCAGTTTACAAAAACGCAGCCATCACGCCATTCTGGGCAGCTTTGCTGCTGTCCACTTAAAACCTTTCCTTCTCTTAAATGAAAGCTTCTAATTGGATCCCTTTTCCATGTACCTCACCTAAGCATGTGTAAGCAGCTGCAAATCATCATGGGAGCTTAGATCATCAAGCATGACATAACCAAAAAGCCTAAGAAAAACGTAGGAGTGAAGGAAGGAATTTCAGCTGAATTTGTTTAAGCTTAATCATGATTAGTTTAGCACCTTAAGTAAGGTTAGGACTAAAATAATCATTAATATAGGTACTTGCTTGACTAAACCACCTTAATTCCTCCTTTAATCTTGGTTAGTTAAACCAAATTGTTCCGCTAAGTAACGGAACCTTCGTTGTGTAAAACCGTTACATTAGAGCTTAAGCAAGGGCCATGTAACCGAGTTGTATCGATGCTTGGATTTGTACTGAGTAAGACCTCTGGCACTTGGTAATCTATATCTGATTTTACATCATTCTATCCTTTTTCAGATGGAATTGTCCTCAATTCCTGCAGATCATCATCTTCTAAGTAAGGTGACAAATCTCCAACGTTGAAGGTAGAAGTAACTCCATATTCACCAGGACAGTCGATCTTGTAAGCATTATCTCCACACTTCTCTAACACCTTGAACGGTCCTTCAGCTCTTGGCATTAGCTTGTGTTTCCTTTTCCCGGGAACCTTTCTTTCCTTAAATGAATTACTAAGTCTCCTGGAGCAAAAAGTTTAGGCGACCTCCTCCTATTTGCTCTCTTTTTGTAGGCTTCATTTGCTTTCTCTATGTTGCTTCTAATCTGCCAATGTATCTTCACCATCTCTTCAGCTTGCTTCCTAGCATCTCCATGAATAAAAGAATCTTTAGGAATAGCAATTAAATCAATTGGGACATAAGGATTTACCCCATAAACAGCTTCGAATGGTGAATGTTTTGTTGCAAAAGTTAGTATTCTGTTGTAAGAAAACTCAGCATGACACAGTTTCACATCCTAGTCCTTCCCTGTCTTGCTTACTAGGCCTCTTAATAATGTTCCAAGAAATCTGTTGGTCACTTCAGCCTGACCATCTGTTTGAGGATGACAAGAAGTACTAAACAATAACTTAGTACCCATGAGTCTCCATAATGTTCTCCAAAAGTAGCTTAAGAACTTGTTATCACGATCAGATACAATAGTCTTTGGAACACCAGGCAAACGAACTATTTCTCTGAAATATAAAGCAGCTACATTAATGGCATCTTCAGTCTTATGGCACGGAACAAAGTGTGCCATCTTTGAAAAATGGTCCACCACCACCATGATAGAGTCTTTGCCTTGTTGCGTTCTTGGAAGGGCAACAATGAAATCCATGCTCACGTCCTCCCATGGCCTTTCTAGAACTGGTAATGGTGTGTAAGGACCCTATAAGAAGGTGCTTTTGGCCCTTTGACACGTACCACAATAAGCTAAAATTGTTTGGACATCTCCCACCATCCGTGGCCAATAGAAGTGTTCCTGCAACAATTCAACAGTTTTAGTAATACCAAAATGACCGGCTAGGCGTCCTCCATGAGCTTCTCTAATCAGCAAGTCACGAACTGGACACTTAGGAACACAAAGCTTGTTTCCTTTGAATAGAAACTCATCGGTAATGTGATAATGAACATGTTGGCCTTTCTTGCACTCTTCATATACTTCACGAAAATCTGGATCTTCTGAATAGTATTCTTTAATCAGCTTGAACTCTAAAATCTTCGAATCAACAGTAGCTAGTAGTGAATGTCTTCTATATAATGCATCAGCTACGATATTTACCTTCCCCGCTTTGTATTTAGCAGCAAAGTTAAAGGATTGCATAAATTCCACCCATTTAGCATGACGAGCACTAAGCTTATGTTGACCATGAATATATTTCAGAGATTCATGATCCGAATGAAGAACAAAAGCTTGTGGCCTCATGTTGTATTCTGGCTATATGTTAGGCAGAATAGGTTTGATTATGTTTAAGGAATGATAGTTAAGCTTTACTTAATTCAACTTAGATACATATGCACCACTAAGTCAAGTTAAGGCTCCTAAGATCACCACTTGATTCAAGCTCAAAATCAAGCTAGCATAGGCGCCTAGATTAATTAGGAATTAATCAAAGCAAAATAAAACTCGAAGTTTTAAGTGTTAAACGTCCAATGCCTTTATTAAAATGAATTGTGCCCTTTAAATACATGTCCTTGACTCTCTAGGAAAAGAAATACTGAAATTAAAATAATTAAAAACTAATTAAGCTAAATTCTATCTAATTAGGGTTGAAAGTCGATCCTTGCTTGCTTGCTTATCATTTTGGATGGCTCTCCATACCATTTCCCTTGATGTTCTCACTTATCCCTTCAAAGTAGGAAACCAAATCCTAAGATGGTAGAGTTAGGCGCCTAAGATAGACTTTGGAGGGAAAATGATTCCTTTTGATTGATCTTCTATGCTTGGCCGCCCATTTTGTGGAAAGGATAGAGATTCCTTTCCTATCTTTGCTCCTAGTTGATCTTCTTGGAAGCTTCCTTGAGTTAGGCGCCATTTTTGCTGCATTTTAACTCTTCACCCGTCCATATGTATTCATACAACCCTAATGGACTCCCTAATTAACATAAATGAAATTATAACTTAACTAATACTATCCTAGTTAATCTAATATGACATTAAATTAACTAAGAGTACATTTTATTACTCTACACTCCCTAATAAAGCAATTAAAGATAGTAACTTAGTTAATAATTAATTAACTAAGCTAAGGACACTCTCAAAGGACTTAATAGACTTAAGAGAATTCAGAATATCCCTTAAAACACAAGCAACCATGTTCTTAGTCTTAGGATCAATGGAGCTAGATGGACCTCCATCAAAGCCCTTGGTTATCTTATTAAATCTCAAAACTAACCATAACCAATAATTAAATAGACTTATTAAGAACTTTAGATTGATTAGGGTAGAGTAGCCAGATGCATCACCTCAAATAATGACTCCAATGATTAAGAGCTCGAACCATTGCATAGAACTCCTTATCATAAGTGGAATAATTGGGTTTCGCGCCATTTAGCTTTTCACTGAAATAAGCTACAGGTTTGCTTGCTTGAATAAGGACTGCTCCAATACCTGTTCCACTAGCATCTCATACAACTTTAAAAGGTTTAGTAAAATCAGGTAATGATAAAATAGGTGCGTGACACATTCTTTCTTTTACAATCTTAAACGCCCTTTGAGCAGCATCAGTCCATTCAAATCTTCCTTGTTTCGTGCGTTCAGTTATAGGACTCATTAAAGTACTGAAATTACTAATGAATCTCCTATGAAATGAAGCCAAACCATGGAAAGATCTCACCTCAGTAACCGTCTTAGCAACCGGCCAAGAGGAAATAGCTTCCACTTTGGATGGGTCCACTTTGACACCTTCGTCTGAAATAATGAAACCAAGAAAACCAATTTCCCTCAGCATGAACGTACATTTCTCCAGCTTGCCATAGAGTTTGTGCTCTCTAGGAACTTCAAATAACCGTTGCAAATGTAATAAATGCTCTTCTTTGCTGGTGGAGTACACTAGAATGTCATCCAAGTAGACAACAATGAACTTGCCCAAAAATGGCCTCAAAACTTCATTCATCAATCTCATAAAAGTGTTAGGTGCATTAGTAAGACCAAATGGCATAACAAGCCACTCATATAAGCCATATTTCATTTTAAATGCAGTCTTCCATTCATCACCTTCACGCATACATATTTGATGGTAGCCACTTCTAAGATCAACTTTATAAAATAATTTGGAGCCACCAAGTTCATCAAGCATATGATATAAACTGGGAATAGGAAATCTGAATTTGATAGTAATATTATTAACAGCACGACTATCAATACACATACTCCATGAACCATCTTTCTTTGGGAATAGTAGAGCAGGTACAACACATGGACTCATACTTTCCCTCACATACCCCTTCTCCATTAACTCCTTAATCTGTTTCTGCAACTCTTCACTCTCCTGGGGGTTACATCTATAGGCGGGCTTATTTGGAATAGGTGCTCCTGGAATAAGATCAATCTGATGCTCTACCCCTCTTTTAGGTGGAAGTCCAGGTGGTAATTCATTAGGAAAAACATCATTAAACTTCTTTAATAACTCCCTCAAATCGCCATCTTCCACACGAACTCCCTCTGTTTTTTCTTTACTAATTAAAACATACACAATTTTTTCCTCTTTAGCCTCCCTCTCGAATTGTTTTCTCCCTAAAAGCATTTCCTCACAAAGAAGGTTTTCTTTAGGTTTAGGTTTATGGTGAGAAATTTTAGAGGGTGCTAATGGTAATAATGTCTTGATTTTTCCATCTTTATTCACCTTATACACATTAGTAACACCATCATGCTTTACTTTCCTATCAAATTGCCAAGGTCGACCAAGTAAAACATGGCATGCACTCATAGGAATCACATCACATACAATTTCATCTGAATAATTTCCTATTGAAAAAGAAAGCAATACTCTTTTTCGTACCTTCACCTCATTGTCATCATCTAGCCATTTCAGCCTGTATGTCTTAGGGTGCTTTGTAGTAGGAAGTGTCAATTTCTCTACGAGCTCAGTTTAAGGCACGTTAGTGCAACTTCCTTCATCCACAAGCAACGTGAAAATCTTGCCCTTCACTAAGCATTTGGAGTGAAAAATAGTCTCCCTTTGTTCCTCTTCAGTGCTCATGTTTTTGGTGTAAAGAGCCCTCCTTAGAACAAGTGATTCTCCCTCCATTTCTGGTGCACAATCTTCACCCTTTTCACTCTCTCCTTCTTCAGTTGATTCCTCTTCCATACGTCCTGCCTTTTTCAAGCTCATCTATCTCCTCTATGTCACGAATTGTAAGGACTCTGCTAGTAGGACAGTTGGTTTTGTAGTGCCCATAGCCTTGGCACTTATAGTAGCGCGCCTTTAGGAGCTTATCTTCAGTGTTCTCCTTGCCTTTCTCCTTGTTCTTTTTGAAGTTTTCGGACCTTTTTGCACTATCAAAAGAACTAGTACTTGGATTAGTTTTAAAAGTACTAAAAGGTTTCGAAAAAGGCTTACTAGAACTCGGCTTATTCTTGTGCTTGTCAATCTTCATAGCTACTTTGCAAGCTTCATCAAAGGTGAGGTATGGATACACCTCCAACTTCTCCGTGATATCCTCATTAAGGCCTCTAAGAAAATGCCCTAACTTTTGTTCCTCTAGCTCATCAATTTCGCAAACAATTGATAGCTTTTCAAACTCCATAATATACTCCTCCACATAAAGATTTCCCTGCTTCAAGGTAGACCATTTAACATATTGATTTTGTTTATAGTTAGATGGAACAAACCTCTTCCTTAAGAGCTTCTTTAATTTCGGCCATGTTGTGATTTTAGACTTTTCAGCACGAACTCTTTGCCTCTTAACACCATCTAACCAAATGGATGCATATTTGGTTAGTTTAAGAGCGGCAATCTTGTACTTCTTATCTTCTGGAGTCTCCTTATACTCGAAGAACCTCCCTAAAGAACGTTCCCACTCTAAGTAGGATTCAGGATCCAAAGTTCAATCAAAATCTGGAATCTCAATCTTCATTCCACGATCATCACTCCTAGTGCCCCGTTCTCCTTCATCCGTGGTCTTCTTTCGGATTACTTCAAGAGTGAGTTGATTCATCATGGCTTCAATGGCACTTGTTTGTTCTGCTAATGCATCAATCATTCTATCCCTTCTCTCATTAGCATATTTGTCTCCCATAATGTATAACCAAATCTCTGATAACCACTTGATATGAATTGAAATGGACAAGTGAAAATAAGTAAGTAAGATTAGCTCTTTGTTACTTAAATTCGGTTGTTTTAGTGTTTAGGAAGGATTAGCTCACAAACCTAAATACTAAGGGTGTCTCAATAAGAGAAATATTAGCTCATAGTCTTACTAAAACGTGGTTGAGAACTTGTAGATTGCTCCCCAAGTTACTCTTTCAAATTAAGCAAAGAAAACAGTCAGTTTAATGCTCAAGAAAACACACGATTTTCATTCAATCAAAAGTCAAGTACATTTTGCTCATAAGGCTTCCTCCTCCTTATATAGACTTATAACATGTTAAGATACTACAATAAGGTCTTAGAACCGTCCTAAGATACAAAGAAATAAGAAAAATACATAATAAATTCATAATAAAGAAACCTGGAAAATTCTGATTGGCCACCTTCCACCTTTCTGCTTCTTTCTCCCTATTGGCGGTTCCAAATGGCTGCAAACCAATGGGATCATGTCCTATACATCAAGGGGCATCCAAAAATGTGAAGTTTGCAGCAATTGGGTCAAAAAATGCTGGGAACGCAGCCATCACGCCATTTTGGGCAGTTTTGCTGCTGTCCACTTTAAACCTTTCCTTATCTTAAATGAAAGCTTCTAATTGGACACCTTTGCCATATACCTCACCTAAGCATGTGTAAGAAGCTGCAAATCATCATGAGAGCTTAGATCATCAAGCATGACATAACCAAAAAGCCTAAGAAAAACGTAGGAGTGAAGGAAGGAATTTCAGCTGAATTTGTTTAAGCTTAATCATGATTAGTTTAGCATCTTAAGTAAGGTTAGGACTAAAATAATGATTAATAGAGCTACTTTCTTGACTAAACCACCTTAATTCCTTATTTAAGCTTGGTTAGTTAAACCAAATTGTTCCGCAAAGTAACGGAACCTTCGTTGTGTAAAACCGTTACATTAGAGCTCAATCAAGGGCCATGTAACCGAGTTGTATCTTTATACTGAGTAAGACCTCTGGCACTTGGTCTTCTATATCTGATTTTACATCATCAAAGCATGAGATGGATCAGACATGAGTTTTTGAATTGCTTCGTGCTGGATTGGATCTATCACATGTTTTTGTGATACTTTTGGATAAATCGTTTTCTTTTGTTCCTTTTTTGAGGAGGAAGAAGGTTCATGAGCCTACGAAATTTCTTTGAGGTCCCACTCTACCCTTTTTCCTATTTAAATTAAACTGCGTGCATTTTCTGGGGAACAAACTCCAGTAGAAAATTTTTGCCACCATTTGACCTTAAATTCTTGAACCAATGAAAGAGGATAGGGAATTGCAAGAATTTGCTTGAGGGTGTAGCACCAGCATAATATCCATGGGACTTTGAATTCGGTGTGGAAAAGTAATGACTTTGAATAAGGTTCATATTTAGTATTTGCTACGAAAGTCTCGTATCCTTTTGAACAAGTTTGAGGATAAATTTCTGGGATTGGACCAAAAAAGTAACACTAATACAACAACAACAACTAAGCCTTATTCCCAAAGTGATTTGAGGTCGGCCAACATGAATCGTCAACTGAAACCATTGCCAAAGGATATGGCATCGACAAGAGTGATAAAAAGTTTTTAAAAGGGTTTAAGTTCTAAGAATTTTTAAATAAATTTTTGAAAACAAGGTTTACACCAAAAAGTTTTAAAAGAGGTATTCAACAAAAGGTTTTAATACCAACATAATTGAGAAAAACAAATAAATGCAGTAATCACACCCCTGCCTCCACATGGATACTACCCCTCCACCCACTTCTATCCAACGCCATGCTCTCCTCAATCCCAAGTAGCCTCATATCACTTTCAATTACCTTCATCCATGTCATCTTAGGTCTTCCCCTACCCCTTACAATTTGATTACTCCTCCACTCTTCAATTCTTCTCACCGGTGCATCACCTGATCTCCTTTTCACATGAACAAACCATCTTAACCGATTCTCCCTCATCTTTTCATCAATGGATGCAACTCCAACTTTTTCCCGAATCACTTCATTTCTTAATCGGTCCTTCCTTGTGTGGCCACACATCCACCACAACATACGCATCTCCGCAACGTTCATCTTATGAACGTGACATTGTTTCACCGCCTAACATTCGGTGCCATATAAAAAAGCAGGCCTAATTGCCGTACGGTATAACTTTCCCTTCAATCTTTGGGGAATGCTGGAATCACAAAGGAACCTTGTGGCGCTTTTCCACTTTAACAAACCCGCGTTAATTCTATGAGCCACGTCTGCATCCAGTTCTCCATCCTTTTGGAGAATGGATCCAAAGTAACGAAAGACGTTTGATCCTTGAACCACTTTGCTATCCAAAGTGACCGCCCCTGCCCGCTGCTTGTAACCCCACTGTACTATCACTCCATATATTTCGTCTTACTTCTGCTCAATCTAAAACCACAGGCTTCTAATGTATGCCTCATCAATTCCAACTTACTCTCAACACCTTCCTTTGTCTCATCAATCAACAAAATAACATCCGCAAAAAACATACACCACGGTATATCATCTTGAATTGACCTCGTTAGTTCGTCCATGACTAGAGCAAAGAGAAAGGGGCTAAGTGCAGAACCTTGATGCACTCCGATCGTTATAGGGAAATCTTCTGTCCTCCCCACCGTAGTCCGCACACTCGTAGTTGCCCCCTCATACATATCCTTGATGATATCTATATATTTTTGTGAGACACCTTTCTTTGACAATGCCCACCAAAGTTTTTATCTTGGTACTCTATAATATGCCTTCTCCAAATCAATGAAAACCATATGTGGATCCTTCTTCCTATCACGGTAATGTTCCATTGCCTGTCTCATGAGGTGGATGGCCTCTATAGTCGATCTACCTAGCATAAATCCAAATTGGTTCTATGATATCTTCACATGTTTCCTAAGTCTTTGCTCAATCAATCATTCCCAGAGTTTTATCGTATGACTCATTAGTTTGATTCCATGGTAGTTGGTACAATCTTGTACATCGCCTTTGTTCTTATACAAAGGAATCAAAGTACTCTTCCTCCACTCTAATGGAATTTTGTTGTGTCTCCAAATCATGTTGAAGAATGTTGTTAGCCATTCGCTTCCTCGCCCCTCTAAACACCTCCAAACTTCGATAGGTATGCCATTTGACCCCGTAGCTTTCTTCAATCCCATCTTTTTTAATGTTGCAACGACTTCTCCCTTTTGAATCCTCCTCATAAACTCTCGATTTAACATACGTGACCAGATGTGTACATCCCCGATGTATTGTGTTTTATCACCATTGAACAAGGTATTAAAGTACGAACTTCATCTATACTTTATCTCCTCATCCTCCACAAGCACTCTTTGGTCCACACCCTTTACGCATTTCCTGTCCCTCATACGCGCAATTCTATAAATGTCTTTTTCCCCTTCTTTAGTATCCAATCTTGCATAAAGCTCTTGGTTTACCTTTGCTTTAGGTTCCCATACTACCTTCTTGGCTTCTTTTCGAGCCTCTTTGTACTTCTCATAGTTCACATAGCTTCTATCTTTTCCCAAAAGTTTATAAGCTTCTTGTTTGTTTTTTATCGCTTGTCTCACCTTCTCGTTCCACCAAGATGTGTCCTTACTCGATGGTACAACTCCTTTAGATTTTCCAAGGACCTCTTTCGCCACTTCCTTTATACTAAGTTATATCTTTGTCCATGTCGAATCTACATCCATTTTCGTGTTACAAGACCAAATATCTTTACTAGCCATCTTAGCTAAGAAGTTCTCTTTGTTCTCCCCTTAGAGCTTCCACCACTTGATTTGCGGCTCCACATTGGATCTTCGCTTTCTCAAAGACTCCCTACCCCGGAAATCAAGCACGACTAGTCTATGTTGGGTGGTTGCGCTCTCACCCGGTATCACCTTGCAGTTTGTATAACTCTTCCGCCAAGCATCCCTTACTAAAAAGAGGTCAATCTGACTCACGTTACTTCCACTCCTATACGTCACAAGGTGAGATTCTCTTTTCTCAAACCAATTGTTCATAATACTAAGACCATATGCTAATGAGAAATCCAAGATACCACTTCCAGCTTCATTTCTCTCCCCATACCCAAAACCTCCATGAATGCTCTCAAAGACAACTCGACTAGTGCCCACATGTCCTTTAAGATCGCCACCAATGATCAATTTTTCACTAATAGGCACTCGTTGCACAACCTCCTCCTGATCCTCCCAAAATTGTTTTTTAATAGATACTTCCATTGCCACTTGTGGCGCATATGCGCTTATGATAGTCACCGCCTCACTCCCTAATACTAGCCTGATACTCATAATGCAGTCACTCTTCCTCGAAACTTCCACCACATCATCAATATATTCCTTATCAATAATGATGCCTAGTCCATTCCTACTCTTATCCTTCGTTATTTACAAAAGCTAATATCTGACCATAAGTAATTTGCCTAAAAGGAATTTTGTCAGATCTTAAATTTTCTCTTATTTTTCTAAAAATTCTTTGAACGAAAAGACTGGGAAGACCAGAAATGAATTTTTCTTTCCAAAACGACTCATTAAAGTCACTTGTTCTCAAACAAAAGTTAAAAACATGTCTTTATACCAACAATAATCACTTAATGTCGGGCATCTCAAATTTAGTATAATTATCTTTTGAGCAGATAATTCTTCTCGTGGATTTCCCACAAAATACATACCTGATGTAATGATTAAAAAGTCACAACAATCATTAATTAGTACGAGATTTCCTTCATGATCTTCCATCATTATTGTATGATTAAAAATTTCAAGTTGTTCTTGGAGGGTAAAAGAGTTATCCCACCAATTTTTTAATTGTCCTTGAAACCTTTTATGAGCATTCCAAAGACAAACTGTTTATTTGACTCTCTTCTTTTGTAGGCAGCTTTTGCCATGCCCATTTCTTGAAGAATATTCAGTATCTCATATTCATTTTTACCGTCAATATTCCATTCATGAATAGAGTCGGGCTGATATTGATTCGTACTAAACTTTGATCTTTCTTCATATTGAATATCAGGAGGAGTAGGTCTTGGGTAATAATTTATAGTAGAAGTATTTTTCCAAGAGTAATTAATTTTTTTAATTTGGTTTGATTTAGGATTATCATCAAATTGATCTTCTAACTAAGCAATCAATTCTCCTTCTGAATCAGAATCACTGCTAGATTCAGTTTCCGCACAGTGTTTATCTTTATGAATAGTAGAGATTTGCTTAGTTGAAGAAGAAGAAGATAACAGGTTAAATTCGTTTTAAATGTAAAATTTTTAATGAATAAGGTAATTAAATTGGTCGTTGTGGTAAATTAATTAATTAAACCAACAGATCTTGTGTTGGTAAGGAATACCCAATCAATAATGAGATTACGACAATACAAGATCTAGTTGCCATTATGTGGAAAACATTAATGTGGCAAATTTAGTTCAAAATACTTGTGAATATGATTCAATTACCCTAATTATGGAGATGGTTGATGATATTGGGTTCAAAGAGCCGATTAAAAATAATGTTCATTTAATTTTTTTTAGCGGTTATTAATTCCCATGGGGTACTTTTACTTTTATTACTTTTTATCTTCACAATCTCTAACATATATCTGGTTTAGTTTCAGAAGAAAAAAAACTTTTCATTGTTCATGAGTTTGTGTTCGAATGTTCAAGCAATGCACTCATGGATGATTCTAGAAAAGGGTAAGTTTCTTTATCCTTAAGTATGTGGCTGATTTATGCGTATATTTGGTTATTTTAGCCATGCGATTTTCTCTTATAATTCATGTTGTGATGAATTGGTCTTTAGAGAAAACAAATTTATTCCAAGCTCATAATAGTTTTAAGAATGTTACTATTTTATGATCTTCCAAGTTTTAATTTTGCATGTTATCCTATTGAAAATTTAAAAGTCAAATTATGTATTTAGTGTCACAATTTCTTACTAAAAATCCTTTTGAACATGATTCAACTGCCCTAAATATGGAGAAGGAGATGGTTGATGATATTCGGTTCATAGAGTCGATTAAAACAGGGGAACATACGCCAGACGTTATGAGACATGCAGCTTTGTCCACATTGCTTGTAATTCATTTGTTTATGTTTCAAAAGATTAAGAATTTTGTAGATTGAAATTAAATTATTTTCGATTGATTGAATGAATCAAAATATAATTTTTTCATGTATATATATGAGCAATATGAGCGACAATAAAATAAAAAGAGTAAATATAGCAGAAAGGATACACTTTCTTCCGTAATGTCATCTACTCCGCAATATATGATCCGCAACAATATGATGAGTTTATATGAAGATACGCGGGTAATTATGATTAGTGATGTTTTTGTTGTTGTTATTGGCAATGCAATTTACGACAGTATTGTAATTGTGTAAATAACTAAAGTGTTTACTTTTATGATGTGATTTTGAGTTTGATTCGTGGTTATTTATACCGATTTTGTGATTTGTTTGCATCTAAATCGAGATAATGTGATGCATTTTCAATTGTTTATGAAGTGTTTGTTTTGCTTATTTTGAGTAATTTCTTTGAACAATTGAGCTGCTTTGATGAATTCTAAATTGTTAAAGATTTAATAATGCACTTAAAGAGGTTATCTTTAGATGATGTTTTTTCTTCAAAATTCTATAATTGAGAATGTTTGACTAATTTTGCTGATAATAGGGGTAATTTCCCCACGGGATGTGAAAGTCGAAGGACAAACAACAGTTTGGTAAGTTCTTGGCTATGGTCAAGAACCTTGAGGTAACAATTCCTTTTACTAAATTAATTACATAAGTTCCTGTATATGCCAAATTTATAAAAGACATGATCACGAAGAAGAGAGACTTTGGTGAGGTAGAATGCATTGCTCTAACTGCAAAGCGTCGTGCTACTTTACAGAATAAAACCCGACCTAAGTTGAAAAATTCTGGTAGTTTATCAATTCCCTACCATCTTGGACCTATTTTTCTTCATAAAGCTTTGTGTGATTTACGTGCTTCTGTTTCTCTTATGTCACTTTCTATATATAAGAAATTGTATATGGGAGCACTTAAATGCACATAAATAACTTTACAGATGAATGATCGTTCCATAAAATACCCTTTGGGTGTCTAAGAGGACGTTCCTATTAGGGTTGGGAAATTCTACAATCCTGTTGATTTTGTAGTACTTGTTATGGAGGAGGATGCCCAGATTCCCATTATTCTGGGTAGACCATTTTTATGTACTGCTGGTGCTATCATTGATGTTAAGGATGGGTCTTTAACTCTGAGTGTTGGTGATGATAAGGTTTCTTATAAACTAAGCGATGTTGTTAAAGCACCTATGCTTAAGCACTCTTGTTGCAGGATTGACATTATAGATGAGGTGGTTGCGTCTGCACTTCCGCAGATGCTCTATTCATACCCTTTGGAGATTGCATTGACTATAGATGCCTCCCCATATATCGATGTCAAAGTCGATGCCATGACTATATGGAGAACCTACTAATGAGAAGGGTGAAGCAAAGGTGGTAGAGGAGAAGGTGCATCATCATAATGCACCTAACTTTGCATCATCGACTGTAGGTAAGAGAAAGAACATCTGGGGAAGGAATATATTTGATGAGGGTGGCAATCACTAGCAAGCCCCTCCGATCTGAGATATGGAGGTAATATGGTCGTGCAGGACCTTTATTAACTAGTGTTGTGCGGGATGCAACCCGTAATTTCCCCTTACTTTATTTTCTTTTTTAGTTTTTTTTAGTGAGAGAGAGTGAGGGATACTAACGTTTGTTTTTCCTCTAAGCTTCGTCCTATCGTTCACCTTTTGGCAGTGAGGACACTGCCAAGTTCAGCTTGGGGGAGGATTTCTGTTTGTATTCTCTATCTCTTTTACTGCTTTTTAGGATACTTTTATTGCTTTCAAAAATACTGAAGCAATTAAAAAATTTGTTTCACATGATTGGTTAAGTTGCCTTCCTGTGCCCCTTATTGTGCTTTGATTGAAAAAAATTTGACTTAGTTTTCTGGATAGTTGGGCATCAGAGATTTCGAGACTACATTGTGCTAGATGCCTGTGTGGCCTTTTCTAGCCTAATTGATTCATATCATTATCCATTCTGTCTTTGCGTGCTAGTTTCTCATTCGTTGACTGATCTTGACTTTGGCTTCGTACTTGTCTGATATTCGATGACTTGTAACATTTGCTGTGATAAAGGCGTTCTTTTGTCTGATTATTGAGCCTCAGAGTGAATTGTTGATACATTTCCATCCTCCTTAGTCCCGTTGAGCCTAATGACCTGTTTCGTGTTACTAAACCTTATTACATGCCCATGGCCTTTATTCATATCTAATTCCCAAGCCTAGCTAGGGGGAGCTTTTGTATGGGTTGAGTTATGAGATTGGTTTTGTAGTTTGTGTGGTTTTGGGGAATAAAAGTGTATTTGTGTGGCTTCAAGTTTGAGAAAAAGAAAAGATAAGCAAACTTTGAGTTGCGTGAATGTTTGGTTCGAAAAATGAAAGTAAAAGAATTCAAAGTTCAAAAGAATTAAAAGTTCCTTTATTCACGTTGTTTATAAAGAAAAATGTGCTACATTGTTGAAAGTTGGGTATGTTGTGAGTTCTTATTGATTCATAAGAGATGGGATGTGTTTTATAGTTATTTGGTGTTGATGGGAGTTGTTTCAGCCACATTCGGCCTAGCTTTGAATGACTTTTTTTCTCCCCTAGTCATGGTTTTTCCAACACATTTCCTTGAATTATTCCCTACCCTTTTCCTAAGCCCCATTACAACCCTATAAAGTCCTCTTGAGCATTTGAGTTTGTCTGCTAATTGAATCGACTTGATTAGGATGAGTGTCATTGAGCCTTCTTAAACACATGAGATTGTATGTGGGAAGGGCATTCATGGTCGGGGTCAGTGATTGTTCGATCATATACTTGGCTTGCCAAAAAATTGAGAGAAATTACACCTTGGTGAGTACCTTTTTCTGGATTTGCATGCCATGTAGATAAGTAGAATTTGATGTTTTGCTTGGATGATT
Source organism: Patellifolia procumbens (assembly GCA_947645195.1). Lineage (NCBI taxonomy): Eukaryota > Viridiplantae > Streptophyta > Magnoliopsida > Caryophyllales > Amaranthaceae > Patellifolia > Patellifolia procumbens. The sequence continues at coordinate 3,697,703 of CANSGD010000406.1, forward strand.
GGTAGTAGTATGGATTTGAATAGCTGAGCTTGAATTCTGCCTACTTGAATGATTCTCACTCATGTAAATGTTTGATCTTTGATCTTTTTATCTATGTGGTAAGGCAATTCTATTCCCTGTTCATATATTAGTTACTTGAGGACAAGCAAGATTTTATATTGGGGGAGTTTGATATATTCATTTTATATAGGCTTTCAGCCTTACTTTCCCTCTTGTTTTATACTCTTTTAGAGGTCTTTCAAGCTCTTCATTAAGATATTTGATATGTTTGAGTATGTTTCGTGTTTTTAGCTTAATTTGTGCAAATTAGGTGTCTGATGCATTTTCCTGTCATTCAGAAGCATTGCCCAGATTACATAAGGATTCGGAGTACCCCGATAGCGATTCTGAAGCTCAGGGTATGAAGAAACGCAAAAATGAAGCATCGTAAGCTATCCCGGCCACCCGAGCCTGACCGCGTGACCAGGGTTGAGAGCGTTTTTGAGCAAAATGGAGAAAATAAGCTAAGTGCATCTCGCTCTGCCACCCATGCCAGGACCGCCAGGCCGGGCCATCTCGCCTGCTAGGGCCGTATTACCCGCCTGACCGGGAGCCAGGCACGAGAGCTCTGTGATGATTTATGGAGACTTCGCCCGCCCGGGCACTCTCGCCTGCCCAGGCGGTTTCTCGGAGGCTCGTTTTCCCCCTTTTTCTTATTTTCGAGCTTCACCTATAAATACTAAACTTTAATTTAGTTTTAGTTCATCTTAGTTTTAGTTTAGTTTCTAGATTAACACTTGGTTTTCTCTCAAGTATTTTGATTCGAACTTCATTAGATTTCAATAAAGTTTCTTCTTGTCGCGTAGATCCGATAATCGTTCTTCATTTGCTTTTAATTATTTTAATTATTACTATCATTAAATCTTAATTATGTCATCTTTGATTATTATTGCTTTAGTTTCAATTGTCATGTCTGAGTAATTTCTTTTCTAGGGTTTCTTGGGAAGGACGCCATGCTTATACTATGATTTGATTTGAATGTTTAGCATTGCTTAGGTTGTGATTAGAGCAATATAGTGTGATTTACTCTTTTTGCGTGATTTGTGTTAGTGGCCAGTTTCATGAATCGCGTCTTGCGAATACTGATTTCACCCGATCGTAGGCTTATTAGTAGAGCTTAGAACACACTATTAGTCTCGATTAAGTTCGTGATCGTACTGCATATGTTGGATTATGAGCGTTATGACCCGATTGTAGGCTTAACACACTATTATGCTATAATTGCTTGACTCTAGACCTAGGTTTTGTTAGTCTTTCGAACCCCTTTGATTGATATATGCATGGTGGACCGAACTAGTACCCTAGGCTTTTATTATCTGATCAAATATTCGTGTAGTTGTCATTCTCATTAGTTAATCAATTCAACCCTTTTTCGATCTAAAGTGACTTTATAATTGAACTTTAACTACGAAAATTTGTCTCTCTATTGATTCGACCCTTCTTCCCTGACTATTGTTGTTAGAGGACTTAGGATTACTTTTTGATTAGGTGATACGACTCTAGCTTGTCAGCTTATAATTCGTGTTGTGATGAAATGTTCTTTAAAGATAATTTATTCCAAGTTCATAATTGTATTAAGAATGTTACTAGTTTATGATCTTACAAGTTGTTATTTTGCATGTTATGTTACTAAAATTTTGAAAGTCAGATTATGTATTTAGTGTCACAATTTGTTACTAATTTCATGTCTATGAACTTACAAGTTGTCATCTATTATGAAGTTGAATTAAAGCTACAACTTATGAACTAACAAGTTAAATTAGTTTTTAATATTACAATTTGTTATGAATAGTGCAGTTAAATTAGTCGGTTATAGGTAAACTAATTAATTCAAACCAACAGATCTTGTGTTGGTTAGAAAGACCTAATGGATAATGAGAGAGCGATAATATGGAGAAGGAGATGATTCAATTGCCAGTTATGTGGAAAACATTGATGTGGAAAATTTAGTTTAAAATCCTTGTGAATATGATTCAACTACCCTAAATATAGAGAAGGAGATGGTTGATGATATTAGGTTCAAAGAGCTAATTAAAACAGGGAAACATACACCGGACATTGTTATGGGCATGCAGGTTTGTCCACATTGCTTGCAATTCATTTGTTTACCTTTCAAAAGATTAAGAAACTTTGCTTTATGTGTGGGATTTTGTTGTTCTAAATTGATTTTGAGGCAACTGCATTTCAATTGACCGAAGAAGAAATAACCAAAGTCTTTGTGCACTCTTTTAAAACATAGCAAAATAATAATTAACTTTTATAAAGAATAGAAAATGTGTGTTGCTTGGACATAAGTGTGGCCGAAGGAAAAAAATAGAATCAACATTAAAACAAAGCTAAACGAATTTGAAAAAATAGATTAAATCAGCGTTAAAAAAACATTGATTTGATTGATAGTATCAAAACTTCATTTTACAGTTGTATGTGTAGGGAGTGATGATGACGTCAGGTGGTGCAATATATCTCTATACATAATTTTTTCGCTATTTTTGAAAACAGCATAGGCGTTTAATTTATTTATAGCGGTTATTAATTGCCATGGGAGTACTTTTACCTTTATTACTTTTTATATTCATTGTCCAACATAATTCTGGTTTAGTTTTAGAGAAAAAAAAAACATTCCATTGTTCTTTAGTTTGTGTTCGAATGTTAAAGCAAATCAGTCATGGATGATTCTACAAAATGGTAAGTTTCTCTATTCTCAAGTATGTGGATGATTTATGAGTACATTTCGTTATTTGAGCCATGATATTTTTGCTTATAATTCGTGTTATGTTGAAATATTCGTTAAAGAATAACAAATTTATTCCAAGTTCATAATAGTTTTACGAATGTTACTGTTTTTTGATCTTATAAATTATAGTTATGCATGTTATCTTACTAAAAATTTGAAAGTCAAATTATGTATTTAGTGTCACAATTTGTTATTAATTTCATCTCTATGAACTTACAAGTTATGATCTATTATAAAGGTTAAATAGAGCTACAACTTATGAACTAACATGTTAAATTAATATTAAATGTTACAATTGGTTATGAATAGTGTAGTTAATTTTGTCAGTGATTGGTAAGTTAACTAATTTAACCAACATATCTTGTGTTAGTAAGAAAGACCCAATAGATAATGAGAGTGCGATAATACAAGATCTAGCTGACGGTTATGTTGAAAAAATTGATGTGAAAATTTTAGTTTAAAATCCTTGTGAAGATGATTCAACTACCGTAAATATGGACAAGGAGATGGTTGATGATTGATGCGTCGAAGTTATTCGCCAATCTTAGGCGATTTTTGTATGGTTTTGTGTGTGGGTTTGTGTTTAAAGTTCGGGTTTTGGTTTGTTTTGGTGTTAAAGAGGTCTAGAGAGTCGTGTCCCAAGCATTCTATCATTCTCCGAAGCATCAAGTCATCCAACTTCCTAGCGGCACGTCATCTCGAACCCTTCCGAAGTCCTTTGAAGCTTCCGAGCCAAGCTCCAAGTCTTCCGATTCTGAGCTCCAAGCATCGAGCCATTGTAGCGGCCAAGCCACCAAGGAGTATCCTGTAGGCTATCCAAGCATTTCGTCCTTCCCCTCCCCTTTTATGTTAGAGCTTTTGAGAAGGGGGGCAGTAGCCAATCGCGAGCCGCGACTGTGATCGCGTGTTGCGACCTGGCACTGCCGCCCACCTCTTTTTTCTTTTTTCTTTCCTTCTACGGATGGTTTTTAGTTATGTTTTTAGATCGTCATTATTTGTAGAGAGAGAGGGAGAAGAAGAGAGTACTTAGGTTCCATTTCTAGGGTTTGAAACACTAATAACTCTTAGAAATCTTTGGTGTAAATCATGTATGTTCTAGCGTAAACTTGTTCTTGGATCAGGTTAGTTGAAGCTTTCAACTCTTGTATGTGAGAACTCTTGTTCTTCTCATCCCCATTGGTTGTTGTAAGGTCTCTTGAGCTTATTTCATTCATATTTGTATAATCTTGCTAGGAGTACTACTAGTGTAGTTGTGTAAATGATCAAATGCTAGAGTTAAGAACATAATCGGTTAGTTATGTTCTTAGTACTTTGGTAGCACACTAGCTGTTTTTTGTAATGCTGATCCTGCTTTAAGTGCTTAGAGAGACTTTACTTATTGCTTGAATGTTAATTCTTCATTATCATTAGCAATCCTATTGTGCCTCGGTTCTAATGCTACTATCGGTTTGAACTTAAATGCTATTTGTTTGAGTTAGGTGATAGTAAGAGGGGGTTCAAACCACACTGATCGTGTTTGTTTAACCACGATCTAGGAGGTTAGAAGCTTAGACTTCTCAACAAGTGACCAAAAGGGGGAGAAATGTTTATGAGTTCCATGATCGATACTTTGGTTGAAAGTGGATATTAATCGAGTCCAAGTTGCTTTTTCATTGATTTAACTTACAACATTTCTTTTTTAGTCTCTATAATTGTAGTACTTGTCCCTAAGCAAACCCCCCATTGGTTACATGACTCCTAGTAAACTCTAGGGGTTTGATTTCGCTACTTATAAACTTGTACTTTTCTCCCTGTGGATACGATCCTTACTTCCACTACACATTCAGTTGTTAAGGAAAGAAGGTTAATTATATTTGGTTAGGAGCATACGGAAACTTCACACCAAACAGTCGTGGGTCGCGAGCAGCAGGTCGCGACCCGCGACTAGTGTCACGGCTCGCAATTGGCTAATGCCCCCCTTTCTCAAAAGCTCTAACATAAAAGGGGAGGGGAAGGAAGAAATGCTTGGATAGCCTACAGGATCCTCCTTGGTGGCTTGGCCGCTGCAATGGCTCGATGCTTTGAGCTCGGAATCGGAAGACTTGGAGCTTGGCTCGGAAGCTTTAAAGGACTTCGGACGGCTTCGAGATGACGTGCCGCTAGGAAGTTGGATGACTTTATGTTTCGGAGAATGATAGAATGCTGCACGATTAAGACAAACACCAAAACTTGGGACACGACTCTCTAGACCTCTTTAACACCAAACCAAACCAAAACTCGAACTCTAAACAAAAACAGACACACAAAACCATACAAAAATCGCCTAAGATTGGCGAATAACTTCGACGCATCAATGATATAGGGTTGAAATTGCCGATCAAAACGGGGGAACATACGCCCGGCGTTACACCAGACGTTGTTATGGGCATGTAGGGTTGTCCACATTGTTTGCAATTCATTTGTCTAGCTTTAAAAAGATCAAGAAAGCATTGCTTTATGTTTGCGATTTTGTTGTCCTCTATTGATTGCGAGTCAAATGAATTTCCAACTGAGCGAATAACAAATAAACAAAGTCTTTGTGCACCCTTTTAAAACATAGCAAAATAAATTAACTTTTATAAGGAAAAACAATGTGTGTTGCTTGGACATAAGTGTGGCCGGAGGCAAAAAATAGAATCAACATTAAAACAAAGCTAAACGGATTTGATAAAATAGATTAAATCAACGTTAAAAAATCGTTGATTTGATTGATGGTATCAATGCTTCATTTTGCAGTTGTATGTGTAGGGAGTGATGATGACGTCAGGCGGTGCAACATATCTCTAACACATTATTTCGTCATTTTAACAAAAACTAGTATTTAGGCCCCGGCGATGCTCGGCGATTTTTGTGCATTGAATTTAATAGTAGTTAAAATAATTGATGTATAATTGTTGTGGAAAATTATCCAAAAAAATCCATCTCATTTACAACATAATTTTTGGTTTCTATTCATACATCATTATTAATTTTGATAGAAGAAGCACTAATAACATGTTAGGATGGTGGTTGGAAATTCCTTATTGCATATTCAAGGTCACGGGTTCGAATCTTCACATTGACATATTTTTACAATTTAAAAATATACAAATTGACTCTTGGTTTCTATTCATACATCATTATTGATTTTGATAGAAGAAACACTAATAACATATTGGAGTGGTGGTTGGAACTCCTTATTGCATACTCAAGGTCACAGGTTCGAATCTTCACATTGACATATTTTTCTTATATGAGAATGAAGTGGATAGAGTGTCATTCAAAGAGGGATGTTGACACGTGGCAGATTGCAATCCTTGCTTACGCTTTTTAATATATATATAGATTATAGGGGTTTAATTTTTTATGGAGGTTATTAATTGCCATTGGGGTATTTTTACCTTTATTACTTTTTATATTCACAATCTCCAACAAATCTCTGTTAAGTTTTAGAGAAAAAAACTTTCCATTATTCTTGAGTTTGTATTCGAATGTTCAAGCAAAGCACTCATGGATGATTCTACAATAGGTTAAGTTTCTCTGTTCTCAAGCATGTGGCTGGGTTGTTTTGTTGGTACTATGTTTAGGAATATGATGTGAACTCACTGTAAAACCCTGTATTTTTATACTCTCTCCGTTTCTTTTTGTTTGTCCTACTTTCCGTTTTTGTCCGTTTTTTTTGTTTGCCCTACTTTTTCATCTTTCCTTATATGGAAAAATGATATTACCCATTTACCCCTGCTTTATCTCGTTTTGGTCCCACATGTACCTCATAATCTTCTCTCACCTACTTTAATCACCAATTTACTATAAAATAAGTGAACTTTTTAATTGTTGTCCCCACCCACATGCTTATGATATCACTCTCCTTGGCATTTGGAGCTACAGTAAATGGGACAAACAAAAAGAAACGGAGAGAGTACATTCTTAGTATTTATTTATATTAAATTTTTTTACGATTTTTTTTTATAATATTATGTTAGTAAATTTTCCACACTTTGACTTCATCTTAAAAGTAGCCAAAACCAATTCTTAGATTCACTAGGTTAATTTCCCATTACCTAACCTACTTATAAAAGTTAAGGAAAAAAAAATTCAGAAAGCAAAACCAAAACCAAAAACAAACTTACCTGGTAGAATTTGCAGTGACCACTCCTCCGCGACTCCAATACCAATTTCATTCCATATTCCTGCTCCTTTGATTTTTCTACCAATAAATCACCACTTTTTCTTGGCACATTAACTAGAAACATTAACCATAAACCATCATCACCATTCTTGTCTCGTTTTTTTTGGCAATTTCAAAGAAAAAAATAATAATTCTTGGCTTGGGTTATGGTTTGAAACTCGTATCAAAGGAGGCAAATTTCCGGTCATTCTACACTCTTTGACATTTAATTACTAAATCTTATTAATTAAGATTCATTACATAATTTAATTTCTATTTTGACATGAATTTCAAATTGGGTTTTTATTGTTAACTTAGGGTTCTTGGGAAAATTGAATTGACGAAAATTTGAGTGTTTGAAATTAGTGTAAACTGATTCATGTTAGATGTTTAATTTGATTTAGTTATGCATATTTTCGAGTTTGGGTTGCAAAATTCTTATATTTGATTTATGGTTAGTTTCCTAGTAAAGTTATTAGTTAAATTATAATTTAGATTACTGTGGCTATAAGAATTATAATGTTACTATGAAATTCTTGAGCATGTTGGATTAATTGTTAGTTGTTAGTTTAAATTCTAAGTTGAATTGTAGTTGAATGGTTGTACATATGATGAACTTGTTGTTTGTTATATTGTTGGTGTAGGTTGTTGTTGTTAATAATGTAAGATGGAGAAAAAAGTTTTGAAAATAGTGTTTATTGCTTGACCTTGTTGACCAGTTTGACTTTGGTGACCAGTTTGACTTTTGTGGACTAGTTTGACTAGTTTGACTTATGTTGACTTTATCGTGTTCTTTTTGGTTTTGGTTAAAGTGAGTCGTTTTAAAAACTAGTAAAAGCTCATTTACTAAGTTAAGTTATTTGTACGTGAATTATGTGAAGTGTAGTCAATTGACTTATGCTATACTATATAATATTGTAGATCGCGTGTTTGTAGAAGAACCTTATTGACTTGAGATTGAGAATGGTTGACTTTGATTTGCTAAAAAGGTAAGATTTCTTACTGAGACTTGTACATACTATTTTGGAAAATGGTATATATTGGTTTGAAGTTAATATTGCGATTTAAAAGATTTTTACATTGTTTATATGTATTGAGATTTAAATTTTTTGAGAATATTTAATGTGAAAGAAATTATGGGCCTATTTATGAGATTTATATTGGAAAAGAGGAACTTCCTCATATGTGAAATTGAGATTTAACAGGAGGAAGTTCCTCATATGTGAAATTGAGATTTAACAGGAGGAAGTTCCTCATATGTGAAATTGAGATTTAAAAGGAGGAAGTTCATCATTATTATAGGTTTTGAGTTGAACTATAAAATTTCAATGTTTACTCAATTATGATTTACTATCTCCGTCCTATATTAGTTGGAACATTTTGACTGGCACACTTGCCAATACACAACTTTGGCCATTAATATACCTAACTATCAATTAGTAAAATTTATGAAAATTTGATATGTCAAATCATACATTGAGACAAATCTAAGTACATCTAATTTACTGATATTTGGTTTTATATGTTAGTTAAAAATCATGGTCAAAGTAAGGCATATGAATAGTGTAAAAGTCAAAATGTTTCAAGTAATGTAGGACAGAGGGAGAATCATGTTTTATAAGAATATTTTATTGAGATTGCATAAAACATGGGGTTGTCGGTAAGTGGTATTCCTCAAGTTTGGAAGTAGGCTAAGTTAATTGAGTCTGAACCATAAATTTTGCAGTCAAGAGTATAGTGATCAATACTGTTGCCAATTGTCTTCCTTCTCGGATCGTTATCGAGTCAGGGGTATGCATTTTAGGGGTTTTGGTGTTTACCTTGTCTCGTGAGCCTAGATAGCTCATTGGACTTTCATGCCTACTACTCACATGTTAAATAGTTATACTTTGAAGGTAATTGTAGAAGTGTTTCGAAAGAAAGAAAAGCTTAAAGTCGAGATTGTTGTAAAGTTATTTTATTTTACTCATTTGATCTGTACAACTTTGAAATGAATTTTTAAGATATTCCTATATATCGTACATGCACATTGGATAGTTTTATCGCAGTATGAAATCTTCCTTAGCGTTTTGGCTAATTTTTATCGGAACTGTCCATATCCGGCTCATCCTTCGGAACCATATCACATCCCGGATCTGATGAAATAGGATGAATTGAGACGGTATTTTGTAAATACTTAATTATCTTGAATATATTAACCATTTCTTTATTTTCCGATCGCCTGGAAAGGGCAAAAGAAACATCTTATTATTTCTTCAACAATTTCTGATCTCTAGTGGACCTCTCAGTAGGATTTGAACCCAGAGGAAGTTCTGACCGTCTGCCAGAGAAAAACGAACGAATAGATCTTGAAAGGCATTTCGGGAATCGGTCTGATTCTATCTCTGTTCCTTCCATTTGAAGAAAGGAAGGATCCCGAAGAATTGGAGGTGGTTAGTTTCAGGTCGGGTTAAAGAATGCGATGGGTTTAATTATGCTTTAGTAGGTTTGATAAGACTTCCGTTGTTATTCATAAAGAATTTTATTTCAGTCTTCACAATTTCTTTAGATTCTAGTTACTTTAATTATTTAAAAATCATTGACTATTTATTTCAGTTAGATTATTTTTTCCTTTACGGTGATTATTTTTAAATTATCGCAACATAGCACCTTTGGATATTCCTTAAATTTTTATTTAATTATAATTATGGAAGTAGAGGAATTTCAGGGGTGTTAAAGTTGTTATCGGAATCTTACGGTATTAAGATTCCTAAAATAACCCTAAAAAATGTATGTTACTCCCTCTGTCCCATATTAATTGCCACAATATTCATAGGCCTTACTTTGACCATGATTTTTAACTATTATCTAAAAAAAATAGTAAATAAGATCTTCTTAGATTTGTCTTAATATATAAATTTGACATATCATTTTTTTTGAATAATTTTTACTAATTGATAATTAGATATATATAATGGTGAAAGTTGTGCATTGTCAAGTGTGTCAGTCAAACTGTTGCAACTAATGTGGGACAGAGGTAGTAATAAATTTGTTAAAAATTGAAAAGCCGTTACGAGGATGAGATTTGCGGAGACCAAGAATTTATTGTTAGGATTTAATAATGTTTAGACTTCTCTTTTCATTCTATTGTTTGATTTGATGGAATTTTAAATGTATAATAATTACAGAACTATTTGAGTTTGTTTTATTAATTGTTAAGAATTGATTTCCCAACTGCACATCTTCCGCCCCAATTTCATTTGGGCGGTGAAATAATTGAAAACCCAAAAAATTGAAAATCCCTTTGCACAACACATCCTCACTTCCCAATTTCGTTGGTACTTCAGTTCACTCATCTTCCAATGTTAGGGCTGTAGAGAGAGTGAGGAATTTTCTGTCTCGTTTTATACCCTATAAATGTTACTCATATTCATTATGTTCTTCGATTCAGATCTTATCTTCCCAATCGCCTGCGTATTCCCAATCCATTCTTATGGCTCTGATATGCTATGTTTTCTACTTCACTCTCATATTTCTTTTCTAATTCAGTCTAACTTCATGTTGATTACTATTCCAACCTTTTAATTTCATGTTTCTAATATTAAAAAAATAATCATAGTCATTGATGTATATGATTTGTGAATTTTGGAGTTTTACGAAGGACGATATCTTCAAGAATTTATCATTCAAGGAGCTTGTCGACTAAGGTATGGTTTCTCGAGTATGAATCTTTTCCTTGTTTTGATAAATTCGACGTAGGCATTGTAGTTCCTTTAAATCGAATCATGAACTTTGTGACCGAGTCAAGTAGCCTCTTTGTCTCACTCCTTCCTTATAGACCGTGGGTGAAGACTTGGAATAATGGGGCCCCTATTGTATCAATAGCGTATTGGATTGCAAACCCTGAACCTCTCCTCGACGCAATTCCACATGAGGAAGAAGAGAGTGAGGAAATTTTCGAGGGACCCAATAAGGTTACATTAGCCTTCCCTCCTACTTCGAGGAGTTACTTATAGTCTTTTCTTTCACTTGGTGTAGTTCAAATAATGAAGCCAATTGACGAAGAAGCTCCTTCGACCTATCAACAATCCGAGTCATGTCCTTCGAAAGGGGTTGTTCTTATTGTCGAACTTGTACTTTGTTAAGTTACGACATGTGTTCCATCCACCATAGCTTACAGATTTGATAGTAACGTGTTCCCTAAGTGTATAGGGGTATACAAAACTTTCTTCGAGTTAGGCTTACGTTTCCCTTTGCACCCTTTTTATAAGGAAGTGCTCGAGGCATACAATGTTCCTCTTTGTCAACTTATGCCGAACTCGATCGAATCGATTGTGGCTTTTCTTTGTCTGCAAGATGTTGGGTTTACCACCAACACCGCGCCTTTAGTGCAACATGTTTAAGTTCAACAAAGTGTCGAAGGGCTAAGTTGTTCCTGGTTGGTACTCCTTCCAAGCTCGATACTTGGTAGTGGTAAAGGACAATATGGATGAGGAGTAGAAGTCATATAAAGTAACTACTTAAATGCCGACCAACCAGGCTGGGTTTCGGGGGGAGTTCCTTTTTGTTTTTCAAGGTGATGCCCCCATGGGACATGTAACACCCCAACCCCTACGGGCCGATGGGAGTTACCAAATAAGCATCCCGGACCAATAACTAGCCCCACAAACCAACACAAGTCCATTCAGCGCACTTTGTCCTCACTCATGCGCACCCTGAGAAACTTCTCAGGAGATCACCCATCCCAAGACTACTCCCAGCCAAGCACACTTAGCTAAGAATATCTTAGCAATATGATCTCCTTGAAAAGAAGATGCACCTTGTTGGTTTGCGTAGTACAACTAAATCGTTTAAAGCAATCATGTGGAGTATTATACACCCCTACTTGAGAACAACAACGCCCTTGTTGCGCCATGGGGACACCACATATTTGGCCGTGCCCCGTAGGTTGCCCCAGCCTGGAAACTGATCGCCTGGAGACTCTAGATATTTGGTATGACGACCTTTGGGTCGCTCCTTAAGACAATGCAACCCCAGAATCCTCCCCCACTAGGCGCTTGAGGACTCCTATTATTCGGCCTGACGGCCTTAGGATCGCTCTAGGACGCGATCGCAGGGTTGCTATAATACTATTTGTAACACCCCAACCCCTATGGGCCGATGAGATCACCAAACAAGCATCTCGAACTAATAACTAGCCCCACAAACCAACACAAATCCTTTCGGCGCACTTTGTCCTTATATTGAGAAACTTCCCAGGAGGTCACCCATTCCAAGACTACTCCCAACCATGCACGCTTAATTGCGAATATCTTAGCAATATGAGCTCCAAAAAGAAGATGCACCTTGTTGGTATGGGTAGTACAACAAAATCCTTTAAAGCAATATGGGGAGTATTACATTGTAACACCCCGATGTCACTAAAATGTCGCGTGTTAATTTAGTTAAATTATAAGTTAAAAATAAAAATATGCTTCCTCCGTTTTTTATTAGTTGTGACACTTTTGATTTCACGGACTCCTAGGCAATATTTGGAGAGGAAAGAGATAGAGAAAAAAAAAGAAGTGGACCCATGTGCTAGGAGAAAGATAGAAAGAAAGATCTGCCCAAAATAAAAGTGTCACAACTAATTCCAAACTTCCTAATATGGAAAATGTCACATTTAAAAAAACGGAGGAAGTACTTTTTTCGTAAATAAATTTATACTTGAAAAACTAATTTAAATAGCTTAAGTATATTTCAAAAATATGAAAGTGTATAATGTGGTATATGAATGTTGATCAATTTGGAAAATGTATATGTTTATAGTGTTCATATTTTTTTAGTAATTTTATATAAATTTAAGTAACATATACTTTTATAAATCAGTGACCGTAACGAATATTAAGTTCGCCACTTTGGCACACGGGGACAAAAATTTTTATTTTATGAGGTTATAGGAGCTTCTAGAGTGTTCTATGCCTTTGTAACGTTAAAAGACTAAGGGTCAAACCCTTCATTCACCCCCATCAATACAACATTAAGTCACCTTAAAAAATCCTATAAAACTCATTTTTTTCCTAAAAAATTAATAAAAAATTATGCTCTTTCTTTCCCCTTTTCTTCTTCCATGCCATTTCCGGCCATTTCTACACACCTATTTTGTTTGCTTCATATTTCGTTCGTTTCTTATCGGATTTGGACGTGTGAGTAGTCGAATTCATCTAATTGGAAGGAGCTTGCTCATGGTATAAATAGTATTTGACGAGAGTAAAAGACGTGCTGCAGTTTTTGTTTCAATCAGACGAGTCATCCAGTTTCGTTGGAGTTGTCGGGAGCAATGTTACTCTCTTCTTTCTCCGCTGTTCTTGCTACACGATTTTCTTGCACTCCTCAAGATGATCAAGGTAACTAACGGTTCACTCGGCTCTTTACGATGAAAATCGTAGTCTGAGTACCGTTAGTTCGAACATTATAGTAAGGTATCTAACTAGGTAGTTTAAATAAATTTCTGCTAGCATACTCACGCAAGTTTAGGGGACTGTTTTTGGTGTTCTTGGATCATGTTTTGTTGATTTAATTTGATTACTATCTATGCCTAATTGTTGTGTTAATTCAATATCTTTGTAAATTAAACTCATCTTAGTTTGTTTAGTCGTATACCAAATCTTTACAATCAAACTTACTTGATTTGTTTTTATGTTATGTTGCAGTAGGCGTGTAAGTGTGGAGTAGGTTGGTTTTTTTTTTTTTTTTATTTCACTTCTAGCCCAAATCATTTAGCATCATGTTAGGGGTTAATTAGGGATCAAGTTTATGTTGGTATTATGTGTATTGGGTGGATTTTGAAGAGCATGTTGTTGGTGTCGGTCACCTAACGTGACGAGGTGTTGCTTGTATGCACTGCAAATGTATGTGTGGTTTGATTCATGAGTGATATGTATGAGTATATGTTGGATTTCATGTTGTTCACTGATTTCTTTCGTTCAGTTGTTAATTAGGTGTTGTATGCTCTATCATTCAAGTTCATGTTGGTGTTTTGGCTTGGTTGACTGTTTGCTATGCTTTAGATTATATAATTTGTTATAATTACTTTTGTTATCTTTTGAGGTACTACTTTGTTATATCTTATCTTATTGTATATTATTATTTTGAAAATTAACTATTTTCATATTGAGTTGAAATATTCATTTATTTATTTGGTTTGTTGTTAGTCTATTTGGTGAAATTGTTTTGTAATGGTGGCTATATGGAGTTGAAACATTCACAAATGGCAATCTAATTATTTTATATTTATTTGGTTGTGGATTTTGTGGATTGCGTATTCCTAAAGAAGTGATGTTGAATTATATATATGAGTTATCAACGTTGTAATGCTCGGGGGAGGATAACACTGTCCTTAGCATTACTTTGCTAAGATTTATGTACGTAGGGTATTATGACTTGTCATAACTAATTTCGTACCCAAACTCAGATAACGCCTTTGATGAATTTGATGATTTTGATGTTTGTTGACAAATTTGACGAATTTGATGATTTCAAGAATGTTGTACTGTTTTAGTACTTTTGATGTTTGATTTTGAATTAAGTAGCCTAAGGGACAGTCTCCCGGAGGTAACGAACATGCACTCCGAGAGGTCACGGGACATCATGTTGGGAGTTACCTTGCATTGGAGAAGGTATTGCGCGTATTGTCCCGCATCGGGAGTTTGGCCATTCTTAGACACAGACTGTAGGGAACGTAACCTATAGGTCGTTCTGGAGGTTGCAATCTGACTTTTCCTGAGGAGGTGGGCTGCGAGTCACTGGCGTTCGCTCTCTCGATTTTCACTTGATGTTTTAATATTGTGTAGTTTGTTATTTTGTTATCTTCATAACAACATGTTTCCTTGAGTTATTATGTCGTTATATGCATTATTTTATTGTTAAGTATGTTGTTGCCCGCAAGTGATATGTATTGTAAAGACTGTAATTTATATCTATGTTGTTGAATATAATGTTTATTTTAACCTTACTTAAGATTACTTTTTGAATCCTAAATTGGGCTAGGAGAGCTGTTACTTGCTCCCCACTTTGTGGATATTTTATCTTGAATATTTTGCAGATGCTGAAATTTAGGATTATTACTGTTTGGAATGGGGTTTAAGATCCGACCATGTGAGTTGTAGCGTAGTACTTGTTTGTAGACGGGCATTATGAGTTAGGTATTAGGACCTCCCTCTTTATAGGTATTAAACATTAGGTGGATTCGATTTTATTTCGGATAATGGTTATTTGTGGATATTGTATAACATTCTTTTCACTAAATTTATATAATAAAATAGAGTGAAAGGGTCCACTCTGAAACCAAGAGGGTACTAACTAACAGCTGAGTCCTCTCCGAACCGCAATAGATAGTTTCCCATCATACGGCTCACGGCTTAAAGTGATTGTTACGAACACGAAGAAACAACAAATCCCAACTATAGAGATATAAGAGCCAAAACTGCTAAGGGCATTCCATCCTACGTAAGCATCAGGATAATCGGGAATGCGACGTACCATACCCGAAAGCCCTAAAAAATGCATGGGGAAGAAGGAGGTCCGCTTCCACGATTTCCTATATATAATCTTAATATCAGAATAGCTTATATAGTCATGATTCAATTCAGATCCATCGATCTTACCTCATGTCAGTTCAATTTTCTCATGAACCTGAATTCATTGCTGAAGCTTCCCATCATTCTTGCTGAAGAAAGACTATGCAAGAAAAAAAAGAAGAAAACATTGGATGTATGATTACTTTTTAGATAGTAGAGATGAGGGTATGGGACCCCATACCTTAACACATTTTCGGAGTTTATGTATCTACATTAAGATTCGACGTTATTTTAGCAGTTGTTTTATCCTTAGAGTAGCATTCCCGTCTCGGTGGTATTTTCGCTACCTCTGACTTGCTCTTTTATTTATTTGTTTATTTATTTATTTTAAGTTATTTTTTGACGGGATGTTACAAGACATCCCTCATACTTTATCTGATGAGCCCCCAAAACTTTGAAATGAATTTGAATGTGCCTGAGATGGACCTCAAAGAGGCCATTGTAGCTACGCTTTTATCAGGCTATTGGTTATCATATCGATGACAACCAAAAATACAATACAAATCATTGGATGCCGACCGATAAAGACCTTTAGAATAAGCACTTTATGTCCGCCTTTAGGATCTCTCTAGTGTACGACCAACGAAGGGATCGATCTCGCTTTTCTACTTGTCTTTTTTCGATCATTTCTTTATCTTAACCCACTGCTTCTTCGTTGCATTCATTTCCTACAACCATATGGACAAGTAAATGAAGAGGAACATTGCAAAGGGTAATATGGCAGTGATGGCCAGATAAGTCATTTAAAAGGGGAGCTCAAAGTTTCCAAACCTCCCACAATAAGTTTGACTAGCCAGTGTTTGTATTCATATGATTTCGATTGAGCTCTACTGACTTTGTTTCTCTTGCAGAATCCAAAACATAAGTCAAAGGCTAAAACGACTCCACCAAAGCCAGTGTCTACTCCAATAAAGGAGTCGAAGACTCCTCCTATTGATCCTCAAGTAATGGACTTTCACCTGGACGGGCTCTTTTCACCTGCATGATGTCGGGGGCCAAGCTGAGGATGGCGGAAGAGGGTTGTTCGAGCCCATTATAAGAAAGGTCATGGAAGTGTTGCTCGTCCCTTGTGACATGGAAGATGTTGCCAAGGATGGTGTTGCAAAGGAAATCGAGGCACTCAACGAGTGTTGGTTATAGGTACTCATTATTTTTTTGACTCGTTGTATTAGTTACAGGTACACTTTATTTCTTCGACGTGTTATATTATAACTCATAAGCATTTTCTAACACTTTTCTTCACTTTTTGTAGATGTATATCCGTATGGCCTGCCTTAGTGAGAGGGGATGACATGATTCTACCAAGTTGTTCTAGGAGATCGCTTGGACCAAACAAGAGTTGTTGGAGGCCACTCGTAAGTTAGAGGTCCTCGAGGATGAGCTTCAGAAGGCTCAAAAACTAAATGATGATAATCTCGAGGCCTTCAAGAGTGAGCAAATGAGCCTCCAAAACAACAAGGATGAGGTCTTTAACCAGCTGAAGGTGTCTGAAAAGAGGTTCGAGGAGTCAGGCAGGAAGGTTGCTTAGGTCGAGGGTAGACTCAAGGCCCAAAGAAATATACTCAACCGCATCTAAAGGACGAACTGCAAGAAAAAAAGATAAATCGACCGAGGACTTGAAGCAAAGAAAGGATAAGGTTGTTTGCCGATGGATGAAGTCCCAGGCGGGCCTCGACTATGGTGATAAGAAATTAATCGAGGGCAACCAGACGGCTCGAGAGGATATAGAGGTCTGCTTTCAGACGTCTTTGATGGACTTGGCCCCTGATTTATACTTCGAATAAGTCCTTGCTAAGTTCGAAGAAAAGACGGCCATAACTTAGGCCGTTTCTAGGAGAATGCAGCCCAGGAAGCCGCCAACACTGCTAAGTCTTTGACTTCCACCGATGAGGCAGTAAAAGAGGTCGAGGGAACAAAGTCTGAGGTCCCTGTGACGGCTGACACCGAGGCTGGGGCCGGTGATGTTGCTTAAGCTAAAGTCAGGGGCGGTAAGGCCAATATTGGAGAAGAAGCAGCCGAGGCCGCAAAATTTGGTGGTTCGAGCTCCCTGTCTAGCTCCTCATCGGACGATGAAGAAGAAGAGCAACTTGATATAAAGTCTTAGGTTTTTCTCTTCTTTTTCAATTGTATTCACCGTTTGATTGACTTGTGC
Organism: Patellifolia procumbens; assembly: GCA_947645195.1. Classification (NCBI taxonomy): domain Eukaryota; kingdom Viridiplantae; phylum Streptophyta; class Magnoliopsida; order Caryophyllales; family Amaranthaceae; genus Patellifolia; species Patellifolia procumbens. The sequence continues at coordinate 3,715,390 of CANSGD010000406.1, forward strand.
AGCCAGCCTTTACAAGGTATGTAATAAACTCCTATTTATGAAATGAAATTTCACGTTTTTTTGTCCAACTCCTATTTTATGTTTCCATTTGAACTTGAATTCGAATGACCTGTCAGGTACTTGGTTTCAAATGAGTGACCGTTTAGGCTAATTACTCAAACTTCGAATGAGTAACCTGTTAGGCTAAATACTTAAACTTCGAATGAGTGATTTGTTATTAAATTTTGAATCTGTGACCTGTTAAGTGTAGTAATAAACAAATTATATTTCGAATAGGTGACCTATTCGGTCAAGCAATTAAACTTCAAATAAGATACTATCAAGAAATAACGAGGTCTGAAATAATTGGCTCGAATGACCTGTTAAGTCTATTTTTCATTTCACAATTGTTTACAAAAGCCTTTTGACCGACAAGGTCGACGTGTGTGTTTACAGGCTGAATGAAAATGAAAAATTACTAAGTGAAGAAAAAGTATTTGGCCTTGTCCAGGATTTCGAAGTATAACATGGAAAGTTTCGAATGTGTTGACATCTTCTGTTTGAGCGGCAAGGTCGAGGTCCTATTAGCCCCCATTGAAATTTGTTTTCTTTAAACGTAAAACCTTGAAGGTTATCAACATTCCATGGACGATCTAGGGGATCTCTGTTTATATTTTCGAGTTTGTAGGTGCCTGGTGGAACTACCTCAGTCACTCGATAAGAACCTTCCCAATTGGAGCCAAGTTTACCGAGGTCCGGCTTTGCCAATTGCTTCAATGTTTTGGAGCACCAGATCTCCTAATTCAAATTTCCTCTCTTGGACACCTCTATCGAACAACCTGGTCATCTTCATCTTCTGAGCAATTGATTTAAACAAGGCATTTCCCCTTGTTTAAGGCAATAAGTTGACCTTGATGGCTTTTTGCTCCTTGTTCTGTCCATAGTCGTAAAAGGTTATCCTCGGTGACGGGATAACAACTTCGACTAGCAGAACGACTTCTGTAACAGCCGGAATTTTAAGCAGCTTGGGTTTAAAGTAATTATATTAAGTTATTTAAATAGGATTCTAAAGTATTTTAGATGAAAGATAGTTACTTGGAGATGTCAGTTATATTAAGTTCCAATTGGTTTTAGTGCTTAAAGTAGATTAGAATACCCTCCAACACCATATGAGGACAAAAGTGGGTAAGATCTATCATTCTTATTGGTTAGGAAGGTTTTGGAAACCAATAAATAGGTTAGAAGGTCCTTAAGAACCTTATTCATTAAGATTGTGAAAATCGTATGGAGATCGTTTTATCGGGTAGCAACGAACTTCCAGTTAAAGAGCCTTTCGGGGTTGAATCCGAGCTTAGAACCTAACCAAAATTGATATATGACATGCTTGGGATGTCTTAAGGTCAAAATGGTCATTTATTCCCAAGAATAACGTGGCTCACTAAGGTAAATTGCTCCTTAAGTAAAAACTGGCCAGCTGAAAGTACAGCTCAGACCTTTGCTCAAAGAAGGCTGCTTAGCAGCTACTTGGGTGTCAATCTCTTAAAACCCTTTGGGTGCATGAAAGCCAACACCTCAAGCTACCACCACAAGCAAGAACCTCCCAGAAATACCCAGAAACCGACCTTGCCCAGAACCCCTTTCCCTCCCCCTTGGGTACCGCCAGAACAGGCTATATAAACCTGTTCTGGGTTTTTGCCTCTTTTCTCTTCTTTCTTCCTCTTGGACGCCTACTTTTCTTTACATATAACACTTCTGGACATCCATACCAAGTATTTCAAGCTTTGATTTCAATCATAAGACCTTAAAATCATATAGAAAACCTTGCTTAAAGATCATATAAGTTGCTGTAAGTTCAACAGATTACACCTCTTGTGTTTAAGCTTAGTTTTTCATATCTAAAAGCTTGTTTAAACTAATCCTTAGCACCTTACTTACTCAGGGGAAGCTATAGGAAGGTTATATTGGTGAGACATGTTTATTTCGTTACTCAGAGGTAATAGGAATCATATTAAGTTTGATTTTACCGAGGTATGTAACTAGTGAAGAGTAGTCAATGGTTATTGATATCTATTGTTGATTTTGTTATGAGGTGGAAGTTTTAGGACATTGATTATGGAGTTCAAGAGAGCTAATAGACTATAGAGTTCTCGAAGTATGATATATCGATCTAAGAAAGGATTAAGCGGTTAAGGTAACTTTTATGTTCAGCAAAATCTATTTCATGCCCATGTGTTTTGTACTTCTATTTTGGTGAATTAGTTCGTATTATGGCCATAGATATGAATGTGTTGTTGTGATTGAAACTGTGTTTTGGTTGATTATCAATAATATTTTTTTGGCTGGCTAGTTTATGAACTGAAATTAAAAGTGGGCAAGGTATAGGTAGAGGAGCTAAACAATAAATCAAAAATGAAGTGAAGTGGTCGAATCGAGTCCAAAGCCTATACTTGCCAGCGATTTGTGTAAGGGGATTGAGCTACGCCAGTCGTATACATTTACAAGAATGATTATCATTTTCAAAGTGATAAAACGATTTGAAATGAAAATGTTTTTAACGGGCTGAAGTAAGAGTTACGAGTTTTCCACTCATTTTGGATGTTTTCTTTGTTTTCTATTCCTTCTTATTTGCAGGAGTTAATGTTGGAAGCTCGGAATCGAATCTAGAGCAAAGTTATGATTCAGATCTATATTGTGGGTTAAAGTCCTAAGATTTAAGTTTGGATACGAGGAGTCTGTTACAATGAGTTATGTTCTAATTTAATTCCTTTATTTTGGGATTGAGATCGAATGACTCTGTAATTAAAGTATTATATAAAGGATATTGTTTTGTGGGCCCATAACCCACAGGTCCAGGATCGTGTATTTTAAGGTTGTTTCCGCTGCAAGTTTCATCTAAAGTATTATTGATTATTATTGATTCCATGATCATTGAGGTATGAGATTGCTAAGGGTGTTAAGCTAGCAGGTCGGGAGGCCGGGCTGTTACAAATGGTATCAGAGCAACCCTGCGACCGTGTGCTGAGTTAGCCACATAGCGGGGGTAAAAGATCTTTAGGAATGTTTGTCTGTTAATTGGGTAAGTAGAGTTAAAGTTCTGAGAAATAGAAGTCAAGAAAAAGGGTTTAGAGATCTGTAGCTTTGGGAATGAGATTAGTAGGTTGTGTTGTGAATTGAGATTGATCTTGAATTTATGTTTTGAAGTTTCGAGGACGAAACTTATTTTAAGGGGGGTAGAATGTAACAGCCGGAATTTTAAGCAGCTTGGGTTTAAAGTAATTATATTAAGTTATTTAAATAGGATTCTAAAGTATTTTAGATGAAAGATAGTTACTTGGAGATGTCAGTTATATTAAGTTCCAATTGGTTTTAGTGCTTAAAGTAGATTAGAATACCCTCCAACACCATATGAGGACAAAAGTGGGTAAGATCTATCATTCTTATTGGTTAGGAAGGTTTTGGAAACCAATAAATAGGTTAGAAGGTCCTTAAGAACCTTATTCATTAAGATTGTGAAAATCGTATGGAGATCGTTTTATCGGGTAGCAACGAACTTCCAGTTAAAGAGCCTTTCGGGGTTGAATCCGAGCTTAGAACCTAACCAAAATTGATATATGACATGCTTGGGATGTCTTAAGGTCAAAATGGTCATTTATTCCCAAGAATAACGTGGCTCACTAAGGTAAATTGCTCCTTAAGTAAAAACTGGCCAGCTGAAAGTACAGCTCAGACCTTTGCTCAAAGAAGGCTGCTTAGCAGCTACTTGGGTGTCAATCTCTTAAAACCCTTTGGGTGCATGAAAGCCAACACCTCAAGCTACCACCACAAGCAAGAACCTCCCAGAAATACCCAGAAACCGACCTTGCCCAGAACCCCTTTCCCTCCCCCTTGGGTACCGCCAGAACAGGCTATATAAACCTGTTCTGGGTTTTTGCCTCTTTTCTCTTCTTTCTTCCTCTTGGACGCCTACTTTTCTTTACATATAACACTTCTGGACATCCATACCAAGTATTTCAAGCTTTGATTTCAATCATAAGACCTTAAAATCATATAGAAAACCTTGCTTAAAGATCATATAAGTTGCTGTAAGTTCAACAGATTACACCTCTTGTGTTTAAGCTTAGTTTTTCATATCTAAAAGCTTGTTTAAACTAATCCTTAGCACCTTACTTACTCAGGGGAAGCTATAGGAAGGTTATATTGGTGAGACATGTTTATTTCGTTACTCAGAGGTAATAGGAATCATATTAAGTTTGATTTTACCGAGGTATGTAACTAGTGAAGAGTAGTCAATGGTTATTGATATCTATTGTTGATTTTGTTATGAGGTGGAAGTTTTAGGACATTGATTATGGAGTTCAAGAGAGCTAATAGACTATAGAGTTCTCGAAGTATGATATATCGATCTAAGAAAGGATTAAGCGGTTAAGGTAACTTTTATGTTCAGCAAAATCTATTTCATGCCCATGTGTTTTGTACTTCTATTTTGGTGAATTAGTTCGTATTATGGCCATAGATATGAATGTGTTGTTGTGATTGAAACTGTGTTTTGGTTGATTATCAATAATATTTTTTTGGCTGGCTAGTTTATGAACTGAAATTAAAAGTGGGCAAGGTATAGGTAGAGGAGCTAAACAATAAATCAAAAATGAAGTGAAGTGGTCGAATCGAGTCCAAAGCCTATACTTGCCAGCGATTTGTGTAAGGGGATTGAGCTACGCCAGTCGTATACATTTACAAGAATGATTATCATTTTCAAAGTGATAAAACGATTTGAAATGAAAATGTTTTTAACGGGCTGAAGTAAGAGTTACGAGTTTTCCACTCATTTTGGATGTTTTCTTTGTTTTCTATTCCTTCTTATTTGCAGGAGTTAATGTTGGAAGCTCGGAATCGAATCTAGAGCAAAGTTATGATTCAGATCTATATTGTGGGTTAAAGTCCTAAGATTTAAGTTTGGATACGAGGAGTCTGTTACAATGAGTTATGTTCTAATTTAATTCCTTTATTTTGGGATTGAGATCGAATGACTCTGTAATTAAAGTATTATATAAAGGATATTGTTTTGTGGGCCCATAACCCACAGGTCCAGGATCGTGTATTTTAAGGTTGTTTCCGCTGCAAGTTTCATCTAAAGTATTATTGATTATTATTGATTCCATGATCATTGAGGTATGAGATTGCTAAGGGTGTTAAGCTAGCAGCTCGGGAGGCCGGGCTGTTACAACTTCACTTCCATACACTAAGTTCAATGGTGTCTTTCCTGTTGGTTCTTTTACTTTCGTTAGAGTCGACCAGAGTATGCCTGGAACGAATGTCTTCGACCCAAGAACCTTTTGATCCATCGAGCATCTTCTACAACCCTTTCAATATAACTTTGTTGGCATCCTCGTCTTGCCCGTTGGTCTGAGGTTGATTAACAGTTGAATATCTAGTCTTGATGTTAAATCGTGTGCTGTAAGACTTAATTGGTCCACAGTTGAATTGTCGACCATTATCAAAGATGAGTGCTCGTGGAATTTCAAATTGAGTGATGATATTCTTCCATAGGAACTGCTACACTTGATTATCTGAGATTGTAGCTAGTGGTTTTGCTTTGACCGACTTAGTGAAATATTCAATCACAACCAATAGAAACCTCCGACCACCTGATGCTGTTGGGAATGGTCCTAGGATGTCGATGCCCCATTGGTCGAAAGGTAGGACTGCCTGAATTGTTGTCAGATGACTGGTTGAATGTCTTTGTATGTCAGCGTATACCATGCATTTAGTGCATTTTTTCACCAAGTGTTTGGTATCCGTCATCACGGTAGGCCAGTGGCTTTCTAGTGATTGTTCATGCTCTCTGATGGCTGCCACCAGTACCCTCATGTATCTCTAGAAGTATTTTATCACCCTGTTCGAGTCATACGCACCTTAACAGAGGGTGAGTGAACCATTTCTTGTACAAGACGCCATTGCGCGATAGGAACCAGTCAGCTCGACATTTCAACCTTTCAGCCTGTTTTTCATTCTCTGGTAGTTTTCCTTCTTTGAGGTACTTCTGTATATCCTGCTTCCATTCATTCGACCGATCCAAATGGCACATAAGGACTTGTTGATTGATGATTGGCTTGTAAAGCACCTCCCAAGAAATAGTATGAGGTTCTAATCTGATGGCAGAGCTAGCCATTCGAGATAAGGCATCGGTTTGCTGATTCTCAGACATCGGAATGTGTTGGATTGTGAACTTGGTGAACTTTGCTTGTTGTTCCTTTACTTTTCCGAGGTACATTCTCATGCTATATTCTTTTGCTTCGAACTCTCCCTTTACATGGCCCACGATCCGTTATGAGTCGTTTTTACTATGATATCATTAGCTCCATAAAAGATGCAATGTTTTAAGCCAAGTAGCAAAGCTTCATATTCAGCTTTTTATTCGGCGCAACAAATTCCAACTTTATTGCGTACTCAGATTTATTCTTGAGTGGATCAATGATCAGGAGACCAGCCTAGCACCCTGCCTTCGACGAAGAGCCATTTACGAACAATTGCCAGGTCTCGGTCAGAGTGGTTGTATGTGTCGGGCATTCAGCGATGAAATCCGCCAAGGCTTGAGCTTTGATTGCTCTTCGAGCTTCACAAAATAAGCCTAAACCAGACAACGGGTTTGCCCATTTGATGACTCGATTAAATCCATTTATTTTCTCTAACGTAGGGTATCTGCTTTCCACCCCTCGTAAAGCATGGCTGATGAAATACCGCACTTAGGTATTATTGCTTCTCTCGTTCAGCCACCAATATCGTGCTTTATGCGCACTTTGAGACCGCTAAGTACACGAACAACGTCTCTTCCATCATGGGTGAGACGAGTTTTGGTAGGGTGGAAAGGTGAGTTTTTAGCTCTTTAAATGCTCGTTCGGCCTCCTCTCCCCATTAGAATCATGGCTTCTTCAAGGTATTAAAGAAGTGCAAGCTTTTATCAGCTGATCGCGACGAAAAACGACCTAAAGCAGCCATGCAACCGGTGAGCCTTTGGACTTCTTTGACAGTTGGAGGTTTTTTCATTTTGATTACCGCTTCAACATTGTCTGTGGTGGCCTTAATTCAAATTTAATCCGCAAGAAACCCGAGGCATTTTCCACCTCGAACGCTAAAGACAAATTTTTTGGGTTTTAACTTCATATTTTTTTCTTATAGTTGCCAGAGTTTCTTTGAGGTCCTGGACATGATCTTTAACCAACTTGCTTTTGACGATCATATCGTCAACATAGGCTTCGACATTATGCCCCAGCTGGTCCTCGAACATTTTGTTCACTACGCGCTGATACGTGGCCCATGCATTCTTAAGACCGAAGGGCATTACGACAAAACAGTACACGCCAGAGCTCATGAGGAACGTTGTGTGTACTTGATCTTTCTTGGCTAGAAGGATTTGATGATACCCGACATTGAAATCCATAAAAATGAATAAAGTGTGCGCTACTTTCGAATCGACTAGCATGTCAATTTTAGGTAGAGGGAAGTTGTCCTTTGGACAAGACTTATTCAAATCCGTAAAATTGACGCACATTCACTACTAGACAAACAGCTTAAGGAGACGCTTAAACAACGACACTAATGACTAAAGTGTTGGGTGCGCGACTCCAAGTGGTAAAATTACAACACAAATCTAAAGCATCGCGAATAAGCGTCCCTCATCCCTCATAAAATACCCACTAATCTTATAACCCTAAAAGTTTATAGGAAAAATTTCCTAGAATAATGAAACCTTTTGCCCATTCGCTGATAATAATGTAATCTAAAGATTATTCTAAAATAATGCAACCTTTATACCCCGTTTATTTTAAATAGGCTGAAACTGGTTGGAACCTGAAAAATGGGTAAAATGGGACATGTGTCATCTAGTAATTGATTTCAATAAATAATTTTTAAAAAAATTAAATCAAAAAGATAAATTAAAAAAAAAACATAAAACCTCCCACCCCAACCCACCCCCCCCCCACCCCTACCGTACAACACCCCACCCCCACCGCAAAACAGCCCACCCTCCCCCCCCCCGCACAACACCCCACCCCACCCTCACCGCGAAACACCCCACAACACAACACCCCATCCGCAACGCACGACACCCCCAAAGACCCCACAACACCGTCATCCCCACAGAAGTAGCCGGTGCAGGGAAGGGAATAGGACCGCCGACGACAACCTGCTAATACGAAGGTGAGGTTGATTGATAAAACGACGGTGGTGCTGTTCTTTGGGTTGTTTTCGCAGTTACGGACAAAGATATGAGAGGAGGATGAGGTTGGTTGGCTGGCTGGTTTATTTGGTGGTTCCATGTGGTGCGGGTGGGTTGCGGGTGGCTGTGAGTGGTGCGTGTGGTTGCAGTGGTGGCTGCGTGTGGTGTGATCGGTGGTTGTGAACAGAGCATTGGGTGGGATTCATGAGGTTTTCGATTGGGGAAGGAGATGGAGGAGGTGGTAGTGTGTGGGTGGATGTTTTGTGGCTGGGGAAGGGGCAGGCCGATGTGTGGGTGGCGGTTATGGGTTAGAAGGGAGGGGAGGGGGAAGGGTTAGGGTGGCAGTGGGGCTGGGCCGGTGGGAGTGGAGGGGTGGGTCTTAGTTTTTTTTTTCATTCTAAGTTTATTAAATATATTAATTATAATTAAAAGTTTTGAATTAAAAAATTACCTTTTGTTCAGGGCACCAGTAATTTATCCTATTTAAAATAAATTGGGTATCAAGGTTGGATTATTCTAGAATAATCTTTAGGTTGCATTATTATCTGCGAATGGGCAAAAGGTTGCATTATTTTAGGCAATTTTTCCAGGTATATATGGAAATCTATGTTACTTGCGTTTGCCTCCTACACTCTCTGCATTTCTTATTTCTCCAAGTCTGGATTATCAAAGCTTCTTCATTCATATTTCATCAAACTCTTTGTCTTCCCTTTTACTCGTTCCCTTATCATCATGCTCTTCTCGATTTGGTTGTTAGGGATGAAGAACAATTGTGATTTTGGCACACATTTGGTTCAAACCTGGCGAATTGAAGGTAACGAAAATACATAAACACTATAATTGGCAATGTCAATCTTTCTAGCAATAGATTTATGAAGACCTCCAATAAATCTAGAAATCTTTTTTGCTCAACCTCCTCATTACCACAAAGTAAGCATAATCTATCAAACTCCAAAGTATAGTCATGAACATTCATACAATTTTGAGTTAAATCACTCTTTCTCATATATTGCCTTTGAATAAAATCACTTGGAATAAATCTTTCTTTCAATTTCTTTTTAAGCTTCTCCCAACTTTTAAGCTTAGATTTTCCAAGTTTTGCCCTTTTTGATTTTAGACTCTCTAACCAAATTCCAGCATATTTAGTTAGTCTAATGGTGGCCATTTTAAACTTCTTTTCATCATCAAAACCCTTATATTCACACACCTTCTCAAGTTGTTGAATCCACTCAAGCAAATCTTCAGGATTTGCATCACTAGTAAAATAATCCTATTTATCCCTCTATCATTATCATAGGTGGATTTAACATTTTGCACAACATCATGATCAGATTCATAGTCAATATGATTAGGGTCACTTTTCCTTCTAACAACTTCATAGAAGGCCATATGGGCGATTTCTAACTTTCTAGCCCTAGCGCTGTCCTCCTCTATGGCAACAAGTAAATCATGTATCATTTTCTCAAGTTTCTCCACACTATACATGATTTAAAGCTTTAAAACAACAAAATATGCCACACAAAACCCAACAAATCTCACGCCAACAAAGAATGGTATCCAAACAACCACACAAGCCCAATCAATGATCATGAACTAGAATTAACTAGTTTAAGAACTTACCAAGAAAGTCAGACACTTTCTTTCCTCACCCTCCTGGAAAACTGATACTAATTGATATGAATGTGACTCTAATGAGAATAACATTCAATGTACTCCAAAGCAATGGAACCTAACTAAAGGAAAGTCCGAAATTTTAATGTATTTATTTTGTGTTTATGTGTTTAGGATATGGAAATTAAATCAAATATTCCTGAAAGATTTAATTAACTTTAATCTTCCTTAAACCATTACCTGGAATAAGTAGATTAACACTCCATAATAATCACTCCTGAAAATTATTAAATGGTTCGACTTTTAATTGACAAACAATTAAAACACTCGAAAATCTTAATAAATGAATCAAAACTTACTTGTTTATTAATGACTACTAGGCGCCTATTTAGACTAGTACATGTTCTAGTATGACTAAGAAACCCAAAACTCTATCTAGAAAGCATAAACTCTATCTAGAAAGCATATAAATCTTAATCCCTAAAATCTAGGGAAAGATAAAGATAAACATAAGAAAGATAGCTAATAAGAATGATAGGATTTCGGCCATATCAATCTTATTTACAAACGCCTAGCTTTCTTATCATTCACCAAATTCTATCCTAATCTTAATAGGAATTAGAACTCAACTAGGACTCCTCATATAACCGAATTCCAACCATAATTTCGGCTTTATGGACTGATTGTATTACATGAATGAAATGTCTAAAAATGACTCAACAAAAGACTCTTAAAGACTCCAAGTGACTACATATGGACGTCCCATATTAGTCTTGACAAGCTAAATCATCCTCCCAAGCAATCATAGTCACAAAAGAACCATTAGACTTAAGCTTGAATCCAAAGGCCTCAAGAACCAAGCAAATAGGTTCATCTTCAATGGTTGACTTTGACTTTTGACTCATGTCATCTGGTGGTAGGTTACTTTTGATGAGGATGGGTGATTTAGAATGGAATAAAATTGACAAGTCTCTTCCTGATGTTGCTTCCTACGATGGTGAATTTTATCAAATTGAGTTATTTTTCTCTTTTAACTTTTGGTCTAAGTTTTACTTTATTGTATTTCTTCACTTGCCATTGAATTTCTCCCAGTCTGAAATAAAACGAATTGTAATATTGGCTTTTAATTTTTTTCTCAATTGAGTGGGTAAATCTAACTAACACTAGATCTCAATCGAATTTCAGCCAAACATAGCCACCAAATTTTGAAACCCAATTCCTGATTTTGCTAGATCTATAAGTTCCCTACACTTTTAACTTTTTTGGCGAATTTTTATTGTGTTATTTTTTCTTTATTAGCTTTTGTCTTCTTCTCTATTGATTGCGAAAATGCGTGAAGCAGTATAAATCAACTATAGAATAAATTATCAAAGAAAGATATCACTTCCTATTTCATTCTGTCAACTTTGTCAAGAGGTTTAAGCTAGTAAATTGTCCATCTGATAAAAAAAAACAAGCAAGCAATGCATATAGTTTTTTATCTTTAATTACTAATATATGGATGAATGTGCCAAGTTTCGCATTTTTAGTTCTCATGATTATATGTTGCAGGACAGCAGGACTAGAGTTCACGTCCTAAAGCTTTTGCCAATAACAATTTTCATTCTTCTTTCTGCTAAAAGGTATGAACTATGAAGTAGCAAAATGATTTTCTTACAGTCTATCTGTTAAACTCTATGTAGTCATGCTAGAGTGAACCTTAGACTGAAATGCAAGATGATATATTCGGACTGAATACAATATGTATGACATGACTACAAAGGTTGAGCTCATCCTGATTGTTTGTTTTACGTCTTTCAACAGGTGATTTAGTTGATCACTAATTTTGTTCTTTCTTTTGATAGGCTATAGAATGATTGCAATCCATTACCAAGCTCCCAATTTCGATCAATGCTCTTTCATTATGATATGATATAGTATGTGCATTTGATTCTCAACGTACCATTGGGCTTCCGAACCAGCAAGATGTTCGACAACCATTCTGTGTATTGGCATTTTCTGATGAGCCCATCACTTAGTGATTTCTTTTCCTCTTTCGCAACTGCCTTATTTCTTTAGAGGCCTTGATGCCGTAGCTTCTGTTGTATGTGTAATCCTCCATATTTTGAGTTATTTAATTAAATAATTGGAAAAATTGCCTAGAATAATGCAACCTTTTAACGATTCGCAAATAATAATGCAACCTAAAGATTATTCTGGAATAATACAACCTTTATACCCCATTTATTTTAAATAGGACAAATTACCGGTAAATTACCGGTTACCTGAACAATTGGTAATTTTTATTTATTACTTTAAATTTTAATTATTATATTAACAAAAACTAAAAAAATAAAAGATAAAATCCCCCCCACCCCCAACCCCCACCCCCCTGTTGCGCCAACTCCATCCCCAACCCCAACCCCCACCTTGCTGCTCGATCTCAGCCCCAATCCCAACCCTCTGCTGCTCTCAAGCCCAACCCCCACCCCCACCTCCCTCTATCCTCCTCGTCGCTGCGCCACCACCAGACGAAACCCCTCCCCTTCGCCTTCGCTTCCCCTCCCCTCCTCGTGGCTGCGCCACCCACCACGAACTCCTCCCTCCCATTTTAATTAACACCAAACGCCAAACACACACACACCTACCAAATTCAATTCCTATGCAACTCCCACATTTTCTCTGTCACTTCAACAATGGAGTCAACTCTCTCATCACCAGAATCAACTCTCATCACACTCTCCAAAACCCTTAGATCATCATCAATCTCCTCTTCCATCATCTCTCTCCTCCATTGTCGACGCATCTCCACCTCAAGTCCTCTTTGGACTCGCTCCTTATCCAACCGAGTCTTGACTCGCCGACTCGCTTCCGCCATTGATCTTTCCAAATCCGGTTTAGTTCGTGGTTTCTGTACTCTGATACGCTGCGATTCGGCGTTGTTTTCGTCTGGTGGCGGTGGTGGAGTTGGTGGAGATAATGGCGGTGGTGGGGCGTTGTGATTCTGCGTGGGGGTTAAAGGAGGGGTGGGTGGGATTTTTTTGTTTTATGTTTTTATTTTAAAATTATTTTACAATTTATTTGAACTAATTATAAGCCGACACGTGTCCCACTTAACCTTTTATTCAGATTAAAATTGATTTTATCCGGTTTTGACTTGCTTAAAATAAATGGGGTATAAAGGTTGCATTATTCCAGAATAATCTTTAGGTTGCATTATTATTTGCGAATGGGCAAAAGGTTGCATTATTATAGGCAATTTTTCCTAAATAATTTTAATCATTTTTGAAGTATTAAAGTTATTTAAAGATAAGTATTTCAGCAAAAGGGTATTTTATTAATTTTAGCAAGAAGGGTATTTTGTTAAATTTTATCATTCAGGGTATTTTGGTCTTTTCACCAAAACGTTGTTTTTTACCACTATTAAAGGAGGAATTATGGTTTCCTTTATCATTTACTAGCCACCATATATTGACAAGAAGCAATTAGGATTTCTCTTTTTCTCTGTTCTCCATCAAGCCCTAGTTTTTTTCTCCATCAATTCCTCTATAGATTCAAATTCTAATTTAGTTTTATCCATTGATTTTTGTAGGAGGATCATTCAAGCATCAAAGTGAAGCAAAGGGTTTTTATTTTTTCTCCCTTTTCTTTCTCTTTGTCTTATTTTTGTTTTCCCCTCATTCGCCCCTCTTCCTCCCTTTTTCTTTCAGTCATATTGCGGTTGTTGGAAGGCCAGTCATCTGCGAGTCGTCCTACCGCCACTGCGAGCCGGCTAGTGGTGCGGGTGGTCCTCGCGGTGGCCGCCTGTTTGAGTTTTGATTATTTAGCTTTTTGTAGTTCTCAAACCACACACTGTTAAAAAAATTGTTTATTATTTTATTAATCCCTCCGTCCCATATTACTTGATACACTAACCATATTTGGCCTTCCATATTCTAAAATTAGCATGGTCCTACACTAAAAACATATATTATTATTATCGGATGGGTCCACATTTGTCATATTGCATTCTCTCTCTTAAGCTTTTTATTTTACTTTTGCAATACACCCATGGCACACATTTGTCCCACGTTATACTTTATGGACATAAATAATACCAACAACTAACTACTGACAATAAAATAAATAAGTCAAATAACTCTCCTAAAACTCTGTGTCGGTCAAACTGTATCAAGTAATATGGGATGGAGGGAGTAATTTATTTACCGCTATATTTTAATTAATAAATAATTTATTTTTATGAGTTTTTAAGCATTAGTTTGTATTAGGCTTTGTCTACTAGTAAAGGTTTTCAAGTTTTAGGATCTAAAAGAGTTTTTAGAGCGTTTTCAAATATAAATCAGATTTATTATTATTATTTAAAAGCTGATTTTTATTTATTAGTAGCCTAAAAGTGTTTGTTGTTAAGTACTATTTTTTTTTATTGGGTACAAGGAGGCCCATAGTAGGTCCTATCTCAAGAAGCCTGACTTTGGGGGGAAGGGGGCATGAGGAGTTGAACCCCTGGGAAAGGATGAAGCTCACCACTTAGCTATCACCCACTCCTCAAAGTACTAATTATTACTACTTTGTTATTGATAGGTTCCAAGCATTATAAAAGCAATTGAGGCTTTTGTTTGGTGATTCCATTAGCAATGTACATACACTTTGACCTTTGACCTGAATGATTTTTAAAGATTATTTGTTGAACATGAGAAGTAAGGAAAGGCTTATGCCTTATTATGATTGTTTGAGGTTTGTGTTATGATCATGGAAAGAAGACTAGGAATGGAACTTTTGAGTTATTCCTGTCATTTGAGAATTATGTTATTGATGTTTATTAATTTTAAGCATGATTAAAGTTGATTTATGCTATTCTTGGAGCTATGGCTTACATGAGTAGTTTATTTTTATTGAGCAAGCTCTCATGAATAGTTAAAGTTATTGAGCAAGGTCTCACTAGTAGTCAAATTTATTGGGCAAGGTCCCACAAATAGTTAACCATTGAGCAAGGAATCAGTTGGTTGGATCATGGATCCTTAAGAAAGAAGAAATAACGCAATGAGTCATTTAAGTAAGGAGTTGAGTAAGAGCTCGAAAGAATAAAAGTTGAGCTTGTTTGTGCTACTTGTCGTAATCACTTATTAAAGAAACATAAGAAATTAATTTATTTGCTTATTTGTTGTAATATAAATGTTAGATTTAGATTTATATAACCTAAACATTATATAACCTATATAAATATAAGCGCATTACATTGAATATATTCTACCCTCATTTAGTTGACGATGTTTTTAGGGATATTGAACAATAAATGGATATATATTAGTACATTCTTATATTTCGCTCTAGAACATGTAAGATGGAATCATATAATAATCCATCATGCATTTGCGCCATAGACGAAAGGTGTAGATTTATATAGTAAACGTAAGTACTTCATTATAACATACCAAAATATGAAACACGAGCAACTGAGTAAAACTTTATTGACATATTTGCACCATGTACTACATTTTTTCTTCTACTATAATGCTCTGAAACATATATATACACCACTCAATGTCTTCAACCTATACGCAAATCTAACTTCCAAAACCTTTTTTGTACTTCTAAGCAAAGAGCTTAGCCAACAAGCTATCTAATTGTTGAAATTTACCACATTTTCCTATTATTTTCCTTATGTATAAACTCAGTAGCTTATATTGTTTTGAAATTAAATAGAAGGTTGGGGGCATGCCAAATAATATTCGATAAGGTATGGTGCTCTCATCCAAATTACACATAATTGGGTAGAAGCTTAAATCCATCCAATGAACTTCCAATAGATCTATTCTCCTTTGAGGGGTCAAAGTATCATGTTATATTCGACTTGGAATGTAATTATCACACTTGTGAATAGAATGAAAGTACAAATATAAAATTAGGCTCTCCTATTATGTATCGAGCTTTCGAGTTCAAATTTTTCTCTAGAAAATTAGACCATAATAAAAAAAAAGTCTCATCTTATAACTCGTAATCTTAATTTAATACGAAAGTAGACAATCCGTGAACAAGAGGGTGTATTCTGTTGTAGAGATTGTACCATGCCCATCACACTTCACTGTGTTCAAACAAGAGGGTGTATTTCAAGTGAAATAAATATAAACATTCCAACTTGCACTTAAATTTCCAAAGTCATGTGAAGATGCTACATGTGAATTATACTCTACAATCCAATAATCCTACTACTTTATAGCAATGTGCTAAAAAGAAATGAACAAAACACAGCCAATGTAAATAAAACTTAGGCTTCAAATCTTGTCTCTTTGCTCCATGTTAGATATATATTATTAGAAAATGGAAAATATTCAGATAGATAACCCACCGAACCAAAGAAAAACCAAAAAGAAAGAATCCAACCTCCAAAGCTTCTTCTTTCTCCTATGGATGAGCCTGTGAGCTTCTTTTTGTCCTTCTTTACAAGTTCACAACTTCTTTTTCCTTTAACCACGTATTATGTTCGCATATTAAGTAGGTGACTATAGATAAGGAGGGGGAAGATTTTATGGAGGAGAGAGCGTTCAGCTAGACTAAGTTTTTAAAGGCGATCTGTGATGAGTTCATTCTAGCCCATATGAGGAAGAGAAAGAGGGCAGAGTTCTATGATCTCGAGTAGGGATATATGAGTATCCATGAGTGGAGAAACTATTTGCAGACACTAAGTGTCTTGCTGTAGAGATGGTACCTATCTGTACCTACTATGTGCGAAGAAGGAAGCGGGCAACTGATGGAGCACATTCGGTGCCACCTGCATGGTCATACCAGGGTTTGGGTGGACCCAATTTTCCACTAAGGTTATGGAGAGGTTTTATTAGGATGAGGTCCGATGGAAGAATCAAGAGAAATTCTTAACGCTGACTTAGGGAAATGTGGGTTTCAAGAGTATACCGATTGATTCACCGAGCTATCCAAGTTTGTCACTACTGTCTTACCTTCCGAGACTGAAAGGGTAAATAGGTACATTAAGTAGATGGGTTCTAGAGTTAAGACCCATGTGTTAATGCGATCATGAACTACTACTTTCCAAGGGGATTATGACATTGCTCTTAGTATTCATGCCTTGATTAAGGAGCACTACAAAAATTCGCTCAAATACCGAATGATTATTAGCAAGGGAAATAAATCTGTTCCGAAATTAGCAACGGAAATTAAGAAATCCCTTGCCCGTTAAATCTAGCGACTGTTTATTACATCCGCTGTTAATTTTAGCGACGAATATTAGACTCCGTTTGTAATTTTAGCTACAGATAACTATTCAGTTGCTAAGAGCAGTGACATATAGAAAATTTTGTTTCCAATCAACGATTATTTCATGAATCCGCCGATGAGTGCTGATTTTAACTAAATTTTAAAGATTCCCAACGACACATATTCTGCCCCAATTTTGTTTTGGCGGTGAAATAATTGAAAACCCAAAAAATTGAAGACCCCTTTGCACAACATATCCTCACTTTCTAAGGCTCACATATCAAAACCCTTCCTCTTCATCGACGGCTAAAGGCGACCTACTTCTCTTAGCTCGATTCTCTTCCCCACTTATTTTTTGCGCGAATCTCCCCCCAATTCCGTTGGTACTTCAATTCACTCATCTTCCAATGTTAGGGTTGTAGAGAGAGTGGCGTATTTTCTCTGTCTTTTTAATCTTAGAACTTTTACTCATATTCATTCTCTTCTTCGATTCAGATCTTATCTTCCCCAACTCTTACGTATTCCCAACCCATTCTTATGGCTCTGGTATGCTATGCTTTCTACTTCACTCTCATCTTTCTTTTCTAATTCAGTCTAACTTCTTGTTGATTACTATTCAAACTATTCAATTTCATGGTGTAAATACTATAATCATAGTCATTGATGTATATGATTTGCATTTTTGAGAGTTTTATCAAGGACGAGATCTTCAAGAATTTATCATTCAACGAGCTTGTCGACTAAGGTATGGTTTCTCCACTGCGAATCTTTTCCTTACTTTAATAAATTCGATGTAGGCATAGTAGTTCCTTTAAATCGAATCATGGACTTTGTGACCGAGTCGAGTAGCCTCTTTGTCTCACCCCTTCCTTATAGACCGTGGGTGGAGACTTGGAATAATGGGCCCCCTATTGTATCAATAGCGTATTGGACTCCAAATGCTGAACGCCTCCTCGACGCAATTCCTATTGAGGAAGAAGAGAGTGAGGAAATTTTCGAGGGACCCGAGGAGTATTTAGACCACCATAATAAGGCTACATTAGCCTTCCCTCCTACTTCGACGATTTACTTATACTCTTTTATTTCACTTGGTGTAGTTCAAATAATGGAGCCAATTGACGATGAAGCTCTTTCGACCTATATACAATGCGAGCCATGTCTCTCCCCGAATAAGAAATTGGGAATGTGCGGCCATTGGTCAATGGAGAAGTGGCATAATGATCTTAGAACGGGGTTGTCCTTCTTGTCGAACTTGTACTTTGTTAAGTTACCATATGTGTTCCACCCACCACAACTTACAGATTTGGTAGTGACTTGTCCCCCTAGGTGTATAGGGGTATACAAAACTTTCTTCGAGTTAGGTCTACGTTTCCCCTTGCACCCTTTTTATATGCAAGTGCTCAAGGCATATAATGTTGCCCTTTGTCAACTTATGTCATTTCGATCGAATCGATTGTGGCTTTTCTTTGTAATTGTAAGATGTAGGGTGTACCACCAACGCTATGCCTTTGGTGCAACATGTTTAAGCTCAACAAATTGTCGGAGGGCTATGCTAGTCCTGGTTGGTACTCCTTCCAAGCTCGACACTTGGAAGTGGTAAAGGACAATGGGGATATGTAGAAGAAGTCATATAAGGTAACTACTGAAATGTCGACCAACCGGGCTGGGTTTCCAGGGGAGTTCCTTTTTATTTTTCGAGGTGATGCCCCATGGGACATCCCTCATACTTTATCCGATGAGCCCCCAAACTTTGGAATGGCTTCGATCGATGAGCCCCGAAAAGGAAGTCTGTTAAGCCTCCTTTTGAATTCGACCCTCTCATTCAGGACATGAACTTTCATCTAGGTTGGCTCTTTTCACCTACACGATGCCGAGGGCTAAACTGAGGTTGTTAGCATCGAGCATGCGAGCAAGAGGGTAGTTCGAGCCCGTTATAAGAAAGGTCATGGAAGTGTTCCTCCTCCCTAGTGACATGGAAGATATTGCCAAGGATGGTGTTGCAAAGGAAATCGACGCACTCAACGAGTGCTGGTTATACGTACTCATTATTTCTTCGACGTGTTGTATTAGTTACATGTACTTTTTATTTCTTCGACATGTTGTATTAGTTATAGGTACTCTTTATTTCTTTGACGTTTTGTATTATAACTCATAAGCATTTTCTAACACTTTTCTTCCCTTTTGTAGATGTTTATCCGTATAGTCGGCCTTAGTGAGAGGGGAGGACAAGATTCTACGAAGTTGTCCGAGGAGCTCGCTCGGACCAAAGAAGAGGTGATGGAGGCCACTCGTAAGGTAGAGGTCCTCGAGGATGAGCTTCAGAAGGCTCAAAAACTAAATCCTAATAACCTCGAGACCTTCAAGAGTGAGCTAATGGGCCTCAAAAACAACAAGGAGGAGGTCTCTAACCAGCTGAAGGTGGCCGAAAAGAGGATAAAGGAGTCAGACAGGAAGGTTGCTGAGCTCGAGCATAGAGTGAAGGCCCATAAAGATATGATCGACCGCGTCCGAAAGGAACGGGACGAACTCCAAGGCAAATATGATAAATCGGCCGAGGACTTGAAGCAAAGAAAGGATAAGATTGTTCACCATTAGAAGAAGTCCCAGGCGGACCTCGACTATGCGGATAAGAAAGTCATCGAGGGCTACCAGACGGCTCGAGAGGACATCTAGGGCTGCTTTTAGAAGTCTTTGAAGGACTTGGCCCCTGATTTGGAAAGCTCGAAGAAAAGGCGGCCAAAGATGAGGTCGTTGCTAAGGAGAAGGCAGGCCAAGAAGCCGCCAACACTGCTAAGGCTTCGACGTCCACTGCTCAGGCGGTCGAACAGGTCGAGGGAACCGAGCTTGAGGTCCCTATGATGCATGACACCGAGGCTGGGGCCGGTGAGGCCACTATCGAAGAAGAAGCAGTAGAGGCCGCAAAATTTGGTGGTTCGAGCTCCCTGTCTGGCTCCTCCTTGGACGATGAAGAAGAAGAGCAACTTGATATAAAGTCTTAGGTTTTTCTCTTCTTTTTCAATTGTATTCAACTTTTGATTAACTTGTGGAGCCAGCCTCTACAAGCTCTGTAATCAACTCTTATTTATGAAATGAAATTCCACAACTTTATGTCCAAGTCTTGTGTTTTGCTTTGTTGTTTGTATGTTTTCATTGCAACTTGAATTCAAATGACCTGTTAGGTACTTGGTTTCGAATGAGTGACCTGTTAGGCTAAATACACAAACTTGGAATGAGTGACTTGTTAGGCTAAATACTCAAACTTTAAATGAGTGATCTGTTATGAAATTTCGAATACGTGACCTGTTAGGTGTAGTAATTAACCAATTATATTTCGGATAGATGACCTGTTTGGTCAAGAAATTAAACATCCAATATGATACTGGCAAGAAATAGCGAGGTTTGAAATAAATGGCTCAAATGACCAGCTAGGTCAAATTCATTTCATAATTGTTTACAAAAGCCTTTTGACCGGCAACGTCGATTTTTCATTTCATAATTGTTTACAAAAGCCTTTTGACCGGCAAGGTCGAGGCATGTGTTTACAAGTTGAATGAAAATGAAAAATTACTAAGTGCAGAATGGCAGTATTTGGCCCTGTCCAGGATTTCGAAGTATAACATGGAAAGTTTCGAATGTGTTGACATCTTCTGTTTGAGCGGCAAGGTCGAGGTGCTATTAGCCCCCATTGAAATATGTTTTTCGTAATCATGGAACCTTCGAAGCTTATCAATATTCCATGGACGATCTAGGGGATCTCAATCCATATTTTCGAGCCTGTAGGTGCCTGATCGAACTACCTCAGTCAGTCGACAAGGACCTTCCCAATTGGGGCTAAGTTTACCGAGGTCTGGCTTTGCCAATGGCTTTTCGAAGGACCAAATCTCCCACTTCGAATTTCCTCTCCAGAACAATTTGGTCATCTTCTGCTTCTGAGCAATTGATTTAAGCAAGGCATTTCCCCTTGTTTCCGGCAATAAGTCGACCTTGATGGTTGTTTCCTCCTTGTTTTGTCCATAGTCGTAAAAGGTTATCCTCGGTGAGGGGATGTCAACTTCGACTGGAAGAACGAATTCACTTCCATACACCAAGTTTAATGGTGTATTGCGTGTTTGTTCTTTTACTTTTGTTCGAGTCGACAAGAGTATGCCTGGCAAGTATTCGACCCAAGAACCTTTTGCTCCATCGAAAATCTTCTTTAACCCTTTCAAGATAACTTAATTGGTAGCCTCGGCTTGGCCGTTGGTTTGAGGTTGACTGACTGCTTAAAATCTGGTCTTGATGCCAAATCGCACCAAGTACGACTTAGTTGGTCCACTTTTGAATTGTCGACCATTATCAGACATGAGTGCTTGTGGAATTTCAAACTGAGTGATGATATTCTTTCATATAAACTGTTGCGCTTGATTATCTGATATTGTAGCTAGTGGTTCTAATTTGACCCACTTAGTGAAATAGTCAATCGCAACCAATAGAATCTTCCGACGACCAGATGTTGTTGGAAATGGTCCTCGAATGTCCATGCCCCATTGGTCGAAAGGTAGGACTGGCTGAATTGTTATCAACTAACTGACTGAATGCCGATGTATGTCATCGTGTACCTGACATTTTTGGCATTTTTTAACCAAGTGTTTGGCATCCGTCATCACAGTGGGCCAATAGTATCCAGCTTAGAGTGCCTTTCTAGTGATTGTTCGTGCTTCTTGATGGCTGCCACAAGTACCCGCATGCATCTCTCGAAGTATTTTATCACCCTTTTCGAGTGATATGCACCTTAAAATAGGGTGAGTAAACGATTTCTTGTACAAGAGGCCATTGTGCGGTAGGAACAGTGAGCTCAACATTTCAACCTTTTAGCCTCTTTTTCATTCTCTAGTAGTTTTTCTTCTTCGAGGTAGTTCTGTATATCTTGCTTCCATTCATTCGATCAATCCTAATGGCACATAAGGACTTGTTGATTGATGCTTGGCTTTTAAAGCACTTCTCAAGAAATAGTTTGAGGTTCTAATCTGATGGCAGAGCTGGCCATTCGAGATAAGACATCAGTTTACTAATTCTCAGATATCAGAATATGTTGGATAGGAACTTGGTGAACGTTCCTAGTTGTTCCTTCACTTTTCCAAGGTATATTCGCATGCTATCTTCTTTTGCTTTGAACTCTCTCTTTACATGGCCCACGACCAGTTGTGAGTCCGTTTTTATAATGATCTCATTAGCTCCATAAAAGATTCAAAGTTTTAAGTCAAGTAGCAAAGCTTCATATTCATCTTCATTATGCAACGCAGCAAATTCGAGCTTTATTACATACTAAGTTTTATTCTCGAGGGATCAATGATCAGGAGACCAGCCCTACACACTACCTTCGACAAAGAGCCTTTTACGGAGAATTGCCAGGCCTCGGTTAGGGTGGTTGTAACTATCAGGCATTCAACGATGAAATCCACCAAGACTTGAGCCTTAATTGGTCTTTGAGGTTTATAAACTATGCCTAAATTAGACAACTGGTTTGTCCATTCGATGACTCGATTAAATCCATTACTGGTTTCGATCAGCTTTTTCAGTGGCTGGCTAGTATGTACCCTGAATGAGTGGGCCTTAAAAGTAAGGCTTCAATTTTCGACTAGCCATTACAAGTGCATAGATCATTTTTTCCGACGTAGGTCATCTGCTTTTCACCCCACGAAAATCATGGCTAATGAAATAAATAGGGGTGCTTCTCTCGTGCAGCCACCAATACCACGCTTTATGTGCACTATGATACCGCTAAGTACACAAATAATGTTTCTTTAAATGCTCGTGCGACCTCCTCTCCCCATTTGAATCACTGCTTCTTTAAGGTATTGAAGAAGTGCAAGCTTTTATCAGCTGATCGCGACAAAAAACGACATAAAGTAGTCATGCAACCGGTCAGCTTTCGATAACTTTGACAGTTCGAGGTGATTTCATTTTGATTACCGCTTCATCCTTGTCTAGGTAGGCCACATTCCCTTTTTCTTCCACATGCAACCGAGGCATTTTCCACCTCGTACACCAAAGGCGCATTTTTTGGGGTCAAAACTTCATGTTTTATTTTTTCAAACTTGCCAGAGTTTCTTTCAGATCCTGGACATGATCTTCGACTAACTTGCTTTTGACGATCATATCGTCAAATTGACTTCCACATTACGCTCCAGATGGTCCTCGAACATTTTGTTGACTAGGCGTTGATACGTCAGAGCTCGTGATGAATGTTGTGTGCACTTGGTCTTTCTCGGCTAGAGGGATTTGATGATACCCGACATTGGCATCCATAAAGATGAATAGAGCGTGCCTGGATATCGAATCGACTAGCATGTCAATTTTAGGCAGAGGGAAAGTCGTCCCTTGGACAGGCCTTATTCAGATCCGTAAAATTGACGCACAGTCTCCACGTACCACTGGGCTTTCAACCTGCACGATGATCGACAACCATTTAGTGTAGTCGCATTCTCTGATGAGCCCATCACTTAGTAATTTATTTGCTCTTCCGTAGATGCCATAAATCTTTCGAGCCCCTGATGTCGTAGCTTCTGTTGTATGTGTAATCCCCCATATTTTTGAGTTATTTAATCAAGTAGTTTTAATCATTTTTAAAGTAATAAATCTATTTAAATATAAGAATTTCCAGCAAAAAAGGGTGTTTTAGTAATTTCAGCAAGAAGGGTATTTTGTTAAATTTTATCCTTAAGGGTATTTTGTTAAATTTTATCCTTAAGGGTATTTTAGTCTTTTCACCAAAACGTAGTCTTTGTAAACTATACAAGGAGGAATAAGGGTTTCCTCTATCATTTACTGGCCACGATCTTCACAAGGAGCAATTAGGGTTTCTCTTTTTCTCTATTCTCTCTCTAGTTGATATTCTCCATCAATTCCTCCATAGATTCAAGTTCTAATTTAGTTTTCTCCATTAATTTTTGTAAGAGGATCATTCAAGCATCAAAGTGAAGCAAAGTTTTTTTTGGCCTTTTCTTTCTCTTTTCTATCTCATTTTCTTTCTTTCGTCTTCCCCTTATTCGCCCCTCTTCCTCTGTTTTTCCGGCAGCCATGCTACGGTTGTTGGCCTGCGAGTCAACAGCGAGTGGTCCTACTGCCACTGCTAGTTGGCTAGTGGTGTGGGTGGTCATCGTGGTGGCCGCCCGTTTGAGTTTTTTTTATTTAGCTTTTTGTGGTTTTCGAACCACACGCTTTTAAAAAATATTTTTATTTATTATTTTATCAATTAATTGTCCGGGTTGGCCTCAATTCCCTTTTTCGTCCACAAGAAACCCGAGGCATTTTCCACCTCGAACACCAACGACACGTTTTTTGGGGTTAAACTTCATGTTGTATTATCTCAAACTTGTCAGTGTTTCTTTCAGATCCTGAACATGATCTTCGACCAACTTGCTTTTGACGATCATATCTTCAAATAGACTTCGTTATGACGCTTCAGATGGTCCTCGAACATTTTGATGACTAGGCGTTGATATGCTAGAGCTCGTGATGACGTTGTGTGCACTTGATCTTTCTCGGCTCGAGGGATTTGATGATCCCCGACATTGGCATCCATAAAGATGAATAGAGGGTGCCTTGCTGTCGAATCGACTAGCATGTCAATTATAGGCAGAGTGAAGTCGTCCCTTGGACAGGCCTTATTCAGATCCGTAAAATTGACGCACATTCTCCAAGTACCATTGAGCTTTCGGACCTACACGATGTTCGACAGCCATTTTGTGTACTCGCATTCTCTGATGAGCCCAACACTTAGTAATTTCCTTTGCTCTTCCGCATATGCCATATATCTTTCGAGCCCCTGATGTTGTAGCTTCTGTTGTATGTGTAATCCCCCATATTTTTGACTTATTTAATTAAATAGTTTTAATCATTTTTAAGTATTAAATCTACTTAAATATAAGTATTTCCAGCAAAAGGGTATTTTAGTAATTTCAGTAAGAAAGGTACTTTGTTAAATTTTATCATTAAGGTTATTTTGGTCTTTTCACCAAAATGTAGTCTTTGTAAACTATAAAAGGAGGAATAACGATTTCCTCTAACATTTACTAGCCACCATCTTCACAATGAGCAATTATGGTTTCTCTCTTTCTCTCTTCTATCTCAAACTCTAGTTTTTATTCTCCATCTATTCCTCCATAGATTAAAGTTCTAATTTAGTTTTCTCCATTTATTTTTGTAGCAGGATCATTCAAGCATCAAAGTGAAGCAAAGCTTTTTTTTTCCCTTTTTTTTCTTTTTTCTTTCTCTTTTTCTTTCTTTCGTCTTCCTCTTATTCTCCCTATTTCCTCTGTTTTTTTCTTGCAACCATGATGCGGTTGTTGGCCTGTGAGTCACCAGCGAGTGGTCCTACCGCCACTGCCAGCTGGCTAGTGGTGTGGGTGGTCCTCGTGGTGGCTGCCCCGAGGCATTTTCCACCTTGAACGCCAAAGACGCAATTTTTGGGATTTCACTTCATGTTGTATTTTCTCAAACTTGCCAGAGTTTCTTTCAGATCCTGGACATAATCTTCAACCAGCTTGCTTTTGACGATATCGATCATATCGTCGAATAGGGTTCGACATTACGCTCCAGATGGTCCTCGAACATTTTGTTGAGTAGGCGTTGGTACGCCAGAGCACGTGATGAACGTTGTGTGTACTGGATCTTTCTCGGCTAAAGGGATTTGATGATACCCGACATTGGCATACTTAAAGATTAATAGAGCGTGCCTTGTTGTAGAATCAACTAGTATGTCAATTTTAGGAAGAGGGAAGTCGTCCGTTGGACAAGCCTTATTCAGATCCTTAAAATTGACGCACATTCTCCACGTACCATTGGGCTTTCGAACCTGCACGATGTTTGACAGCCATTTTGTGTACTCGCATTCTCTGATGAGCCCAACACTTAGTAATTTCCTTCGCTCTTCTGCAGCTGCCATATTTCTTTCGAGCCCCTGATGTCGTAGCTTCTGTTGTATGTGTAATCCCCCAGATTTTTTGAGTTATTTAATTAAATAGTTTAATCATTTTTAAAGTATTAAATCTATTTAAATATAAGTATTTCCAGCAAAAGGGTATTTTAGTAATTTCAACAAGAAGGGTATTTTTTTAAATTTTATTATTAAGGGTATTTTTGTCTTCTCACCAAAACATAGTCTCGGTCCACTCTAAAAGAAGGAATTAGGGTTTCCTCTAACATTTACTAGCTACTATCTTCACAAGGAGCAATTAGGGTTTCTCTTTTTCTCTCTTTTCTCTCAACCTCTAGCTTCTATTCTCCATCAATAA
Organism: Patellifolia procumbens; assembly: GCA_947645195.1. Taxonomy (NCBI): domain Eukaryota; kingdom Viridiplantae; phylum Streptophyta; class Magnoliopsida; order Caryophyllales; family Amaranthaceae; genus Patellifolia; species Patellifolia procumbens. Next base: position 3,741,661 of record CANSGD010000406.1, read on the forward strand.
GTTCAAATTTAGTTTCTCCATTTATTTTCGCAGGAGGATCATTCAAGCATCAAAATGAAGCAAAGGGTTTTTTTCCCTTTTCTTTCTCTTTTCTTTCTCTTTTTCTTTCTTTCGTTTTCCCTTATTCGCCCCACTTCCTTTATTTTTCCGGCAGCCATGCTGCTGTTGTTGGCATGCGAGTCACTGGCGCGTGGGCCTACCGCCACTGCCAGCTGGCTAGTTGTTGTATTCTGGCTATATGATAGGCAGATTAGGTTTGATTATGATTATGAAATGATAGTTAAGCTTTACTTAAATTAACTTAGATACAGATGCACCACTGAGTCAAAACAAGGTTCCTAAGAACACCACTTGATTCAAGCTCAAAATCAAGCTAGCATAGGCGCCTAGATTAATTAGGAATTAATCATAGAAAATGAAAACTCAAGGTTTTAAGGTTTAAACGTCCAATGAATGTTTATTAATGAAAAATGTGCCCTTTAAATACATGTCCTTGACTCACTAGGAAAATAAATACTGAAATTAAAATAATTAAAAACTATTTAAGCTAAAATCTATCTAATTAGGGTTGAAAGTCGATCCTTGCTGCTTTGCTTATCATTTTGGACGGCCTTTACACCATTTCCCTTGCTTTCCTCACTTATCCCATCAAAGAAGGAAACCAAACCCTAAAATGATAAGGTTAGGCGCCTAAGATGAGCTTTGGAGGGAAAATGATTCCTTTTGCTTGATCTTCTTAGCTTGGGCGCCCATTTTATGGAAAGGATAGAGATTCCTTTCCTATCTTTGCTCCTAGATGATCTTCTTGGAAGCTTCCTTGGATTAGGCGCCATTTTGCTGCATTTGTAGTCTTCACTCGTCCAATATTAGTCATACAACCCTAATGGACTCTTTCTAATTAACATAAATGAAAGTACAACTCAACTAATACTATCCTAGTTAATCTAATATGACATTAAATTAACTAAGAGTATATTTTATTATCTAGACTCCCTAATAAAGCAATTAAAGATAGTAACTTAGTTAATAACTAATTAACTAAGCTAAGGACACTTTCAAAGGACTTAAAGGACTCAATGGACTTAAGGGAATTCAGAACATCCCTTAACACACAAGCAACCATGTTCTTAGTCTTGGAATCAATGGAGCTAGAAGGACCTCCTTCATCCTCTCCTTCTTTGGAGGAGTTTGACCTCAAACTTGGTAGCTCTTCTACATCATCATAAAATAGACTCAAATCAGCAACATTGAATGTGGCTGAAACTCCATAATCCCCTAGCAACTCGTTCTTGTAAGCATTGTTGTTGACCTTCTCAATCACTCTGAATGGACCATCGACTCTAGGGCTAAGTTTAGACTTTCGTTTGGAAGGGAAACATTCCTTCCTTAGATGAATCCAAACCATGTCACCTCTTTCAATTGGACATCCCTCTTTTTCTTGTCAATCCTCTCTTTGGTTCTCTCATTGGCTTTCACAATCTTTCCTCTCACATACTCATGTAGCTTTTGGATCTCCTTCACTCTATTTTCGGCTTCATGGCTGTATTTTATGGTGGTAGGGAAAGGGGCTAGGTCAATAGGTGTGCAAGGGTCAATAGTAGTCTAGCTAGCAACTCGGTTATAGGCAAACTCAGTATGTGGTAGCATCTCCTCCCATTAATTAGGGATTTTTGTAGCTAGGTCTCGAATTAGGGTTCCTAGGGTCCTATTGGTGACCTCTGTTTGGCCGTCAGTTTGAGGATGGCGAGAGGCACTGAACTTGAGCTTTGTCCCCATCTTCTTCCATAGTGTAAGCCAGAAATGACTTTGGAACTTGGGATCTCGATAACTAACGATCGTCTTTGACACTCCATGTAATCTAACAATGTCCCTGAAATACAAGTTAGCACAAGAAACAACATCATTAGTAGTGTGGCACGCCACAAAGTGTGCCATCTTGGAAAACCTATCAACCACCACCATGATTGAATCCTTTTGGCGTTAGGTTCTAGGTAATCCTGTAATGAAATCCAAGCTCACATCCTCCCATGGTGCTTGCGGAATAGGAAGAGGCATAAACAACCCTTGAGGTAGTAGATGACCCTTAGCTTTTTGGCAAATCAAGCACCTCTTAATCAAAAACTCCACATCTCTTGCCAGTCTAGGCCAAAAGAAGTACTCACTCACAAGCATAACAGTCTTTTCGATCCCAAAGTGGCCAGCAAGTCCACCTTCATGAAACTCCTTGACTAAGGACACTCTCATAATGTGCCTTGGGATACATAGGCGATTTCCCTTAAAAAGAAATCCCTTTAGGAGATAGTACTCCCCACTTGGACGATTATGGCACTTCGCAAATAACTCACCAAAATCTTTGTCCTCTACATAGCATTCTTTCTTTCAAGTCCCATCACCTTAGGACTTAGGGTAGAAAGCAATAAGTACGTCCTAGATAGGGCATCTGCACCTTTATTCATCTTCCCTGCCTTATGCTTGATAGTAAAATGGAATGTTTGAAGGTATTTCACCCACTTAGCAACTCTAGGTTGTAATTTCTGTTGGCTTTGAAGGTACTTAAGAGCTTCATGATCAGAATGGAGAATGAACTCCTTAGCAATGAGGTAATGTCTCCAATGGTCCAAGACACGAACCAAAGCATAGAATTCTTTGTCATAGGTCGAATATTTCCTCTTTGCCTCATTCAACTTCTCACTAAAGTAGGCCAAAGGCCTTCCATTTTGAGATAAAACAGCTCCAATTCCCATGCCAGATGCATCACATTCAACTTCAAAAACTTCATTAAAGTTAGGTAAAGCTAAAATAGGAGCACTAATTAATTGAGCTTTTATCTCCTCAAACGCCTTGTTGGCTTGATGACTCCACTCAAACTTCTTTAACTTTGTGATTTCTGTAATTGGGGTCATAATAGCACTGAAATTTCAAACAAACCTCCTATAAAAGGATAGCCCATGAAAGCTTCGAACTTGCTGCATTGAGGTAGGAGTAGGCCACTCCTTGATTGCTTGGACCTTCTTCTCATCAGCCTTGATCCCTTCTCTAGAGACAATGATACCTAGAAACACAACTTGACTAGAAAAGAAGTGACATTTTTCCAAATTACCATACAAGCATTCCTTCCTCAACATACTAAACACTTGCTCTAAGTGTTTTGCATGCTCAAATTCATTAATACTATAGACCAATATATCATCAAAGTAAACAACTACAAATCTGCCAAGAAAAGGCTTCATAGTTTGATTCATTAGGCGCATGAAAGTACTTGGAGCATTGGACAAACCAAAAGGCATAACAAGCCACTAATACAATCCCTCCTTTGTCTTAAAGGAAGTCTTCCATTCATCCCCTTCACAAATTCGAATATGATGGTATCCACTTCTCAAATCAATCTTGGAAAACACATTAGAACCATTAAGATCATCTAATAAATCATTCAATCTTGGAATCGGAAATCTGTATTTAATAGTGATCTTATTAATAGCCCTACTATCCACACACATGCGCCATTCACCATTCTTCTTTGGAACTAAGAGAGTTCGAACTGCACAAGGACTCAAAGACTCCCTAATCATGCCTTTAGACAACAATTCATTCACTTGCCTCCTTATCTCTTCAGTTTCTTTAGGGTTTGTTCTATAGGCAGGCTTATTAGGCAACTTAGCTCTAGGAATTAGGTCAATTTTGTGTTGGATGTCCCTTTTAGGGAGTAGGCCATGAGGTATTTTATGTGGGAAGACATCTTTGTAGGTTTCAAGCAATGGGACAAGCAAAGGGTGATCTAGATTACTATCAACTTGTTTCTTTTGATATATATTTAACAATAATTCACGAAAAGGACGAAGTTCATGATAATCAGATTTTAATAGGGTAGTGAGTGAATGATATTTTTCTTTCGTGGAATGTTGTTTAGAAGTAGGGATAGACATAATAGGGGTTAGGGTTACTTTCTTGCCATCTTTAGTGAATGAATATGTGTTCTTGTAACCATCATGAATGACTCTCCTATCAATTGACCATGGACGCCCTAACAACACATGACAAGCATCCATAGGAATAATATCACACCAAATCTCCTCTTTATAGTTACTACCAATACTAAAAGATAATAGTAAACGCTTACTAACTTGGATACCTTTACCTTGATTAAGCCATTGAATCACATATGGCTTAGGATGAGGGGTAGTTGAAAGCCTCGACTTGTCCACCATAGTTTGAGACACCACATTGGTACAACTCCCTCCATCAATGATCAAGGTGCACACCTTGTTCTCAGCAGTACATCTAGTATGGAAGATGGCCTCTCTTTGTTGTGACTTCTCTTCATCTACCACTCCACTCAAAGCTCTCCTAACAACCAAGCATTCACCCTCATCAGGACCAACAATCTCTTCTCCATATTCCTCCTCTTCACACACCTCCATGACTACATCATCCGCCTCACTTAGGGCCTCATACTCTACTTGGGTTACAACTCTTTTGTTAGGACATTCAGAAGCAATATGTCCTCCTCCTTGGCACCTAAAACACTTCCTAGTAGATCAATTTGGGGTAAAAGTATTAGGGGTGTTTTGGGGTTTTTGGATAGGGTTTGGGGTAGGCTTAGAAACGGTTGTGTTTGGTTTAGAGTAGGTGTTAGGTTTGGGGTAAGAACGAGCTACTTCAGTCTTTCCTTTGCTCTTTTGTTGCTTCTCCACCTTGTGAGCCAGGATGATCAAATCCTCTAAAGTAGAAAAAGGATGCAATTCAACTATGTTAGCAATCTTAACATCCAAACAACCAAGAAATCTTACCAGAGTTTCAGGTTCATCCTCTTGTACTTCACACTTCATGAGATATGACTTGAATTCCCTTGCATAAGTCTCCACTGAATTCGAACCTTGTTGTAAATGATGGAACTTGGAAAAGTTCTCTTGGACATAGTAGGTAGGAAGAAACTTTTTCTTGAGTAGTTTCTTCATCTTAGTCCAATATCGAAGCTTTTCCTTCCCTTCTCTTTCTCTTTTGCTGCACTTACTAGCCCACCATGTTGATGCATATTTCCTAAGATTGAGAGCGACAAGCTTGACCTTTATATCCTCCGGAATTTTCTTGTAGTCAAAGACTCTCTCCACAGTCCTTAACCATTCTACAAACTCATCTGCATCTAATCTACCATCATACTCAGGAAGATCCACCTTAAAGTCATTGAAGTTTCGTTGACCATTTTGGATGGATGGAACCCTCGATGAATCGTCAGTTTCTCCCTCATAATCCCCATAGGATTTATATCCTCTTTGTTTTCTCAGTCTTAAGGACATTCTCCTCACTTGATCTTGAAGCAAGGCCATTCTAGCCTCACTATCACGCTTCTCTTCCTCCATCATTATGATCCTCTCTTGTAACTGTTCGTTGGTTTGGCTAGTTCCAGACATTGTGTTTAGGGTTTGTGTTTGGGTACTTTTAGGCTAGGATATGTGTTGGGTCTCATACCAAGATGTTGTATTCTGGCTATATGATAGGCAGAATAGGTTTGATTATGATTATGAAATGATAGTTAAGCTTTACTTAAGTAAACTTCGATACAGATGCACCACTAAGTAAAAATAAGGTTCCTAAGAACACCACTTAATTAAAGCTCAAAATCAAGCTAGCATAGGCACCTAGATTAATTAGGAATTAATCAAAGCAAATGAAAACTCAAGGTTTTAAGGTTTAAACGTCCAATGAATGTTTATTAATGAAAAATGTGCCCTTTAAATACATGTCCTTGACTCACTAGGAAACTAAATACTGAAATTAAAATAATTAAAAACTATTTAAGCTAAAATCTATCTAATTAGGGTTGAAAGTCGATCCTTGTTGCTTTGCTTATCATTTTGGACGGCCTTCACACCATTTCCCTTGCTTTCCTCACTTATCCCTTCAAAGTAGGAAACCAAACCCTAAAATGATAAGGTTAGGCGCCTAAGATGAGCTTTGGAGGGAAAATGATTCCTTTTGCTTGATCTTCTTAGCTTGGGCGCCCATTTTATGGAAAGGATAGAGATTCCTTTCCTATCTTTGCTCCTAGATGATCTTCTTGGAACCTTCCTTGGATTAGGCGCCATTTTGCTGCATTTGTAGTCTTCACTCGTCCAACATTAGTCATACAACCCTAATGGACTCTCTAATTAACATAAATGAAAGTACAACTCAACTAATACTATCCTAGTTAATCTAATATGACATTAAATTAACTAAGAGTATATTTTATTATCTAGACTCCCTAATAAAGCAATTAAAGATAGTAACTTAGTTAATAACTAATTAACTAAGCTAAGGACACTTTCAATGGACTTAAAGGACTCAATGGACTTAAGGGAATTCAGAACATCCCTTAACACACAAGCAACCATGTTCTTAGTCTTGGAATCAATGGAGCTAGATGGACCTCCATCACTAGTGGTGTGGGTGGTCCTCGTGGTGGCTGCCCGGTTGCGTCTAATTTTTTATCTTTTTGTTGTTTTCGAACCACACGCTTTAAAAAAATATTCTTATTTATTATTTTATTAAGTAATTGTCTGGGTCGGCCTCAATTCCCTTCACAAGAAGCCCGAGGCATTTTCCACCTCGAACGCCAAAGATGCATTTTTTGGGGTTTAACTTTATGTTGTATTTTCTCAAACTTGCCAGTGTTTCTTTTAGATCATGGATATGATCTTCAACCAACTTGCTTTTGACGATCATATCGTCAAATAGACTTCGACATTACGCTCCAGATGTTCCTCGAACATTTGGTTATAGGCGTTGATACGCTAGAGCTCGTGATGAATGTTGTGTGCACTTGATCTTTCTCGGCAAGAGGGATTTGAAGATACCCGACATTGGCATCAATAAAGATGAATAGAGAGTGCCTTGCTGTCGAATCGACTAGCATGTCAATTTTAGGCAGAGGGAAGTCGTCCTTTGGACAGGCCTTATTCAGATCCGTAAAATTGATACACCTTCCTTTACTTAGCATTGGGATTTCGAACCTGCACGATATTTGACATCTATTTTGGGTAGTCGCATTCTCTGATGAGTCCAGCACTCAGTAATTTCCTTTGCTCTTCCGCAGCTGCCATATTTCTTTCGAGCCCCTGATGTCGTAGCTTCTGTTGTATGTGTAATCCCCCATATTTTTGAGTTATTTCATTAAATAGTTTAATCATTTTTAAAATATTAAATCTATTTAAATATAAGTATTTCTATAAAAAAGGATATTTTAGTAATTTCAGCAAGAAGGGTATTTTGCTAAATTTTATTAATAAGGGTATTTTGGTCTTTTCACCAAAACACCGTCTTTGTCCACTATAAAAGGAGGAATTAGGGTTTCCTCTATCATTTACTAGTCACCATCTTCACAAGGAGCAATTAAGGTTTCTCTTTTTCTCTCTTCTCTCTTAAACTCTAGTTTTTATTCTCCATTAATTCCTCCATTGATTCAAATTCTAATATAGTTTTCTCCATTGATTTTTGTAGGAGGATCATTCAAGCATCAAAGTGAAGCAAAGGGTTTTTTTTTTCCATTTCTTTCTCTTTTTCTTTCTTTTGTTTTCCCCTTATTCACCCCTCTTCCTTTGTTTTTCTGGCAGCCATGCTTCGGTTGTTGGCCTGCGAGTCACCGCCGAGTGGGCCTACAAGCCACTGCGTGCTGGCTAGTGGTGTGGGGTGGTGCTCATGGTGGCCACACGTTTGAGTATAATTATAGCTTTTTGTGGTTTTCGAACCACACGCTTTAAAAAATATTTTTATTTATTATTTTATTTATTATTTTAATAATTAATTTACTGCTATATTTAATTATTAAATAATTAGTTTTTATGAGTTTTTAAGCATTAGTTTGTGTTGAGCTTTGTCTACTAGTAAAGGTTTTCAAGGTTTATGATCGACAAGAGTTTCTAGAGTGTTTTAAAATAATAATCAGATTTATTATTACTATTTAAAAGCAGATTTTATTTAATAGTAACCTTGAAGTGTTTGTTGTTAAGTATTAATTATTAGTACTTTGTTAATGATAGGAAACAAGCATTATAAAATAAAGCAATTGAGGCTTCCGTTTGGTGATTCCATTAGCAAGATACATATACTTTCACCTTTAACCTTAATGGTTTTTAAGGATTATTTGTTGAGCATGAGAAGTAACTAGGAATGGAAATTTTGAGTTATTCCTATCATTTGAAAAATTATGTTATTGATGTTTATTGCTTTTAAGCATGGTTAAAGTTTATTTATGCTATTCTTGAAGCTATGGCTTGCATGAGTAGTTTATTTTTATTGAGAAAGGTCTCATGAATAGTTAAAGTTATTGAGCAAGGTCTCACAAGTAGTTAAATTTTTAGGCAAGGGCCCACAAATAGTTAACCATTGAGCAAGGGCTCAATTTATTGGATCACGAATCCTTAAGAAAGAAGAAGGAACCCAATGAGTCATTTAAGTAAGGAGTTGAGCACGAGCTCGAAAGAATCATAATTGAGGTTTTTTTGCTACTTGTTGTTATCACTTATTAAAGAAAGATAAGATATAAATTTATTTTCTTTTTTGTTATTAGTCATATGTGTCTCACATATCGGACTTTGGCAATAAAACTCTTGGGTAGGATCCCCCATGAGTATTGAACATAAGGGGGGAGTTAACTAGTGTATAACTATACTCTTGCGTTTGCATAGCATGACGGTGTTATTGCTTTTTTTATCAAGAAAGCTTTATGGAATTCCAAGTTATCAAGAAGATTTCCGATTGGACTAGGTGTCACTCGTAGTGTCTCTGTCGAGATGTTGAGTCTAGGGACTCACTCTCACTCTCTCTTTCATTTCACTAACAAGCATGTACTTCGAGTCAAGTAATTTTAAAGTTCATGGAACTTTACTTTATTAGTAAGAGGTGTGGAATCTCTGACACAAGAAATGGTAGCCCGTATATTACTCCAAGTGGAGGATGGTGCCCGTTTATTGCCAATATATATATTAAAGAATGAATTTAGTTAGTTCAGTCTTTGTTGTTGCATATAGAATCATGAGAAGAGCAAGCTGAATTATTTGAGGATTGCATTTATTATTATTTATTGCATTGGCTTAGTAGTGTTATGTACTCAGCGTTGCTTATATTTGTGTTTTGTTTGTTTTGGTTATTTTTTACCTCAATGACCCTGTGACGACCTATTCATGAATGTGTTTGTGAATGGCGAGCAGATCTTAAAGGTTGAGTTTCAGGTACAGGTGTTGTTGTGTACATGGATCATGAGCATCAAGATGAAAATTTTAGTGCATAAACACTTATTCCAATAAAGTTATTTTGGTTTATGTTTGTTTTCAATAAGGAACTATTATGGGGTAGCTCCTGAGATATTAACTCATTTATTGAATTTTATATTTTGATTTTATTAAAGTATTTCAAGTTATATTTAAAAGACTTCCACTGTATTCTCTGTTTAGCCTTACGTATTATCATGTGTGGCGTAACATCTCCACAGTTTCTTCGTTTTATAGAGGTTTGTGAATGCAGGGATTGTAGGGATGTTACTGTATAGGCTTCAAGTCTTTTTGATGTTCAACTGATGTTTGGTGACGGAGGTATCAGTCCCTGGCATTTCATCAGTCGAAAATGCAAAGACGTCTTCGAAATATCGAAGAACTTCAATCAGCTGCTCTCTTACTTCCTGGTTAAGGCCCTTCCCACTCGAATTGTCCGGCTAGGATCGGGTTTGAGTGATACTTGTTCGTCTTTATCGCCTAGCTGAGGGCGATTATGATAGTAATACCCTGCATTTTAGAGGACTTTTTAATTATTATTACAGAATTTTATTATATTATAAGAGTTGATTTATATTATTAACTTTATAATATAATTTATTTTATGAAGAAATGATTTTATCAAAGGCATATTATATATAACTAAATATAAAATGGACTTAGTTTTGGGCTTTTAAAATACTAGTTGTGGGGGACCGAGTGTTAAGTGGTGAAACAATGTCACGTTCATATGATAATTTTGGAGGAGATATGTATGTTACAATAGATGTGTGGCCACGCACGGAAGAACCGATTAAGAAATGAGGTGATTAAGGAAAAATTTACAGTTGTATCTATTGAAGAAAAGATGAGGAAAAATCGCTTAAGATGATTCTGTCACATAAAATGGAGACTAAGTGATGCGCCAGTGAGAAATTTTGAAAAGTGGGAGTAATCAAATTGTAAGGGGTAGGGTGAAGACCTAACACATTTTGGATGAAGGTAATTAAAAGTGATATGAGTTTATTGGGGATCCAGAAGAGCATGACATTAGATAGAAGTGGGTAGAGGGACGATCTTCACGTGGAGGAAGGGGTGTAATTAGCTTCTTTTGTTTATCTTAAATTCTGTTTGTCTTTGTGTTCAAAACCTTTTTGTTTAAAACTTAAGTAAAACTTAAAACCTTTAAAAGACATTGAGAAACTATTTGTCACACTTGCCGACCCCAAATCATTTTGGGAATAAGTCTTAGTTGCTGTTGTATTTGCCCGCAGAAAAAAGTATTACTAATCTACCTCCAAGTTTATGGTTATAAAATGTAACATTAGGTTATAAATGCTTGATTTAGATTTATATAACCTAAACATAATATAACCTATATGAATATAAACACATTACATTGAATATATTCTAACCTATTTCAGTTTACGATTTTTTAGGGATATTGTACAATGAATGGATATATATTAGTACATTCTTATATTTTTCTCTAGAACATGTAAGATGGAATCATATAATACTCAATCATGCAGTTGCGCCATAGAAGAAAGGTGTAGATTTACAAAGTAAACATAAGTACTTCATTATAAGATACCAAAATATAAAACACGAGCAACTGAGTAAAACTTTATTGACATATTTGCACCATGTACTAGATTTTTTCTTCTACTAGAATGCTCTGAAACATATATATACACCACTCAATGTGTTCAACCTATACACAAATCTAACTTCCAAAAGCTGTTTTGTCCTTCCAAGCAAAGAGCTTAGCCAACAAGCTATCTTAGTGGTGGGTAAGTTATACAGTGGTTCGATGTAACATTGTCCGAACAAAAGTAGAAACACCAAGGTGAAACAGACAAAGTAACTACAACCCACCATGAGACATTAATTCTAAAGAATATATTGAATCTAGCTACTTAATATATAAAGGACAAATTAACAAATTCTCAGATTTAAAACCTTGTGATAATAACACTAACCCAAAAATCAAAATTAGCAGCAAAATTTCAGATACGATAAAGACTTGTTCTTCTACTTCATTCGAAATTATTTCAAATGCAATCAGGTCGGCACCTAAGTGGGCCAAAACCAAAACTCTTCTAATATGGTTGAGAGAGTGCAAAAAAAAACGAGAAAACTTATGCCTTTACCTGATATCGAGATTAAGGGATAGCTCAATTAGTTAGAGCATTCTCCGATTCCACGAGGTCCATCGATCGATTCACACACCATCTTAGTGGCTCATACGCACCAAAAAGAAATTACCTACGGAAGAAAAAAATCACAAAACTTTACAAAAAACGAATTGTAGTAGAGGAGTTGAAATGGAATAACAATAAGAGATTCGTAATTCAAATATGGTCACTAAAAACACAGAAGACTAAACCAGAAGAACGTAAAAAAAAACATCATAATGCAAAAGAAAGTTTGGGACATTCTTCAATTCGTAGATAAAGTATGAGTTATTTCATAAATCAATAAACTCAAGAATTATGAGCACAACCTCTCAATTCCGATCACATACATCGTTCCTATCCATATTTAAATACCCATATTGATAAGTAGCTAGCTACGAGAGTGTGTCTAAAAACTTGGGTTAATCCAAATTTCCCCAATCAATCAGTAGAAGTTGATGAACAAATTGCCAGGAAAGTAAGAAAAAGGTAAGTAGATAGTTTATTTAAAAGATGGAGATTATACCTTCTTTTTCTTCAATAGTGGCTGAAAAAATTCATCTCCAAATGAAGCAAATGATAAGCTTAATCCTTATAAAGAAAATTGATCTCCAAAAAAGCAAATTAAAAACAAAATCAGCAAGAATTCGTTTTGATCTGCAATCTTCCATCTTCCAAACTGAAGCAACTTGTTTAATACCTTCTTCTTTCTTCCCTTTATATTAAAAATGAAACCAGACGGAGGCATGATTCTCCATCTACCATTAAAATCAAACAAAGTAGTAAAAAAATTGACAATAAGTTCTTTTTGTTAATTACATTCATAAAGTTGGAAAATGAAATTATCTTAACCATAAAGTTACATATTAAAACAAAAGCACCATATAATATCCAACTTAGCTTCAAAACAAATGAGAATGAAAGAGAAATTAAATTTGAAGCTTCTAGACATAAAATCAAACTCCAAACTTCCGAGATCAAAATTGAGAGGAAAAAAAGAGGTGTAAGAAGACAGAAAAATTAACCACTTACCCAGATCAAAACCCTAATTCCTTAGCATTAAACTGAAACTTCTGAAAATTTCAATTTGGGAACTTCTACTCATAACACCAAATTTTATATGAAAATCGAAAATAAGAGATCTAAACACTGAGATAACTAACTTCTTACCCAGATCGAAGTTCAAACGCACCATCGAATTGATATGTAAAAGAAAAAGGGCAAAAATTGAATTAGAAAGCAGTAAACTAATTTATTTTATCAAACAGAAAAAATAAGTAAGAAAAAGTAAAAATTGCAGTCGAATTTGTTAAATTAAAACCATAGACAGCAAACGAAATTGATGAATAGATTTAGGAAGGATGAACCAAATCACCATAAGAAACACGTATATAGAGAGAAAAGAAAGAAGATGAAAGGATAATAGTTGCTCTTTGATTTGAAATTAGAGAGAAAGCGGGTTTAGACGAAACAAAAGAGAGAGAGGTAACAAGTGAACAAAAAGGACAACATGAAGCAAAGGAGTATAACTAATATAAAGTTGGGATAAAGTAAAGGCAAAACGCCAAAACCCCCTTGAACTGATTTTAGCTAAAGAATACTCTCTTGCACATGCACTATTCATTTGAACAATGAAATTCAACGTTTTTAGACCCATTTCACTATTCATTTGAACAATTATTTCTTCCTCCCGGATATAAGGGTTATAGATTAAAAGGGCTTTAGAATTTGATGGCATGTTTTAAAAACGATTTTGGGCTCAATGAGCTTGTAGTCTTTTTATAATACGAAAAGTTTTTAAAAGGGACGATTTTACATGAAGCCGATTAGGGTTTATGGATCGTCTATAAAAATAGAGGGAAGCAAGAGAAAACATTTGTTGCTGTCAATTTTTTTAGCAATTTAAAGTTTTATTCAAAACCAAAAAACAAGGCTTTAAGTACAACCTAAACTTTAAAATGGCTAAACAAAAACTTTAAAATGGCTAAACAAAGGTAGCTTTAACCCCAACACAGGGCTAACAACTAACCAAGGTTCACCAACCAACAATCTAGCTTACAAGCATGCACCTAAGCACCTCTAGGCACCTACAAGCATTTCTGAAAATAATCTAATTACAACTAGACTGAATATCTAAGCTTGGTTTACCAAATAAAACAACATCCCTATTAATCCAAACTTGATAGACAGTTTCCACAAAAAGGATGCAGTACAACTGAGCTTGATCATTGTTGCTCCTGCTTCTCTTGTAACCATGCTGCACCTCATCCAAGAAGCTTCTGTAGGTATATTGACTACCAATGTTCTGAAGACAGAGCTGCCATATACTCCTAGAGACATGACAATTGAAGAATAGGTGCTCAATACTCTCAGTGCAGGACTGACACACCACACAATATCATCTGTAATCAGCCCCCAAGTAATAAGTCTGTCTCTTGTTGTCAATCTTCCATGCAAAACAAGCAACATAATAAACAAAGCTTTAGGACTAGCTTTGACATTACACATAAGCTTCTGCCAACCCATGTAACACCTTGCAAAGTCTTATAGACCTTTTTAATGGAAAAACTATGATCAGCAAGATGGCTTCTCAACTCTAAGTGCTCAATGAAAATTTGTCTACTCTGAAGAATTTTCATCATAGACCATGACTTCCTATTAGGGTTATTCGTAGACAGAATATCTGAGCTCTTGATATAATAAACACGTAACCATTTGATAAAGGGCTTACCTTGTTTCATAAAAATAGTTGCCTTGTTCGAAGTAGCTAGATCCTTTAGGTTCCAACCACCATAAAGCTTTGGCAAACAAAAAGTATCCCAAGCCATAGGAGCTTTTCTAGATTTCTCACCTTGACCAGTCCACATTTAGATTCTACATGCACTCTGAATTTCCTTGAAGACTTCTTTTAGAAGAATGAAGATTTAGCACCAATACAACTATAAACTCATCAGGATTAAACTGATTAACTGAAGCCTAGCTGCATAAGAGAGCTTTTTGACATACCACCGTCTAATTCAGGTCATAGTTCTTTCAATCAGAGGCTTAAACTCGTGATAAAAGTGTTTCCTTGTACTGAGAGGCACTCCTAAATATCTAAAAGGAAATGTAGCAAAAGGATAGATCAAAAATCTGTTGGAGGGCTAGCTCTGCACTCCATATCAACCCCACCAAGATACAAGTTGCTTTTATCCAAGTTAGCTTCCAATCCAAAAGCTTGAGAGAACTTAGAAAAGGCATCAAATAAGAGCTGCAGAGATATATGATTTTCTCTAGCAAAGAGTAGTAAATCATCTCCAAACATGAGATGTGTAATACTAAGTTTAGCACATCTTGAATGAAAGTTAAAACTTGGATTAGAATTGAGCTTCTTAAGATGTCTACATAAGTACTCAATTCCTAAGGCAGATAAGAAGGGAGACATTGGATCCCCTTGCCTCAACGCCTTTTTAGCAGAAAATGGCTTACAAGGCTCCCGTTAATGAGAATTGAGAAAGAGCCTGAATTCACATAGGCCATCAACCATTTAAGAAACTGAGAGGGAAAGCCAATTTCACTCATAATTGTTTGAAGAAAAGTCCATTCAAGAGAGTCATAGGCCTTCTTCAGGTCAACTTTGAGCATACATCTAGGAGATATGTTATTGTTATTGTATCCCTTAATGAGCTCAATGGCTAATAAGATGTTACCTGAAATATTCCTACTAGGCATAAACCCTGATTGAGCCAAATCCACCTCACTGCTAATCATGCCTTTCATCCTACCTGTCAAAATCTTGGCAATGATCTTATATAAAACGGTACAACAAGCAATAGGCATATAGTCTAACAAGAGAAGGGTTAAAGACTTTAGGAACTAAGGTAATCAGGGTACAATTTATAGCTGGTAACATCACTATAGGTTCAAAAAGTTAGGTAATAACTACATAAACATCATCTTTGATAATAGGTAAGGCCTTCTTAAAGAATAAGCTATTAAAGCCATCAATACCTTAAGCTTTTGCATCATCAATTGACCACAAAGCAGCATCAATTTCCAACTGAGAGACAGGTTGAATTAAGCTTTGTGCATCCTCGTAGCTCACTTGAGCTCCCTCCCCCAGAACTGTAATATCAATAGTAGGAAGAGTGTGGGCTGAAGAACCCAACAGCTTCTTATAAAAGCAAAGCACTTCATTCTGAATTTCAGCCTGAGTAGTAAGCTTGACTCCAGCTTCATTGAACGAAAGATCAATGCTATTGTAGAGATACCTCTCCTTCATGGCATGAAAAAAGAAATGTGAGCTAGAATCACCTAGCTCAACCATTGGATTCTGGATTTCTGCTTTAAAATAGACTCTTCAATTTGCGGAACTTTGTAAAGATTTGTTGTTATCCTTTCAAAACCCTAAGTAAGCTCTCTCTCTCTTCTCCATCTTTTTCTAGTGTTTATGCTTTAATTATGTTTTCATGATTCTTTAATTTATAGTTGTTCACGAAAAGCATGTTTTTAGACTTATGATTGTTTATTGTATAGTTTAAATTCAGTTTCAGGCTTTGTTTAAAAGAAAAATCGAACCTTTAAACTAATTAAAGCTTATCGGTGGTCCAGGGTTTAGGGGATGTCGAGTGGCACCAGCGTCAGCGCCAGCGCGTGGCCGGCGAGCCACCGCAGCGTGGTGACAGTTGATGTCGAAGATGCTGGACTACACGCGCCACCGCATGCGCGTGTGGCTGCTGCTGTTCGCCCACCTGTTTTAAAAAAATATTTATATTTATTTTTAGGACTACATACCACCCCACGCACCTGTTTTATTATTTTTATTTTATTTTTAGGAAATAAATAATTGATTACATTTATTTTCCTAATTTGATTGGATTTGGGTAATTTAATTTGTTTTTACCTAAAAAGGAGTAATTTTGTGATCATACTTAAGGTATAAGTTAAGTATGATAACCTAAAGCTAATTTTAGGGTTTAATAGAGGTTTAGGATTTCAAAGTTTTATATTTTTATATTGTGGTAATTTAATTAAAGTTTATGTCTTTAATTATTTTAATAGCTTTTGAAAGATGATTTAATGGTGGAACGTTTTATATATTTAAGGGATGCTTCGAGGGATATTTTAAAGAGCTTTAAAGTACTTCAAAGGCCGCCCATATTTTATTATATTGGTTTAAGTATTTTTAAGATTTCTAAAGTTTAGTGTTTAATTGTTTTCAAGGAGCGCAATTCATTAGAGGACGTTAGTTGTTGATCGTAGATTCTCAAGTGAACTTCTTTGCGTAGAAAGGTACGTGACATAGCCCTTGACTTCTATATGATTAGATGATGTTGTTTGATTGTATATGAGAATCTAGGATAGAGATCATAAGAACTTTGGATGTGATTTAATTATGAATGTTTATATGAAAGCATGATGTATGTCTTTCTATGTTATGAATTGTTGAGTTCAATTGGAACGGAATAGTTTGAAATGGAAAGTTTGGAAAGGAATAGTGGAATGGAGTATTTGTATTGGGATTTCAAAACCTAGAAAGTGTTTATGAAAATTATCAAGATCATGGATCTCGCAAATTGAAACGGTAGTGACCTTGTAGGATGGATCCCCTACTTGTAACTCGGCCTGAGGGGTGAACCATTTATGGTTACCAAGCTCGGGGATGTGTACGCATTATGTTGGTTACAACTAGCCCGGAGCTAGCTCTTTATTCCATGTTTCAAGGTGAGGAGATTTGGATCGGACAAACCAACATCTCTCGGCCTTATAGTCACAAATGCTTAACTGGGAGGATGACGATCCTATTCGTGTTTAGATATGGAATTGGAGGATTATGGAATTGGATTTGGATTGCTGAAGTGTTATTGGTTATTACTTTTGATGAAGTTTATGATTGGTATAATGAATGATGCATGTTTATGTGTTATGTGAATGGCTAGTTCTATGCTATGTACTCTTGATCATTGCTTCTTTCTACGATGATCCTGTGATGACGCATTTGAAATTCGTCCATATTACTTAGCAGTCAGGACTTCTTAGACGGTTGCAATATAGGCGATCGTTCGAGGAGTTCATCATTCATTGGGGGAATTCGAGAAGAGCATAATGGAGTTTCTTTATGTTATTTCACCCTATTTCATATGTATTTTGGTTATTTGGATTTGGTTTTGAGGATTTGGTTAAGTTTTATATTCCGTTACGACTGTTTGAGAAAAGGTTGACTTTGAAAATGGTTTGACTTTGATAAAGCTGACTTTTATGGATGTTGACTTTTCTAGTTTTACTTTGATAATCAATATTAAAGTTGACTTTTAAGGATTTTGACTTTTCTAGTTTGACTTTTATTGAACACTGACTTTGTTTGGTTTCACAAAACCACGATCTTGTTATTTAAAGTGTTTTATTATATTAAACGGATAATCCAAAAATTTATTATTATTTATGAAAGTTTATTAAGAGTTTTGAGGCAAAGGTTTGACAGGAAGAGTAACTATCCTTATTCTTCCGACATAACACTTGGGTTTTGTCTTTGTGGAAAAGTCGGGGGTGTTACAGTTGGTATCAAAGCCTGTGGTTTTGAAACTAAACCCTTTCAAGTTTTTGAACTTAAAGTTTTTCAGTGAGATGAGTAGAATTTGGGCTAATAGCGAGCATATGCATTTGTTTGATTACTTGATGTGAATTATTTGAATCTTTATGTTATTTATTGCTTCTTGAGTTGTGAAATAGAGGTACCTTTGGAGGGTATTTATATTATAGGGGACTACTAAGGTGGATTTAGAGACCTATATTATTCTTATTACTAATACTATATCTAGAAACAGTGTTACCAAGGAAGAGGGAATATTTCAAGATGTAAGTTTTCTAAGAGGCATGTCCTTTGTCTATTCTGTAAAGGGAGTGGATTGGATTAGCTGAGAGAGTTCAAGGTGTTAATTAAAGAAGACGGAATTACATGTTTAGTACTTAGAATACGTGAACGGAATTCGAAGAACTCCGTATATATGATCTATGTGATATATAGTAGTCTTTTGACACCTATAAGTGGTGAAAATATTAGTATGACATAAACTTTGAGTATTTTGACTTTTGAAAGTATTAAGATATTTTTACTTACGAGGAATTTATTTCTATTCTTTTCAGGATTACTTGAAAGAACATTTTCAAGGATAACACAGAGATGAGTATAGAACCTATGTTTGAGAGGATATTGGGAGAGACTGATGAGCAATACATTGCAAGATTGATTAAGATCCAACTAAGGGAGATGGAGTCAACGATAGATTTGGAGGAAGAGGTAAGGTTGATGAAATTCAATGAGACACTATAGCGGTGTTATCCACGGATGAACCAAAACACACCATCTAGTGGAGTTACAAGAATTGCATCTACTTCTGCCACACCATACACTGAGTGGAGGAGGAGGAGTGACCCATACTATATACCACCATTGCTGAGATTTGGGGAATCTATGACAGCTAGGAAGCTGGATTTTGAGAGTGTTCCCTATGTAGATGACTACATACGTTTGGAGGAGGATGAGGTAGTTGGAGAGTCTAAGCCATCTGAGGAGTACTTTGTGATGACCGAGCCGTCAGAGGTACATTTTGGAGAGTCTAAGCAATCTGAGGAGTACTTTGTGACGACTAAGCCATCTAAGGTACATTTTGACAAGATGTTTATAGTGTGTAGTTAAGGCACTAAGAACTGCTTCCCAAACGATATTTATAATCCTAACTAACAACTACTATGAAAGTAGCAATGGCAAGCTAAAGGTCGAACCACAAGAAAATAGGGAATACTAAGGTCTATTAAGTCTAAAACTACCTAAGTGAAGGATATTTTGGGGGTGTGAAATCAATATTCAATTTAGAGGAATTGAAATCTAAAAGCCCTAGCATAAACGTGATCAAGATCTACCCTAGGGTGTCAAAACACCAAGATCAATGCATAAAACACAATAGGAAACACAACTGCATGAACATCGTAATTAAACCCATAAATCATACTTTCACCCGAACCCTAGACAATGAACTACTCACTAATCATGGATTTAAAGAAAAAGTGATTAATAAAATTAAACATGATTAACAAAGCAATACAAATAGAGAGAAGAGATAGAAAGAAATATACTTGGATTAATTGAGCAATTGAATCTTCAATAAGAGTGCCAATGTGAAAAACAAAATTGAGAGTGTTTACAGAGATTAAAACTAAGTAATTATAGTGTAAGAGTCGAGTTAATACAAAGCAAAACGCAAAACCTATTTATAATATTCCAAAAATAAAAATGAAAAATCGGGAAAAACTGGAACTACAGGTCCACATGGGTGTGTCCAAAACGACACTGGCGTGTATGTAACAACCTGAAATTTACACAGGTTGAGTTTAAGACTAGAGCAATAGAACTTAAGAATAAGAGTTTTGAGTTATGTATCTCGTCGAGAATGAGATTATGTGATATGAGTTGTGATTTGAGGATATTTGAGGTTGATCTTTGCATTTATGTTTCAAAGTTTCGAGGACGAATCTTATGTTAAGGGGGTAGAGTGTAATAGCCTGAATTTTAACCAGGTTGAGTTTAAAGTAATTATATTAAGTTGTTCATATAGGATTATTGGACTCTAAGGTTCTAGATAGAAGATAGCTACTTGGAACTGTCAGTATACTAAGTTTCATTAAGGTTTTAGTGCTTAAAGTAGATTAAAATACTCTCCAGCACCACACGAGGACAAAAGTGGGTAAGATATACCATTCTTACTGGTTAAGAAGGTTTGGAAACCAATAAATAAGTTAGAGGGTCCTTAAGAGCCTTATTCATTAAGAGTGTGAAAATCGTATAGAGATCGCTTTATGGGTAGCAATGAACTTCCAGTTAAAGAGCCTTTTTGGGTTGAATTGAGCTCAGAACCTAACCAAACTTGATATATGACATTCTTGGGATGTATTAAGGTCAAAATGATCATTTATGCCCAAGAATTACGTTGCTCACTAAGGTAAAGTGCTCACTTAGTAAAAACTGGCTAGCTGAAATTAAAACTTATGATCAAAGAAAGCTGCTTAGCAGCTACTTAAGTGTCGATATCTTAAAACCCTTTGTATGAATGAAAGACAACACCTCAAGCTATCACCTCAGGCAAGAATAACCCAGAAAATCCAATAAACTGACCTTACCCAGATGAGCTTTCCCTCCCCTATTGATACCGCCATTAACCTGCTATAAATAGCAGTTTTGGGTTTTCGGTTCTTTTTTCCCAATTCTTCTTCTCAAGCACCTACGTTTTCTTACATATATCTCTTCTAGACATCCATACCTAGTTGTTCAAGCTTTTGTTTCAGCTTTTAAGCCTTAGGAAGGCGTAGAAAACTCCATAGAAACATCAAACAGGCTGCTGTAAGTACAGCCTTGCATCCCTCTTGCGTTTAAGCTAAGTTTTTCATATCTAAAAGCTTGTTTAAACTAATCCTTAGCAACTTTTGTAATCAGGGAAAGATGTAGGAGTAATTAATCATTTGGATTCAGGAGTTTACGTTGTGTTAAGAAGTCTAACTGAAGGTACACACTTAGTTTGTCTTTTAACCTAGAAATTCCTTACCTATAGTTAGGTGAATGTTTCTTTCTAGTGTTACAAATATGAAAGTGAGGCGTGAACATTCACCCGGGTTAGGGCGGGTAGTCCCTAACTGTTACCCAACTAGGAGGGGCAAAATTCTGGCGGAGAAGGACATGTCCAGGTTAAGTCTTGCAAGCAGAACATAAAAGGTGGGGTGACGACCCTAAACAGTTTGGAGACTGCTGGTACTGAGTACCCCTCTCCACTCGCGTTCATGCCAAACGATTCGATTTTATGAAATTATAGTAACTGAGTTAAATGTAAATACTTGTTATTATAACTACGTGTTATCTGTTAGTTTTCAAAATACACTTAAACTTGTATTTTCTATTATATAGTGTGTACTCAGCTTTGCTAATTATTTTTTCATTTCTGTGGCCTGTCACTTGGTGGGTGGCAGAGTTTAATTTTGATGCAGGTTGGTACAAGGATATATGATGAAGGGGTTTACTTTTGTAATAGACTTTACGTATTGTAAATTAAATAAAGACTTATATAGAATTACTTAGTTAAGAAGGTAATAGATTATGGAACTTTAGTTAGGTTTTGGTGAATGTAATTTAGCAGTTTCTATAAGAACAGGTTTGTAAGAACTAAGTGAAGTAATGAAGTTGTGTTTTGAGGTATTTCGATATTCTCTTTCTTATAGATTGAGAATTTTATGGTAATAGTCGAAATCTTATCTTAATGATGCTTCCATTGTGATTAGACTATTTGAATTAGTACTAGTACGGGTTTGGATTATTACAATGTAGACCTGATTCACTGCAATCAGAGTCTTCAGAAAGTATCTACTGTTTTCATGAAATACAGCCCACACGGTCGTGTTAAAATTGACACGGGCGTGTTGGCCTGACTTTCTCAAATCAGTGGGCAAGCAGCAGGAGCAGTGTCTTCGTGGAAAAAGCCCAACACTGGCCTGTTGAAGTCAGCACGGGTGTGTTGATGTCGACAAGGGCGTGTTGAAAACAAAACAGGCGTGTTGATTTCGACACGGGCGTGTGGAAGTCAACACGGGCGTGTTTAGTGTTGAAGTCAACAAGGGCGTGTTGACTTTTGGTCAGCAGACAACTCAACTTCAAACGATCATATCTCTCGTCTCTAATCGAAATTAAGCTTATGACCAGTCGTTGGAAAGCTATCGAAAAGAGTTAACACCTCTTACTAGAATTACTTTAATCCAATTTATGGATCAAAAGTTATGTCTGTTTGAGTTTAAAGTCCACAACTAGTCTTCTAATGATCAAATGACTTCAAAACCTGCTGCTTAGCCTGGAAATCATCCAAAAACGACTAAATAGATAATGAAAAGACAATATAACTCAAAGGTGATAAAAACCATGTAATGCTAGGATTAAATGCTCTAAACTACATACAATGACACTAAAAATGACCTACATTAAGCACAATAAAGTGCTTATCAAACTCCCCCAAGCTCGTCCCATTGCTTTTCCTCAAGCAATGCAAATCAAATACAAGGGAAAGAGTTCAATGACTGTTCACAATAATATGCATGCCAAAATAGAGAATAAAGACCTTTCAAACATTTTCATCAATAAATGCAAAACACTATCAAGTCTCAAAGTTTATAGCACAAGGAAAAGCAACCAATCTTACCGCAAGTTCTCCTCCAAGCTTGGCTCAGTCTTATGGATGGTAGCGTTCACTTTGGTCGTGCTCAAAGTCTCTCGTGTTTTTATATGGTTACAATGATCGCTCAAGGCTCAATTTCGTTGATTAAATCCTACCATAGGCTTGCATATCTTCTCACTCTCTGACAGGCTAAAGTCGTATCACCTAATCAAAGATAAACCTAAGTCCTCTAACAATGGTAGTCAAGGTAAGTAGGGTCGAATCCATAGAGAGACGGAGTTCTAAGTTAATATTCAACTAAAAAGCTACTTCAGACAAAAATCAGATAGAATTCAGCTGAACTAATAATTAACTACTAGAAAGTAATATAAAGATCGGAATTTAACTATGAATTAAAGGTCTAGGGAATTAGTTCGGTCCACCATGCTTATACCAATCAAAGGATCAAACAACTATCAGAACCTAGGTCGAGAATCGATAGATTAGAACACGTGTCAAGCTATGGTTAAGTCTCAACGTCCATAATTCAACATATGCAGCATGTTCACAAACATAATTAGAATTACTGGTGTGTACTAGGCCTCTAAAAGTAAGACGGATCTGTGCAAACGATTATTAACCTCAAGTAATCAAGGAAACTGCGCAATAACGTTAATTACTCAATAAGAACAAATCACACCATAACCTATCTCATCAAACCCTAGAAACTAATAATAATTCAAATAATCATGGTATAAACATGGTTTCCCTCTCTAACACCCTAGAAATTGAACTACTCACTCATAATTGAGTCAACAATAAACAATCTAATATAAAACCCTAATAATTGCATCATGAATGAATAAATAATTAGGCTAAGCAATTAGGAATAATAAAAGAGATTAGAGTAGAGAAGAATACCAATTGACGGAAAGCAAGAACTTTTATTGAAATTGAATAGGTTCAATCACCTTTAATCTAATCTAAGTTTTTAAACTAAGCTAAGAACAATGAGGAATAAAACTAGAGTCTAAAGCAGTAAAGAGATGAATAAAAGATGTAAAAGAGATCTCCCTAAATAATGAGGAAAATGGTATTTATAATACCCCCTCAAGTCTAATTAAAATCGGAAACAAAAGTCAAAATCCGCGTGAAAAGGTGCTAGACTCGATCGGGCCCGAGCACAGTACCCGATCGGTCCGAGGTACAGAAGTCATCAGCTTGCGTTTTGGGCTTTAGTATAGCAGCAGCGCAGCATCAGCTGAAATTTACGGCCCACCCGATCGGGCCCAAGGCATCCACCCGATCGGGCCAAGGTACAAAATGGCCCAGCGAAAGCGCCTCTACAGCAGCTCCAAAATAAGACGCACGAGCATCCGACCCGATCGGGTCTGGCAGGATACACCCGATCGGGCCTGGGCACATGTGTGCTCGCCCGATGGGATCGGGCACGCCTTGCCAGATCGGGTCCGCAACTTCTATACCCGAACAATGTAATTTTTCCCGATCGGGCCATTTTTGCCCGATCAGAGTATGGAAACCTCCTTTTTGACTCTTTGGCTCTCTAATCTTCACGTTTAGGGGTCTTGGGACCTCCTAAACTACCCATAAAGCTCGTGAGTCATCCTACGTGCCTCGTAACTTCTCGTAAAGCCGTGGTTGTTTCCAAATGGCTCGGGAATAAGGAGAAAACTCCCTAAAACCTTCTATTCAACACTAAAACACGAAACCACAACTATATACGATAGTTACCACAAAATAGCTCCCAAGAGCTCCAATGACGCACAAATTAGCTTGTAAATAAGGGAGAAAACTCTATATAAATACGTGATATCACTCTCCATCGCGTGAGACATCAGTTTTTTTCAAGAATCATAAGGACTTATCAAGGTTGTAATAAAGGCTAAAAGGTAAGGGTGTGGAGACATTTGGTAATTTGGTGCTAAATTGGGGAAAGTCAAGCTTCCTAATCCAACAAAATCTAAACAAATGCTAACCGAAAACCATCTAACTTTGTTACAACCACTCAACTAACCAATATTACCTCCTCTAATAGCATCTCCTAATCTGTCTTTATTAAGTACTAAGAACAAAACCACAATTTTTTTTGTTGGGATGTTTGATGTTCCTATTTTTTCTCTTTTCTAATGTTTTTTTCTTTGTTTTTCTCTTTTTTTCCTCTTTTCTTTTAACTAATAAGTAAGAGAGATAGGATATCAACAAGAAGTGAGAGGTGAACTCAACACAGAACGTGAGTTATAACCAAAACACATATCATACAACCAACTCAAATCACTATTAGAGCACTGAATCACAAGACATACTCCTCACCAATTTAGCTTCACAATCCCCTAGGTTAAGAAATCGGTAATAGGCTAAAGATGTGGTTAAACAAGAAAACAGGCTCAGGCTCACGAGGGTGACAAAGGATAAGATAATGTGGGTGGCATTTGGCAATGTAGTTCAAATATATTTGGAACGCCTCAATCTTATTCAAGAATCAAACTAGTCAATGCAATTTCAAGGAGAATCAATGCAAGTTCTAGAGAACATTCGTCAAGGAAGAGCATCACACAACAAGCAGATAAGACTGAAAAGATTTCAGTCTATAAGGCTGTAAAAAATTGTCTCACAAGGGGTATAACTACCAACATCGGTCGAGCCGCACAAGAGGGAGACCAATCATACCACAACCCATCGATTCCTTGGCCTACTAGAGACTATCAAGGCATTTCCTTTTTCAATTTTCAGGTCATCAAGAAAAACACATGCATACCAAAGGCAGAGTTCTATCCTAAATGCAATCTAAACATGACACTAATATATAACTAATGCAAATTATATGCAACTAATGCAAACTATAAGCAACTAATGCAAACTCTATGCAACTAATATATACATCCTCCCGCAAGCTAAACCACACAGTGTCCTCAATGTGAAAAGTTTAATGATCACAATATAAAGGGAGGTGAAAAATCTCGACTCACTAGTCGGGAGGAGGGTCGGAACGAAACCATGTGAGTCGAGCTTATCTCCTTAAGGTCATCAATCGAGTTCCCAATGACATCTTTATATATTTGCAATATCTTAATCAATTCTGGTATAGAGATGTCAGCAAGAGTCGAGTTGACAATAACAGGATAAGTACATGCATCATCAAGGAAAACATACTTAAGGGAGGGGTGAAGGGGTTTGAACTCTACCTTGGGAGGAGGCTTGGTACTCTCCTCTTTATCAACGGAAATGGCAAGGACCTCAAACTCCAACTCAAGTGTTTCCTCAACGGTAACGTTTTCGAGGAGCGTAGAAAACTATCCCACATCATCTATATCTAAGCTCAGCGCTTCAGTGATAGAGCTCATCATCAGTGTGAACTGCCCTCTAAAAACCTTCAATCTCACTCTCCACATGACTAACTCGACAAACCCTGTCAATCATTGACTTACTCAATGTCTTGGAGAACTCAAAAACAACCTTCCCATTGGGGACCCCCACGGTGGTAGTATCATTTATACAGTTTATCACGACGCCCAATGTCTTAAGAGCCTCCCTTCCAGGAATGAGAGGAGTTTCAGGATCTACCTCCATATCCATCAGCACAAATTCACAAGGCACAAATACATGCCCAACTTGAATTGGAACATCTTCCAACTCCCCATGCGGGACCCTCACAGTTTTATCCGCCAATTGAATGGTCTTCCTCAAAGGAAGAAGAGGAAAGTGAAGGTGCTTCACTTTGGAAAGAGGCATCAAACTCACACTTGCTCCCAAATCGACCAACGCACCTTTATGCTCAAAGTCACCTATCTTCACAGGCAAGGTGAAGCTTCCAGGGTCTCTTTCCTTCTTGGGCATAATGCGTTGCACTAGAGAAATCACTTGGTATAGCAATGTGATGAGTTCATCTTCTAGCTTCCGTTTGTTGGAAAGGATCTCCTTCAAGAACTTGGCATAGGCCGACATTTGTGACATGGTCTGAAGGAATGGAATGTTAATCTAAAGGATCTTCATGAAATTAAGGAACTTAGTGAATTTGTCGCTCAACTTCCTCTCCACCAACCTTTGAGGATATGGGATTGGTGGCACATAGGTCTTAGGTGGAGGAGGTGTTGACAATGGAACTTTGTCACCAACTTGTTCATGAGTTTCCATATCTTCTCTTCCGTTCTCAGCAACAACCTCCCTCTCATCTTCCTCAACTTGTTTTCCTTCTCAACCACCTCAACTTCAGTTTCTTCACACTCATAAGGCATCTTGGGGCCCTCATAGTTCGATCCTGACCTCAAATGATGGCTTTGGCTTAATGTAGTTTAGGGTTGGAAATAGGAATGGGTTGGCTTGGTAGTTGATTTGCAGGGTAAGAAGGGTTCTTCTCAGCCACTTGAGCTAATTGGATCTCAAGCATTTTGGTGTGAGATTGTATCTCTTAGAACCTTTGATCATGGCTTTGAAGAGCTTCGTTTTGAAGCGCAAGGGTCAGGGTGATGGTTTGGAGTTGTTGGAGAATTTGGGAGGTAGGGTCGGAGGATGGAGTAGGTTCGGGATTTGGTTTAGGAAATGGGGGATTTAGAGGGGCTTTTTGAAAATTGGATCTTTGATGAGGAGCTTGATGAACATTAGAACCTTGAGAGGAGGACCCACCTTAATTGTAGCTGTGGTTGTACCCTTGTTGAGGTTGATTATAGATTTGTTGAGGTGGATTCCAACCTTATTGAGGTTGGTTGAAGAATTTATTATAACCTTGAGGTTGGTTGTAACGTTGTTGACGTTGTTTCCAACTTCCTTGTTGATTGCTTTGATACCCTTTGTTACCTTGATAACTCTCTCCTCTAGAATTCATTGCCGCGACATGCTCCGACTGATATCCTCCATAATAAGAGGTAACGTGATTTGTACCACCACATATGTCACAAGAGAAAGCATTTACTTGTGAGGGACTTGATGATGCAAGGGTGATCTTAGAGAGTTTCTTGTCAAGTTGATCCATCTTTGCTTGAATTTGATCCATTGGGTCCAACTTAAACTTGTCACCCTTCTTAGGTGGAGCACCTCTCCTTCTTCCACCCCATGAGTAGTTCTTTATCACTTCTTTTATAGGGGACTCAAGTTGGTCTGGAGGGTCTTAGAAAGTTGACCTCCCGCTCAAGCATCAAGGTTTGCACGTGACATAGGGTCAAGACCATCATAAAAGAACCTCTGAGTAGATTTTTATTGAACTCATGGTGAGGGAATGAATAAATCAACTCCCTAAACCGTTCCCAAGCCTCCGCAAGTGTCTCATCACATTCTTGCTCAAATGAGGAGATCTTCCTCCTAATATCTCCAGTTTTCGACTCTAGAAAATAGATCTTTAGAAAAGCCAATGTAACTTGCTCCCAAGTAGTGAGGGAGTGAGTGGGCAAGCTCTTGAGTCAAGAATTTGCCTTTCCGGGAAGAGAAGACCAGAAGAGATGCATCTTGATATAGTCTGAAGAGACATCATTTGTTGTTCGCATAGCACAAATCTCCAAAAACCGATCAAGATGATCAAGTGGATCCTCATCCGACCCTCCACAAAATTGCTCTACTTTCACCATCCGTGTGAACTGAGGGTGAATACTAAAATTTGTAGTGGTTGTGGGGAGTCGAATTCCATCTTGTAAAAAATAGGACCCCGGATTTCTGAAATCACTGAAAAGATATGCATTATCGTCACCCATGTCTGATTTACTTTCAATTGTTGAACTTGAGATTAGTGAAGCTGGTGCTGGACCCAAGGTCAACCGTTTCGAACCTCCCCGAAGCTTTCGTAAGGTGCGATTGATATCCGGATCTAAATTTAAGATGGGTGAATCGTGAGCTCTCCTTCTCATGTAACAAAATAAAGCTAAGCAGAGGGTTAGCGAATAACAACACAATCTAAAATAAAACAAAAATCACTTAAGCAATACTAAACTCAAGTAAACTTTAATCAATAATTTACCAAATATCTCCACACCTTTACCTTTAGCCTTCATTACAACCTTGATAAAGTCTTCATGATTCTTGAAAAGAACTAATGTCTCATGCGACGGAGAGTGAGAAGATATACAAGCCTGTGGTAGGATTTAATCAACGGAATTGAGCCTTGAGAAATAATTGTAACCATATAAACACATGAGAGACTTTGAGCACGACCAAAGTGAAAGCTACCATCCATATGACTGAGCCAAGCTTGGGGGAGAACTTGTGGTAAGATTGGTTGCTTTCCCTTGTGCTATAAACTTTGAGACTTGATAGTGTTTTGCATTTATAATGAAAATGTTTGAAAGGTCTTTATTCTCTATCTTGGCATGCGTATTATTGTGAGGAGTCATTGAACTCTTTCCCTTGTATTTGATTTGCATTGCTTTAGGACAAGCAATTGAACTAGCTTGGGGGATTTTGTTAAGCACTTTCTTCTGCTTAGTTGTAGGTCATTTTTAGTGTCCTTGCATGTAATTTAGAGCATTTAATCCTAGCATTTTTAGAGAATTTAATCCTAGCATTGCATGGTTTTTATCACCTTTGAGTTATATTGTCGCTTCATAATCTGTTTAGCTGTTTTTGTTAGATTCCAGGCTAAGTAACAGGTTTTTGACGTCATTTGATCATTGAACGGGTAGTTGTGGACTTTTGAACTTCAAACTTACATAAATTTTGACCAATAAATTGGATTAAGGTAATTCTAACAACAGGTGTTAGCTCGTTTCGATAGCTTTCCAACGACTAGTCATAAGCCCAATTTCGATAAGAGACTGAGAGATTTGATCGTTGGAAGTTGAGTTGTTCAATGACCAAAAGTCAACACGCCGTGTTGACTTCAACACGCCTACGTTTACTTTAACACACCCGTGTTGGGATTTCATGAAATTCAGCCAACACGAGCGTGTCAAATCGACAAACAAGCGTGTTGGCCTGATTTTCTCAAATCAGTGGGCTAGCAGCAGCAGGACTGTCTTTATGAAAAAGCCCAACACGGGCGTGTTATAGTCAACACAGGCATGTTGACTTTTGGTCAGGGGACTGCTCAACTTCAAAAGATCATTTATCTCTCGTCTCTTATCGAAATTGGGCTTATGACCAGTGGTTGGAATGCTATCCAAACGAGCTAACACCTGTTACTAGAATTACCTTAATCCGATTTATGGATCAAAAGTTATGTCAGTTTGAAGTTCAAAAGTCTACAACTAGTCTTCCAATGATCAAATGACTTCAAAAACCTGCTAGTTAGCATGTAAATCATTTAAAAACAACTAAACAGATAATGAAGCGACAATATAACTCAAATGTGATAAAAACCATGCAACGCTAGGATTAAATGCTCTAAACTACATGCAAGGACACTAAAAATGACTTACAATTAAGCATAATAAAGTGCTTATCAGGTACATTGTGAGGAGTCTAAGCCTTCTAAGGAAGTGCGTATGGCGGATGTTGTTGAGGAGGAGGGACCATTGCTTGAGGTTCCTGTCCATTTGAAGATCCAAGAGGAAATTTACTTGAGTGAGGACGATGAGCATGACACTGTCTTGTATAAGTTAGTGCCTTTACAGACTATTGATAAGGATGAGGATGTGGGGATTTACCTAGTGGATGATCCTGAGGAGGAGGTTAGGATGTATGAGGTCTTAGAGGCCCCACCTATTGCTACTATGATTGAGGTATCGTCTGACGGGGAGGTGATGTCCGTGAGGAGCGATGACCCTGACTTTGATGTTCGAGGATACCGTGAGAGAGGCAACTTCATAGACTCCATCTTACCTTGAAGATGCACGAGCCAAGACTAGCGTTTTCTTTTGCTCAAGTAGTAGTAGCTTTATGTACTCTTATATTTTCGTAAGTATTTCAGAATAAGGAAACTTTGTTCCATTTTCGCCTAAGGGGCACATGCTAGACGGAATTTAGAGGGAATTATTTTCTTTCTTAATTTTGTTACGACTATGTTCGAACGTAATTATTTTTATTAATCTGTTTAAAACTTTAAAGCCCAATGAAAAATAAGAAAAGTTGTCAAAACAAATCTTTTTAATGAGTCTAAGCGTACCTGCATGTCGCACTTCCTCCCTATTCTATTATTCTGATTTTTGATGCCCCGCTCTCCACCTTTTACCTCTTTAAAAATTAATTTAATATTCTCAACCTTCCTCTCTCTGAATTAAGGCCCTAGTATAGCGTGTAAAATCACATATTTGCAGTACTCTATGAGTGAAAACAAGCGGCAGACTAGACTGGTAGGCGTGGTAGCACTATTGAGTTGAAATTACTAAAAAAAGGCACTTTAATGCTTCTACCTAGCAATTGGTTATTGATCCAACTAGCAATTACTCCAAAAAAACTGCGGAGTTGAACAAACAATATTTATAGTAGTTTTGTTCTTTTGCTGAATTGTATTGTTTGTTGCTCGTTATGTAATCAACTGGCCTTGACATTTTTTTGGCTTTCAATATTTGATTTTGTAACAAAAGTGAAATTGATTTTAGCTTTTTAAGCATATTCATATAGCCGCATAGACATCAATAAGAAAAAGGCCACTCAATTTCCCCTTCAATTATTCGATTAATCAGGTATGTTTTTTTTCCAATTACACTAGATTGAAATCTTTGATTTTTATTTTTGTTTGAGGGGTGTAACCATATAATAATAATTTATTGTAGAGATTCATCTATACAATTGTTTTATTTTATATTCTATCGTTGAATTTATGACACTATAATATTTGTTGATTCCAAAGTAATTGGTTTATTTGAACAAAATTTTGGTTAATTATTTCTAACAGTGTCAATCAAAATTGTTTAAATTTTTTTTATAATTTCAGGCCAACAATTATGAATACACAAAAATCAATCACCTCATTTTTTAAAAGGAAAGAGCCGAAAACAACTTAAAATAATGAAGGTACAACCCCAATCAATGAAGATTCTACTCCCATAACAAAAAATGATGAGAATCGAGCTTGGCAAGTTAGATATAACCTCTTTAGAGCATGATCCATCATTACGTCCGTAAATTTGGAATTATCCGTTAAGAAACAAAATGAAATAAGAAGGGCTTATATAAAATTGGGGCCCTATCAACCTCCCTTGCCCAACTATCCTTTTTTCGGGTCCTGAAAAACATTGACGTCGATTTCAAGCCTCTTGGTTTGAGAAGTTTCCAGATTGGCTGGAATGTTCGCCTTCTAAAGATGCTACATTTTGTCTACCTTGTTATTTGTTTGCGTAACCCAATGCTCGTTTCCAAACATTTAATACGATCGGTTTCCACACTTGGGAAAAGGTCAATGATGGAAATTGATGTGCTTTCCTTGGTCATGCTGGTAAAGGTCCATAAACTATACACAAAAATGCAGTTCAATGTTATAGAACTCTTCTGAACCAAGAAGAGCAAATTCCTCTTTTTTAGTGAAAGGAAAATCGAGCAGAATCGGTTGCGTCTTAAGACATGCATTGATATTCTCCGCTTGTTAACACTACAATCTTGTCCTTTAAGAGGTCATGACAAGTAAAAATATTCAGAGAACCAGGGAACTATCTTGAATTCAGAATAATGTTGGTCTCATATAATAAAGATGTTTCAAAAACGATAAGGCAAGCTCCCTATAATTCCAAGTATGTTTCTTCTTCTATCCAGAAAGAAATTCTTCATATTATTGCTAGTAAGGTTCGCACGACAGGAAATAGGAGATTCTAAATATTGTATTATTCTTGACGGGGCTCATGATGAGACCAAACGGGGGCAAATAGGTCTTGTTTTAAGATTTGTTGACAAAGGTGGGTCAATTAGGGAGAGATTTTTCGACCTTAACACGTTCCAAATACTCCAACAGCAACACTGAAAAGGGAGTTGTGTTCAGTACTGGCTCGACGTAATTTAGCTGTTGAAAATATTAGTGGACAAGGGTATGATGGTGCTAGTAACATGAGAGGTGAGTGGAATGGTTTGCAAGCATTATTTCTTTCTGAATGCCAATATGTTTATTATGTTCATGGTTTTGCTCACCGGTTACAACTTGCATTGGTTGCCGCTTCTAAAGATGATAGTCCTATACATTAATTTATTTCAAAATTGACTTTCATTATCAACGTTATTGGTCGATCTCCTAAACGGCTTGATGTAGTGCAAGCAGCCAAACAGCTGAGATTAAATTATTATGTATGGGTGAAATAGAAAGCGGTAGAGGAGCTAACCAAATGGGTACTTTGAAAAGAGACAAAGATACACGTTGGGGTTCAGATCTTTATTCCATTCGTAGCTTGATCACATTGTTTGATGCAATAGTCTCTGTATTTAAACAAATAGTGGAAGATAAGTCTTGTATTTTGATTTGGCATTCATTGCACATCTGATGGAATAAATCCTGGGAATAGAAGATGTTCTCTGTTAAGATTTACAACCAAAGTCTCAAGATATTGTAAATGTCGTGGAATTAGTTGCTGCAAGTCAAAGAATAATCCAGGATATGAGAGAAGATGGATGGGAAAAACTTCTAGAATCAGTTGAACTCTTTTGTCATCAACGTGATATTATTGTACCTAATATGGATGTTCCTTATGTAGCTTGCATAGGTCGAGCACGTAATCAAGGAGATCAAGTTACAATGGATCATTCTATCAGGTTGCAATATTTTTTGGCACTATTAACAAACAATAAATACAAGAACTGAATCGCAAATTTAATGAGAAAGCATTAGAGCTCTTATCTTTGTCATCCTTATTAGAGCCTAGAGATGGGTTTAAAATATTTGACAATGACAAAATTTGTATGCTTGCATAAAAGTATTACCCTGTGGATTTTACTGAACAAGAATGGCACAATCTGAGATATCAATTGTGACACTTCAACTGTGAAGTAAGAAATGATCTATATTTTAAAAACCGTGCAAGCGGTTTGTGAACAATTGGCTCAAACAAAGAAGTCAAGTGTATACTCTTTGTTTGACTAGCTAATACGTCTCATATTGACTTTACTAATATCTACAACTACCACAGCGAGCATTTTCAACCATAAAAATAATGAAGACAAGATTGCGTAACAAGATGGAAGATGAGTATTTGGCAGATAGCTTAGTTATATATATAGAAAGAAAATTTTCAAAGGCTTTTTGTAGAAAGTATGTAATTGATTATTTCAAATTGTTGAAAGAGCGTCGAGCATTACTTTAATTAGCATAGTTAGAATGAGATTATGACACTAAGCTAGTTTTTTTACGATATATTTTAACAGTTTATCTTAAATTATTTGGTTTTTTTTTACATTTTTATATTAATTCTAGTTATATACTCGTAGTTATAATTGTTATACGAAATATTTTTTTGGCCCCAAATAAAATTTTCCTCGAGATCTGCCACTACATCTAGCGCAAAACAAGTCACCTACATACACAAAAGTGGAGAGCCTTCTGGTTGAGGGAGTTTGATAAAATCTTTACCATAGTTAATGGCCCTGAGGGTACTATTTACAGGATGACACTAACTATTGGTGGGTAAACGCTAGAAGTACTTACCTAGGGGAAGATGAGTCTGGAAACCTTACGCTTGGGGAGGGGACTGTGAGGAAACCCTTTGGATGGAGAATATTCAAGGAAGCTATTGTGATTTTTATGAGGTTTTTTATGTTTCATAAATAAAGTTGAAAACTTTATTATTCGAATTATTAAAAATCTGATTTTTATTTGTTGTGATTATAAAGTATAATTTCAGATTTATTATTTATTTCTGAAAGTGAGTTTTCAGTATGAAAGTAATAGTATTTGAGGTTTGAAAGCCTAGATTTATAACAATTATATTAAAGGTTGTTAAAGGATTGAACTTTAATGTTTTTAGAGTGTTTTAAAACGGGTTTTGAAGAGTTTTAAAATAAATTATATTCCTGTGAATTAATTAGTATATTAATTCATTGTTGTATTATTGTTTTGGTAGACAGAGAATGTACTTTAGGCGACTTCTAGAATTCTAAAGTGGCCTCTCACTTTGTCTACACAAGGTATGTACATGTCCTTATGTTTTAGACTAGTATCCTGACCTAAGGATTAGGATTATGTATAGTATCATGTATAGGGAACCCTTTTATGGTTCATACGTGGCTATTGAATTGAAATTACGTGTTGTTGAGCATGTTAATTGCCTTTATGTTTTATTACATGAATGAATGGATGTTTGATTCAAGCATGTTTGGGAAGAGAAGTTTATTATTAATTCACATGAGGGATTAATAATATTTTATTATTGGAGTATGGATTTTGGTATTGGTCCCCTTAGTGGATATTTTATTACTTTTCAAAGGCAGAGGAATTTTTGAGTAAGTTGGATTATTATTGATTATGGTTATTTTACTACTTTGCAAAGACCGAAGGCTTTGTAGGGTATGTATATTTATTGTCATTGGACATTCGATTGTTGATTTAAGTCAACAAATAAATGTGGAGGATTAATTCTTGGTCAATTGGAATTGTTTGATCACTTATTTAATCCTAAGATAAAAGAGGAATATTTTTTATATTCATGTTATGTGTTGGTTCTCTATTTAGAGTCCAACATTGAATAACTTACTAATACTTAAAGTGGAAGTGAATAGCAATAGCTTTAGACTTGTGCACGTCTGAAGTTCTGGACTAGTATGAGTTGGAGTACATGGTGGTAGCACATGGCTTTTCTTGGGGTCGGATTGATCATTGTACCCTAATTTTATTTCTAAAGGTTCCTCGATATCGTTGGTCAAGGGGTTAGGGAGTCACGCCCGTAACTCGGTCTTTCATTTTGAAGACTGGTTTTGGTTGGACAACTGGATCCATTGTCTATTCAATTTACTAATGATTATCATGTTGTATGTTTTGTGGAATTGAAGTCTTATTGTAAAAGCTGAAGTCTTGAGGTATATTTATTGATTTTATTTTGGTTGTCCATTAGTATCATGATTAGGTTTCGTGTTTTATTCTATATATGTATGTACTCAGCTTTGCTGATTACGTGCTTTT
This sequence comes from Patellifolia procumbens, assembly GCA_947645195.1. Classification (NCBI taxonomy): domain Eukaryota; kingdom Viridiplantae; phylum Streptophyta; class Magnoliopsida; order Caryophyllales; family Amaranthaceae; genus Patellifolia; species Patellifolia procumbens. The sequence continues at coordinate 3,777,200 of CANSGD010000406.1, forward strand.
CTGTGTGTCGATCATGGTTGTGCCTATTTGATGAGACCATATTAGTCGTGTATTTAGAGCATTTCAGAGTTCGTTTGGTAGGGGTTTAGGCCTTGAGAAGCGGAGTTTCGGATATATTAGCCAAGCTATGGTAAATAGAGAAATGAGATGGTTCCTGTGCATTAGAGGTGTTTTAGGGACATTTGGAGACTTTATATTGTTTTAACCATTTACAGGTGGATTCCTTCCCGTGTTCGTGGTTCGTTCGATAAAGAAAGTAAACAAGTTCGTGATCATTATATTTCGGTTCTCGATCGTGGATGTCTAATGACGATTCCGATTCAAGCAAGAGTGTATGTGTGTGAGCACGTGTTGTGGTTGTGAAGCGGGTATTTTGTAGGAGGATCGTGTGTGAGCTCGTAAGCAGCCGTAAACCTTCGTAAGCCAAGAGTCACAAGCCAAGCCTAGCATGGCACAACCCAGCAGCTTCGCGCACCCCAAGCAAGCTTGTGCGCAGCCAGCGCATCATACGCAAAGCAGCAGCCAGCGAGCAGGAATCCTGCGCGACACGCGCGCCTCGTGTGCCTAGCGTCCCAGCACCAACTCCGCAACAGAAACTACACGCATCCAACGCACTTGCCGTGCCCGACTCGCGCATATCGAGTGTTGTAGGCGGACGTGCGATTTGTCGAGTGTCTTGTGTTTAATAGCTTAGTTTTTATGTTTTATTTTCTATAACTTTCATTATCATTCATCATTAGCTTTAATTTAGAACACTAATTAGAGAAAAGCACTCTTTTTCCTCTCTCTAATCCTTCTATGCTTTAGATTTTTGTTGAAGATTTGTAGAATTGCTCTATGCCGATCGTAGCGTAATTCGCCTCTTGAGAACGGTGATCTAATCTTCGGTTAGTTTTATTGTGAGGATTCTTGTATGAACAATAGCTTAGTTATAATATTGATTTTTATTTGAATATGATTGATTGTTTGATTGCTAGGAAGTACAACTAGTTTATCTTTTCAAATGATTTATTGCTATAACATAGAACGTTGTCGATTCGATTGTTCTTTGTTTAGGAGTAGCAAACTAGGGTTTAACTTGGGGTTTAACTTGGAATCTGATTGTTCTTGTTATTTCCTAGTGAATTCATTATTTCCAAATTGAATAATTACTCTAGTGATTATTGTTTGGCACATATTTTCCTAGGCCTTTGATGTTCTTTAGAATTAAACCTATATTGCTGATTCGATTAGGTTGTTCTATAGGTTAGTTATTCTATTTGCAAATTCGGGTAGTTTAATTAATCTTTAGAGGAAAGTGGGATTAAATTCTCAATCTATGTGTGATTCGACCCTACTTGCTTTCTTAGTTATTAGTTTTGACCTTTTAATCTGAAAACCCCCCTTTTAATGTCTTAATTACATACTTTGGTACCTAAGTCTCTTTGGTTCGACCCTACTTGCCTCCTACATTAATTGTGTTGGAAATTCGGTTTATAAATATTATCTTTGGTAAACGCGTGCGACCGCGTCCCACCACTATTGATCCTATGATGACCCTTCATTGGCTAGCAGTTTTCAATTGAGTATTTGCCTACAGGTTTGGAAAGCATGATGCATCGTCTCAATCACTCATTTGGGACTTGGGAAGCGTTGTTGAGAATCATTTTATTACTTTAATTGATTCTTACCTCTACGTTACTTTAATTAAGTTGTTTTATGGATTATTTATTTTAAATGCTTTAAAATGGTTTTGAATTATCTTTCGAGGTTTGGATTATGATTTGACAATTATGTATGTCTTCAGTATTTATTAAAGTTTTATTTAATGTTTTTATGCTGCAATACTCTGAGTAAGCCGATACGTTTTCACACTGGCGATAATGCCTTGATAATTCTCAGTTTTAGTTCATATATGTTTTATAAAGGGTAAAATTTTGAAATAATACCTTTTATGTAGGTGATTTTGTGAACTAGTACCTTATATATTTTTTTGTGAAATAGTACCTTAACTTGTTTAAAACCCTTAAAATCAGTACTCTAGTTAAAAACTCCGGCCAATTTAGTCTATTTTCCGGCTGTTGTCCTATGATTAATCTCGGTTTTTAGAGCGTGTATTACACACATCTACTTTCAATTTTCATATTTACCTTATCATCTTTCACTTTCCCTTCTCTCTCCTCATTCATCTTCTTCTCTCTTCAGTAACTCAATCATTTCCCTCTTCCTCTCTTTTCAGTAACTCTGCAGCCTAGAAGTTTCATCTTCCTCTCTCAATTTCAGCAACCCTGGCCTTAGCTCTTCAATTTCAGCAACCATCTTCAACTTATCATCTTGGTGCCTATTCACTTCTCGCTTCAACATCTGACATTGAGATTGAAGAATTATCTTCTCCAACACCAACTGATTAATTACATCCTTCTACCAATCAACACTACCTTCATCAGTCCACTAAAAAAATTCACAGCCTCGATGACCCGTTTCATAATCATGAAATTTACAAGCAAGAAACTTCCTCTCCGGTTTGTCAATTGTCCATGACCTTGTTTCGGCAAGTGGCACACCACAACTGCATTTTTTGGGATGTTTATGGGGTGAAGATGTTGATCTAGAAGTAGACATGGCTGCATACAAGAAACAATGAATAATTTTCGTATTAGAATTTTCAAAATCTGGCCAAACATTTCCCCCATTCTTCATATTTCATTTTAAGAGAATAATAGAGTCCTACCAAAATTATAGAGTAAAAGATAAAAAGAAGTAAAATGGATTACCTTAGAGCTTCACAAGAACCCTAGTTTTTGCACCTTCAGACATACCTTCAATGTCAAAGTGAGAGTGAGAGTATGTTATATTGACAAAAAAGATGTTAAAAGAGGGAGTGAAAGTGAAAGTTCACTGCCCTCCTACATGTTTGTAATACACTCTCTAAAAAGGGAGGGAAATCAAAGGTCAACAGCCGGAAATAGACTTAATTGGCCGGAGTTTTTAACTAAGGTATTGATTTTAAGGGTTTTAAACAACTTAAGGTACTATTTCACAAAAAAATCATAGAAGGTACTAGTTCACAAAATCACCTACATAAAATGTACTACTTCACAATTTTTCCTTTATAAAGTGAGAATTGTTGGGCTGTTACAATACTACTCCCTCTCAAATGTTTAAATCTGAGAAAACCAAACTCATTGGCTGCCTCATCAACTCTGACACTCCAAGTCAAGCACTTTATTTTCAACATATTCTATAGTATGAGAGCTTTCAAGCCATTTCTTGGAGTCCATACTCTCCAAAGAATCTTTGTATCTAGTAGTGTCATACCTTTCTAATATCGTTATTTCAGATTTTTCCATCAAAAGGAAATCAACAAATTTCCTTGGTGGAATGGTGATCCTACTAGATCTACATTGGGTAACAACTCAAGAAGAGGTGTTAAACCTCGTCCTTTTGTTGCTTATCTCGAACTTCTTTGAAATGTATATTTCTCCCTCTTGTCTTCTTTAAAACAAACTCATTTTTCCACGAAGACACCATCACGAGAAACAAACACTTTATTTTCACTAAGTTTGTAGAAATGATGACGCTTTAAAAAACATTTAAGGAACGGTTCCTGATCATATCTCATACGAAGTCGTATCTATTACTTTGGATGGAACCCTGTTGAGTGTAAACACACCGGAATCTGGAAAAAATCTCCAGACGGAGATAGAGAGATCAGCAAGAATGTAGGTCTGACTTATAGTGCACGAGGTGAACATATCTATATGTACTTACATCATCAGCCAAAAAGTAATGAAGTAATTATACCTTATAATGTATATCTTCTTAAATCTCAACACTACCCATAACCAATAATTAAATAAACTTATTAAGAATCTCAGGTTGGTTAGGTTAGAGCAGCTCAATGCGTATGCATCAGGCACATTGCAAGAAAATAATTAGGGGTCATATATATTTGAAACCTCCTCGAATCTAACATGAATCCACTTGAGGGGTCACATTTGAAATATTGATGAATCTAATATGACTCCACTTGGCTATATTTTACCTACGTAGAAATAATAAAAGGAGATCGAAGTGGAGAGCATGAATAAAAATCAATATGAAACAACTGAAAAAGCAGAGGTGAAACATAATATGTAAAACAAGAAAAAAGGAATGATAAAAACTAACAAGGAAACCACTTTTTATAAGTAGGGTATATATTATATATACATGCAAATAAGAAAAAGATGAAAGGTTAAAAGAGAAAAGACGGAATTACTACAATGTTTGACTTATATTGACTTTATTCCCCTTTTTATATAAGTAGATGATACGAAAATCACATAGCGTAAAACTTTAATGGTGGTAAGCTCCTTAAAATTCCGTTCTTGTGGTTAAAATTATCATTTTAAAGTTAAAACCCTACTAAGAAAAACAAAAGAAAACATAGGATATGAAATTATGTAGTTTAAGTGTTAAATCGTTTCACACCACCACGCTAGCTAGCAGTTAATATATGGAAAATTTGTGAAGAACCCCCTACAACTTTCCAGTTTTTGTGAATAACCCCCAGCAACTTTATTCTGCAAAAATAAGCCCCAGGAACTTATAAAAATTATAGGATGCACCCCCTAAACCCTGACGCCGTTAGAATCCTCCGTTAAGTAGGACCCACTTTATTCTTCCCTCCCAAAAACTCTTTAAAATTACTTTTCTACCCCCCAATTAAACCCCAACTGATTTTCCTCTCCCTCCTCCCATTTTCCCACCTTCAATCTCTCTCTTCTTTCCTTCCCATTTTCCCACCTTCAATCTCTCTCTTCTTTCCTTCCCATTCCCACCTCCAATCTATCTCCTGTTTCCTTTATTTTCTGTCATCTTCTTCCTCTCCTCTTCACACATTACATTTTCATTTCTTCCTCTCCTCCGTTAAGTGGGACTGGATTTATAAGGTGACATAGTGGTCTGATTAGTGTTGAATTCACTAATCTACTTTGCTTTCGAGCTACAGAAGGCTTCAGAAAAAAGCTTTATATCACTCGTTATAGTGGTAACCAGTACACAACACCACATGGACCACTGGATCACTTATCTTGTGTTAATCTGGCTAGGTTCTTATATAGATAACATTATAACACCACAGTTAAAGTCTGTAGTTCCACATTAACACCGTGGCCTTAATTTAATCCAAACGACTGCCACAACAAAACTGTGGTATGTTACAACTGTATCACTAGTATAATATTTGTTTGTACATCAAACACTTGCTAATCCAAAATAAAAAATGTTAGAATTATTATGATCACCCTCTTCTATTCACTTGTATATTAATTATCTTCATGAATAAGTTCTATGTATGTGATCACTTTTCCATAATTTATGTGACTGCCAAACTGTAATTTGTTAAATCTAAACAGATTGAAGGATCCGTTGCTGAGGGATCAGCAAAGTCGGATGAGGAGTATGATGAACAAGATAATGGTTACAACGATGAGGAGTACACAGATAACTCATCAAAATTCTTAAAAAATAACAACAAAGACGATAAAATTCCTCCAACACTTGACATGTTTTTGAGAGCCCAGGGTGAGCCGTTATCTGAGCAGAATTGGTCGAAATGTTGCTTGCTGGAGGGGAGAAATGAGATGACGATCATGCCGTCAATTAACTGGTGTGAAGAGGAGAGGAATTAACTTAGGCAGCCAACAATTTATTTACAATGTAATTGAACAGAAATGAAAATGGTGTGAAGAGGAGAGGAAGAAGATGACAGAAAATAAAGGAAAGAGGAGAGAGATTGGAGGTGGAAATGGAAAGGAAAGAGGAGAGAGATTGAAGGTGGGAAAATGGGAGGAAGGAGAGGAAAATCAGTTGGGGTTTAATTGGTGGGCAGAAAAGTAATTTTAAAGAGTTTTTAGGAGGGAAGAATAAAGTGGGTCTAACTTAACGGAGGATTCTAACGGCGTCAGGGTTTAGGGGTGCATCCTATAACTTTTATATGTTCCTGGGGGTTATTTTTGCAGAAAAAAGTTACCGGGGGTTATTCACAAAAACTGGAAAGTTGTAGGGGGTTCTTCACAAATTTTCCTTACTATATTGCTGATAAAGGGATAAAAAGAGCAAAGTTATGAAATGGACAAAGACATAATTTGCTAACACGTCAAAATAGATTAATCTAATACAAGACCGATGGACATGAGATGAAACCAACACTATGCCCACAATTATCGTGAAAGTATGTATTTGGGTAAACATCATTTTCTTAGAAGAAATATGTCCTTGAAAATTTTTGCAATTACTAAATATAAATAGCAATATGATTATAGATATTATAAGTTAATTATTTTAGTAATTATATTTACTTGATAGAGAACAAATATCGATTAGTAAGCCAATACGATTGGGCCTAAAACTAGAATAATTAATCCTATAAGGTCACACTTTCTAACACTGATTAAATGAGAATTAAAAACCCAAGTTGGGCCATTTGTAGACAGGCCAATTAGTAGGATTATGGTTGATCTTTCACATTTATATATTGTTTTAGGTGCATTTAGATTGCATTTAGAACTCCTTTTAGAGCATTTAGGTGCATAATGACATGAATTTACATAAGTTATGCTCTACTACTCTCCGTTTGTGTGTTTCGATGATTTTCAGTTTAATTTGATGCAAATTGATTATGATTACATAAAATGAAGCCTATTAATCATTGAGCATAAAGGAAGCTTGCACAAGGATCACAATGCATCCGTTAGGGAGTTGGAATGAAGCAAAGAGTTAGTGAAAGAAGTGCCAAAACTGACACATGTTCACTATTTTGATCATAACTATTGATATAAAATTTATAATCAAGAAATTTAAATTGGGCTAGATTCTAGACTTCAAGAGCTTTCCAATGATAGGTCACACGCCCCAATCGGACTTTTGGTTTGAGAGATACGGCTTTCGCAAGTTGATGCATAATTGCAGTTTATCCACCCGATCGGGCCTGATGCACGAACAGCTCGTTTTCCAAAATTCTATCTTTTTCTATTCGTTTTTAATTAGATTTTGGGACTATTATAAATACCTATCCTTCATTATTTGTAGAGACACCTTTTTATTTTGTTTTCATTTTCATAGTTCTTAGCTTAAGTTTAGAGAGTTTTATTAGATTAAATACATTAGATTAGTTTCAAAGGTAATGAACCTCATATTTGATTTCAATAAAAGTTATTGCTTTCCGTCAATTTGTATTCTTCTCTACTCTTAATCTCTGTAATTGTTTCTTGATTGCTTAGTTTAATTATTTATTCATTCATGATGCAATTGTTAGGGTTTCATATTAGATTTATTATTGTTGGTTCAATTATGAGTGAGTAGTCTAATTTCTAGGGATTCAGGGAGAGAAGCCATGTTTATACCTTGATTACTTTTCAATTGCTATTAGTTTCTAGGGTTTAATGAGATTGGTTTGGTGTGATTTGTTCTTTGATGAGTAATTAATGTTATTGCGCAGTTTCATTGATTACTTGAGGTTAATAATTGTTTGCACAGACCCGTCTTACTTTTAGAGGCCTAGTACACATCAGTAATTCTGAATATGTTCGTGAACATGCTGCATATGTTGAATTATGGCGTTGAGACTTAGCCATAGCTTGACACTGCTCTAATCTATCGATTCTTGACCTAGGTTCTGATAGTTGTTTGATCCCTTGATTGGTATAAGCATGGTGGACCGAACTATATCTCTACACTTTTATTTCATAGTTTAGAATACCTTTTTATATTGCTTTCTAGTGTCTAATTAGTAGTTCAGCTTATTCTTCCCCGATTTTGTTTGAAGTAACTGTTTAGCTAAATATTAACTTAGAACTCCGTCTCTCTGTGGATTCTACCCTGCTTCCCTTGACTACTATTCTTAGAGGACTGTAGGAATTATCTTGGAATAGGTGATACGACTTTAGCCTGTCAATGGTTTCGCCAAGTTAACCTAATCTAAGGAGATTAGGGTTTCCTACTTCTAAAAGGATTAGGAGTAGTTATTCTTTCCTATATATGATGTATGAGTGAAGTAAAAACACAAAAAGAAAATTTAAGAGTAACTTTCACTATACAATTGAGAAAAAGAGTCTCTCACCCTTACTAGGTTTTGGCACCACATCCCTTAAAAGTAAGAGACTGAAATTGTTCATCCTCTTCATTCTAGCAGACGTGGGAGTTTTAATCAGTGTTCGTGGACTAAACAGAGACACTATAATTGAAGTCATCAACCTCTAAAGGGTTCGGATCATTGGTTATACTTTGGAGTAATGATTCCCGCTAACCAGTTAAAATCACGCATCAAAGGTTGTTTATCTAAACCTATTTATTGATATATAATAATCTATGCATGGGATCTTGATATAGATGTTAGGAAATTAGTTTGATTTCCTGAAATTCCGCTAATTGCATCTATGAGTTCCTGTAATGGTATTAGTTTGGCCTTATGCATATGTTAAGGTGTTCATGTTTCTGATGTTTTTTTTATTTTTATTCAAACAGGGGATGATTTGAATATGGGTTAATTTTCATAATTAAAATAATGATTTTGATTGATTGAAATATATTATTTTTTATTTATTTTGACCAGAATTTTAAATTGAAAATAAAGATTGGTAAATCATTTTTTTCGGGAAAATTCATTGTTCTTCATGATTTTTCCTTTTGGGTGGGGTTTTTTATTTTCAAATTCGAAGAAAATTATTCATGAATTTCGAAATTGATTCAAAAGTTTTAATTCTTTGCATTATTGCAAATTGATATATTTAATGAAGATTGAAATTGTAATTTCAAATTTTTAAGAAGCCTAAGTTTTTCCGCAAATCAATTTGATTCGGTTTTAAATCATGAGCACTTTAAAAGTTTAAATTATTAGAATTGAAACATAACGAATAAGTTTTCATGCATGAATTCACTCGGATATTGATTGAATTGTTCGAAAAGTGGCGCATAGTTTTCCGAAAATTGGTTTGAAAAAATATGGGCAAGGGTGGCTCGTTTTCCCGCCAATGGCTCATGTGATGGTTGTCGTGGGTTGAAAAAGGCGCAAAAGGTTATTGTCCCTAGTAGTCGTGTATTTATGCATCCAAAACGCGTTCGAAAATACCCAAGATTTTCAAAATATGCTCGACAAATTCTGGGCCACGTTTCTTGTTTTTCTAGTGTCGACGCTGGTGTAATTGGTTGCACACAGGTTGTTGATGTATTCTGGCGAGCGACGGTAAGTCTCCGACAGCTAGGTGACTAAAATTCCCGACGAATCTGCGTCTGGGATGCTTTTTTGGATGTCGCGTGTAGCAACCAAGCTGCTGTGTTGTTCTTGACCCGAACTGGTTTATGAGCTGGAGGCGAGTTAGCCATAGGGCAGTATGCGTGAGAGTGCCATGTTGCGGGCCTTGGACTCCAATGTTTTAGGCCTTGAGTTATTGCATATTCTCATATTTCCTTATGTGAAAAAAATAAAAGGTCTTATTTATATAATGCAATATTACAAATTAATTATTAATGTTAATTAATTCCATTTTTGAAGATTCATTTTTTAGTCTTTCTTAAATTTGTTAGATTGAGTAATTTTAGGATAGTTATTAATTTGGTTAACATTTCCTAAATAATTCATAACTTAAAGTGGTTAAGTTTTTCTTATTACGGACAGGTTTTTTATGTACTCATTCATAGTTAATGGAGTAAATAAGTTTTTCTCTATAATATGTTGGTATTATGTTTTTCCTTCGATTTATATTATCATATGATTGATATTATATTTGCATGATTGTGACTGGTATGGCCCAAACTAAGTTAGAAAATACGATTTCCGTATCTTTAACTTTTTTGTAAGTAAAATACGATTCGCACATCGGATGTATTTTTGTAATTTAAATTATTTGCTTATAATATAGTTTAAATAAAAATGAAGATTGAAGTTCTATTGAGAGGCTGGAGATTCGAGAAGTCTCAAGGGAGGATTCTTGAGTATTAGATATCCTAGCATTAAGGTCCATGCTAGGATCACGTTTAATATATCTATGATTGCTCTTGCGTTTAATTTTATTTAAATGCTCATTTAAGTTTATGTGTGGTTATTTATGCAATGTGCAAACTTCTAAATCAACCAACATAATAAACTTAAGTCCCAAAGGTAAACTTGAGTTTAATTGCTTTTCCAAACAACATCTATATTATAATATGATTGATGCTATATTTGCATGATTGTGACTGGTATGGCCCAAACTAAGTTAGAAAATACGATCTGCTTATCTTTATGTGTTTTTTTTTATTAAGTAAAGTACGATCCGCGCATCGTCTGTATTTTTGTAATTTAAATTATTTGCTTATAATAGTTTAAATAGAAATGAAGATTTAAGTTTCATGGAGAATCAAGGATGGAGATTCGAGAAGTCTCAAGGGAGGATTCATGAATATTAGATATCCTAGGATTAAGGGCCATGCTAGGATCACGTTTAATATATATATGATTACTCTTGCGTTTAATTTTATTTAAATGTTTGTTTAAGTTTATGTGTGGTTATTTATGCGATGTTCTCACTTCTAAATCAATCAACATGATAAATTTAAGTGCCAAATAAAGGTAGTATTGAGTTTAATCGATTTTCCAAACAACACTTATAGAGCCTCATAATATGAGTAATCGGTTTTGCCAAAGCAGGGTGTTGCTCTCTATTCTTAGGATAATAGGGTAGGTCTCTGAAACTTACATGTTATTGTTTGGTTTAACTCCAAAAAACTATCAAAACAGTTTTAAGTTTTAGAGATAATGGATAGGATATAAACAAAGAGTTGTTAACCTGTCTACCAAGAGTTATAGATCATTATAATTAGTAAAAGTAGTTTAATTACCTCAATCACTATTTATTAAAGGCAGGGCCAAAGTCCGTCGAATTATAGTTGGAGGGGATCTGGGTTATTTCTTTATTCGATATGGGGTTTTTTAGTTTTGAATAAAGTATTAATAGTTGTTTCAAATTGTTTAAATAACTATCATTAATAAACATATTAATTGAATACTTGTTTACTATTTTGTTAGTCATGTCTAATAATAACAAAAACTACAACAACTCAGTCTTTAATTTGCGAGTTTTTCTTTGAATAAGAAAAACTCAACCAAGAGAATATCCTAGTCTAGGAGAGGAATTTGAGAATAGTTCTCAGAAATGAAGGGAGCGAAAGTGTTCTCAAAACTCCTATTCCTAAACTTCCTCGGAATGCTTGCCAAACTGATAGGACAAATTTGTGCTTGTCACATGTTTGATACTTTCATGTATAGAACTTGAATTTCAAAAGTGTTTTGATGAAATGGGTGCCCTTACAATAATCGAACAGTTGCGAACCATGTTTCAGAAACATGTTATGTTGGAGAGGTTCGAACTGAACCACAAGCTTCTTGATTGTAAATTGGAGAAAGGTAATCAGTTCGTCCCAGCTAACAAGGGTGAGGGAAAAGGCACGTAAGTTGCTCAATCCCACACTTCCAAAGAGCCAAAGGCAGTATCCAAAGACAAAGTAGTAGCATAACATGATTTCTACTATTGTAACAAGGTGGGCCATTGGAAGAGGAACTGCCCTAAGTATCTGAGGACAAGAAGACTAGAGCTTCTTATTCAGGTATTTAGGTTATAGAGAAAACTTACTAATTTTGCATCATGGGTATTTAATACTGGATGTGGTTCCCACATTATCTGTAATGTGCATGAACTAAAAAGAAGTAGGAGATAGGTTTCAAAGAGAGGTAGAATTGCAAGTTGGCAATGGAGCTTGGGTTGTCGCCTAGGCAATGCGAGTCTTCAGTCCACCATTACTTTCTAGATTAGTTTTAGAACTTAATAATCGTTATGATGTTTTAGCTATTACCATCGTAAGCTTTACCATAAACATTAGAAACAGGGATCGGATCACTAAACGACGATTCACTGTAGCTAGGATTTCCACCAAACGACATTGAAGAATCTTCCGCAGTATCATCCTCAATGATCATTTCATTAGCAACAAAGGATCGATGAGGATGGATCGAAGCGTTGAGATGGTAAGCGAGGACATCGTCAAAGGGACGCTCGGAAGTTCTAAGCTCATCTCCATCGTTGCTGAAGGAGTCGACAAAGTGAAAAGTAATTGAAATTATCGCGGGTCTTCATTTGGGCTAGGCAAGGCATATTTGAGGGGTCAAGCTAAAAACACCTTATATATGATACGTGAGGCGTTGAAATTGAAAAACTCCTCAAATATTCATATTTTCCAAAAAAAAAAGTATTTTTGTTTTTGCTTCTATTTGGTTAAAACGCCTCAAATAGAGAGCAACAAATCAATGTTTTTACACTAGTGATTATTTTGGATTCCGTTATGGATTCTGAGGTTTTTCCTTTCATAATAAAGAGTAATTTGTACATTTCAATGCTATGTCCTATGTATCTATTTAGTTATCAAATGGTTTGTATGTTTTAGAAACACACATTTATAACACATATAACAAGAAACATAACTCAAATGAATGAAACCCAACAGACCTATGTCATTGTCGACTAGGCCAAATAAGTACAAAACGAATTGAGAAACTACATAAAGATGGAGTTCTCAAATCATTTGATGTTTATGAGTTTTTCTTAGAGGGGAAAACAAATTGAGAAACTTGCATATATGTACTGAAAACATAAATGATATAATAATTAACAAATGGAGACAACAAAAATATAATCAAATTTTAAATATGACCCCTCATCCAATACAATATCTATTATCGGAGGGTGAATGTTTCCCTTCTTTATCACATTATTCATAAGTGACGCGTGCATATAATGATTACATTAATGCTACAAAAAATTAATAACGAATAAAAAGAAGGAAAAATTATTTTAAATAAGCCAACCTTTATCACGTCTTCCAATATTAAGTCAACCTATGCATAATCCCATAATAAGTCAACTTTGTATGTCACTTAAATTCAGATAGGTTGAATTTTCAAGCAACCTAGAATAGCCAGTTATAGCCGGTATTTTTTGACCATTTCTGCATTAATGAGTTGACCTCATACAATCATCTAATTTTTCCTCCCTTCCCGATTCACCTCCTTCAAACTTCACCATTGTTATTCCTCCCATTTCTCCCTTCACTTTCCTCCCTCTCATCTTTTTCTTCATTTCTTCAACCTCTTCTTTCTTCTGTTTTTCACATTCTAACTAATATTATGAGATTCTTCTTCATCCTCCTCTCTGATTCTTTTCTTCCTTTACCTCTCTGATTCTTTTCTTTGGATTAACTCCAAATATTCAATCCAAATCCCAAAAACAAAAAATTACCTATCAATTTACACCTCAAAATAAAATAACCCATTAAATAAACTATAATTTGATAAAATATGTAGAAAAAAATAAAAAAGCTCATAAAGTTGGTAATGTTTTCGATTGTAAATTTGTAGACTTTAGAGTAGTTTTCGTATTGATTCACACACAAAAAAGTTGGTGCTTGGTCGAGGCCGAGTAGCTGGTAATTGGTCTTGTGGCAGCTCCATTAAAAACTACATCACCACATATTTAATGCAAGAAAGAGAGGTGGTTCCAATCAATCAAGAGAAGAGCCGAGAATCCCGTCATAAGCAACAGTGAACCTTCATTGAGAAAAAAGAAGGATTCTAATGGGAGGCTAAGGGATTTGGCATGAAATACAAAGGGACGAAACTATGAGTTTATTGCCTCGGTATCAGTGACGGAAAATCACTCAAGCTCCATTATTTATGTGAATTGTGATGTATTTCACTGCAAAAATACTGTAGCATCGAATTAAATAGTATACATAAGTACACCACAACAAACAAAAAATAATTATATATGCAAAAGGAACAAAACATCAACCATTCAATGCTTTTGCAGAAATCTTGATCTTACGTGAATCCAAGTTTGAATTTGGATTTTTTGGTTTTTGAAGTGTTGTGGGAAAGTTGGGATTCAAAGGTAGTATCCTAGACAGGCTCGATCATGGTGTTGGGAGAATGAGGGTGATGCTCGAGGTGGAGAAGGGGCGTAGGCTGCTGGGTCTGGGAGAATGCTGGAGGAAGAAAAGGAGAGGAGAGAGAAAGTGGGTGAGAAGGGTTTTAGGGTGGGTTAAAATTTTTAATTTACCGGTTAAACAGGTAATTGGTCATTTGACTTGTTTAAATTCAAGTGATATACAAGATTGACTTATTCTAGGATTACACAGAGGTTGACTTAATATTAGAAGACCATAAAAAGGTTGGCTTATTTAAAACAATTTTTCCTAAAAAGAAAAGGTAATAATATTATTGTTATTATTAATTATAAGGGAAATTTCCTAAGGTGCCCCCGAGGTTAGGGCTAATTCCTCGGGTACCCGAAGGGTATTTGAGCTAACTCAAATGCCATTGAGGTCACTATCTGTGGCTTAAATGCCCTTATTACAAACGTCGTTTAACTTTTCTAGTTAACTTTCTCAATTTTATTTTAGTTTTCATTTATAAAAAACAAAAAAAAAAATTAAAACCCCCACCCACTATCTCTTCTTGCCCCTTACCGTGAACCACCGCCCCACCCTCCCCCACCCCCTGCCCACCCTTCCTCCTATCCTGAAACCACCGACCCACCCGCAACCCTAACCTATTACACTGCCTCACCCTCCCCACCCTCAACCTTACCCTAAACAACCGCCCTACCCTCGCCTAAACCGTCGACCCACCCCACCCTACTCGTTGTCAAAGTTTCAGCGTCGGAGATCATTGGAGGAGGAGGAGGATATGCTTCGTCATCGCGCGCAGGAGGTGGTTGGATGGTTGTTAGATCTATGCAGAGCAGGGGAGCGTGGCGGAGGGGGAAGAGAGAGTGGGTCGTGCATGAGCGTCGTCGTGCGCAGAGAGAGTGTTGGTAGTGATGGGATGGTGATTGTGGTGGTGGTGAGTGCCGGTGATTGTTGGTGGTGGTGAGTGGCAGTGATTGGGGGTGTGGTGGAAGGAAGGTTGTGGCTAGAAAGGGAGAGGGAAAGGGGAGGAGAGAGAGTGGGTGGGGGTGGGGTTTTAATTTTTTAAAAGTTTTTATATTTTTTTTCTTTTGTTTTTTAAATTAAAACTAGAGAAAGTTAACAGAAACCTAATGTCTGTTAGCAGTAAGGGCATTTATGCGACAGATAGTGACCTCAGTGGCATTTGAGTTAGCTCAAATACCCTGAGGGTACCCGAGGAATTAGACCTAACCACGGAGCACCTTAGGAAATTTACCTAATTATAATGATAATATATCTAAAATTGAACATAATACCTCATCTAATTAAGTGTGACCTACAGAGTGCAATATTGGGATTAATGGTGTATTTAAAATTGTGCACCTCACATATTTTTTAAATAATGTGTGTATACATATTTCAACATTAAGATCTATGACCATCCTTCAATTAAATAATTTATAATAATTAATTATAATTTTAATATAAATTATATTCAACATAGGGAGGAGCCCAAGAAACGCTGGGCCTTCATCACTAGTTAGTTCAAAAAAGTTAAGAATTGTTGTTTGGATTATCAAGAATTATTGCTAGATTTATGAATAATATTATCGTACTATTTCTTTTAGACATGCATGAAAATTTTGCATTTATCTTTTGTTCCTCTATAAAAAAAAATTAATATTTTTGTTATATGTGATTATGTATGAACTTATGGATAAAAGTGTTGTTAAAAACAACCATGTAAAAATATATTTTGCAATTAAATGGAGCTATGGGGTATATAAAGACAAACTTTTACCTTATTGTTGGAGAATTTTTATATGTCAGTTGGTTGTTGTGAAGATCATTTACAATAAATATTTGATCTTCAGGTTGTTGTTGTTGTTACAAACACGAAATTTTTAATTATCGTGTAATGTTAAATGTAGTAGTGGAGATTGTTGATTGATGAGACCATATTAGGCGTGTTTTTAGGATGATTCGGAGTTCGTTTTGTAAAGGTTTAGGCTTTGATAAGCAGATTTTCGTAATTATTAGCCTAAGTGTGGTATATGGAGAATTGAGATGATTTCGTTGCATTAGAGGTGTTTTAATGACATTTGGAGATTTTATATTGTTTTAACCATTTAAAGGTGGACTCTGTCCCATGTTCGTGGTTTGTGGCGATAATGAAAGTCAACAAGTTCGTGATCATTACATTTCGGTTCTCGTTCGTGAGTATTCGATGGTGTTACAAGTTCAAGCAAGAGTGTATGGGGCTTACCACGTGTTGTGGTCGTGAAGTTCAATTGAGTTCGCAAGCATTCGTAAGCAAGTGTCACAAGCGAATGTCACAAGCCAAGCCTCGTAAGCATAGCCACATGCACGCAGTAATGTAGTTCCCCAGCAGACCCCATGCGCGCCCCACGCAAGCTTGTGCGCAGCCAGCGCATCGTACGCAAAGCAGCAGCCAGCGAGCAGGAATCCTACGCATCTCGCGCGCCTCACATGCATCCCAGCAGCAGCTCCGCAACAGAAATTGCACGCACCCAGCGCACTTGCCTTGCGCGATTCGCGCATATCGAGTGATGTACGCGGACAGGCGATTTGTCGAGTGTCTTGTGTTTAATAGCTTAGTTTTTATGTTTTATTTCTCAACTTTTCATTATCTCATATACTTAGCTTTAATTTAGAACCCTAACTAGAGAGAAAAAACACTCTTTTCCTCTCTCTAATCCTTCTATGCTTAAGATTATTATTGATGAATTGTTAAATTGCTCTATGCCGATCATAGCGTAATTTGTTTCTTGAGAACGGTGATCTAATCTTTGGTTAGTTTTATTGTGAGGTTTCTTTTATGAACAATTGCTTAGTTATAATATTGATTTCTATTTTAATTATATGATTGATTGTTTGATTGCTAGGAAGTACAACTAGTTTTTCTTGCAAAAAGCCGGGTTTCGGAAACTTGTTTTCGTTTCAATTGATTTATTGCTAGAACATAGAACGTTGCCGATTCGATTGTTCTTTGTTTATGAGTAGCACACTAGGGTTTAACTTTGAATCTTATTGTTCTTGTTATTTCCCAGTGAATTCAGTATTTCCAAATTGAATAATTATGCTAGTGATTGTTGTTTGGCACACAGTTTCCTAGGGCTTTAATGTTCTTTAGAATTGAACCTATATATCTGATTTGATTAGGTTGTTCTATAGTTCAGTTATTCTACCTGCAGATTTGGGTAGTTTATTTAATCTTTAGAGGGAAGCGGGATTAAATTCTCACTCTATGTGAGATTAAGAATATTTGTTCATATTTAGATACCTATGATCGATAACCCGAACGGGTGCATCGCACAACTTTATTGACGACAAGGGGGCTGCCTTGAAACTGGTCTTGAAGCATAGGCTAGGCAATGGCACTTTTTCTCATAAGTTCTCGCTCACTTTTTTGAGCAAAAATGGTTGGATTATCCTCCTTCCTTGCCAGGGACCCTGTCGGGCTCCTCCCCCCCCAAAAAAAGTGACGATAGACTGACCTCAAGACCTGTCTCCATTGATATTCCCTATAGTTTATTATTGCTTTCTTAGTTATTAGTTTTGACCTTTTAATCTGAAAACCCGCCTTTCGATCTCTTATTTACATATTTTAGTCTCTAAGTCTCTGTGGTTCGACCCTACTTGCCTCCTACATTATTTGTGTTGGAAAGTCAGAATTATAAATATTATCTTTGGTAAACACGTGCGACCGAGTCCCACAAAATTTTGGCGCCGTTGCCGGGGACTTGGCAACAACTAAAGTGTGTTTATATTAGATTGTTTTTCTGTTATTGTTATTTTCTTATTTTCTTCTTTATATGGTTGAAACTCGTGCTACTAGCCAGAATCATTTGCAGTACGATCAAAAACATGAATTAACTCTTCTCATGTTGCGGAGAGAATCGCGGAGAGATTTTGAGGATCTTCCATTCCTTATTAATTCATAGGAAGCCATGCCACCACGAGTGGAAGCACGGACTTTGAGGGAGCTCACTGAACCCAACATTGATCAACAACCTTTATGCATAGTGTTCCCTGAACCTGAAGAGGGCGACACCATGACCACCACTTTCGAGCTCAAGTAAGGGTCATCCATCTCTTGCCATCCTTCCATGGACTCAGTGGGGAGGATCCAAATAAATTTTTGTCTGAATTTCATGTAGTCTGCTCAAGCATGAAACCGAGCTGCGCTACTGAACAACAGGTCAAATTGAAGGCGTTTCCTTTCTCCCTGAAGGATACCGCTAAGGATTGGCTCTACTATCTTCCGCCAGGTTGCATCTCCACATGGGCAGAAATGAAGCGACGGTTCTTAGTGAACTTTTTTCCAGCTTCTAAGTACTCTACTTTGAAGAAGGAGATAAGCAATATTGAGCAGCAATATGATGAGACTCTCTATGAGTATTGGGAGCGATTCAAGAAATTGTGTGCGAGCTGTCCATATCAGAGGTACAATGACCAAGACCTCATCCTCTATTTCTACAATGGTCTCACTAACGAGGATGTGCGTATGGTCAATGTTGCTAGTTGTGGGTCTATCATCAACAAAACTCCAGACGCAGCTCGAGCTTTGATAGAGGAGTTGTCTGAAGGTTCTACGCCCTTTGGAAGGCGAGGTGGTCAAAGGAAGAATGTTAGTGCTACGAGTAGTAGTGATCCTCAATTGGGAGAGAAAGTGCAAGCTCTCACTTCCTTAGTGAGAGAGCTTATGGTGAAGGAGCAAATGCAACATGTGAAGGCTTGTGGGATTCGTTCTTCTAACCATACTACAGATTGTTGCCCCCAATTATAAGAGGGGCCGAACGAAGAGGTGAAGGCCATGGGTTTCCAAGGCCAACAAAGCCACCAAAGGAGGTATGACCCCTATTCTACCACCTATAATCCGGGTTGGAGGGATAACCCGCGATTGAGATATGGCAGTGACAACAAAAACCAAGCTCCAAATCATGGCAAGGATCCTCTATTTCTTGTGAGGATATGATACATACCTTGACCAAGAACATGACCGCTATGCAAGGTACTATGGTACAATTTCAAGAGGAAACTCAAGCTAGCATCAGAAATCTAGAAAACCAGATGAGCCAAGTCTCTAGTGCGGTGAGTAGGTTGGAGGCTCGTGATAGTGGGAAGTTGCCTTCCTAAACTGAGTTGAACTGCAAAGAAGAATGTGAGTGCCCTTATGGTGGTGGATGAGGCCCCAAAGCAACGTGGGGAGAGTCTTGTGATTCCAAACTACAAGCCTCCACCACCTTTTCCTGCAGTATTACGGCCCGGCATGAGATATGAGAAGAGCAAAGGTCTTTATGAGGCCGTGCAGAAGTCCAAGGTAAGTCCCCCTTCCCCTCATGTAGTAGAGCGAGCCAATGAGTTTGTTGGCTATGTCTCTCATAATTTTCTTCCCCCAAAGCATGATGATCCTGGTATGTTTACCATTCCTTGCACGATACATGACACCCCTATCCCCCAAGCTATGTTAGACTTAGGAGCGTCAATTAATGTGATTCCCCTCTCCCTTTATAAGTCTTCGCAGCTTGGTCCTCTTATTACTACTAGTGTCATTATGCAATTGGCCAACGAATCCACTATCCGCCCGAGTCTAATGCTTCCCCCGGTCTCTTAGGGAGATCATTTATGAGAACCTCCAACACTAAGATTGATGAAGGTGAGGGGTCATTGAGTGTCGAGTTTGGGGGTCGGGTTGAGTCTTTTAGGCTGTTTGGTTGTAAGAAGTTTGTGGTGTCTGAACCATCATGCCTTGTTGGTGCTATAGAGTCGGTGTCACATACCCTTTGTGGCACTATTAAAAAGAAAAAAGGCTAAGAAGGTGAAAAGTCTTAAGAAACCCCCCGATGTGCCCTATGATTCTCACTTGTTTTCACTAACATTGGCTGGGCAAGGTGTGGTTTCCTTTGATTTGCAGGTACAAGAGTTCAATCAAGGAGGTGATTCCTTCCCCGATTGATTTCGGGAGGTAAGTAGTCGAGCTAACGACTCTAAACTAAGCGCTACTCGGGTACTCGGGAGGCAACCCGAGCTTCTTTTCTTTCTTTATTTTCCTTCCACCCTCCATCTTCTCTTTCTTCTTTCTATTTCAGGAATTCCACCATATTTTCTATTCCACCACAACAAATAATCCATCCCCCATCCCTATTCCTTTTCCATGCCTTTTTTCCACAAAATTTCAAACACATTGACCATTTGCCTCCTAGATTTATCTATTGGATGTGAATTTCGAACATTTTCTTCCATAGAGGTTGCGTTCGAACTTATCATTGTTGGTTGGTTGAGGGAGTTGGGTTTTGATTTGAATGGATCTTTGGTCGTCTCTTTGTTGTTCGAGTTGAATTTTAGATTCATCATGAGTGGTGGTGTTGAGGGAGTGAGGACTTTGTGAGCGTAGATGTCGTGTCTGTCCCTTTTTCCCTTCTTTTTCCTACTTATACATGTTCTCACATTGAGGACAATGTCTTGATTAAGTAGGGGGAAGATATTCATTGATGTGGGTGTGTTTTGTGTTTCTTACACTTATTTTTGCGTTTGAAAAAAAAAACTGAAAAATGAAAAATCTAAAAAAATTTGTAAAAACCCGTTGAGTTGGAAACTCAAACAAGAATGGGGCCCGGATAGGTTGAAAACTCGAAAGAGCAACCTATGCAAAAAAGTGGCTATCTAGAGCGGGTGAGATGGTGAGTTCATTATTTTGAAAAAAAATGTGTGAAGCTAGGATGAAAATTATAAAGAGGTCTTAGGCAAAATGAGAGATAAACGAGAGATACTTTGAATCATCTGCCGGAGTTGATGTCATAAGATGATGGTGATATAAGGAGTGTTTCGGGTAGGATTTCATCTTGGTGTTTGAAGTAGATACGAATAGGTTAGAACTCTTCTATCTTTGGAGAAATAAGGAGTGAATGTGGTGATTTGTGTAGATTTGGTGTGAATTTGAGTCCTTTGAGATCTTTCGAGGCTCGAGTCCATTTTATTGATTTCATGACTTTTGGTGCGTGATCTTGGTGTTGATCGTTATTGATTTTTCTACTAACGTTATTTCAGGTGCGCTTTTGGTTTAAGTGTGGGGGTGTCTTGCCCTTATGTTTGGCCTTAAGCGATTCTGAGGAGAGTAGCATCATTCTATACACTAGGATGGAGCGATAAGGGGAGTAGTTCATGTGTGTGCTGTTTTGGAAGGGTGTACCCCATGTCCTTAATGATTGAGTTTACTCGGGGACGAGTAAAGTTCAAGTGTGGGGGTATTTAATGACACCATATTAGGCATGTTTTTAGAATGATTCGAAGTTCGTTTTGTAAAGGTTTAGGCCTTGAGAAGCGGAGTTTCGTAATTATTAGCCTAAGTGTGGTATATGGAGAATTGAGATGATTTCGTTGCATTAGAGGTGTTTTAATGACATTTGGAGATTTTATTTTGTTATTAACCATTTACAGGTGGACTCCGTCCCGTGTTCGTGGTTCGTGCGATAATGAAAGTCAACAAGTTCGTGATCATTACATTTCGGTTCTCGTTCGTGAGTATTCGATGGTGTTACATGTTCAAGCAAGAGTGTATGTGGGTTAGCACGTGTTGTGGTCGTGAAGTTCTATTGAGTTCGCAAGCATTCGTAAGCAAGTGTCACAAGCGAACGTCACAAGCCAAGCCTCGTCAGCATAGCCACATGCACGCAGCAATGCAGCTCCCCAGCAGATCCCATGCGCGCCCCACGCAAGCTTGTGCGCAGCCAGCACATCGTATGCAAAGTAGCAACCAGCGAGCAGGAATCCTGCGCGTCTCGCGTGCCTCGCGTCCCATAAGCACCTCTGCAACAGAAACTGCGCGCACCCAGCGCACTTGCCTTGCGCAACTCGCTCATATCGAGTGTTGTGCGCGGACGGGTGATTTGTCGAGTGTCTTGTGTTTAATAGCTTAGTTTTTAGGTTTTATTTTCTCAACTTTTCATTATCTCATATACTTAGCTTTAATTTAAAACCTAATTAGAGAGAAAAAACACTCTTTTCCTCTCTTTAATCCTTCTATGCTTAAGATTATTATTGATGAATTGTTGAATTGCTCTATGTCGATCGTAGCGTAATTTGCTTCTTGAGAACGGTGATCTAATCTTCGGTTAGTTTTATTGTGAGGTTTCTTGTATGAACAATTGCTTAGTTATAATATTGATTTCTATTTTAATTATATGAATGATTGCTAGGAAGTACAACTAGTTTTTCTTTTCAATTGATTTATTGCTAGAACATAGAACGATGCCGATTCGATTGTTCTTTGTTTATGAGTAGCAAACTAGGGTTTAACTTTGAATCTAATTGTTCTTGTTATTTCCTAGTGAATTCATTATTTCCAAATTGAATAATTACGCTAGTGATTGTTGTTTGGCACATAGTTTCCTAGAGCTTTGATGTTCTTTAGAATTGAACCTATATTGCTTATTCGATTAGGTTGTTCTATAGTTCAGTTATTCTACATGCAGATTCAGGTAGTTTAATTAATATTTAGAGGGAAGCGAGATTAAATTCTCAATCTATGTGTGATTAAGAATAGTTGTTCATATTTAGAAACCGATGACCGATAACCCGAATCGAAGTGACGATTGACCGAACTCAAGACATTTCTCCATTGATATTCCCTATAGTTTATTATTGCTTTGTTAGTTATTAATTTTGACCTTTTAATATGAAAACCCCCCTTTCGATCTCTTATTTACATATTTTAGTCTCTAAGTCTCTCTGGTTCGACCCTACTTGCCTCATTCATTATCTGTGTTGGAAAGTCGGAATTATAAATATTATCTTTGGTAAACGCATGCGACCGCGTCCCACCATTGATTGATGATCACGTTTTAGAGATCATTGGAATATTTGGATATTCAGTCAAATGTATAAATAAAATTAGGGAAATTCCCAATGGTGGCCCTTAGGTCTAAGGAATTCCCAGTGGCGGAAATTCCAGAAAAGCTTTCCCGTTGGTAGCCCTAATTTACAAATTATTCCCAAATATAACCTTAATGAAGAATATTCCGTTAATAATAAAGCATATTCCGTTAGTTAGCAGTTAAGGCGGTAACTCGCAAATAAAACGAGGCATTTTGGATCGTTTTTTGCCAATTTCGACCTCAAAATCAACTCTTAAGGGCTAAAACTTACCCACTAAAATCATCCCTTAAGGGCAAAAAAGACCCAAAATACCTCGTTTTACGTGCGAGTAACTACTTTAACTAGTAACTAATATAATATGCTTTATTATTAATGAAATATTTTTCATTAAGGTTATGTTTGGGAATAATTTGTAAAGCAGGGTTACTAGCGGGAAAGTTTTTTTTGAAATTTACACCACTGAGAATTCTTAAAACCTAAGGGCCACCATTGGGAATTTCCCATAAAATATTAGTGAATATATGCTGGACATAATCTACCTTGAGACTTCTTTAATAACACTCATGTCATAAGAATTTTCTCAAAATTAAGCAACAAAGGAGTTCTCCTACTTGAGTTGTTGCTGATTCTTGGTACTAAGAATTTTTGTTCTTTGACCAAGTCTAAAGTTAAGCGGTAACGAGGGACCATACCATCTATGTTCAGGAATGTTATGAATCATATAGTGAATAGTGGAGGATCAATATGGGATTGTCCTACCTTCTCTGGGAGAGTTGAACTGAAAAATTCATGGTCGTGCTCATCAAATGAATTGAGTGGTAATGAATTGTTTTGATAATTCTACGCATGATTCCGAGAAACATGTTCGAGGTATATAAGGATGATAATTTTTCTTAACTCATGTCTATATAAAAGAATGAAAAACAATGGAATTCAAACGTCACTTATGCTAGGACAAGTAAATGTTTTGTAGGAGGTGTTCTATGCTCCAATGCGCTGCTTCTAGAACAAGTTGGGGATTATTGGAATTGTTTAATGATTAAGTGTTTTTTCATAAACGGTTACTTAAAGGGAAATATTAAATAATTAAATTATAATAAAAAATTCATATTTAATTTAAAATAGGTTATAATAATGCTTTACTAAGGGATGCTTATTATGGGTTAAATGTTTGATTAAATCCAACCCTAATACTAATTAAACACACATAAAACAATAAGATTATTGGATTTTAATTAATAGGATTAAAACTCAAGTGACAGTTCAAGGTAAACTTGAGTAGGAAAATATAAAAGACAAAGTTAGGTATCTAATTTTATTTGAACAAGGAAAGGCAGAAAATAATCTCTTTTTAGAGAAGATCATTTGGGAAAAGTATCTAACACAAATTCTAAATTCAAGTGTGCACCTATGGTCACATGAAAACTCTAAGAAAACCAAACAAGTTTTCCATAGAAGATGACTAATCTTCACAAAGATAGGTGAATCCATAAGTTTTTCTCAATAGCACCAAAACTCACTAGAATCTTTTAAGGGTCAAAGAAACTCAACCTCTACAAAAATAAAATAGTTTATTTCACTAAATTTATTAAGGAATCTGAAAGAATTCAACCTCATTCGAGCTTTATTGTACACAAATAATAAGCATAAGTGTTGGTACAAAAATGGTTTTGCAAACAAGTAACGATGTCCCGTCGCAAGTTTGTCCAGAACACCAGGGAGGTGATTCACTCTCCTAAGAGTCACTAGCCCTTAGCAATAAGGGTTACCCTTAAAACTAAAGGAAGCTCACTAACTTAATTGTGCACAGAATTATCAATGGCTAAGAAATAGCGTGTTAAATATAACTTAAATAACTTTGAAAGAGTTATAGAGAGACAAGTGGCCAAAATAATATAAACAAACTTGAAAGAAACTATTTCATTTCATTGATGATATAATTCCGGTCTTACACAAACTTTTATGGAAAGATTATGTAACAACAAGCTTAATTGAGGAAGAAAGAGAGGAATATCGTCATCCTTCTTGCACTCAATGAGATAATAACAATGGAAGGCGTTTAGAACATGGAGTTTTCGTGCCAAATAACTACCTCAAACTATGCCTAAGATCTAAGGATAAATTCCGATATTTGTTGTGTTGATGATTGATTGTTGATGTCCTTCTTCGTCTGGTTGAAGCCTCTATTTATAGCCAAATGGGGCAGTAGTTATCTATCTTCGAATTTGAATTATCTTCTAACCTCCAAACTGTTGGGAAAGTTTTGAATTTGGCGCTTAATAATTGGCGCTTCTTGAACTTTCTAAAGTTTGCATCCCTCTGCGACTCTGGTTGGCTTTTGGGCCTCTTATCATTTAATACGTGTATGTTGTTTGCCTAGGTCAACATAACTTGGACCTAGGCTAAAAAAGAAATGGGTTTATGTGACCCATGGGTCTTAAAGCCCAAAATATAAAAGTGGTACTAACAAATGCCCCCTGATTTGTGAGGTTGATGTGCTATAAACCTTGCAAATCAATGCACTTGAAACTGGTGCAAGATTGATTAATAATTTTCATTCATAGAAGGATAAAAATTACACAAATTCCTAAATCCTGTTTCATTCTCTCTTGGTAAAGAAAATGATATGGACATTTTAGGTGATAAAACCAAACGCATCCAATTGGCAGTAGAATCACTTTGGATATGAGACATTTTAAACTAAACAAAAGCTAAGAGTCTCTTCGAGAGTATGAGACTCTATGGTACTTAGACTCTAGGTTAAGCCCAACCTTCTGGCAGGATATCAGGTAGGATGACTTCTTCTTCTGGATGATGATTATCTTTGAAGATGAAATGGTGTCCATGCCATCCTATAGTTACATCGGCTTTGCCCATCAGGAGTCATACGAGGAGTCCCTTCATAGAGGAAGCCCATGTTCTTACATTCACATTTGCAGGTTAACTTAATGATTTGATCAGGGTCAACAAGATATTTTCCAGGCCTTAAGACCAGTACGCGAGAAGAAGCATAATGGTATATTAATTCTTCTCTGTACCTAGTACGTATGTCAGGTTTATGATACTTTTGCACAATCAGTTTTCCCTAACCCCTACACACAGTGAGTGCACGTTGGCGGGTTGCCTCATCCATTTTTGGGAAAATGAGAAGAGAAAGGATATCAGTATCAGAGCCTACTTGTAAGACAGGAGTTTCAGTAGGTAGATCACAGAGTATTTTGGGTTTCCTGTGGAAATGGCGATTGGCAGCCCTTTCCCAGTGTTTGTGCTCATAATATCCATATGCCATAAGATCTCTAGTTGTATCATCATAGCGAAGATGATGATTTGGGCAATTAGGCTTAGTGGATGATTCTTCTAGTTCTTTGAATGGAGGATACTTTCGTACTAGTTTTCCATATTTAAACAAAATAATTGTTCAGAAAAGGTTTGTGCTTGTAGTATCTTTTTAATTCTTTTATAGAGTATAAGAAATGGGTGGTTACTTGGTTGGAACTAAGTATACGTGTAAGAGTCACGTTCCATTATAGTTGTACGTGGGAGGGTCACGTTCATTTAACAAATGTTGCTCATTAGCAGTTAGTAAATCGTGACTTCCTTATATTTAGGATAAACTCTTAAAATTATTAAATAGGTTTTCTGCGATAACCCATTTATTAGAATTCAGCAAACATATATATTAGGGATATATAAGACCAAATTTGCAGCAAATGACACATGCATAAGTTTATTATTCTAGTTTTTTTGAATAACCAAAATAATAAAACATAAAAACAGAGATAAATAAACAAAAATAGACTCAGGACTTTCTCATTATCTACCATCAATTGTTACATTGATACCACAAAATGAAAGATAGTCTAGGCTATTACATCAGATTGTTCCTTCTAAACATAGATCTAGCTATACATTTAGAAAATATAATTGCCATATTAAACCCTAATTTGCTAACTTAGTTGAAAATAAACTAGGTAAAGTTAGAGGTGATAGTGATTGAGATAAAATGAGGAGGATGAAAAAGATGATGATGATGATGATGATGATGAAAAGGATGAAGAGGACGATGGCTGGTCGAAAGGGGGATCAAAGCAAGGTGAAAATAAGAAAAAGAAGGGTGGAAGAGAAGAAATAAGAAATAAGGAGGAGAGTTTGAGGGACAGAAGGACTCTGAACCCCGACTTATCTCCAGTTACTAGGACTGCAACCATACATGTCGCTATCCTCATCACTGGTGGTCGGATATTGGCCACCGCCCATAGATAGTGAAGAAGGGGGAGAGTTCTAGGAGGAATCATCCCCTGAAGGAGAAAAGGGAGAAGAAGGAGAGAGAGAAAGAATGGAACGAGGAGAAGGGGGAAGAGGTCTCTCACCATCAGAGTCTATGTGGTCAGACTCTGAACCTAGAGAAGCAGCTTCTTCTCTGTCAAGTTCGTCCAAGATGGCATCGATCCTCCTCAGCTCTTCTTCTTGGAGCAGTCTTCTTTCTTCCTCGATCCTAGCAACTTCAGCTAGATCTACCACCGGTAATGGAGCTTGGTGACTTAGCTGAGGGAGGAGAATTTTGAAGAGATGGAAGGTTGGTTGAAACCCCAGGAGCTTGTGTGACTTGATTCACAAACATGCTTTTGCCTTTTTGATGGAGATTCGACATCATGAAGCTTGGTTTTCGTAGGATGAAAACTTGTAAGGAGATTTCTTTGAAGGAAATCTGGAAAAAAGATGAAGATAGGAAGTGATTGTTGTAAATTGTGTTTACTTACCCCTTCTTAAATAGAGATAAAGTAAAACCCTTTCAACTTCTACTCTCATTGAGTTAGACTCTACATTCAATGCTTTCGAAGTGATTTGACAGTTAGGAAGCATATTGCTGCACATCATTTACCCACCACATCTCTTTGTTTGCTTAGAGTAATAATCACTGAAATGTAATCATTACTCTTTCTTGGAAGTTTGAAAACTAAAACCAATAGGATTTTTGTCTTAATTTGTATTAAAAATCCCTTCAGTTGGCATTAATGAATAAAACACCATTTTCCCGCTTAATTGTGATAAAACCCCAATAGTGTTTATTGGAAACAATAAAATAACGGGTCATGAGCCACGTCATCTATATATTAATTTTCAACGATCCTAAATTACCCCGATTGATATAAATTCTGGGCAAATTGAAATTCCGTTACTTTCTCTGAACTCTTTTTCTTAACCAAAAATAATTTGAGCTCCTTGCACCTTTCCCTCTCGATTGAAGCTTTCAAGTCCCAATTTATGGAATCTCAGCGTAATTTGCCACCTGTTCCTCCAGTGGGAAGATATTGTGAATGCTTCAAATCTCCAAAAGCAAAGAAGCTTTGTGAGATTGCTAGAGACTTTGATCTAGAGTATCGTCGTAAGGTGATGTGTCTTTTCAAAAAGTCCGAGCATCTAAATGTTTCTGGTAAGTTAGTTTACCTTGGTCCTGCTCTTAGTTTTCATAGAAAGGACAAAGAGGCTAGGAATAGTGTATGCCCTAGTTTGCAACAATGTATTATGGGTACTTCTAGCTTGAGACCTTTAGTATTCAATGATGAACCCTTTAAGTTAGAATGGCCTTCATCCAGCAAACCTATTAGAGGTTGGGTTTAGGGGATAAATGCTAGAGCTTGGTTTGTGAAGCTGGCTCCATGCCACTCAAAGTGGCGGAATTTAAAGATATATAGCTTTCTGAAATTAGCTACATACAGCACCATGCCCTTTGATGGTTCTGTAACTTCTGTTGTCCTTTCCTTATGGGATCTGGTACTTAATTGTTTTGTACTGGGGAAAGGGACTACGACCATTACTTTAGCGGACATAACTATTTTGACTAGTTTGTCTCCTTATGGAGCTGAGAAAGATGAGCTGCCCATTTTCTATGTGTTACCTAAAGCCAAAGATTTGTATTGTCAACCTCATAGTCTGTTCCAACAATTTATGAGAGGTGGATCAGGTAAAACCACTTTAAAATGTGGTTTCAAGTTTATAAGTCACTATTTTGTGAATACAGTCAATTATACTGGGGGGAAAAAGTTCTTTTTATCACCTTTACTCTAGCTAAAATTTTGATGCCTAAAGCTGGTGGCATGACTCCTTTATTTCTCCCTTTAACTGCCAATATAGCTGCACAACATACCATAGTAACACTAGGGCCAATGGTGCTAGGTCAACTTCATAAGAGTCTGTTTAGATGTAG
This sequence comes from Patellifolia procumbens, assembly GCA_947645195.1. Classification (NCBI taxonomy): domain Eukaryota; kingdom Viridiplantae; phylum Streptophyta; class Magnoliopsida; order Caryophyllales; family Amaranthaceae; genus Patellifolia; species Patellifolia procumbens. The sequence continues at coordinate 3,806,244 of CANSGD010000406.1, forward strand.
GGAGGCTAGTTTGACCATAAGACCAAATGGGACAACTACCTCAGAGTCTGTGTGGTGACTGCATGGTATTTCATGTATTTTAGGCAAATGATGTGCCGAAAAACAGAAGAGGTTCTCAGGAAAGAACTGTAATACCCCTATTTATAAAGAGTAGTTTATTAATAGCTAAGTATGATTTATTAACATGATTATATTTTAATAGTCTTCAAGTTTAATTTAAGGAAATTAGATTTGATTATAGAGTTATTGAAAAGTTAATTATATTAATTTTGGTTAATTATTTCGACGTTTTAATGAAATGAATTCAAGAAATATTGAGTTTAATTCTTTTAATGAGTATTGGTTATTGTTGTTTTATATGAATTTGTATCATTATTTAAATTATATTTTGGAAAGGTAAATAGATATATTTAGATATATAAAAGGAGAGGGATTTAAAGGTAATTGCACAAAATAGTCAAATGGGGAAGGTTGAATAGAGGGAAAAAGAAAAAGAAAAACAAAAGGGAAACAAAAGAGGGCTTGGGGGTCAGAATAGAAGGAACAAAAAGAAAGAACAGAGGAAAGGCAGAGAGGGAGAAGATGGAGGCCAAAAGGAAGAGTGAAGAGGCGAGGCAAAGAGCAGAGGAGGCGCGACTCAATTCCGGCGAGATTTAGGGGTGTTCGCGGCAACACAACAAAGAGGTGAAAAAAAGAGTGAGATGTGCGCATGAAGAGAAAAGAGCAAAGGTCGGTTCTGGTTCATTTTGGGATGTTTAGGGCTCGTTTTAAGGGTGAATTTCAAGCTATCTTTCATCCCTAATCTTCCTTGCTTGTGGGTAAGTTGAATTCATACTTTAATTTCATTTTTTTATCAAGTTTATGAAGTTAGGGTTTTGAATTGAAATTGAATTGGGGATTTTCGTTTTAACGGGTTTGTGTATGAATTGATTGAGTAGAATAGTTAGTTTAGATTGGTTAAAGGATAATTAAACTTGTTAGTGTGAATTTGGGATGGCTTGAGGTTTGATTTAATGGAAGGTTTGTATTTGAATGCTATGTAGAACAAATAGAGTGCTGAAATTCGTAAGCAAAACAGGTCAGTTTCCTAAATTGCGTTTTTCGACAGTTTCTGAGCATTTTTAGCAAAAATGCTATTTCACAAAAGTTGTTCGTATTGAAATTTTACTCAACAGAGGCTCAAGAAACGCTTGATTTGGACTTCGTAGGAGTAAGTTATGCTCATTTTAAGGTTCTGCCCAAAATTCATATTTTTTATAGTCGATTGTAAAGCTCCATATTTTAAAGCTCCATAATGAATTTCTGAGTATCAAAGTATATATTATGAATGTTAGATGTTTTCATATAAAGTAAGGTGATTAGAATTAGTTTGGTAAAGGGTTGTAGTTAGGAGTTTAAATGGAAGTTCAAGTTAGAATAATGAAAGTCATTTACATGATTTATGATTGTTTGTTTACATGATTATATGGAATTAGAAGAATTTGATTGGTTCATGAACTAGATTTAGTTAAAGTTCATTACTAGTTAGCCAAGTGTATGAAGTATTATTGATTGAATACATATATGTTATTATGTAGCTTTCGAGTTCACTAAAGAGTCGTTTTGGAGGTGGTTGTTTTGGTATGATTCGTGAAAGGTAAGATTTCTACTCGAACCTTGAATAGTTTATGAGAAAAGTTTAAAAAGGTTAGATTTCATATTCAGACCTTTTATAGTTTAAGTGAAAAGTTCAAAAAGGTAAGAATTGTTACTCAAATATTTTATTGTTTACAAGCAAAGTATTGAAAGTTAAGATTTTGGTTTGAAAAGGAGGATGTTCCTCCAAAGATTTAAAGTTCGGTTTCCAAAGATACTTTTATAGTTTACAAGCAATGTTTTTTAAAAGGCTTTTTATCTAGGTTTTGTTGAGAATGAATTGAATGGGAGGATGTTCCTCCAAATATAGAAAGTTGGTTTCCGAACCGCCATTAAAGGAAAGATTATAGAAAGATATTTTAAATAGTTTTATGCTTTGAAAGTTGATGGGATTGCCTATGTGGTATCTCACAAGAATAGTTTTATGTTTTAAAAGTTGTGGGGATTACCTAAGTGGTATCTCAAGGAATTGGAACTTGGTCGAGTTTGTCTCAGCTTTACAGATACAGAATAGAATAGTTGTGGGGGTACGTTGTTCAGTACCTCAAGACTTTGATCTTCTACTGTGGTTTGGCCGTATGTAGGGTGTGCACGCTAGGGGTCTTTGTCTATAGTTATCCGGAGGGCCTAGCTAGCCCAAAGGTAAGGAAAGTTTGTTCTATTCCCTAGATTTATGAATCTTTCTTCGTGAAAGAAAAAGGAAAGAAAGGATTGGTTTTGAAAAGGAAAAAGGAAAGATTTGAAAAAGAGAAAAAGAAAGGATTTGATTTAAAGAAAAGTAATAGAAAGGATTTGATTTAGAAACAGAAAAGAACGGCTTTGTTTTATAAAAAGAAATTCAGAAAAGGTTTTATAAAGTTACTATTTATTTGGTTTTGAAAGAAACTGATTTGTAGGATATATATTAATATATCCTACCTGCATATATGTTTGGCTTTTCATTATGAAATCTTGCTCAGCCAGTAGATACTACTTGCCCGATATATGCAGGTACATGAAGGTATTGTATGATTGACGATGGTTCGATGTTGGAAGTTTATTGTGTTATTCATGTTGTTTGTATCGCGGCGAGGACGATCGACCTTGTAATAGTATAGTAAATAGTTAACTTGTAATTAAGTTTAAAGAGTTTGAGTTTATTAAGTTTAAACTATAATGGTTGCTGGATTTTGATAAATACAGGTTTATAAGTGGACGCGAGTCCTAAATTAAGTTTTAGGCGGTCCGTTTTACAAACGGAACTCTGCCGGATTTTCAGTAGAATTTTTAGTAACAAATCTAGTTGTTTAAAGTGTTTTAGGATCACTTAATATAGTTTATTATAGTTAAAGGTTTTAATATAGTCGTTACAGTATAAAAGTTTCAAAAAGTCGAGATTTTTGAGCTCCACACTCGTGGTGAGTGTGATGGTAATAGCCCGGATTAGGTTTTCCGCTGCATTTAGGTCTTAATTAGGTTGGACGTAGATCCGGGTTGTTACAAGAACTGAGTAGGGAGTTGTAGGAAATTACAGATTCCAAAGGTAAGATACCTCTAGAGTCTCTTCAGTTTACTAATCCAAAGATGGTAGTAGTTATGCAGAGGTTGCATTCAACTTATTACATAATGCTCATTTTAGAGAGCCTCGGGCTTTATTGGCTGAGTTACTTGGGGTTTTTTGGAGATAACCCAAAGACTTATTGGTCTTACTTAAGAAGTGATGAGCAAGAGTAACCAGATACTTCTGAATGGTATCCTTCTGATATCCCAAGTTGGCTGAAAGGTGAAGCTGTTCAAATGCCCTTCTAGAGTTCTGCCTTATATGACATGGATTTGATTGCAGCTAAACCAGATCACTTTGGTTTTGAGGTTTATAATCCTCAACTAGTAGCACGCCAATTTGGATTGGTACAAGGTCTTGCTATTCCCCTGTTTATGACTCAGAACAACCCTTGGGAGCAAAGAGGTAGACATAAGGAATTGGATGTCTATACCAGCAAGTATCTCAACATCATAAACTTTCGGGTGCCATTCACCAAGATTCTTTTCAGCAAGCTACGCTAACTAGGTTTGAGGACAACTTGGTTTTGAAACTCAGTAAAGGTAAGCTATGCCTACTTATCTTTCGAGTTTTTGTTTAATTTGTCAATCAGTTAAATTGACAATCTTTGTCTTTCAGGAAAAAAGAAAATGCTTAGATTCGGCTCTTTAAGTCCATCCACTCTTCTTTCACAACAAGGGGTTTTAAAGGACTGCCCTTTAATTGTTGATGAGGAAGATGAAGAATTTTAGACTGGTGGAGCTCCAGTACAAGATTTCAGACAAGTTGCATGGTCTATATTCGCGAAATGGACTCTAATACAAGAGGTGAAAGGAGGGAGAGGTCTTATTGGGAGGAAATGTCTTTGGAGTTAGCTGATGGAGGTCAAATACAGAGGAAATTGGATCAGATGTTTGAAACCAAACCTCCCTTGTGTATGGAGATGCCTGCAATGGCTACATCATCTGTGGTCAAACCAAGAACAGAGACTCCAACTGACAACTTGACTCCAGTTGTACCTTCACAACCTGCCAATGAAGATTCAGATCCTGAAGAAGATCAAATGACCATTTCTGATATGTTCAAGAAAGGTAAGATTGTTAATATTTAGACTTCACATTATAACATGGTTATCAGTTATGCTAACTTGGTTTCCATGTTAGGTCCACTAGTGGGAAAAATAGCTATTGCTGCTCCCTTCTAGCTACGAGCTTATAAGTAAGCCCGCAGCTAGCTTGCATTTGCGGCGGGCGTAAATAGAAGCCCGCAGCTACAGATTGATTGCTGCGGGCTCTTCATGTTGGCCCGCAACTACAGAGGCCAAAAATAAAGTTTTTAAAATATAACGCATAAGGGCGGCGAAGCTTTCTCCTCTCTTTCCCTTTCTCACATTGATGTGGCGTCCCATTGAAGTTCCAATTTCAGTTCGCCCCTTTCCAATTGCGGTGGCTTTTGCGCTACGTTATAACTCATCGTTGAGTCAGCTTTTCCGGTAAGATTTCCAATCTCAGTTCCCTCTAATTATCAATTTCTATTCGACGATCTAGCAAGCGAGTAAAGGCTGTGATTTTCTAGGGTTTCGTTAGTCATTGATTCTATTTCTTGAGTTTTGATTTCTGCTTCGGTGTTTGATTATTGTAGAGATTCTATCAATTCAATTATATAACCATATTCTTATTCGAATTCTCTAAGAAAAAGGAAAAATTGATACTTTTGAGAATTATTAATTTATTTGCAGTTTTTATTTTTATTTTCTCGTTGATTGGGAGGATTATTGTTTGTGATAGTCGTTTTTTCTGGTGTTGTTGTTATGTCTGGAGGAAAAATCAAAATCAGCGAATTGAGGCGTTTCTCTCTCGTGATTCTAGAAGAGTTTATAGTAATTTTGAAGGTTTGGTTTATGGGGAAATTGGTTGTGGGGGTAAGATTAGGGCTCTGAGTAACGTCTGGTTCTCAGAGTATAGTAGCAAGCGGGTTATTGTTGACGCCGATTTCAAGGTAAAGGGTAATGAAACTACGGAAGAAGGTGACAGGGATGTTCTTTATCCTCCTCAAAACAGGAGAAAACGCTCTCCTGTTTCGTGGGATGTAGAAGACAATGGTCCCTTGATTGTGAATGAAGAGATGAACTTGTGTGATGATTTGTAGCCTGGCCAGCTTGATGAGCAGGATTTTAGATGTGTACGGAACATTTTGACGTTTTCTCATGATGACTTGGAAGAGTGTGGCCGTTAAGAGAAGGATAGAGTTGTTCTTAAAGGAGAGGAAGTGAAGGAGAGAAGATTGAGTTGTGAGAGTGTGGTTACCCAAAAGGAGGAGTCGGATGGTGTTGGGAATAGGTTGGATGGCTCTGATGGTGGATGTGTGCCGAGAGACCGCTGCGAAGATGAATATTTTGAGAATGGTGAGTGCGTGAAACTTGATCTAAGTGATGAAGATTGTGTTGTGACGGAATCAGACTTGGATTCTGACGAGGGTGTTGAGGCTGGTGTTTTTAGGGGAGGAAACCGTATACTGCTTTGGTGGTTACTCTATGGTACAGGGCTCTTGAGCTTGTATTGGGAGCTAAGGAATACTCAACAGCATTGGATATTTGGTCAGATGGTTGCATAATGGTTGAACTACTGACCAACAAACCATTATTTAGATTGTTTGGCACACCTAATGACATGATCTGGCCAGGTTATTCTCAATTGCCTGGATTAAAGAAAGTCAACTTTGCACACCAACATTACAATTATTGCATAAGAAATTCCCTCCTACATCTTTTATGAGCTCTCCTACACTTTCTGACTCGGGCCTTGACATATTGAGCAGGCTATTAACCTATGATCCTGAGAAGAGGATAACAGTGGAGAACGCCCTTAACCACCTTTCTATTCAACAATCCAGCAAGCGATTAATGGTTGTGATCTAGGGTTTTAGTAGTTATTGATTCTGTTTTTTGAATTTTGATTTCTGTTTAATTTTTCATTATTGTTGCGATTCTATCAATTCAATTGTATAAGCATTTCCCAGCTATTCTGTTTTTTGAATTTTGATTTCTGTTAGGTTTGGTTTGCTTTCCTATCGTTATTCATTCAATCGCAGATTTCCCGTCTTTCCTTTCATCTTCCTTATCCAGCTAGGGTTTCTCTACAATGTTGTGTTTGATTTCGTATGGTTTCTCAATAATCTAGAGTTTTGTTGCTGAATTTGGAATGTTTTAAGAAAATCTGTGTATGGATGATGCTTTTACTAAGTCACTGTTTGTGCTAAGGTACTGATTTTTTGGAGCTTTTATAGTCTGCAATCCACATGAAGGTTGTATGATAATTACATACTATGATCTTTAATGTTGATATTGCAACATGAACACCCCCCTCTTTTTGACAACGATGATTGTGATTCTTGCTAGGGTAACTTTCAACTTTATTACATTCTACTTATCTTGAATAGATTTTTGGCAGATGCCATGGTGCAGATCAGTAATCTGGGCTGGGGAACACACATCTCTAGTAGTATCAGACCCACGCTCTCTCTCAGGTAACATTATACCAGACACAACCAAAATAAAGAGTGTTAGGCATCGAGTAGAATAAAAGAAGATTTAAAGGTAAATCAGATTATAATTTAATCTAGAATCCAACTTTTGCTTTTTAGGAGATAGTGAATGATGTACCACTTGATACACAGGACAATGAGCATGCGTTTTTTAGTTTCTATCAAGGGGATCACTATCAGTTTGACTCACTTCGTGCAAAGTTGCCAACGTGAAGAGTTATAAAACTAATATTTATTAGTGATAAGTAGCAGTGTTAATCTGCTTGATGTTCTTATCTGATCATATGATTTGTGCCTGACTTCTGATTCTGTAACAAATTCTTTTTATTAGAGATGGAGAAGCTGGCATGTAGGGATAATTGAGGACACACTTGATTTGCAATAGCTTGTTAATTGACTGTTTGTATGTGTACAGGGATCAGAATCATTTCGAAGGAGTGTGTTGCAAAGTATGGTGACTGTTTATTTGAATAGGAGCCCCGCTGCAAAAAAGATCTTGGAGCTTGTTCATTCTGCTCGCAATGAGAGGATTTGTTATGATCATTTCGCCTTTCGTACTTTTGGGGTATGTTTATACTTGTCACTTCCAAGTTGATATTTTATTCAGCGTAGTGAGGAAATGCTTTTGTTTCTTCAATTAAACTTGGTTAAACTGAAGTACTTCATGAATCCCGAATCATTATGATAATTGATTGGGAAAAGAAAAGTGAGTCAGACTTAGCAAAGCACCAGTAACTATTTTTCGCAATTACATAGTGTTGATATGCACTATATGCCTATCGCATTGATAATTTGGGAAGCCTTCACTTTGTATTTATCAACATAAATAATGTAAGACAGAAATTGCTTTCATGGACCTAGTTTTGATACGATATTGCAGGTCAATGGCGACGGCATTGATTCGATGGCTAAGGTGTTTCTTTATTTGGGCTAAACAGAAAGATTAACTTAGATTTCCTGCTAAGAAACTGTAATATTGGTTTTCCCATCCTGATGTGTCCTCTGAAATAGGCAGTGGCATAAATAATGGACCTTTTCCAAGAGTGTTCATTTCCAAGCTTCTTGTAGATCAGATAAGTACAGAAGCTCAGGTACACTCTCTGACCTTTGTCTAAAAGAGGTGCCACTTTCATCATCGCTTTGGGTTTGCTGCGAAGGATAAATACTCATGGATGCTGTAGATTTTCCAACCTACTTCAGAATCGAGCTGAGCCTCAATCAAAGCGGTGTATTCTTTCGTAGAACTTATTTCAATCAAGGGGGGTATCATTTTGTAAAATTTGTCTGCCATTGCTTCATAATGAACCTCATACGCTTTTTCTATGATATACGGGGTTGTAATCATTTATATAAAAATAAAAAATTATTTTTCAATGTTGTTAGCCTAGTTAAATGCTTGCGTATACAATGTATAAGCACATCCAATTTTGTGTGTGGTGAGATGCAAGTGTGGGCCTAGTAATAAGTTGTTGGCAGTGAAGGGTTGGTAGGGAGGGGCTAGTGTGTGGCTGGCTAGAAGCATGCAGGTGATGTAGCCATGTAAGCATATGCTACAGGACGCCAGGAAGCATGTATGAAATTAAAAAAAACAAACACTTAGCTGCGGGCTTGAGCTTACAGCACGCAGCAAAGTCTGATGAAAAAGGTTGTAATCATCAAATTTTGCTGCGGGCTATACGCTCAAGCCCGAAGCTATTAACACTTGTTGTTGCGGGCCTTAAGCTGAGGTCCGCAGCAACTGCTTAACAATAGCTATGAACATGTACGCAGCTAATGTTTTCTATATTAGATGCGCCTTCAATAGCTATGTTTCACATTACGCATCTACAAGCCTTTTAAGGCCCGCAGCTATTGCTATATTTTCCACTAGTGGTCCCACATGCTCTCAAAAGCCTGATCCCATCTCAAGATTACTGGAGTCAAGAGAAGGAAAACAATGGCTTCTGGTCCTAAAAAGAAGCATAGAACACCCAGAGTGGAGGTTGATACTCCTCATGGTTCTCCTTTTCTAAGCTTCAAGTCATCTCTAGAGAAGAGTTTCTGGAGCCGAGGAAAATGGATGTGCCCCCTAGCTCTTCAAAGGATATGGGGCATAGTCATGGAGAAATTACTCCTGATGAAGAGGAGTCTGCCCCCCAGGTCATCGAGCCAGGGGTAACAAATGAGGAGAGGGAGAAGGATGCCCCCCATGTTGAAGAATGGGGTTAGAACAGGAGAAAGGAATCATTGCTCAAACTGAGCAGGAGCAAGAACTTGATCAACAACAAGCACCTTCTTCTATGTTGGATCTAAGTGGTTAGTTTCTTTTCATTCTGTTAGAGCTTATCTCTTTTGTACTCTCTTGATTTGTTGTACTTTTGATGATAAGGTCGTCCAACCATGAGGAGGAAGGAGATGTTCCTAACCAAAGTCCAGATGATGCCACTTCCAACAACGTAGTGGAGGTAGATGCTGAGATTTATATGGCAAGTGCTTCAAATGATGAAGTAAGTTACTTGAAAGTTGTGTCTAAGTTAACTGCTCTACTGAAACCTGACCTCTCAGTGAAGTCTGCACCCCCTTCTTGGATGGAGTTACAGACCATGATTCAAGATTTGCTAACAACCTTGACCAAAAACACAACAGATATAGATACTGCTCGTCAATTATCTAAGGTGCTACAGGATGGTATTTCTCTAAGGTAATGTCTTTTGGAGGCCTATCCATCACATCTTAGAGCATGATGTGATTCCTTGACAAGCCATGGTCACTTAACTGGCCAAGAAGCATGCAGAAGAGGAGGCTCAAATGCGGGAAGTGATCAAACAAGCAGATGTATTACAGGATAGAGCTAAAAAGATAGCTTCCTTTGAGAAGTCCATGGAGGATTTGCAGGCACAGTTGGCAGCTGCATAAGAACGCGAGGAATAGGCTTTGGAGGCACTTCATCAGGCTCAAGCTGACAAAAAGGAGATAGCTGCTCAGTTGGAGGAGATTAATAACCAATTACTGAGCACTAAGCAAAAGATTCCTCTTTCGAAAGAGCAAATCAAGCAAGCTTGTGAAGCTGTGAGTACTTCCAAGCTAACAAAGAATGAATTGGAGGCTAGCCAATGTCAGCTAAACCAGCAACTAATTAGTTTAGATATCGCTTTTACGTCAGCTATTAAGAATGCCTTAGAAGGCTAACTATAATAAACAATTATCTTAATGTAAACTCTCCCAAAGCTGGGAGTGTCTTTTTTTAAAGGCTTCATCATGTAACTCCCGTATTGATGGGTAGTATTTTTTAAGATATTTGCCATTTAAATCTCTCTCAAAAACCTGTCCATTCAGGTTTTGTAATAAATAAGCATTTCCAGACATTACCTTATGAATCTTCAAACGACCTTCCCATTTGGGAGACCATTTTCCTAAGAAGAAATCTTTACAGCCTGTCTCTGGTAACTTCATTTTCCAAACTAAATCACCTTCTATAAATGATTTGTGCACCACTTTTTTGTTATAAGCTGCTGCTACATTCGGTTTTTGTCACTTCAGAGTCTATTGCCTCAATAGACATGGCTTGACCATACTCATGTGAGGTCATCTCCATCTGTCTTGCAAATCTAGCAGATTTGACACTCATTTCTGCTGGTATGACAGGTTCTTGCACATACACTAATTGGAAAGGAGTGACTCCAGTAGCTTCTCTTTTGAAGAATCTATAAGCCCATAGTGCATAAAGCAATAAATCATGCTAATTTCTAGGATTGCCTCTGACCATCTTTGAAATCTCTACTGCTTTGATCTTGTTAGTAGACTCTGCTTGGCCATTAGCTTGTGCATAATAGGGAGTTGAGTGCAACTTCTGTATGGAATATCCTTGCAAGAAGTTATCAAACTCTGGATTCCTAAAAACAGTAGCTTGATCCACTTTGATTGATTATGGGATCCCAAATCTTATAAAGATCTTTTCTTCCAAGAAACTAATTACAGTTTTTGTAGTTATGGACTTAAAAGCTTGAGCTTCTACCCACTTTGTAAAGTAGTCAGTGATAACCAAGATATGAGAATGTCCAGCTGATGATGCTGGATGGATAATACCTATGGCATCCGTAGCCCAACCTCGGAATGGCCAGGGCTTTATGATGGATTTTAATTCAGAGGGTGGTGCTCTGCTTATTGGTCCAAAGAGCTTGCATTGCTTACATCCTTTAGCATAAGATTGCAATCTTTGCGGATAGAAGGCCAAAAGAAGCCATGTCTATGGATCAACCATCTCATTTAAACCATTTTGGTGAGCACCACACAATCCTTGGTGTACTTCTGCCATCATAGTCAGAGCTTCACCTGCATCTATACATTTCAGTAGTAAACCTTCATGATCTCTCCTATAAAGCTCTCCATTGTCTAGAAAAGTATTTGGTAGAAGCCATTTTGACTCTGATAGGAGTTTTTTTCCCCATAAGGTCATTTAAGTAATCTATGATCTCTGTCCTCCAATCTTGCTTAGTGTTCAGGACATCCATCTTGCAGATCTTCCATAGTGTTGTATTTTCCACTATGGAATCGAGAGACTCTAGGCTTCGTTTTCCTATTCTGATACTCTCATCATCGCCTAATAGATTGTCCGTAGATGAAGCTTGTTGGGCTAGGGAATCAGCTGTCTGATTTTCCTCTCTAGGCACATACATGAAGTCTACCTTGATCAATTTTTTAACCAACTCATGGACTCTAGCGCCACATTTGATTGCAACTAGAGTAATGCTTTTGTAGTCACCTTTAATCTGGTTGATTACTAATTCAAAGTCTCCAAACACTTTAAACTTTTGTGCTTAATTTGAGTTCTACTAGGACTTCTAATCCTATGATCAAAGCTTCATATTCAGCTCTATTGTTAGTACACGCACCTTCTCAAGTGACTGCGAGTTTAGTGATTATACCTTGAGGAGATTGAATGACAATCCCAGCTCTTAACAGATCCCTAGTACAAGATCCATCAAAGTGCATGATTCAAGGAGGTTGGCTTGATTGCTGAATTCCTACCTCACAACATGGGTGAGTGGCCAAAACGTCGGCTAGGACCTGGCTCTTGACAGCCTTTTGAGGAACAAACAACAAGTCAAACTGTAAGAGGTGTAAACTCCACTTGCTCAAACGTCCCTTCAGAATAGGTTGAGACAACATGTGCTTCATTACATCTATAGGAGAAACTACTTCAATGGTGATTACCATGAAATAATGAATCAACTTAATAAATGTATCATAAAGGCAAAGACACCATTTTTCCGCGTTAGTGTATCTCTTCTCAATGTCGTGTAGGATTCTACTGAGGTAAAACACAGCTTGTTCCTGACCCTTTTCATTCTCTTGGATAAACAAACTCCGAATAGAGTATGTGGCTGCGGACAAATAAAGTCTTAGAGGATTCCCATTCTATTTAGGAGGAATCAAGATTGGTGGATTGGCCAAACAATTTTTTATTTGGTCAAATGCTTCTTAATATTGTTCCTCCCATTTAAAATCATATTCATTCTTTAATTTTAGCAAAGGTGAGAAGACCTTAGTCTTTCCAGCTAAATTCGAAATAAATCTTCTGACATAATTAATTTGCCCCAAAAATCTTTATAATTCTTTTTTGTTTTGGGGAGGTTGAGCTGCTAATACAGCTTTAGCCTTATTTTGATCAATTTCCATTCCATGTTTATGAATCAAGAAACCCAAAAAGTTACTTGATTTAACTCCAAAGGCACATTTTAAAGGATTCATTTTCAGGTTGAACCTTTTCATTCTTTCGAAAGATCTTTCAAGGTGCTCTTTATGAGAAGTTAAATCATGAGATTTCACCAGAATGTCATCGATGTATACTTCCATAATCTTACCAATCATATCCTCGAAAATGAGGTTCATTGTTCTTTGGTAGGTTTCTCCAGCATTTTTCAAACCAAATGGCATAGCTAACCATTCATACATGCCTAAAGATCCTGGACATCTAAAGGCCGTTTTGTGGCATTCCACTTCAACTATCCTAAGTTGATGGTATCCTGCATATTCATGCAAAGAGGAGCTATACTCATACCTAGAGGCTGCATCAATCAACATATCTGCCACACGCATAGGATATTAATCTTTTGGAGTAGCTTTGTTAAGATCTCTGTAATCAATACAGACTCTGTTTGCCATTTTTCTTAAGAACTGGCACTATATTGATCCAGCCTGTAAAAGCTTCACTATTTTCTCTTTTACCTTTGGGATTAAATCAGGAGATAACCTTCTAGGACTTTGTGCCACGGGCATATGTCCCTCTTTAATAGGTAATTTATGCTTAGCAATTGAAGGGTCAATGCCAGGCATTTCGTGATGTTCCTATGCAAAACAATCTTTATATTTTTCTAATATACTGATTATATCTTGCTTATCTTCTTGGGGTAACAACTTAATGATGTAAGTATTCCTAGGTTTTTCAGGGGATCATGGAATTCTTGTCATATGTCCTCACTTTTGGCCCAAACTCTATTTTTTTCCTCTATTAGTGGTTCAGACTCGCATTACAAGGAAACAAGTCTACAATTTGTTGTTGTAGCTTATCCATATATTGTTCTAAAAGAAAAGATTTCATATAATAGTCAACTGTGGGTGTATACCCTTCAATTTCATTACTTGGTGTACCAATCATTACAACTTTTTGATATAAGGTAACTAAATACAAAGGACCTATTATACTGATCCTAAAGACTAACTATGGGAGCTTGGTACTCCATAATAGCTCTTTCTTGTGGGAAAGCTTATGTAACATCTTCCACCAATATTTGATTGACGTTGTCACTCTCAATGATCTCCTCTAGGACTATTGTGGAACCTTTTGGAGTCTTTGGGAAAACTTTTGTGTCGTCTTCTATGTCTTCAATTGGAACTACTTCTGCCTCTACAGTGTCTAATAGAGCTTTTGTGTCAGGCTGAAATGCCACTTCTATTCTGATGGATGGGGTAGATCCCAAAAGTGTCCTGGGAAAACCAGAAATAGGAAAAATTGAGTGAACTTCCTCCTCAGCTTTAACAACTTCAAAGGACTTACCATTCAATAATACTAAAAACTAGTGCAAAGAAGAAGGGATAGCATAATTAAAATGAATCCAATCCCTGCATAGAATAGCATTATAAGAAGTAGCTCCATCTATTATGAAAAAGCCAGTATAGGTGGCTCTCGTCCTAATCTTAGTTCTAATTATCACCATTCCTTCAATTTGCTCAGAGGAGCCTGAGAAACCTGACACAATCATCTTAATATTCAGAAGATCAGCCTTAGTATTTCCTATTTTGTCCAATACAGATAGGGGCATGATATTAATAGTAGCTCTTGTGTCTACTAAAACTTTAGCTATCTTAGTACCTTCGAAGTCAGCAGTTAGATACAAGGCCTTCATGTGTTTATCGTCTACTTGAGGACACCTAAACATCATGTCCATAATCATCTTTTCTTGTTTCTGACTCAAAGAACTTGCATTCGGAGGATAGGTCACTCTAGTACGATTTAAAAGGGTGGAAATATTTTGAGTAGAATTTGCAGTAAACTTACCACCATTCTGAGGTTCTTTTGATTCATCCTCCTCAAACAATAGAGTTATGTCCACTTTGAATTCTGAAGGTAGTATGATAACATTACATTCACTTTTAAGAGGTAATTGATCCATATCCTCTAAGTTGAAGATACCTGAGTCATCTTCTTCTCCCAACTCCATGCCTGCATCTGTGATCAGGAGGTTTAAATCGTCTTCAGAGTCTATGTGAGACATTAGAGATTCAAAGTCAGAGACTTAAGCGACTTCAGATTTCAATTTTGGAGGAATCCTGTCGAATGTGATTTGTTTAGCATCAGGGCTATCTTCAATATCATTCTCTTCTTCTCTGTTTCTTTCCAACTTTTTATGATCATTCATAGTTGATGGCTGAGGCTCAATGTCAACAGTGATCTTGTCAAGTGGTAACATCTCTGCTTTCAAGACTCCTGCGTTTAAAGTGTGATCGTCAACTCGGATGTGAGCTACCTGAGCCTCTTGTTGTGCCATTATAGCTAGTTGTGCCCTGTATGCAGCAACTTTCTTCTTTGATGTAGTCTTAGATCTATTAGAATGACCATTGAAACTAGTATCTGAGAATTCGGGTGCTGTTGAGCCATAGGTTCTATTCCTATCAATGAATGGGGTAGCATAATTCCTTGGTGGAAACTGACTGACTTTCAGGTCGTCCTCCCCTTCCTATCTTAGGCGGATGCATAGGATAAGGAGCCCAGTTAGGACCTCTACTCCTTTTAGAATAAGGAGGAGGTTTCTAGTAAGATGGCACCCATTTTGGATCATTTGGCATTAGCTAATTTCTGATCAATTCAAAATGCAGCATATTTGAGCAAGTACCACACATACATTCTCTCAAGCTCTTGAGGTTAGCAATAACTGATGGAGTTTCGAGTACTTCCTTGTAAGTCTACTGAGCTCCATTTTGACTAATCTGGCCAAAGACAGAAGATTTGGGAGTTTGAACATTCTCCTCATGTTTGATCTGCTCTGAAGGGATTGGTGATGCTAGAGCCTCTTTTTTCTGAGACTCCCTTTGCTTTGCTAGTTGGATTTCGAACTCTTCAATCTTAAGGGCTTTGGCTTCCCTATCAGTGATGGTAGTCCTTCCCTTTTTTATAGATTTCAGGAGAAGTCCTTTGAATGAATTGCATTGATCAGTGGTATGGCCTGAGTTGACGTGATATCTACACACATCTTCTTCATCATCTCGCCATTTTGGCATGATTAAAATGCCTTCATCAATAAACTTGTCAAAGACTTGATTAGCTACAGTAGTGTCATGTTGATTTTCCTGCACATCCAAGATAATGTCATTAAAATCAACAAAATTACATTCTAACTGATAAGGTCTAGCTTCCTCAATCACATTCGCATCGACTTCATCAGTAAAGAAAATGAGTTTTTTTATCTATAGAATCCGGAACCTTTGTTTCTAAACACGATGTAATCATTTGTCTTATGAGTAGTTGCATCATGGTATTTACGATATTTATTTCCTTTTAATTCTTCAGCAGTTCTTACTCTATGTCTGCCATTGATTTTCATCTTCTTATTTGCCAAAAACCAATCAAAAAGAGAATCAGACTTGGACAAATCAAAATCATAATCTCTTTTTTGTCCTGATTTTATGTCTCTAATTACTGTGGATTCCTTTCTTTGTAGTGTAGGACACTTATAAGGAGCAATTTGTATGAATTCTGCCACCTCCATATCTGCCTCTCTGAGGCTAATATCAACTTTATCAAAGTCTATATCAGTCTCTTCATAAACAACAAAAGCTTGGTGTTTAATTCAACTTTCATCTTGTAAAATTTGTTCAACTTTACAAGCTTGATGAGCTAACTCTCCAAAATCTGTAAAATGGGAGTCACAGATTTCTTCCTATATTCGTGACCTAGACCATCTTGTGCCATTTGGAGGACTTCCATTTTTGGAACATTAGTATGGCATTTCAATTTAGCATACTTAAATCGTTCTAAAAGAGAGCCTGAGTAACCCTTGACAATTGGCTTAGAGTGACTTTAGTTTGTCTCCTGCCAAAGTGATTGATGAACTGGTTTTTCATTTCTTGCCAGTCCGGTATAGATCCTGGTGCCACAAGTATGTACCAGTCATAAGCAACATTAGAAAGTGAGGTTGCAAAGAGTCTCAACCTCAAGTATTCACATTCCCCAAAATCCCTACTATATTGCGAGTTGAATCTCTGTAAATGTTCTTGGGCAGATTTCCCATCCCAACCAGAGAATAGGATAAAGGGATTGGAAGGAGTTCTAGGCAAAGGATAAGCTTTATCAATCCATTCAGGGTATGGACTTAAGTCTTGTCTTTGTCTCCTACCCATTTGTTCATCTAACATAGCCTGAACTTGGGCCATAGTCACAATCTGATCTCCTTGTGGACCTCTTGGGTTGCCCATAAATGGTTGAGCTATGAGGTGGATACTGGTAATCTAGATCATCATATGGTTCGGGTGCAGTATGTCCCATAAGAGATAAACCCCTTCTATGATTAGGACGCACTGAGAACTGTTGTCTTTCTAGGTTATGTTGGTAAGTAGGATGTTGACAGTGACTACGCACATTACGCAAATTTGGGTGAAATGTGTCAGCAGCAGTACCATCTTGGTAGCCACAGTTAGCTTGGGAAGGAATACAATCTTGTCGATTACTTCTGACTCCCTGGCCAACATTATGTGGAAGTTCTTCATTTTGATTGAAGACTTCATAATCAATCCCCATTTCTGGATAAACCGTTCTAAGTGGTTGGACATTAGTGCAATTGAGCCAGCTTTTCTCACCCCCATTCCTAAATGTTCGACCCTCCTAGATTGGTTCCTGCCACCTAGAAGATCGCCTGGGGTAGGATGATTCCTAATTTGGCGTTGGGTGGAAGTTTGTGGATATGTAATTCTCAAGACCGGGTTCGCAGGTTCTCCTCGTGTGTGGGAGTTAACCTCGTTGGATTTGTTAGTATCTAGACTCTATCCCATGGCCTGTAAGAGTTGGTCATTCAGAGCCTTGTGTTTATCCACTAGTGGTTCTAGTCGACGCACAACTTCTTCGGCTACCTGCCTAGATACAACCACATCAGTAGCGCTTAGAGTCTCTCGAATTTCAAGAATAATTCTATCTACCTGGGCTGTCATAGCATCCCTAGAGTCTTCTATTATATTTCTGGTAATATCTGTAAAAACTGTAGCAAACTCTTGAGCAAGGGCTCTATACTGAGAGTCAAATTGATGTATATGGCTTTCTCTAGCCTCAATTAGGAGTTGTCTAATGGTCCCAACATATTTGGAATGCATTTTGATTCAAACAAACACGGATTGCACTAGATAAACGTGTGGCCCTTAGAGGAACATAGTCAGTCCCATCTTCGGCTCTAATTGAGAAACTATCATCCTCAGGCTGAGTAGAATTAAGATGTTCCTTCAGGGGTGCTTCCTCTATCCTATTATATGAATTTTCAAGGTTGGATCCATCTAATCTTTCTTCAGGGTTATTTGGATGATATTGAGTGGATTCTGGAGTTCCTTGCTCATCTCTGTCACCTCTTCTTCTATTGGAACGAGTATTAGCCATTTCTTAAGAGTTTTTTCAACTTTGTGACAGTCTACTCCCACTATGGTCGCCAAAAACTTGTTGGTGCAAAAATGGTTTTGCAAACAAGTAACGATGCCCCGTCGCAAGTTGGTCCAGAACACCAGGGAGGTGATTCACTCTCCTAAGAGTCACTGGCCCTAGCAATAAGGATTACCCTTAAAAGCAAAGGAACCTCGCTAACTTAATTGAGCACAAACTACCAATGGCTAAGAAATAGCAAGCTAAATAAAACTTAAATAACTTTGAGAGAATTATAGAGAGACAAGCAGACAGGATAATACAAACAAACTTGAAAGAAACTATTCAATTTCATTGATGATATAATTTCCGGTCTTACACAAACTTTTATAGAAAGAAAAGTAACAACAAGTTTAATTGAGGAAGAAAGAGAGGAATATTGTCATCCTTTTTCACTCAATGAGATAGTAACAATGGAAGGCGTTAGCACATGGAGTGTTCGTGCCAAATAACTACCTAAAACTATGCCTGAGATCTATGGATAGATTCTGATATTTGGTGTGTTGATGATTGATGTTCTTTGCGTCTGGTTGAAGCCTCTATTTATAACCCATTGGAGCAGCAGTTATCCATCTTCGAATTTGAATTGTTGTCTAACTTCCCAACTGCTGGGAAAGTTTTGAATTTGGCGCCTTGTAATGGGCGCTCCTTAAAGCTTCTAGAGTCTTCATTTATTTGAGACTCTGGTTGGCTTCTTGGCTTCTTATCATTTAATGTGTGGATACTGTTTGACTAGGTCAACATAACTTGGGTTTGGGCTAAAAAGAAATGGGTTTATGTGACCCATGGGTCTTAAAGCCAAAAAATAAAAATAGTAGTAACAACATGCAAACATACATCCAATGTTGTACCTCTAAGATATTGAATCAATTATATTTGACATCAATTCAAATTTATTTGGGCCTAGCTCATTCCGATATAATTAAATTTCATTTGATCAATAATCACGATATTTTGTAGGTTAATTTAGTTTAAATATGGACGATTTCATCTAGATCTTAATTAGATCAAGGAATGAAATAAACTCCAAGAAAAATGTCGGGATTTGATTTAGGATATTTGGGCGTGAATAGACAGCATTTTTCACCAAATCTCACACATACTTTAAATATCAGTTTTGTTAGGCCTAAAATTAAGTAACTAGCCCTCTTACTATCGACAATAAAACTTGTCACCAATTAAATTTTGGCACATATTGCTATCAAGTAAGTCTTGGAGGATAGACCATCTAACATGGTTTTAACTTTTAACCTAAAGCCTTAATATGTAAAGTGTTAAAATTTTAAAACCTTAAAGTTTTAATTTAAAAGTTACATATACTTTATTCATATACGTATGGACAAACTATCTAACACTAGTTTTTTGTGATTGTCATGTGTTAAAGTCTTAATACAATAATTGTTCATCGCTATACCGAATTGTTGCACATATTCCACATTGCTACCAATATATCAACGGTCGTAGCATACTTGGATTACACCTCACCTTGGTCCCCCCTCATAACGTCTTTAGTGCCAATTAAATCCAGAAAGATAATTCAGCAAGTAGCCAATTTATACCTTAGAAGTTGGAACTCGTTGATGAAATTCCCTTTAGTTTTCATGTAAATGGACCACTTTGAATAACTACCTCTAGACTTTAGTTCTGATGTGGATGGAGTTATGTTAGCTTGTAACATGTGGGTCGTCTGCCAAACAGGAAAAGGTAAGGAAAAGGGGGGTTGCTAAAAAGATTGGACTATGAATTATATGCTAACTTAGAAGCATAGAAGGAGTGTTGTGTGTTGCTTAAGCTTGGAATTCACCAAAAGTTAACTTCACATGGAAGGCGGTGGAAGCTCATGGTGAAAATAAAGTGGGCAACACTTTTTTTTCCCCATATTATTCTCTTTTCTTTGAAACAAGTATGTGGACAATGGTTTATGATTTGCCAATTCTTGCTTGGTGTCTAATCATCTAGCATAACTAAAAGCCATGATAGATGGTTTTCAATAGCCGTTAGGCCTCATTTGGTTAGTTTGTACTGTGGTATGGATTTGGAATTAGAAATCAAATCAAAAGTACATGATTGGAACTTGATTTGAAAACTATATGTTTGGTTTAGTTTTTGAAATGACAATAATACTATTCGTATATGTCACACAATAAATCTTCTATTTTCCTTTATCTTTTTATTATATTATAATATTTACTTATGCAGTGCATATATCTATCCATATTTTTTCAAGATCGACAACCTACAAAACATGCTATAAATAAAATTTAGCATAGATTTTGAAATAAAAAAGGAAAATTAAAACGAGAAAACTTTTGCAAGATATATCATATAAATTCAATTGACAATTGATTAGCATATAGAGGGAAAATAAATCATATGAATATGAGTTATAGTCATTAGCAAGTTGAGGAAAAGTATAAACATATTAACACACTCTTCTTTAGTAGATTGAGAAAAAGAATGGTACGTGAAAGCAAATTCGAATAAAGTAGATAAGATGAATCCAATGGAAAAAATCATTAGCCTTCACACTATAACCGGTCATTGTTTTCTTAATGAATGATAGTTAGTACTCTATCCATTCTCATTTGTTATTCTCATTTGGAATCTTGATATTATTCAGAATTAGAGGGAATCTTCTGAATTCTTCAATATATATAAAAAAGGAAAATTTGCTTCTACTAATGCAACCTTTTGACAATTCACAATTAATAAAGCAATCATTCGATTATTCTGTAATAAAGCACCCTTTATACCCTATTAATTTTGAGTAAGTCGGGTTGAACTATGACCTGAATTAATGGTAATTTTTTATTTTAAAACTATTAATACTAATTAATTATAATAAATAAACTTTAAAAAAACTAAACTAATATAACTCTACCCCCACCCCCCATCCACATCCATTGTCAGGTATGCCACTGCCACCCCCCCAACCTCTCCCTACCCTTCGTCACCCCCTCTGTTCCTTCCTCAGCCATAACCCACCCCCCCCCCAAACTAAGCCCACCTCCCACCCACCACCACCACCACCACCATCCCACAAGATGAAACCCAACTAAACTAATTAGTAGTGCCTTCTGTTAATAACTGACTTGATTTGAGAACCCAAATTTGCCATTCCAACTTAACAACCAATTCTAATGACAATATCACAGATAGGGATGGCAATGGGCCGAGTCTGGGGTGAGACTGTCCAAATCCAGACCCAGGCCCATTAATTTCTTTCAGACCCATACCCGACTCAGTGGGTCTGAAATTTTAAGACTCATACCCAGATCCTTTGGGTCTGATGTGTCTAGGGTTCTTAATGGGTCCTTTTGAATTTCAAGTTTAATTGCATTTTTTATATAATAAATTTATTTCGCCTATTTTGTAGGTTCGCGTGACCACGGTTAAGGTTTGTATCGAAATAATTAACAAAATATAGCTCATGAGATCTTAAATATGTTTGAACTTACATCATTATATGTCTCAATTAAATGGAGCCACAACTACTCATAAAGTCATAATTCACAAGTTTTTTTAAAGTAAATGGGTATGTGTATAGGGTCTGTGTCTGTTATATTTGGACTCGGACCCGAACTCAGACCCGCATGATAAACTCTCGACCCAGACTCGATCCACACCCATTGGGTCTAAAAAAGCTGGACCTAACCCTTATAAATGGGTATGTAGGTCTAGATCAGGCTCGGGTCTAAGACCCATTGCCATCCCTAATCACAGATACAGTAATGAGATTCATAGCAATTGGATGGGAAGAAACTAGCATATTTGCAAATTCACACAAACACAATAGCACAAACTCCGCGGCTAAGATGCTCCGGTTATACCAAGCAATCAATGATATATCGTCAGTAGATTATAACTAATATTTGTAAGAGACGTGTTTTTAGTAGCATTTTTTGCAAATCTTGTGGGCAATTTCATATTTGGTCATGAGATGGCCGACTGTGAAGGGGGGATGCGTAGCTAGCCGGCAATGAGGGAAGAAGGATGTGGCAGTGGGTGGGGGGAGGTGGGTGAGTGGGTTTACCGGTCGAGGGGTTATATTTTAATTAATTTTGTTTTTATGTTTTTTTATAATTAGTTTTATAAAATATATTTATGAGAGCCAATTATTAAGCGACAGGTGGCCTATTTTACCAATTCTTCAAGTTATAATCGATTTTCACCTATTCAAAATTGATGGGATATAAAGATTGTTTTATTTCAGAATAATCGAAAGGTTGCTTTATTATTTGCAAATAGTCAAAAGGTTGCATTATTAGAAGCAGTTTTTGCTAAGAAAAAATATAGTTATGTGTTCGTCTTATTGAGTACCTTGTTATTATTCAGTAGTTATAATTTTTTACTAATATGCAATGGAAAATATTGATGGTCAAAGAAGTGCTTTGACAAACGTGTAAAGTCAAAGTAAGAACAATAATAGGGAACGGGGGGAGTACTTACTTCAAAAATAATGTATATTATACAAATTCAAATTTGACAGACAAAAAAATCGCACAATTATAATATCAATAATAAGAACAAACAAAAAAAATGTCTACCATCTATATATATAATAAAAAGCGTAAGCACACGTTGCAATCCGCCACGTGGCACTCTCCCTTCTTTACAACAAATTTTACCAATGTTTCTCTCATAAAAAATTGTCCATGAGAAGCTTTTAACCCGCAACCTTAAGTGTGGAAGATCAATGCTCTAACCATTGTGTCACTACATATTTGTTTCTTCTTTTATCAATACTAATAATGATATTATATGTTTTCAATGAAAAACAATAATTAAGGTACAATTTCTTAATTGCATTTATGAATAAAACTATTAATCTATGACTTTTTTCTAACATCTTTCAACACCAAATTTTAATTGTATTAAAGTACTAAAGTATAATATATAAAGATCCCAGAGCATCGCTTGGGCCTAAATACTAGTTAATTATCTCATAACATTACATGAGTAGTCTTGATAGTACACATCATTTAATTGCGTGCATTGTTAAGAATTTAGCAACAGAATCTCATATCCGCAAAGTTTAGCAACATAAATCCTTTTTTGGCCAAGCAAAAATTGGTCTACTAGTGGGAAGGAAAAAGTATTTCAATCTTGAGGTTAGCAGTTTAATTCCCATCATAGAAACTTTAAGAATAGGGATTATGTTATACTCCCCTATCATCTCAAGCAAAACGTTGCATCCGTTCACTTTTCAATTTTTATCAAAACCAAAACTAAAATATGAAAATCGGAAAAGTGATTTCCAGCTATTGTTGTCAGTTTTCTAAATAGACATTGTTGGAATTAAGTCTTTAAAGACACCTTTGGGTTTTTTCCAAAGGTCCCATATCACCTATTGAAAGGAGTTTTCCTTTGTTTATTAACTCTCTTCCTCTCCTTCTTGTTTGAGTTGGTTACATGGTTGGATTTTGTGGTTGGAGGTCATGCTTGGCCTTGGGCTTTCTACCACACACGCGCGCACCACCCGTCAGGACAGGGCCGGGGCTTGGGCCTGGGCCTAGGATTGGGTTCTGGGATGAGCTGGAGCTTATCTTTTTGGACCCGGGCCCAAGTGTGCGTAACGATAACTTAATGGACTGAAACGTTTATACCGTTACAGTCCTAGTTGCTATTTATTGCGACCCTTGATTTCCTCTACCCATTGATTACCTTCCGTATTTGTGGTATGTACATTTGCTATATAAACAGACCTCCTGCTGCTGTTTCAAACACACAAATATATATATACACTCCTTCTCTTCTATCTCTTTTCTCCTGGGTACGTGCTTTGTCTCCAAAGTTTTTCTCTGTTAGTGGTGACTTAAAGAGGTTGTTGTGTTAACCTTGGGGAGATTTCCGGCCAGTTGTGATTGCCATCATAGTCAGGCCGTAATTGCTTTCAAAGCAGTGGTCTTCTACCACGGCACAGCCTTGAAATCGTTCTGTTATCCGCCATTGCAAACTGTCAGTTCCTAACATACATGATTACTAATTGTATGACAAGTTCTAATTTCTTTTACAACTTATGTCATATATTTCAATATAAAAAAAAACAAAGTGTTTTTTTTGTTTAATTTAGGCTCATTTTCATAATTAAATTTAAAGAGATGCTTTTTCATATTTAGCTTTGACTTGTTCCTTTTCGAATTTCGCAATCTCATTTCTTTAGACATTTAGAGAATTGTTGCTCTGATTTCAATTTTCGGTTCACTAATTTTAGTTTTAGGTCAACTGGTTTCATCTTGAGACTCTTTGGTTTCTTTTTTGACATCTCACACTTTATATTTAAGATGCTTTGATTTCATTTTTTAGCTGCATCTGATCTTAATTTTAGACTCTGGTTTTATTTTTTTTCCTCTCTCACTTATTAAGCTATATAACGTAAACAAACACCAAGCAGCATAATTATTATTTTTGTTAGTGCATTTTTAATAATACCCCATTCGACCATCACCGAACCCTTCTACAAGCTAACTTGTCCCATAAAAAATGGTTCTATAGAATCATTTTAGACAATAATTTCTTACCCGTTTCCCCGTCCTCGGGGACACCCCCTTCCCCTCTCAATTCCACTCTCCCAAACCCGTCTCCCCTCTTAATTCGTTAGTCCCCCCTCCTCCTTGTTCTCTCAAAATCAACTTCAACGGCTAGGTGAAAAAAGAATTGGCGGCAGCAGGTTTCATCACCAGAGACGGAAATTGCAAGGTTATGGTAGCAACTACTTTCAACCTAGGGAGTGCGAACATAGTAGTTTGGAGGCAACAACTCTCCATAGAGCTTTATTACACCTCGGTTTTATTCCACATAGCAGCTTCATCAAAGAAGGCGACAACCTACTAGTCGTCAACGCAGTTAAACGATTATGGACTCCACCATGGCAGATAGCCAACATTATTAAGGACATTCAGACAATCCTTTAGCAGGATTACCATTGGAAAATGCAACACATCTTTAGGGAAGCGAACATGGCAGCTAATTGGATCGCAAATGTTGGCCACAGACCCTTTTTTGGCCTACAAGCATTTAATTAAGTTCAGTTTAGTAATTTCAGTTAAGCTCCTACTGAGTTAGGAGTTGCAGTTAGTTGTAGTTCAGTTCAATTCAATTCAATTCAGTTTAGTTAAATAGTTCAGGTAAGTTAATTTCAGTTTTGTTCTTTGCATGCCAAAAGAACAAGGCCCTAGTCAATGATTTCCTCCACATGGAGATGTCATATCATTCTATGTTATCCCCATCCTTAGCTCATTTACATTAGGGAACTCTTCGTGTAGAGGGACTCCTAATATTCCTAATGTATCTTCTTTCCTAGTTATTCTTACCTTAAAAAATTATGATTTTTGTTGCTAAGTTTGGTGTATTAGTATATATGTTGTAGTCAGACGCAACTGACTTTGGATTATTGTTATTATGAAAATACATGCACAATGAAAAGCATCAAGCAAGATTCCACAAATATAACCATATTATTTCATACATATAAATCATAAAAGAAGGTTAAAGTTTTCTTACTTTTACTACATAATAATAAACCAGAACAACAAAAAATACACCGAACGTGATTTTTATTTATTTAATATGTTTAGATATACTTCCTCCGTTTTATTTTAGATGTTACACTTTCCATATTAGGAAGTTTAAGATGTTACACTTTTCTTTTTTACAAAAATTTTCTCTCTATCTCTCTCCAATCACATGTTCTCCACTTACTTTTTCTCTCTACCTCTCTCCTACCCAAAAACTGCCAAGGATTCCATGGAAAAAAAGTGTAACATCTAAACTAAAATGGAGGTAGTATTTGTCTTTTGAGAGAAGAGTTTCAAGGTCCTCCACTCCATGAGATGGATGACAAATGAAGGTCTGATAAGATACTAATGTAATTGATGATTAATAGTTGGTTTCACTAGGGAGAGTAAGTTGAGCGACCGCTCAGGGACCCATTTTAAGAAGTCTCCCAGACATCAAAAACAATTACTTAAGAAAAGAAGTAATAGTAAACCTCTTAAATTACTAACCTTATACAAACTTATATCACTAATTACTTTGACATTCTACTTAAATGTTTAAGGGTTCTTAAAAATTATGGTAAACCTCTTTAATTACTAACCTTAAACTTATATCTCAGCATAATTTTCCACCAATCTCAACATATGTTTAGTGACTATAACATCAAAATTATGGTTTTAAGAACCCTTAATCATTTAAGTAGAATGCGAAAATATGTTGAGATTGGTGGAAAGGGCACTATTCATAATTGATTTTAGCATTTTGGTTATTTTTTCGGGAGTTAATTAACCTTATTTGTTGTGTTTGTTAGTCGTTAAGAGTACATGGTAAATTACGGTGTTTTATTCAAAATACAGCAGTACCTCAAGCATTCTTCAAAATTTTGGGGTATCTCATGAAAAACCCTTTGAAATTCTCCATTTTTGCATTTTTGCATTTTTGATTGAAACTGAGAAGGTCAATAGGCTTAGCGCGTTATATTTGTGTCATGTCCAGGTTGAAATTTGAAAATTGTGTCCATAAATAACTCATCTCATTACTGAACTAGTCTGCTTGTGCAGACTAGTGATAAACTCGTACCACATCAAACCAAACTCGTATCAGACTCCAACTTAAAATATGAAAAAAAATAGAATTACCAGAAAATAACATAGTTGTGATTCCGTTAAAGAACTTTCACATGTTCTAGAGAGTTGAATTCAAAAAATGAATTCAATTGAATTCAATTACACTAATGGATTGTTCACTACGTAAATTTTCATGTTTGTGACGTCCGGCATAATTCATGTTAGATTTTGAAGTTGTAAAGGTGGAAAGTGAGGAAAAAAGGGGCAAAGTGGGGAAGGAAAAACAAATAAGTAATCGAATATGGACAAATAAGTAATCAACATTAATTAATACAATCGTTTATTTTATATATTTTTCAACATAATAATGGCTTGGTAGCTAGGAACATTGATGTGAATGTATAATGCTTGGATTAAAATTCTAAGCCACACCGACTATAATCTGTCAAGAGTCTTCCTTTTTTTTTTTTCTTTTTCTTTTTTCTTTTTTCTTTATGCTTTTTGGCGTGTTAGACATAGAGGCGTTCGGGCTATTCTATTAGCCCAAGCGACCAAGCCTCAAGTCGTATGGGCACCCAAACCAATATTTGTATATGTTTGGAAACATAATACTCATCGATAACATTATTTTTCCCTACATATTACCTGATCAATAAGTTCAATCGTTCAAACACCCAAAAATTCCAATAGGATATCGAGTATTTGTTATGTCCAATGATAGAGAATTATAAATTTAAAAAAATAGATATTATTAATTACCAACATTGACACCTCGTCTTAATCTACTCCAATTAGCAACAAAATAATATTTTTTCAAAAGTAAAAAAACATTATTATTATTATAAAATTTGGGGTGTTAGTATAGAGAAAACAAGTTAACAAGATAAATTGAAGAGATTGACTATTAGGTTGCTTATGGCGATGAATTGGATTGAGTCGAGTTCATAAATGGGTTTCTATATATGGGTTGAAATTCTTATTACCCAACCTAACATGTTTAGATACTTGGGTTGAAATTTTCATCCCGTCCTTATTAGCACTTATACAGGTCAATCTTTAGGTGATCCAATTATGTTTTTGCCAACCCAACCTCATAATTAAACGGGTCAACCAGAAATTTGATCGATTTTAGTTTATAATCATTTTAGAGTAGGTGTTAATTGTTAAGTAAGATCCAACATCCTCAAAATCAAAGTGTTTAAAAAGCAAAAGCAGCCAGAACTTAAGCCTATGTTAATTAATTACTCCCTCTATTTCTTTTTGTTTGTACTACTTTGATCAAAAAGTTCCCACATAATTGATCAAAGTAGGACAAACGAAAAGAAATACCGAGATTCCAACCCAAAGTAAATGTAGCTAAATGCATTATTAGTTACACTTTTACTGCTTGGTTTTTGTCTCTTTGACGGCTAGATAAAACCAAAACATTTAACTCATGAAACTACCTCCCAAAATGAAAAAGAAAGTAGAAAGTGGTGTTAAGGTTTGCTACTTTGCTTAATATGTGGTGGGCTTAGGGTCTTGGAGTTTTTCAAGTTCAGCTCAAATTTTCAAGTTCAAAACAAAAATTGTAATTATTAGATATATTTTTAATGGGTTAAACGGATCTACCCAACCTATTTATGTAAATGGGTTAGACGAGTTCTTTTTGGGTTGACAATTTCAACCTTGGCGCGACCTATTTAATTAAAGGGGTTAAACAGGTTGAAAGTCTCAACCCAACGTGGGTTGTTGGGCTCGATCAGCTTTTGCCAACTCTAAGGTACTTGAAAATCTTAAAGTGACATTTGCCTACTTATTTAATAACCAATCTTTCGGATCACCTATCCAAATCGAGTTATAATTTTGTTTCGACACCCAGTTTTTTTGAATTATATTGGATAAAATTTTCGCATAGCTTTGCTCGACTGTAATTATCAAACAAGAGTCTTAAACATAAGGAAAAATTGGCGTGAACAACACCAACTATTTGTTGGTACACAAAACATTACAAACTAAAAATAGGTGCAGTGCATAACACAAACTCTATGTGATGGGTGCACTAAACAACATAAGGAAACTGATTGAGCTCGCTAAGGATGGAGCTGAAGGAGCAAATTGAGAGAATGGCAACACTTCGTTCGTCAGAGAACACATTTTTCTATGGATATTTGTTAATAGCTAGTTACCTATTTTCTAGACACTTTTGAAAATAAATATCATTTGAAAAAATACAAAAAAATTACCAGAATTCTAGTAATTGTTATGGTATCACTATTTTATTTCGTCCAAAAACTTAACAATCCACGTTATAGAACCTATATATGTGGAGAGGAGGCAAAAAAATGTGGGCCCTATAACATGGATTGTTAAGTTTTTGGACGGAAAACCTAATAAGGCAGTGATACCAAAACATTTTCAAGAAACTTGATAGATTTTATGCATTCTTTTGAAATAGGGTAGTTATTTTTAAAAGTGCTAGTAGCTATTAACAATTTTTATTTTATTTCATATTTACAATGACCGAGCTAGGCTATTATTTCTTTATTAGTTATGTGGTCCCATTACTAGAATCTTAAATAAACTAGATTGTCCTCAATGCACGTGATGTTTACATTCCAATATTAGATATTTACTTTGAATATGTAACTTGCAATATCATTATTAAGTAATTTTTTTCCTTTTATGTGACAATATTAATGAGTTAGCTAATAATTTGGAACTATAAGCATGAAGTGCATATTCTTCCGATTTTATTTAGCAATTAGATCTATTAAGAACTATTACACGAATAATCCATATTATAATTTTTGCTGGCTTCTTTGGAATTTATTACAGTTTTTTATTCCTAACTTATTTATATTATATGTTTAATTTTAGAAATCAATTTTTTTCAAAGCAAAACATAGGTTTTTTTATACATAAAATAAAACATTGGGAATGTTGGTAATATTCTTAAATAAAACCAAACATAAGATTTCTTTTTCCAAATAAATCAACATAAGATATACTCTTTATATGTAATTGATATTCATCAAGATATATTATGGATATGTTATTGTTATATGGAATATAATGTGAATGAGATAATGCAACTATGGTGAAAGCTTTTGGTTTATGGAAGTTCTGGTTTGTTATTTTAAGATGTAGTATTAAATTTTTCTTAAAAATATCTTTAGGTAAGAGTTTACCAGAATTGAGTATTTGTATTTTGCTAAAAACCTTTCATAATACTTTGCAATTATAATAGGAAAAGTTGACAGGAAAAATCCCACCTTTGGCCGGTCTTACACCACTGGTACCACCTTCATATTCTCCCATTAGTACGGGATAAGATTATGGTTGGTCTCACCGCATTTTCATT
The DNA here is from genome assembly GCA_947645195.1 of Patellifolia procumbens. Lineage (NCBI taxonomy): Eukaryota > Viridiplantae > Streptophyta > Magnoliopsida > Caryophyllales > Amaranthaceae > Patellifolia > Patellifolia procumbens. The sequence continues at coordinate 3,836,003 of CANSGD010000406.1, forward strand.
ACTCCACTAAGCCAAATATTAAAACTTATGTAAACACATACAGAACAATGAAATATGGACTAATGGAATAAAACGATAGTGAAAGTACAAGTAATTGACAAAATGTATGATTGGAGAAGTTTTAAAACATATGGAACCACATGTCAAAAGATAAAACAAATGTAGCAATTAAATTGGAACAACCAAATAAGGAAAATATCAACCAATTTGAAACTAAAGGTGTAATAGTTTAAGATTAAAGACTAATTTTCCATATTCACGCCCTTTATTTATACAAAAATCATAATTCCTCCATGGGCAATGATTATGAATGATTCGTAAGTATATGAGTATGTGAGAGCATCATATTACTTTATTTAATTGAAGCCACAAATTGTACATTTCACATTTAAATATCTAAAATTTAGATATCCAATCCGTTCTAAAATAGTTTAAACAAAGTAATATAACAAAAAAATCAAATTCAAAATTAAATTAATTTAGCATGAGAGGTAGATTACTTAGTTAATAACTAAACAAAAAAAATGATAAATTAAAGGAAATTTTGTAAGAAAAAACCTTATATATTTAAAATTTTGTGAAAATACATCTAATCATATAATTTCTTTTGTGAGAAAACACATTATATCACTCCGTTTATTAAAACACAAACCTTATGGCCAGATTCAGGTGAAATAGCAAATTTTTGACCTTTGACCTTTCATTTTCGCTTAAGTCTCGGGCGTGGATTCAAGCATACTATAGAGAGGAGGAGACAATCACCGATAGGCATGTACATAGTAAAAACAGAGAGAGAAAGGGATTTCAATTCATGGTTGATTGCAAACTGCAATTGTATTTCATGGTTGATGATGAGTTAATTGTTTGACTTGCTTCAATTCAACAAATTTGTGGGGGTGTAGGTTGAGTTTTTGTCATCCATTTTGTTTCATAAGTTTTCGTAAGACCTTGGATTGTTTCAAAGTTAGTGTTTAGATGTTTGCTTATTCTTTTGAGCAACGCTTTTTTTTTTTTGGATTTTTATTTGATGTCCTCCATTGAGCTATGATTTTAGAATTCTTTGATCAAATTTGGAGATTTCCCTAAATAAAGTTCTCTCACTTCCCAAGAATGAGGTGAAATGGGAAGGTTAAACGCCGAAAACTTGACTTTTTTTGCCGAAATTCGATGACAAGGTGTGCAAGGTAATAAAAGAAGTCTTTTAAGGTGTACCTTGTCTTGAAACGCTCTACTTTTAAATTAAAACTGGCATTAGGCTCCAACGACGCTCCGAATTTTTCGTACTTTACAATTTATTATGAGTTGAAGATAACAAAAATGTGAAAAATATCTTTAAAAAATAAACATTTCTAAATATGGATATCCAAATTTGCAACATGACTATTGATTTTCATCCATACATCATCATTGATTTTGACAAAAGTAACAATAATGTTGTGATGGAGGGGTTGTTGAACCTCTCTCTTCCCATACTTGAGGTTGTAGGTTCGGATCTTGACATTGACATCTTTTTTAATGTATGAGAATGACATGGATAGATTGCTATTGAAAGAGGGATGATGACATGTAGAGGATTGCAAACCATTGTCTACGCTTTTTAATATATATAGATTAGGCAACAACCCAATCCCAATACTTAAAAGAGAAATGAATAGCGTTGGTATAGACTCAAAAAGAATAGAATGTTAATAGAATGTGGGTTTAGGTTGGTCTCATTTTAAGTTAAAATTAGACCGTCTCTTCTAATAATTTGTGTTTGAGATATTTTTCTTTTAAAAAATTATATAAGGTATATTTCACAAGATTTGAAACAAATAAGGTCTTTTATCACAAAGTTTCCTAAATTAAAAAAGCAAAGGGGTTGATGATAGACAAAGTTATTCAAGATAGCTTTAAAAGCTGAAATTCCTTTGATTAATGAGTGTAAAGGACAATAGATAGAATCTTAATTTTGAAAAAAAGCAACTATTCAAAACTACTACTACCTCCATATTTAAATAGATCAAACATTTTTTCCACACTTTCCTTGAAATTTTTGGTAAATGGTATTAGGTGGATGTAAAGATATGTAATTAGATAAATTTGAAGACCATAGCATGTAATATGTAGAAAAAATTGGAGAGATGAGGAGGAAGGGTGAGTAGGAGGTACCTACCACGAGCCCTCTGCCCCAAATATCTATCGAGAAGCAAGTGTAGTTCATCGGTTTCACCAAACGTTTTTATCTCTCGGTAGTGATCGTGTGTGTGTGTGTGTGCAGTAATGATTTGGATGATGGCCATAGAATAGATCGAGTCAGTTCATGTTCTTTTCCGATACACTAGTAAGGGTAAGATGATCAATTTCCAATCTACAATTATCAAAAAGTGAATAAAAAAACACAAATTCTTATATGCGGCTGGCCACAGCATTGATGAATGGTATGGCGGGACTATTTAGTAACAGATACATTTCTCCTTCACTCCTCAAACCCACCTAAAACAATCAGTAACCCCTCCTCTTAATAGTCGGTAACCGTACCCCTTCCAAAGTAATTAGTAACCCTTGTCCAAAAATTCAGTAACCCCTCCCTAAAGAGTTAGTAACCCCTCACTAAAGAGTTAGTAACTCCTAAACAATTGATAAGTCCCCATACAAGTTAGTAACCCCTAAAATAGTTAGTAACCCCTCTAACCCCCTAAATAGTCAATAACCTACAAAGCACTTGGTAACCCCCCTAAAACACTTCGTAATAACCCCTCTAAGATACTCATTGTGTGGGCGCCATACGGGTTGTTAATCGTGCGGCAAGCTACATACAGCGCCCCGCCAAATGCTACGAATCCAGTACCAGTTCTCGCGTCCCCTATTGAGGCTCTCGCTCAAATTGGAGCCTTTATGCCTTGGTAGGCTTTTTGCTTGAATGATTGGTGGTTGGATGGATTTGATTAGCCGAACTTGAATTTTGCCTGCTTGAACGATTCTTAGTCTTGAAAACATTTTTGAGCTTTGAATGTTAATCTATGGGGTGAGGCAATTTATTCCATGTTCATGTTTTATTTGCTTGAGGACAAGAAAAGGTTTAGCTTGGGAGAGTTTGATGTCATGTATTTATATATAGTTTTTCCCCTTATTTACGAGCTAAATTGTGCGTCATTCTAGCTCTTCAGAGCTATTTTATACTAATTATCGTATATAGTCGTGGTTTTGTGTTTTAGTGTTGAATTGCAGGCTTTAGATAGTTTTCTCCTTATTTCTGAGATATTTGGAAGCAACCACGGCTTTATGAGTTGTTACGAGGCACGTAGGAATGTTCAAGAGCTTTATGGATAGTTTAGGAGGTCCCAAGACCTCTAAACATGAAGAATTGATAGTCAAAGAGTAAAAAGGAGCTTCCTCGTACTCTGATCGGGCGAAATATGGCCCGATTGGGCGACGATTTATTGATCGGGTGGTACGGTATCGCACCCGATCGGGCGGACATTACCCGACCCAATCGGCTGAAGAAGTGAAGAAAAATGGTTGAGCTAAGTTTGGCTCTACCCGATTGGGCAAGGCTCACCCGATCGGGCAGGCCCACAAAATAAAAATGATGCCTACTCGTATGCGTTCAAGAAGAAGATGTGCTGGCCAGTTTGCTCGCCACCCGATCGGGCCACACTGCCCACCTAATCGGGCAGGCCTTAATCATCAACATGGCGCTGCTGCTGTTGCGTGCTTCCAAGGAAGAGCAAGTGCTGGGCCCTTAATGCTGGACCCGATCCTTGACCCGATCGGTCAGGTAATCGGGTGGGCCAGCAAACCCCCCTCTTTTGCTTTGCTGCTGCGTGAGAAGAAAGGGAAGACAAGTCACTCATTTTTCGTGTGGACCCGATCGGGTTGGCTTTTGGCCCGATCGAATCACGCACCCGCGGAGCCGAAAATCTATCTTTTAATTGTCGTTTTTAATTAGATTTTGGGGCTATTATAAATAGCTAACTGATGTATCACATTTATGTATAGTTTCTAGATGCATTTAGATTGCATTTAGAACTCCTTTTTGAGCATTTAGGTGCATAATGACATGAATTACACAAGTTGTGCTCTACTACTCCCCGTTTGTGTGTTTTGATGATTTTCAGGTTATTTTGATACAAAGTGATCATGAGTACCAAGGATGTAGCCTATTAATCATTGCAGATGAAGGTAGCTTGCACAAGGATCACAATGCATCCGTTTGGGACAATTTTGAGTTGGAATGAAGCAAAGAGTTAGTGAAAGAAGTGCCAAAACTGACATACCTTCACTATTTTCATTATAACTTTTGATATAAAATTGATAATCAATAAATTCCAATTGGTTTGGATTCTAGACTTCAAGAGCTTTCCAATGATAGGTCACACGCCCCGATCAGACTTCTGGTTTGAGAGATAAGGCCTTCGCAAGTTGATGCAGAATTGCAGTTTACGCACCCGATCGGGCGGGAATTGACCCGATCGGGCCTGAAGCACGGACAGCTCTTTTCCAAAATTCTATCTTTTTTTAATTAGACTTTGGGGTATTATAAATACCTTTTTCTCATATTTTTAGAGACATCTTTTTTCTCTAGTTTTATTTTCCATAGTTCTTAGCTTAGTTTTACTTAGTTTAAACACTTTAGATTAGATTAAAGGTGATTGAACCTATTCGATTTCAATAAAAGTTCCTGCTTTCTGTCAATTGGTATTCCTCTTTACTCTAATCTCTTTTATTATTCTTAATTTGTTATTTATTCTTATTTAATTATTCATGATGCAATTATTAGGGTTTCATATTAGTTTTGTTGTTGTTAATTCGATTATGAGTGAGTAGTTCTCTTTCTAGGGTGTTAGATAGGGAAGCTATGTTTATACCATGATTGTGATTTAGATTTCTATCAATTTCTAGGGCTTGATTAGGGTGATTGTGATGTGATTTGTTCTTATTGAGTAATTAATGTCAGTGTACAATTTCATTGATTGCTTGTGGTTAATAGTTATTTGCACAGATCCGTCTTACGACTAGAGGCCTAGGACACGTCAGTAGTTCTGATTACGTTAGTGAACATGCGGCGTATGTTGAACTATGAGCGTTGAGTCTTAACCATAGCTCAACACATGCTCTAATCCCCCGACTCTTGACTTAGGTTTTGATAGTAGTTGACCTTATTTGATTGGTATAAGCATGGTGGACCGACCTAATACCCTAGGCTTTTATTCCATAGTTAATTCCTTGATTTATTTCGTCTTCTTTAGTTTAATCATTAGTTCAGTTAATTCTTCCCTGATTTCATATGAAGTAGCTGAATTGGTTGAATATTAATTTAGAAAATCTGTCTCCCTGTGGATTCGACCCTGCTTCCATTGACTACCATAGTTAGAGGACTGTAGGTTTATCTTTGATTAGGTGATACGACTAAAACCCTGTCACTAACCCTCATTATTTTAGAGACAACTTTTATTCTAGTTTATTTTCCATTGCTCTTAGTTTAGTTTTTAGAGAGTTTTATTAGATTAAACACTTTAGATTAGTTGAAGGGGTGATTAAACCTCGGATTTGATTTCAATAAAGGTTATTGTTTTCCGTCATTCAGTATTATTCTTCTTTCTTAATCTTTTTAATTACTTTTAATTGCTTAGTTTAATTATTAATTGATTCATGATGTTAGGATTAGGGTTTTATTTATATTTTATTATTTTTGATTCAATCATGTCTAAGTAGTCTAATTTCTAGGGATTTAGGGAGGGAAGCCATGTTTATACCTTGATTACTTTGAATTGCTATTAGTTTCTAGGGTTTGATAGATTGATTATGGTGTGATTTGCTCTTTGATGAGTAATTAATGTTATTACGCAGTTTCATTGATTGCTTGAGGATAATAATTATTTGCACAGACCCGTCCTACTTTTAGAGGCCTAGTACACATCAGTAATTCTGATTATGTTTGTGAACATGCTGCATATGTTGAATTATGGGTGTTGAGACTTAAACATAGCTTGACACGTGGTCTAATCTATCGGTTCTTGACCTAGGTTTTGATAGTTGTTTGATCCCTTGATTGGTATAAGTATGGTGGACCGAACTAATTCCCTAGACCTTTATTTCATAGATTAAATCTCGTCTTTATATTGCTTTCTAGTGTTTAATTAGTAGTTCAGCTGATTTTTTCCTGATCTTGTCTGAAGTAGTTGTTTAGCTAGATATTAACTTAGAACTCCGTCTCTCTGTGGATTCGACCCTACTTCCCTTTACTATCATTGATTCATTGTTAGAGGACTTGTGATTTATCTTTTGATTAGGTGATACGACTTTACCCTGTCAGGTTTCAATTGAAAGTGGAAAGCAATGAAATATAAAGAAAGAAGATACAGACAAAGGAGAAAATAGAGAAATTCGAGATAGAGGAAAGAAGAGCAATTTCAATTTCATGGGGGTTTAGAAGTCGTAAACAACCAGAAAAAACAAAAGAAAAGACCAGACAAATGGACAAAAAAGATGGTCAATTACCCACAAATATTTTGAGAGAAGAACATAGTCTACATAGAAAAAGGAAAAGAACCCACTTCTCACTCATCTTCCTCCTCCCTCTAACCTCTCTGCTTACGGTAGAAATGGTGGTTGTGGGTTTGGGTGCGACGAAAAGCGCTGGTGGTTGTGCGATGCGGTGCGATGAGAAGTGGTGGTGGTGGTTGTGTGGTTGGGTGAGAAGCGGTGGTTGTGGGGTTGGAGGAGAAGTAGGGATGACAATGGGTCGGATTAGGGTAGGGTCGTCCAGGACTCGGATCCACAAGGTAATAAAAATGAGGACCCAGACCCAGATTCATACGGGTCTTACGGATCTGGGTCTAAAACGGGGTGCAAAATGAATCTTTACCTATTTGGTTCAAATAAGCCTAATTTTCAGAATAATTAAAGATATCAATAACGAAATAATGTTATTGCGCATCTTCGTTTGTTGACGTTCAGACATTCAAGTTTAATATAAAAAAAACAACCATAACATTAAAAGTTAAAGATAAATAAACAACAAAATTTAACAACATTACAAAATATTACAGCATAAAGTTAAATTTGTTTATGTTAAAAATAACTTTAGAAAAATGGGTAAACGATCCGGATAATACGTTTGAACCCTACCCAGATTCATTTTTTTGAAGTTAGGACTCGGATCCTACCCGGATTTGACGGGTCATAATTTTGAGAACCCAGATCATTGAAAACGGATACAAATCCTTAGATTCGGATCGGGTCCATTATCCATTGCCATCCCTAGTGAGAAGCGGTGGTTGTGGGGTTGAGGTGGTGTTGTGGGTGTTGGACTGCTGGTTTGTGTCAATGTTAGGATGAGGAGTGAGAGACAGAGGCTGGCTAAGTGGCTAAGTGGCTATGCTGGCCTGGTGGATGGTAAGAAGAAAAATAAAAAACAAGGAGACTTTTTTTGTTTTCTTAAAATATAACTAAAATTAATGTAAGCGACTGAGAAAGTAATAGCTGTATATTTAACCTATTAAAAAGGTTAATAATAGGTCATAACTTGTTAAAAATGGATAATTATTAAAGGTTAGCTTATTCCGAAATAATTAAATAATTAACTTATATTTAGCGGATAATATAAAGGATGACTTATCCTTGGCAATGTTTCCTAAGTAAAAAATATCAAAATTCAAATTAGAACATTTGATAACGTATGAACACAAGACATATACTCCATAAAAAAGGAAAAGTAACAAAAAAAGAAAGAAGTAAAAGCACACAAAACCACATGTACTTGAGAGCTCTCCCATAAGATCTGTCCTCTCTAATCTACTCATAACCTTGGGAGTTTTTCTGTCAAACTTCACCGGATACTCCCAGGTAATCTTTTCTCTCTCCCTTTTGGTGTTCATTTTTCAGACAATCAATGCATCATTAATCCCTTCACCTTTCTTAAAAACTAAGCTTAGTTTTCTGACAAGTGTTTTTAGCAATAACCCTTCTCTGATGTTGAATTATTAGCAGCATTTCCTTGTTGGGTCTTGTTATTTAATAGATCTGTGGATTTTAAGGATGTAAAGTATTGTTCTTGAAGTTTATCTTTGAGCTGCAGTTGTTACTAATTTATTAGGGTTTAATTGATTGAAGCTTTAATCTTTGTAGCAATCACTTGATACACATTTCAGGTTTTGAGGTGCTGAAATTTAAACTTTGTTGAACCATCAAATATGGACTCTGAAATAGCAGCTGATGCAAAACTGGACTATGTCACATTTCAAATTTTGCCAGAAAACAGGTTAGATTTTTCTGTCCCTACTTCACATTTTTTTTTTAGTTTAGTTTGATTTTGAAAATTAGGAGAGAGTATAGAAAAGCTAGTGCATATGACTAATTGGGTTTCTTTAATTAGTGTTACTCAACATTTGTTTTTTGGGGTTTCAGTGATAAGGTTGACGATTTTGGGTAGTGGGGTCACTCAGTTTCCAGAATACTTATTTCTTTTGTTTCTGCAAGCTTTATGATCTGGAAAATCAAATTTTCAATCTTATGTTTTGTCTTTTGTTTGATTTGTGGATGTGAGAAAAGCTATGTTGTTGCATCAAAACTCGAATGCTGAGAAGAAAGAAAATTGGTTTATCTATTTGTCTGCAGTTAAACACTTTTTATTTGTATCTAATATCTTATTTTGCAAGGGACATCTTATGTTCTTATGATTCTGAGTCTGAATTGAGTGCAAGGCTACAATCAATTCTAATTAAATCTTCGTAATCTCCTAGCTGAAAGATTTGATTCAATTTTTCCGGACTGCAAAATTGATCTTCAATTTGATTAGTGTCGTATGTTGCGAGTTTGATAAGTACTAATTGTGCACAAGAACATGAATTATAGTCATACATTTCTTATCTTCTCCCTTAACTATGAACAGGGAGGATCTTATATGCTTTTGTGCCAAGCGGTCAGGCCATATACTTTTTATGTTAGAAAATATATCAGCTGGAGATTTTCGACTTGTGTATTTTTCTTTATTTATGCCTATTTTGATCCAATATTGACTGGCGCATCTAAAACTCAGGCAAAATGTTTTATCTTCATTATATGTCTGATTTTGGTAACTATATTTTTGAAGTTAAAGATGCAGTTATTCATGTTATCATTTGCTTACTTATTAGCTCTTACGACTCATCCATTAGTTGTTTGTGGCAAAGGTTTTTCCATGTTGTAGATCTGAACTCTTAAACTAAAGGCATCTGAAAATCTAAAAACTTATATTTCATTTCAGGTACGGTGCATGCATATGTAGTCAGGAGAAAGAAGAAATAGTTGGAGATGGTCCTCTTGAACAACTCCTTGAACATCTACCCTACATAAAGGATCAAATTGTGAAAGGGTTCTGTGATAACTTCAAATTAGAGCTACCCAATTCCATTGGTGACAGTTCATGGTTCACAAAAGCCACATTAACAAGGTCTTGATCTCTGAAGTTGCACTTTTTCTCCCCCTACTTTTTCTGCTCTTGCATCAAAACTAGCCCAGGGGATTTGTTAAATTAGCTTTTGCACACGCAGGTTTCTTCATATGATTGGTTCACCAGAGGCACTTAACAAATCTATTGCCGTCAGTAACGAGATGTCCCAGTTGGAGGAAACGAGAAAGTTTCATCTTTCATTATATACCCAGGTAATGTATTACGTGTTACAGCTCACACCTTCAGATTTGTTGCTTTTTCTTGATTTTGATACTAACTTGCTGTAAATGGCACGATCGATGCATCGGTTGGCTACAGGCTGATAGGAGCACATCATCAGATAACTCAAAGTAATTAGTCTTACAATCTAGTTTCTTTCTGTAATTTATCTTTCCTAATTTTTGGCTCTATGGAAATTCTGTTCGAACCACATTCACTGAAGCATAGGTGTGAATGCTACTACTAGGGACGAATTACTCCGGGCAATGGACTCCAGAATTGCTGCTTTGACCGAGGAATTGTTTTCGACATTTAACCTACTAACTGGAGCTGCAATCTCCATTCAAGAGATGATTGATCTCCAAGGTTTTTGTCAACACTTTGGTGATGTAGATCTGAGGTATATATAATCAACCTCTCTTGTGGTCTTTTGACTCCGCAATGGAGATTAATGCAGATATTAATTTCCCTTTTACTTCGTTATCAACTCTATACTTCCAGGAATCTGTTGTTGAAGTTATCTGAAAGGAGCCAAAAAGGTCAGACTATTGTCTCTGAGAACAAAAAGAAGCCTCCCATCCCATTTATGTCAAAAAGTGACTTTGTAAACAAGGCTAGTGGAAATACCCAAATATTGGGTCAAGCAAATTCATTGAAACCTGTACAATACAATGCATCGCCAGCAAAAGCTGCTGAGATTGAGAGGCAAGATTCATCAGGCAGTGATGACTCATCATTTTCAAGTGAGGATGACCAGCCATCTGCTGCTGAAAGAAGTCGAACTCTTATAAGATCAGCATCTCCGCGAAGATCAGCATCTCCAATGCGAAAGGTCCAAATAGGCAGGACTGGATCTCGTCGGACTCCTGCCCTAACTATTAAAAGTCTTCCACACTTTCCTGCTAGAGAGAGAATCCCAACTCATAGGGACACCGAGAATGATTGTATATCTGATGAGTTTGAGGAACCAAGCAAAATGGCTGAGATCAATGTGAGTAGAATAAGTGTTCAAGATGCTATCAGTCTATTTGAAAACAAACAGAGAGATCAAACAGTTGAGAGTCAGAAAAAGTCAGCAACTGATATTTCTATGAACACAAACAAGGCGGTGTTGAGGAGATGGAGTTCTGGGATGAGTGATTCTCAAAGGTCTATGACTCAGAACACACTGGAGCATACAGTTTCAAAGAATGATGCTGAAGGCGAGGATGCTCCAAGAAGCGCAGAAGTAAAATTGGTTACAGTTCCTACTTCTATAAATCAGGATTTGGAGGGGACCATGAAAACTGATACAGAATTCGAGGAGAGCAAAAATATGGCAGTGAATCCAAGCGAAGATGATGGTCCATTGTGTCAGACAGAGGAGGAGACTTGTGAAAAATTGGATTCAGCTCAATGGAGTAGACAAAAAGAAGAAGAATTAAACAAGATGCTGATGAAATTTGCAGAGTATAACCTAAGCAACCATAAGAATACAGAGCCAGATCACGTTTCTCGCTTGGGCCAAAGTGCTGGACTTAATGGTCATCGTAAGGAGAGAAGGGATGAAAAATTGAATGGGGAGAAGTCTGGAAAGAGAATAGAAAAACAGTCTAGCATCAAAACAAAGCAAAGAGTGGCAGATAAGCCTAAGCCGGAAAATTCTTCTGCTAAGGTTGGTGATATAGGAAAGAAACTCCCTGCAAGCAGAACTCCGAACGTCAACAGAGCACCAGTGTCTTCGAATTCGAAAAAGGAATCTCCGAAACCTGTTGCGCAAAAGAAGGTTCCATCCCGATCTTCTCCCTTGCCAGCTACTAGGAAATCATGGCCATCAACACCATCGCCAAGAGTCACAGGCCCGTTACCAACTAAAAGCTCGATAATCATACCTACTTCAGTACCTCGTCAAAAATCTCAATCTGTGGCACCTCGTCAGAAACCCCAATCACCTGGGCCAGGATCACGGCCTAACCCTAAGCTAGAAAAACCCCAGATGCAACAGAAAGATGTCAAGAAACAACAGGTTGATACAAGAAAGAGTTTGAAGAAAGCAGATGATGGTAAAAGCCGTGCGGTGCCAAAAAGCACGAAAACAACAAAGATAAAAACGGGTACGACTCCTGAGGAGGTTGCTGCTGCTGCTGATGCTGTTGCTGTTGCTGTTGCTGTTGCTGTCAGTCCAACTAAAGCAGTCATGCGTAAGAAGGTAACTAAGAAGAGTAGCGTGGTCCCACTTGAGGTCAAATCATCTGTCCGCAAGGCCTCGGAAAAAAGCCCTGCAAAGAGCCTTGCTAGCAAAAAGAGAGATATCCCTCCTAAAGTGGAAGAAACTTTTAGCAAATCTGAAGTTCACATTAATGATGCGGAGAATTCGGAGACAATTCATCAGGCAGTTTCTCAAGAATTCGAAACTCAGAATGGTCATCTTGAACTACAAATAGAATCGGAAACTGAAAATCCTGAAAATGTCAGTGAAAAAGAGATTTTTGTTGAAGCCCCTGCGCAAGGTGATGAGCAATTATTGGAGTCACCAGCAATTATTCAGATTCAGCCTGCACAAGAGTCGCTAATATCACCAGCTGCCTGGGTAGAAAGCAATCCGCAAGACACGGATGTTCCAATTAGTGACAGCTCCATTTCATCTCTGACAAATTCTGATGCAGTGGTTTCATCTGGAGCGAGAGTTCGTCATTCACTCTCCCAAATGCTACTAGAAGAAAGCAGTGAACCTGATATAATTGAGTGGGGAAATGCTGAACATCCACCATCCATGGTTTATCAGAAAGATGCCCCTAAAGGCTTAAAGAGACTTTTGAAGTTTGCTCGAAAGAATAAAGAAGCAAATGGAGTTGCTTGGGCAAGCCCATATGCTTCTGAAGGAGAGGAGGATGGAGATGAATATAGGAACCTTGGTAAAAGAAACTCAGACAATTTGCTGAAGGTTGCCCTCCACTCAAAGAACTATGCAGAAGGATTTCTTTCTGATTCTGAACCGCATTCTGGTAATGTCTGCTGCCAGTAAATGGCAGTTGTCAAATAATTTCTTCAGTTTATAATATCACACCAGTATTTGATTCCTCATGCCTAATGGCTTATATTAGCAACATAGACTGCATATTCACGTTTCCCAAACTATTGCTGTTAGTAATCACAAATATTGCTCTTGTATGTAGCACGATCAAATGCAAGCAACAGCTCTGCTAGAAGTTCAAATAAGTTTCAAGAGGGTCATGCGTCTTCGAAAGGTCAGTAATATGCAAACATAATTTATGCTATTATGCAACCTCACTAAAATAATTTCTGCTCTTTTGCTTCGTATTTTTCGGCAATTTAAAGCTTTCTCCGGAATTTTCAGGCCCAAGATCTTTCTTCTCTTTGTCTGCATTCCGTGGCAAAAATTGACACTTCCTTGTCAACGCTAGGGAGATGCCGAATTTTGGGACAATCTTCATTGTGGGATTTACGCCCTTTTGTATGCTAAATGTTTTACCTTGTGCAGTTTATTAATTTGTATCAAGCATTGCAGTGTAATGTTCTCATTCAATCGCATTCTTCAGGGATCTGGATGGTCCAGAATGTATATGTAAAATGTAGAGTGAGCAACAAGCGAGATCCTCTAGGACTTTAGAACAGGCAGTGTAAAAAAATTACATGTTTTCAGTTACTACTTACATAGCTTACCCTGATTGAAATCTCCAAAACTCCTCTCTATCTGCCCATAGCCACGTAAGTAAATACCATGACATAACATATTCAACTGTAAACCGAAGATAGTATGGTTGCCAAACAAAACAGTACAATGCTAACAACAGACGGATGAAGATTCTCAAGTAATATTATCCTCGCTCAATAAACGCAAACAAAATTTGATGCTTAGAACTTGCCAAAGTGATTCTTTTTCGCAATTAAGTACTACTTCCGTTTTACTATAATTGTTACACTTGTACCTTTTACGCTTGCCAATGCAAAACTTTGAGCATTAGTATGTTTAATTATGTATTTTTAAAAAATTATAAAAATCGGATCTTAATATACTACATATCTACGGCTCTTCACAAAGAAGTTATCTAAGCCACGAAGCACAATCATTCAAAATTAATTATTTAATGCAACAACTTAATAGTCATCAACGCAACAAATGGAAAGTGCAACCCCTGTGGCAAATAGGAAACATCACTGAAGATACTAAAAAATTCATGCAAGGTTTTGAGGATTTCCACATCAAGCATGTCTATAGAGAAGCCAATCGCGCAGCTGACTGAATAGCAAATGCTGGTCATCTAGTTTTAGACTCGCTTTGTATTATGGATTGGAATCGTTCTGAGTTGTCCTTCATTCTTTGTAATGATACTTTAGGAGTGCCCTCGATCGGAATGTCTCCTAAACATCCAATCTCTTTCTCCTTACCGTTATAGAAAATTATCAAGAAGAATCTATCAAGATCCCACATGACTATATTTTTCTTATGAGTAAATCATAAACGATGGTCAAAGTGAAATATGTGAATAACATAGAATGTCAAAGTGTAACATTGTAGTGAAACAGAGTTGGTATTGATTTGAACAAGATCCAAAAAAGGTTTACTGATGACGTAGATCCATAATAGGTATATATAATTAGGCTCCGTTTGTTATAATGGAAAACAATTTTAATGATCACTTTTCAAGGATATTCAATGGAAAACATGTTTTTTATAAAAAGTTTTTCTTTGTTTGTTTGATTAGAGAAAAAATTAGGGAGAAAAGAAAAATGAAGTAAAAGAGAAGGAAAGATGGGAAGAAACAATAAAGAGAAGTTAGGAGAGGAGATGAGAGGAAAATGCATGTAGCATACCTTCTTTACAAAATGATATTTTTTTTCCTCCTAATAGTGCATTTTCCACCTTTAAGAAAATTGTTTTCCACCCATTACCAAAATAAACATAGGAAAATGGAAAGATGAAGGAAAACCATGATGGAAAGATGGAGAAAAGAAAATGGTTTTCCATCAAAACTGACGGAGCCTTCTTGTATTGGCTGAATCCCGTAAAACCCCTTCTTAGAAGATCGTGGATATCTTCTTATAAAGTAATTCGAATTTGATTCTTGAGTAATCCGCATCACTTCTTCCATTAGTGGCGCTCCAGTAGAGGGGCTATATATTATAATGTAGCGGAGGTATTTGTTGTTTCAGCTGTCACAATCGTTTATTCCATCGCTCCCCTTCCCCAAAATGAAGTAACAACATGAAAACTTGGAATTGGAATAAGCTAGGCAGTGGATCACAAAATCTTGATGATCTTACATGATATGCATCTGAATGCTACTTTAACTTAAGATGAACCTATTGTATTGTTGATGAAGCTATGAGATTTAGTTTAAGTTCCAGTGAAGCTTTTGTAACTTTATTGACTTGGGTTGAGGAAGATGTTCAAGTCAAGTAGTTAGTTGAGTCTGTAATGTAGAGTTTGCTACAATTTTTACCTTTTCGTTTGATTTTTTTTCTTGTTTTAGACTACATTACATTGTTCAAATTATTGTCTAAGTAGAGGGTCAAGAGTCAAAGTATTGATCAAGATGACCAAATACTAAAGAAAGAATAAAGTCAACAAATAAGAGAGAAAGTCAACTAAAGGCATTTTCAAGGAAGTCAACAAGTCAACATGAGAAAGTCAACAAGAAAACACAAGAAAGAAAACAAGAGGAAGTCACAAGTTAAAGTCCAAGTTGGCGTGAGTCTAAAGTCAAGGCTAACGTGTGGACCAAGGAAGAGTGGCGCCTAGAATGTGTTGATAAAAGATAAGATTTAAACTTTCCTACTTTCGAGAGAGTTTGTTAGTCTAGTTAGGGAATGATAAAGATTGATGTTAGGTGCCTAAATCTAGGGTTTTATTACTCTTAATTTCGGCCAACATGTATTAATGATAAGAGTTTGTTTTCCTTCTTCTACTAGAGTTAGGGGCTTGCCCTATCTACCTCAGGGTTTATGTACTATATAAAGAGGCTATACGATCAATAAAGTTTAAGTATTATTCAGAAATCAATTTTGTTTCCTAAGAGTTTGAAATCAACCTTTTATAATTCTCTCAACATCTGTTGTGTTCTTGGTTATTGTCGATATTTTTTGGGCAAAGTGGTGTTGTAATTCATCCATAAAAATTAATTTTTGTGGAGTCTTGGAGTATTTTACGTGAATCTTAATATTCTTTGATAGTGTTTTGGTGGATAAAAGTTGAGTCTTTTATTGAGTCTTGGAGTTGATTAATAATGGAATTGGTGGATATTAAAAATGCTATAGAGGACCTCATCACTAAACTTCACTTTGCAAATGCTAAACTATAAGAAGCTGAAACGCGAAATTCGAGCTTGTTTAGGGCTTTAAATGAGACTATGAGGAAAAGATTAAATCCTAATCATGTTGAGTTTGTTGGGTCTGAATATGACGAATTTGTTGAACATTCTAAAGTAAAATCAAATTTTAATGATGATAAAGGGTTGAAATTGGATGATTTTACTGGTAATGAGGACTCTGAGGAATTGTTAGAGTGGATTAGACAACTTGAAAGGATTGTGATGTCAGGGATTGGATGCAGGTATTTGGTATGATAACTTAAAAGAAAAACGAATTAAGTATGGAAAGGATAAACTTAATAGTTAGGTTAAGTAAAAAAAATTGCTCAAGAAACTTTTGCCTACAGATTATTGATATATAATAAGATTGGAAAGAACTAAGAAACAATCAAAAAATAATTTCGGTTACTACCCTTATTCGAATGAACGAACAACCACCACTAGCACCAACCCATATAACCACCAAACTAAAGGTTGTATCATGACAAATAGACTCTAATATCAACCTACTTTAAGTTCTATCAACTAAATCCACGTTCAGATTGAAAGAAAGTGTAATACCCCGGCCTCCCGAGCTAATAGCTTAATACGCTTAGCAATCTCATACTTCAATGAACATGGAGTCTATAATAATAAATAATACTTTAGATGAAATATGCAGCGGAAACAACCTTAAATACACGATCCTGAACCTGTGGGTTATGGGCCCACAAAACAATATCCTTTATATAATACTTCAATTACAGAGTCATTCGATCTCAACCCCAAAGCAAAGTAATCATATCATAACTAACTCTAAACAAACTCCTCGATGTACACACTTAAATTTCAGGACTTTAATCCACAATATACAATTTGAATCAGAACTTTGCTCTTTACTTGATTCTGGCTTCTAACATAATCCTGCATCAAAATTAGACTCTGCCACCCACCAAGTGACAGGCCACAGAAATGACAAATCGATCAGCAAAGTTGAGTACACACTGTATAATAGAAAATACAAGTTTATGTGTATTTTGAAAACTAATTGATAACACATAGTCATATTAGCAAGTAGTCACATTCAACTCAGTTACTTAAGTTTCATAAAATCAAATCGTTTTGCATGAACGTGAGTGCAGAATGGTACTCAGTACCAGCTGTCTCCAAACTATTGAGGGTCGTTACCCGGCCCACCTTTTATGTTATCTTGAAAAACTTAACCTGGACATGTCCTTCTCCGCCAGAATTTCACCCCTCCTGGATGGGTAACAATTAGGGACTACCCGCCCTAACCCGGGTCCATGTTTACGTCTCGCTTCACAGTTTTAATCATATATATATTCAACATAGAATTTAGGTGACTTACTCACCATATTTCACAAATCAAACTTTACTTTTGGTAAAACACTTTCTCATAAATATCACGATTTAACATTTGAAATTTAGCTTCATATGAAGTAGCAATTTGAAAATCATTCACACAGATTTGAAAGATATGTTTAGCATGCATGGTTACTCCAATAACTAATACCTGCTTGATCCTTAGCTCGCAAGATTTTCATAACTTTTATCTTTTCCAATCAACACCTTCGAGTAATTATTGAAATAAGTATAATAACCTCAACATAGTTATATGGCATTGATAGGTTCTAGTCGTATCACCTAATCAAAAATAAACCTACAGACCTCTAACTAAGGTAGTCAGTGGAAGCAGGGTCGAATCCACAGGGAGACAGAGTTTCTAAATTAATATTATACCAATTCAGCTACTCCAGATGAAATCAGATAAGAATTAACTGAACTAATGATTAAACTACAGAAGACGGAATAAATCGAGGAATTAACTATGGACTAAAAACCTAGGGTATTAGGTCGGTCCACCATGCTTATACCAATCAAATAGGGTCAACTACTATCAAAACCTAAGTCAAGAGTCGGGAGATTAGAGCCTATGTTGAGCTATGGTTAAGACTCAACGCTCATAGTTCAACATACGCCGCATGTTCACTAACGTAATCAGAACTACTGACGTGTCCTAGGCCTCTAGTCATAAGACGGATCTGTGCAAACAACTATTAACCACAAGCAATCAATGAAACTGCGCAATAACGTTAATTACTCAATAAAGAACAAACCACATCACAATCACCCTAATCAAGCCCTAGAAATCAATAGGAGTCTAAATCACCATCATGGTATAAACATGGCTTTCCTATCAAACACCCTAGAAAGAGAACTACTCACTCATAATCGAATTAACAACGACAAAACTAATATGAAGCCCTAACAATTGCATCATGAACGATTAAATAAATAAACTAAGCAATCAAGAATAACAAAAGAGATTAGGGTAAGAAAGAATACCAATTGACGGAAAGCAGGAACTTTTATTGAAATCGAAATAGGTTTGATCACCTCTAAATTAATCTAAAGTGTTTGAATTAAACTAAGAACAATGAAGAATAAAACTAGTCTAAAGCTCATGAAAAGATAAATAAAAAGATGTCCCTAAATAATGAGGAAAAAAGGTATTTATAATACCCCCTCAAGTTAACTAAAAACGGAAACAAAAAGCGAAATTCCGCGTAATTAAGCGCCAGACCCGATTGGGTCCGAGGCATGCACCCGATCGGGCCGCGGTACAAAAGTCATTGGTTTGCGTCTTGGGCCTTCGCGTAGCAGCAGCGCAGCATCAGCTTAATATTACGGCCCACCCGATCGGGCCTTGGGCAGCCACCCGATCGGGCCAGGCGACGAAATGGGCCAGCAAGATCCTCTCGAAAGCAGCAGCAGAATGAGACGTAGCAGCACTTGACCCGATCGGGTCGGGCGGTGGATGCCCGATCGGGTCTGGGCACATGTGTGCTCGCCCGATCGGATCGGGCATGCCTTGCCCGATCGGGTCCGCAACTTCTATACCCGATTAATGTATTTTCGACCGATCGGGCCATTTTTGCCCGATCAGTGCACGGAAACCTCCTTTTTGACTCTTTGGCTCTCTAAACTTCACGTTTAGGGGTCTTGGGACCTCCTAAACTACCCATAGAACTCGTGAGCCATCCTACGTGCCTCGTAACATCTCGTAAAGCCGTGGTTGCTTCCAAATGGCTCGGGGATAGGGAGAAAACTCCCTAAAACCTGCAATTTAACACTAAAACACAAAACCACAACTATATACGATAGTTAGCACAAAATAGCTCCCAAGAGCTCCAATGATGCACAAATTAGCTTGTAAATAAGGGAGAAAACTCTATATAAATACGTGATATCAGGCATTCACTCACAATCCTATTCATTGTTATTCACCGTAAGCACCACAACACTTATTAGGAACCAAGCTTAATCGTTGCAATTCACCTTAACAATCACGATACTTACCGAGAAATCTCTAGTTATAACATTACTAAAATATATACCTTAAAATTAAAATAATCCACCATTCTGTATTGATATCACTCAAACAAAACAATCCTAATTACCTTTATTAAGTCAAGTTCCTTTGACGATCTCCTTAACTTGACTTTAATTGATAACGAGTTTTCCATCACCAGAATATAACTATCACTAAAATATTTCACGTATCTCAATTTATTCCAAATAAAATCTTAACAACGCCAATACCTTAGACTTAACAAGAAAAGATTGATCTAGTCAAGTATATTGATTCCAAGCTCATAAAGCTCCGATAACAACAACTATGTTTCTCAATAATTATCATTAACTACTAATATTCCTTAAACAAGTTTTGGCATAACTATTGACTTGCTTCACATGCTGAAGCTTTACACATTTCCTTAATAGTAACATTCCTTGATTAACAACCCTATTTTGACATTTGTTTATGATATCGTATTAGAAAATCATATCAGTAACTAAATCCATGAAACTTTGGTAATTACTAACCGAGTACGAGTACTATTGGAGTCTTTATCTTGATAAGTTGTTTACACTAGTTCACTTCCGTGAACCATTGATAGACTCCATGAATCATATGTTCACTCAACCTTAAAGGCTTACTATATTACTCTTCAAACTTGACAATCTGTTATAGTAATTGCCACAATAAAATTCAATATAATATTTCTCTTCTCACCTTATATTAATTTCCATAATCCAATGTAATATACCATGATATCCAAATTAAATAGGAAAACTTGTCAAGAATAAGTCAACTTTTTCGCTGTCTTCTTTTAATAAGTTAAACTTTAGATAATCCTGGAATAAGTTAACTTTGATATTACTTAAACTTTTAACAAGTCAAATAACTTGTAAATTATTCGACAGTTAATACATGAGGCTTTTCTTAAATTTTAATTTATTTATGCGTTCCTTCTCTTCTTCTACTTTCCATCCCCAACCATTTATGTGCTTTTAAACTGGTATTGACTTAATAAAAGAAAATACCCTTAAAAGGTTAACTTATTCCAGGATTATTCAAAGTTTAACTTATTAAAAGAAGACCGCGAAAAGGTTGACTTATTCCCGAAAAATTTTCCAATTAAATATTTAAACTTGATATTATAAGTCTAGCCACCATTCTCATAACTCATACGTTATAGCTCATACCTCATAGTAAATAGCTTAAAACCTTTAACACATACCCTATAACTCTTAGGTCATAGCTTATGCCTCATAGTTCATAGTACATACCTCGTAACTTGCACTCTCACAACTTATAGCTTAGCTCATATTGTATATCTTGTACCTCGTACCTCATACTCATACTTCACACCATATAACTCATAACACATAAGGCTTTACTACCCCATACATAATAGTTCATACTACATATATCTTTCATATTTATAATCAATAGATAACTTGCTGTCCATTACAATACAACTCCATACACTTAACATATTCCATTTAGAAGCATAAGCATGGTAACTTAGTGTATAAGTCTAGTTTAGGTCTAGTAAAACATGTCAAGTGAACCTTAGCATGATGTCCATATTATATACTCAAAATACACATAATAATATATACATCAGAAGTAATTTCATTTCATAAACATGCTTTTATAATAGAAAGAAATAATCACCTAACTATAAGTATCGAAATCTCTAGGTTAAAATCCAAACTAAGTGTGTACCTTCACTTAGGCTGCTTAACACAACGAAAGCTTCTTAATCCAAATTGAAGATAAACTAATCCTACAACTTCCATTGAGTAATTAAGGTGCTAAGGATTAGATTACTCAAGATTTAGAACATGAATAGCTAAGTTAAACACAAGATGGATGCAAAGTTGTACTTATAGCAGCCTGTTTGATATTTCTATACAGTTTTCTACACCTTTCCAAGGCTTAAAAGCTGAAACAAAAGCTTGAACAACTAGGTATGGATGTCTAGAAGAGATATATGTAAGAAAAAGGTGATTTTTTAAAATAATAAATTGGTGAAAAGAAGCGAAAACCCAAAACTGCTATTTATAGCAGGTTTTAGGCGGTACCTATAAGAGAGGGAAACCTCTTCTTGATAATCGGTTTATTGGAGTTTCTGGGTGGTTATTGCTTAAGATGTTAGATTGATGTGTTGGCTTTCATGCATTCAAAGGATTTTGAGAGATCGACACTTAATTAGCTGCTAAGCAGCTTTCTTTGAGGATAGGCCTGAGCTGTAACTTCAGCTGCCTGATCTTACTAAGTAAGGAAATTACCCTATTTAGCCACTTAATTCTTGGGAATAAATGACCATTTTAACCCGAAGACATCCCAAGCATGGTGTACATCAAGTTTGGTTAGGTTCTAAACTCATATTCAACCCCGAAAGGCTCTTTAATTGGAAGTTAAAACGATCTCTATGCGATTTTCATAATCTTAAAGAATAAGGATCTCAAGGACTTTCTAACTTATCTATTGGTTCTCAAAGCATTCTTAACCGCTAATAATGATAGCTCTCAGCTACTTTCATCCTTGTATGACGTTGGAGAGTATTCTAATCTACTTAAAAGATCAAAACTAGATGAAAACTCATCATAACTAACAATTCCAAGTAACTCCTTCACCCGAAACTTTAGAATCCTAAAATCCTATAAGAATGGCTTAATATAATTAATTTTAACTCAACCTGGTTAAAATTCAGGCTATTACAGAAAGTAAAGATTTCTAAGAAGATCAAAACTGATCCAAGTTTCACACAAGCACACAACTCTAGTATAACAATGTTTTCAAGGTTTAAATCAATTCCAAATTCTAATTAATCATACCTTGTTACAAATTAGACTTATAAGGCTACAATATACTGAAAAATGGCGTCATTTGGATGTCATTTGCCCAACTAAAAAAGGAAAATAAAATACATATGCTGAAAAACATAGCTGTTTTCAACAACCTCCAAGAAAATAGTAAAATAAGGCCATTGGCTGATCCTAAACAGAGAAACTACCGATGGGATATTATTCTACATAAAATAAGGAAAATATCCTCAAAAATGTGTAGAATTTGCAGGAGTATTTGTAGAAGCCTAGAATTGAGAAGATCAGCCTTAAATCACGTGTTTCTAGCCAGTTTTGCCTTCCTTCACTCTTAAGCTCCCAAATCTCATTGCACCAAACTCCTATGCCCATGTGACTTCATGTGAAGCTGCATGACGTCCATATGAAGCTCTCTAAGCATGAGGTGGTCCTTAAAAATTAGATTTAGGTCTCCTTAAGCTGCCTTACAAAACCGATGAAGCATTAATCAAAACCGTAAAACATACTAAGGCATTTTAGGCATAGTTTATAAACTAATTAAGCTACTTTTACATGATACTTAACATAATTAGTCATATTTAATGATGGTTTAAGGTATAATTAAATATAAATAATCATGTTCACAACTGATTAAACCTCGTAGCTTAATCTAGACTAGTTTAATTAACACTTTCGATACGTTAGTGCTAATCAAACTCAAAAACTGAATTTTTTCATTTTTGTATCCAGGAATACTCGGGGCTAAGGTAGATGCTCCTGCATCATTCTCTCCGGGTTCGGGAGAGTCTTCTTATTCCTCAAAGGCTTCTTCAAAATACGTGTCTAGATCACCCACATTGAATGTAACAGAGATGTTTTTTCCCATTTCATCCAGTATCTCGAACTTGTAGGCATTATTGTTGATCTTTTCTAGCACTTCGAACGGTCCATCACTTTGTGGCATCAATTTGTTCTTTCTCCTTGTTGGAAACCTCTCCTCTCGCAAATGCAACCATAGTAGATCCCCAGGCTTGTATAGAACTTCCTTGCTAAACTTATTGGCATGAATTTTGTAAGCTTCATTAACCCGTTCAATCCTGTCTCGAATTTGTTGATGAAGCTTTTACGTTTCTTTTGCTTTCTCCTCGGCCTCTTTGCTACTGTGAACTTCAACAGGAATAGGAAGTAAATCAAAAGGATTCAAAGGATTAATCCCATAATTTACCTCGAATGGTGAGCGTTTAGTAGCGTAGGTAGGTGATCTATTGTAGGCGAACTCAGCATGCGCCAATTTGACATCCCAGTCTCATTGTGATTTGTTGACTAATGTTGCAAGCAGCATAGTCAACGTCCTATTAGTCACCTCGGTCTGGCCATTAGTTTGTGGATGAGCAACAGCTAAACAATAACTTAGTACCAAGTAGCTTCTATAAAATTTTCTAGAAGTAACTGAGAAACTTCACATCTTTATCTGACACAATAGACTTCGACACTCCATGGAGACGAATGATTTTTTTGAATAACAAATCAGCTATATGAACCGCATCATTAGTTTTATTGCAAGCAGAGCCATCTTCGAAAATATGTCCACCACCACCATAATTGCATCCTTTTGGCGTTGAGTTCTTGGTAGTGCTACTATGAAATCCATGCTCACATCTTCCCATGGTTGAATTGGAACAGGAAGGGGCGTATATCGCCCTTGATGAAATGTATTTTTGGCCTTTTGACATATATAACATCGAGCTAGAACTGTATGAACATCATCATCAAGTTTCGGTCAATAAAAGTGTTCCTGTAACACATCAATAGTTTTGTAATGCCAAAATGACCAGCTAAACCTCTACATGTACCTCCTTAATCAGCAAATCCCTTAATGGACATTCAGGGATGCAAAGCTTATTGTTTCGAAATAAAAAGCCATCTTGGAGTGAATAAGCTCCATGAGCCCCATTTTTGCATGCCTCCATTAATGAAGAGAAATAAATATCTTCATAATAAAGGATTTTAAGATGACTAAAGCCAATAACTCGTGCCTCCTTCAAAGAAAGCATAGCATGTCTTCGTGATAAAGCATCTGCAAAAATATTAGAAACTCCAGTTTTATATTTCGAAACAAAATTAAAAGACTGAAGGAATTCCACCCATTTTGCATGTCTTGGACTGAGTTTATGTTGGCCATTGATATATTTCAAGGCCTGATGATCTGAATGAAGGACAAACTGAGCCCGCATAAGATAATGAGTCTAATGAGTCAAAGCACGAACAATAACATAAAACTCCTTATCATAGGTGTTATAATTAAGCTTAGAATGATTAAGCTTTTCATTGAAAAATGCAATAGGTCGTCCTCCTTGCTGTAAAACTGCTCCAATCCTCACACCATTACCATCACATTCGACCTCGAACACTTGCCTGAGATCAGGTAAGGCTAGAACAAGAGCCTCACTAAGCTTGCTTTTCAACAGTTCGAATGCTTCTTGTGCTGCTGGAGTCCAAATAAAAGACCCCTTCTTAATAATTCAGTGAGTGCCGCTAAGACAGTGATATACTTCCTGATGAATCCCTATAAAAAGATGCTAGGTGATACTCTCAAAAGTACTTTATCTCCAACCTCATACTCCTCAACCCTACGTTTCAAATCGGCGTAAGACTTTTGACGGTCCTGGGCTGCTTTGATCTTCTCACGAATCATCTTGACTTGCTCAGTCATCTCCTCAATCATTTCAGGCCCTAACGTCACTGTTTCACTAATATCATTTCAACATACTAGCCTTCGACATCGACGTCCATACAAAGCTTCAAAATGTGCCATTTGAATACTGGCTTGATAACTATTGTTGTATGAGAATTCTACCAACTCTAAGTACTCATCCCATGCTCTTTGTTTCTCCAATGCTATCTCTCTCAACATATCCTCAAGTATTTGATTTGTACGCTCAGTCTGTCCATCAGTAGTCGGATGAAACGACGTACTTTTAAACAACTCAATACCTAAGGCTTTCTGAAAGCACTCCAGAAATTTAATCCTAGTATTTCTATCAGACACAATTGAACGTGGTACTCCATGAAATCTCACTACATACTTGATGTAAGCATTCGCCAATTGCTTCATCTCCCACTGTTTACTCATAGGGATAAATCTAGCACTCTTGGTAAGTCTATCTACAATCACTCACAAAGTATCGTAACCAGCTCATGTCTTAGGGAATCCTAATACGAAATCCATAGAAATGTCAGCCCACTTCCACATCGGAATCTACAATGGTTGCACTAGACCTTGCGGTCTCTTATGCTCACTCTTTACAATCTGACACGTCAAACAACGGGATACGAACTCAGCGATATCTTTCTTCATACCAGACCACCAAAACATTTGCTTCAAATCCTTGTACAACTTATCTCCTCCAGGATGTACTGAAAGTCTCAGATATGTCCCTTATTCGTAATCTTTTCCTTCAGTTCCTCATTACTCTTGGGTACACCAGCGTCCCTTAAAACAGATACTTCCATCCTCATGAATGGAAAATCCCTCAACTTTATCTTCCTTAATGAACTCACTAATCTTATCCAACCTAGCATCCCCAGATTGGCTTGCTATGATCTCGTCAAAGAACGACGGTCGAATCGACAAAGCACTCAACCTCTCCTCTAGCTCTCCATACTGCACAATCTCTAAGTTCAACTTCTCAAAATACTCATATAGCTTCGGCGGTAAGGACAATGAAACAACAACGTGACTAGGTTTCCTACTTAAAGCATCTTCAACTACGTTTGCCTTGCCCTCATGATAAATCAACTCTATATCATAATCATTGATCAACTCTAACCATCTACGTTCTCTCATATTCATCTCTTTCTGAGTATACAAATATTTTAGACTTTTATGATGAGTAAAAAATTTCGTTTTCACCCCAAATAAAAAATGTCTCCAAATTTTCAGCGCAAATACTATGGCTGCAAACTCTAGGTCATGCATAGGGTAATTTACCTCATGAGTCTTCAGTTGTCGTGATGCATAAGCAATCACCTTACGATCTTGCATCAGTACACAACCCAGTCCATTCTTAGAAGCATCACTATAAACCTCATAATCTGCGGTTCCATCAGGCAATGTTAACACAGGTTCTAACGTCAATCTATCCTTAAGAACTTGGAAAGCTTTCTCACAATCCTCAGTCCAAGTAAATCTCGATTCCTTCTCCATTAAGGTAGTCATTGGTCTAGCTACTCTAGATAAATCCTCAATGAATATCCTGTAATAACCAGCCAAACCCAGAAAACTTCTCACTTCAGTCACATTCTTTGGTGTAGGCCAATCTCTCACATCTTCTATCTTAGCAGGATCTACGGACACTCCATCCTTAGACACAATGTGTCCTAGAAATGCTACTTTCGCCAACCAAAACTCACACTTCGACAACTTCATACTTAGACACAATGTGTCCTAGTCCCTAAGTGTTTGTAACACAGTCCGTAAGTGTTGTTCGTGCTCCTCCTAACTCTTGGAATACACGAGAATGTCATCAATGAAAACAACTACGAACTTGTCCAAGCAAAAACTAAATACTTGGTTCATCAGACTCATAAAAAATAGCAAGTACAGTAGTAAACCCAAAAGGCATCACGGTGAACTCAAAATGTCCATAACGTGTCCTAAATGCAGTCTTCTGAATTTCCTCCTCAGCAATCCTCAATTGATGATATCCAGATCTAAGGTCTATTTTTAAAAACACAGAAGCTCCCTTTAACTGATCAAACAAATCATCGATACTAGGTAAAGGATACTTATTCTTTATAGTGACCTTATTCAACTCTCGGTATTCTATACACAGTCTCATACTACCGTCCTTCTTCATCACAAACAATACAGGTGCTCCCCACAGTGAAACACTAGGCCATATATATTCCTTCTCAAGTAAACCCTCAAGTTGAGTCTTCAACTCTTCCATCTTTGTAGGTACCATCCTATAAGGTGCTTTCAATATCGGTCCTGACCCAGGTGTAAGACCAATAGTAAAGTCAATGCTCCTAGGTGGTGGCTTACTTGGGATTTCCTAAGGAAAAAACATCAGGATACTCGTTCACTATGGGTATTGATATCACGTATTTATATAGACTTTTCTCCCTTATTTACAAGCTAATTTGTGCGTCATTGGAGCTCTTGGGAGCTATTTTATGCTAACTATCGTATATAGTTGTGGTTTTGTGTTTAGTGTTGAATTGCAGGTTTTAGGGAGTTTTCTCCTTATTTCCGAGCTATATGGAAGCAACCACGGCTTTACGAGATGTTACGAGGCGCGTAGGATGGCTCACGAGCTTTATGGGTAGTTTAGGAGGTCCTAAGACCTCTAAACGTGAAGAATTGAGAGCCAAAGAGTCAAAAAGGAGTTTTCCGTACTCTGATCGGGCAAAAATGGCCCGATCGGGCGAAGATATTGTAATCGGGTATAGAAGTTACGGACCCGATCGGGCGAGCAACCATGTGCCCAGACCTGATCGGGTGCTGACTGCCCGACCCGATCGGGCGCTGACCCAAGTTTACTCGCTGCTGCTGCTACGCCAAGGGAATGGTGCTGGGCTCTTAATGTCCCCAGGCCCGATCGGGCAGTGCTGCCAGACCCGATTGGGTGGGCTTATTTCGGCCTTACTCGCTGTTGCTGCGTTTAAACAATGAAAGAAAGTTGAAAGAAAAGTTCACTATGGGCCCGATTGGGTGGCCCTGTGCCCGATCGGGTCCCGTGCCCGCAAACGCGATTTTCTTACTTTTAATTCCGCATTTAGTTAGACTTTGAAGGGTATTATAAATAACTTTTCTTCATTATTTTAGAGACATCTTTTTATTATAGTTTATTTCTCATAGTTCTTAGCTTAGTTTTACTTAGTTTAAACACTTTAGATTAGATTAAAGGTGATTGAACCTATTCGATTTCAATAAAAGTTCCTGCTTTCTGTCAATTGGTATTCTTCTCTACCTTAATCTCTTTTATTATTCGTAATTGCTTAGCTTAAGTATTTAATCATTCATGATGCAATTATTAGGGTTTCCATTTAGTTTTGTGATTGTCAATTCAATTATGAGTGAGTAGTTCTCTTTCTAGGGTGTTAGATAGGGAAGCCATGTTTATACCATGATTGTTGTTTAGATTCCTATCGATTTCTAGGGCTTGATTAGAGTGATTGTGGTGTGGTTTGTTCTTAATTAGTAATTGATGTTAGTGGCCAATTTCATTGATTGCTTGTGGTTAATAGTTGTTTGCATAGATCCGTCTTACGACTAGAGGCCTAGGACACATCAGTAGTTCTGATTACGTTAGTGAACATGCGGCGTATGTTGAACTATGAGCGTTGAGTCTTAACCATAGCTCAACACATGCTCTAATCCCTCGACTCTTAACTTAGGATTTGATAGTAGTTGACCTTGTTTGATTGGTATAAGCATGGTGGACCGACCTAATACCCTAGGTTTTTAGTCCATAGCTAATTCCTCGGTTTAATTCGTCTTCCTTAGCTTAAATCTTTAGTTCAGTTAATTTTTCCCTGATTTCATCTGAAGTAGCTAAGTGATTGAATATGAATTTAGAAACTCTGTCTCCCTGTGGATTCGACCCTGCTTCCATTGACTACCTTAGTTAGAGGACTGTAGGTTTATCTTTGAATAGGTGATACGACTAAATCCTATCAAATTTTGGCGCCGTTGCCGGGGAAACGGCTAGTTTTCTAAGTTTTTATTTGGTTATTTGGTCTACTTCTCTGTACCTCATTGGAACTTCATTGTTCCAATTGAGGTACGTTTTACTGCTTCTTTTTGTTTCTTTTGTATGTCCAGGTCTCAAAGAAACGGTTCCCCCATTCCAACGGATCCCGATCTTACTAGGACAATCAGGCGGATCCGAAAGAAAAATCAGAAAGAAAAGCAGTCTGTTCAGCTGAACACCTCTGGAACAGACACCTTGAGTTCAGTTATGTCTAAATCACTGAAGTTATACCAACCCAGATGGTCTCTCCACTGGACCTACTATGCCCACCATTGCCGCGGCAAATTTCGAAATTAAGCCTGGACTCATCAGCATGGTTCAGCAAAATCAGTTTGGTGGGCATCCTACTGAAGACCCGGCAAATCATCTGCAGCGGTTTCAACAGCTTTGTCGAACCGTTAAACATGCCAGCGTCACTCCAGATCAACTAAAAGTCATGTTGTTCGAGTTCTCATTGAGAGATAGAGCCCAGAAATGGTTGAACGACGTGAAATAAACAGAATGGAGTGAGATTTCTGCTGCGTTTCTGAGAGAGTATTATCCACCTACAAAGACAGCAGAAATCAGAATCAAACTAGCCATGTTTTCCCAAGAGCCTGATGAAACATTACGGGAAGCGTGGACTAGAATTAGAGATTTACAGAGAGAGTGTCCACACCATAACATGGACAAATGGTTCTTGACACAGACATTCTACAATGGTCTGCAGCCTCAGACGAAGAGTATTGTTGATTCGTCTACAGGAGGAGTTTTTCTGGATAAGGAAGTGGATGTAGGATATGAGTTTCTATCAAACCTCGCAGCCAATGATCATTCCACTTCCTGCAGCCTCACGAGGAAAGTACTGGAGGTAGATGCCATTGCATTATTGACTTCGCAGATAGCGAAGTTGAGTCAGCAGATTAACACCTTCAGTTCCTCTTCCTCAACAACACCTCCTTTGAGTATTAATGCTATGTCTGCCGTAGCACCCATTACCTCATCTTACTGCGAGGTATGTGGTGTTCTGGGTCACTTTGGGCATGACTGTCAGTTCAGTCAACATCAGATGGAGCAGGCAAACGCATTTCAACAGAGACAACAAAATTTTCCCCCTCCACACAACTACCAAAACCCATAAAACCATCACCCTCCACCTCCACAAAACCATCCTAAACCCTCATACCATCAAACCCCACAAAATTTCCAAAGACCACCACCACAAAACTTCCATCATCCCAATAACTTCCAAACTTCACAAAATTTCCATACCCCACCTCCACAAAATAATAACCCACAAGAGCCTCCCATATCTGAAGTGATGAAGCTGAT
The DNA here is from genome assembly GCA_947645195.1 of Patellifolia procumbens. Taxonomy (NCBI): domain Eukaryota; kingdom Viridiplantae; phylum Streptophyta; class Magnoliopsida; order Caryophyllales; family Amaranthaceae; genus Patellifolia; species Patellifolia procumbens. The sequence continues at coordinate 3,866,173 of CANSGD010000406.1, forward strand.
GTTGAGCATGCAAAAGACTAATGAGGAGGCACAAAGAGCCCAAGAGCGACAAATACTAGCTATGCAAAGAGCTAATGAGGAAGCAAAAAGAGCCCAAGAGAAGCACATCAAACTTTTCGAGACTCAAATTGCACAATTAGCAAGCACTAACGCTCAGAGGAGTCAAGGGGAATTGCCAGGGCAACCCATTCAGAGAGAACATGTGAATGCCATCACTCTTCGTAGTGGCATTGCATATGATGCTCCTCCATTGCCCGTTGATGAGGTTACCCCAACTGCAGGGAAGAAGAGGGTGGTAGAGGAAGGAAAAAGGAAGAATTCGACGCTAGAAGTTGACTTGTCTGCAGAAGCTGAACAGACAGGGAAGAAAAAGGAGAAGGTTTCTGAAACGCCTTTTACACCAAGGCTACCTTTTCCTCACAGGATGCAACAATCAAAGGTCGATCAACAGTTTGGTAAGTTCTTGGCTATGGTCAAGAACCTTGAGGTAACGATTCCATTCACATATTTAATTACCCAAGTCCCTGTTTATGCCAAATTTCTGAAACATATGATAACTAAGAAAAGAGACTTTGGTGGGGTAGAACGTGTCGCTCTTACTGAAGAGTGTAGTGCTTTTATTCAAAATAAAACCCTACCAAAGTTAAAAGATCCTGGTAGTTTTTCTATACCCTGCCATCTTGGACCTATTTTTGTTGATAAGGCTTTGTGTGATTTAGGTGCTTCTATTTCTGTTATGCCATTATCTGTTTATAAGAAACTGAATATGGGAGCACTTAAATGCACATAAATCACTTTACAGATGGCTGATCGTTCTATAAAATACCCTCTAGGTGTTTTAGAGGACGTTCCTGTGAGGGTTGGGAAATTCTATATTCCTGTTGATTTTTGTGGTGTTAGATATGGATGAGGATGCCCAGATTCCTATTATTTTGGGTAGGCCGTTTTTGTGTACTGCTGGTGTTGTCATTGATGTCAATTCTGGGTCGTTAACTCTGAGTGTTGGTGATGATAAAGTGATTTTTAAACTAAACAATGCTGTTAAGGCACCTATGCTTGAACAATCTTGTTGCAGGGATGAGGTTTCGGATGAAGTAGGTGTGGAGAAGGTTCCAACTACACCTAAGGTTGCCTCACAGTCTGGAGGTATTATCAAGAACATTTGGAGGCGAAAGATGTTTGATGAGGGTGGCACTCATTGCCAAGCCCCTCCTATTTGAGAGATGGAGGATTATGATCTTGCGGGACCTTTATAAACCAGCACTGTGCGAGAGGCAACTCATATTCTTTCCCTTTTTCCTTTTCCTTCTATTTTTTTTATTCTTTTTTTTCTTCTTTTTTGTGAGCGAGAGTGAGGGTACTAACCTTGTTTTTCCTCTTAGCATCGTCCTTTGTTACCTTTTGGCATTGAGGACACTGCCAAGTTCAGCTTGGGGGAGGAAATCTGTTTGTATTCCCTATCTCTTTTACTGCTTTCTAGGATAGATTTACTGCTTTCGAAAAATTCTAAAAAAAAAATCAAAAAAATATGGTTCCCATGACTGGTTTAGTTGCCTCCCTGTGCCCCTGTTTTGCTCTTATTGAAAATAATTTGACTCTATTTTCTGGATAGCTGGGCATTTGTGATCTTGAGGCTATGATTTGATGTTTGATTACTATGATTTCGAGCAAAATTTGATTATATTACACCACTTTGTGCTGCATACCTGAATTGGTTAGACTGTGAGGCCTCTTTGTAGCCTATTGGATTTATATTATTATCCAGTCTATTCTTGTGTGTTAGTTCCTCTTTAGTGGATTGATCTTGACTTTGACTTCGTACTTGTCTGTTTTTCGATGACTTGTAGCATTTAATGTGATAGAGGCGTTCTTTTGTCTTATTCTTGAGCTTCAGAATGAATTTTTGATATATTTTTATCCTCCTTAGCCCCGCTGAGCCTAATGAAATGTTTTGTGTTACTTAAACCCCTATTATGTGCCTAAGGCCTTCACTTGATATTTTTCCAAGCCTAGCTTGGGGGAGCTTTTGTATGGGTTGAGTTTGAGATTGGTTTCTTGGTTTAGTTTGGTTGTTGAGTAATTTAAAAGTGTATTTGTTGCGGTTTGAGAGTGAGAAAAAGAAAAGAAAAAGTAAAATTAGAGTTGCGTGAATGAAGTTCAGAAAAATGAAATAAAAGTTCAAAAGAATTCGAAGTTCTTTCATTCACATACGTTCTTAAAGAAATATTCGCTTCATTGCTTGAAAATTGGGTTTGTTATGAGTTTTTCATTGATTTATGAGAGTTGGGTTATTTTACGTGGTTTTATGGTGTTGTTGGGAGTTGTGTAGGCCATCTTAGGCCTTGTTTGAATGATTCATGCTCCCCCTTTCTTGGTTTTTCCACCACATTACCCAAAAGTATTCCCTACCTCTCACCTAAGCCCCATTACAACCCTATTAAGTCCTCTTGAGCTCGTGTCTGCATTGTTCATTTGATTGATTTCGAGTCAGTTTGTCAAAGTTAAAGAGTATTTCTGCTAATTGAGTCGACTTGACTAGGACGAGCGTCATTTAACCTTCCTAAACACATGAGAGTGATTGGGAAGGACATTTATGGTCGGGTTGGTGAATGTTTGGGCATATTCTTTGCCTGCCACAAAATTGAGAGGAGTGACACCCTTGAGAGAGCCTTTTCAGGATTTGTATGCCTTGTGGATGCTTGACTTTGATAAATTGCTTGGATGATTGGTGGTTGGATGGATTTGATTAGCCAAACTTGAATTATGTCTGCTTGAACGTTTCTTAGTCTTGAAAATGTTTTGAGCTTTGATTGATTTTTATCTATGGGGTGAGGTAATCTATTCCATGTTCATGTTCTGTTTGCTTGAGGACAAGCAAAGGTTTAGCTTGGAGGAGTTTGATATCACGTATTTATATAGACTTTTCTCCCTTATTTACAAGCTAATTTGTGCGTCATTGGAGCTCTTGGGAGCTATTTTATGCTAACTATCGTATATAGTTGTGGTTTTGTGTTTTAGTGTTGAATTGCAGGTCTTAGGGAGTTTTCTCCTTATTTCCGAGCTATATGAAAGCAACCACGACTTTACGAGATGTTACGAGGCACATAGGATGGCTCACGAGCTTTATGGGTAGTTTAGGAGGTCCCAAGACCTCTAAACGTGAAGAATTGAGAGCCAAAGAGTCAAAAAGGAGTTTTCCTTACTCTGATCGGGCAAAAATGGCCCGATCGGGCGAAGATGTTGTGATCGGGTATAGAAGTTGCGGACTCGATCAGGCAAGGCTTGCCCGATCCGATCGGGCGAGCAACCATGTGCCCAGACACGATCAGGTGCTGACTGCCCGACCCGATCGGGCGCTGACCCAAGTTCACTCGCTGCTGCTGCTACGCCAAGGGAATGGTGCTGGGCTCTTAATGTCCCCAGGCCCGATCGGGCAGTGCTGCCAGACCCGATCGGGTGGGCCTATTTCGGCCTTACTCGCTGCTGCTGCGTTGAAACAATGAAAGAAAGTTGAAAGAAAAGTTCACTATAGGGCCGATCGGGTGGCCCTGTGCCCGATCTCCCGTGCCCGCAAACGCGATTTTCTTACTTTTAATTCTGCATTTAGTTAGACTTTGAGGGGTATTATAAATACCTTTTCCTCATTATTTTAGAGACATCTTTTTATTTTAGTTTATTTCTCGTAGTTCTTAGCTTAGTTTTACTTAGTTTAAACACTTTAGATTAGATTAAAGGTGATTAAACCTATTCGATTTCAATAAAAGTTCCTGCTTTCTGTCAATTGGTATTCTTCTCTACCTTAATCTCTTTTATTATTCTTAATTTCTTAGCTTAAGTATTTAATCATTCATGATGCAATTATTAGGGTTTCCATTTAGTTTTGTGATTGTCAATTCAATTATGAGTGAGTAGTTCTCTTTCTAGGGTGTTAGATAGGGAAGCCATGTTTATACCATGATTGTTGTTTAGATTCCTATCGATTTCTAGGGCTTGATTAGAGTGATTGTGGTGTGGTTTGTTCTTAATTAGTAATTGATGTTAGTGGCCAATTTCATTTATTGCTTGTGGTTAATAGTTGTTTGCATAGATCCGTCTTACGACTAGAGGCCTAGGACACATCAGTAGTTCTGATTACGTTAGTGAACATGCGGCGTATGTTGAACTATGAGCGTTGAGTCTTAACCATAGCTCAACACATGCTCTAATCCCTCGACTCTTAACTTAGGATTTGATAGTAGTTGACCTTGTTTGATTGGTATAAGCATGGTGGACCGACCTAATACCCTAGGTTTTTAGTCCATAGCTAATTCCTCGGTTTAATTCGTCTTCCTTAGCTTAAATCTTTAGTTCAGTTAATTTTTCCCTGATTTCATCTGAAGTAGCTAATTGATTGAATATTAATTTAGAAACTCTGTCTCTCTGTGGATTCGACCCTGCTTCCATTGACTACCTTAGTTAGAGGACTGTAGGTTTATCTTTGAATAGGTGATACGACTAAATCATATCAGGTATCTCCTTTATTGGCAGTTCTTTCCCTTCCACTTTGCCCACATTACACAAATACCAAGGCAAACCTTGCTTCACGAACTTCTTCATCTTCAAGGCGGATATTATCTTCATTTGAGGTACTTGGGACACTTTCCTATAACGTACTTAATTTTCCTTCGGTCCTCTCACAATCACCTCTTGGTGTTTACACTCAATCCTAGACTCGTACTCCCCTAACCAGTCCATTCCTAAGATGACATCTAAGTCCTCCATCTCCAACTCGACTAGATTACTTAGGAACTCAACCTTCCCAATTACCAACGGTACTCCATCATACCTCTTGGTACAGTCATACACTACCCCATAAGGTATAGCTACAGACCAAGAAATTGACTTAGGGTGTTCTATGTACAGTCATACACTACCCCATAAGGTATAGCTACAGACCAAGAAATTGACTTAGGGTGTTCTATCCCAATTTAGAAATCTTAGACGCATTTACAAAAGAATAAGATGCTCCTGAATCAATAAAAACTTTGACAGGCTTAGCATTGATGTAAAACGTACCTATGACTACGTCCTTAGCAGTTTCAACCTCACGACTACTCACTGCAGACAACTTCCCAATAGCAGGTGCTCCTGAATTACTGTTTACAACATTACCAGTCTTCTGAGCGTTGTTGAAATTTCCTCTATACCCATTCTGATTTCCATTCCCATTATTGTATTGTCCTCTATTCTGATAACTATTACTATTCGCTCCATTTTTCACATCTCTAAATCGATTCTGACGGTTGTCGAAACCCCCATACTGATTTGGTCATCAATGCTTATTCCATCACTCGTACTCTTTATAGATGAGTAACATTCACAGATTTAATAAAAAACATATAAAACTTAGTCAATTCACTTTCACAATTCACTCAAACTCGTCTTTTTCATCAACAATGATACTAGGAGAAGTTCTTTAATACTCCCTCCGTCTCATATTACTTGATACACTTCTAAAAATAGCATGGTCGTACACTAAAAATATTTTTTATTATTATGGGATGGGTCCACATTTGTCCTATTGCATTCTCTCTCTTTAGCTTTTTATTTTTACTTTTACAATACACCCATGGCCCACATTTGTCCCACATTATACTTTATGGACTTAAATAATACCAACAACTAATTACTCACAATATAATAAACAAGTCAAATAACACTCCTAAAACTCCGTGTCGGTCAAACTGTATTAAATAATATGGGACGGAGGGAGTACACGATTACTGGCCTTGCACTTCTCATTTCAACCGTGTTTAAATGTTGATGATTAATCATATAATAAAAGGACCGAATAACTAAATGATTTTTTTAAAAAGTCATTTAATGATAAAAAAATGGCTAAATACTATACAATGCATTATAAAACTCCATTTTGACAAAATTTGTAGAATCTTACGATTTTACGATTCGGTTGTACGATCCAATTTTAACATGTCTTTCCGATTCAAGTTAGGATCTCGATTTTAACAATCTTGCTACAAAGTATAACCAACGAACTGAACACCTTTAGAGATCAATGACTTTAATTGTAGTCCCTTTATTTGGTCCACGAACAGTCTGTTAGAACGAAAGAAGGTGAACAATTTCACTCTCGTACTTTGGAGTGATGTGGTGCCAAAACTTGTAGAGATGAGGGATTTTTTTTCTATCAATTGTATAGTAAAAGTCACCCTCAACTTTCCTTCTTTATTTTCCGTCACTCATATATTTACATATATAGGAAAGAACAACCAGTTCTAATCCTTTCAGAAGTAGGAAACCCTAATTCTTCTTGTATTAAGTTAACTTGAGAAAATCCTAATCCTACTGTGGCCCAACTTAGGCTTTTAATTCTTTTTTAATCACTATTAAAAGTGTGACCTCACATGATTATTTATTCTTGTTGTAGACCCAATCATATTGACATATTAATTGATATTTATTCTCTAACAAGTAATTAGAATTACTAAAATAATTACCTTATAATCTTTATAATTAAATTCCAATTTATATTTGCGAAAATTGTCGAAGACATATTCCTTCAATATGATCAATTAAGTTTAGCATGAATCGGTAAAACAACTTTGTTCCTAAGAGTTTAAATTCATTGAGAGTGCAATTTACTAATGTTCAAGTGTGTTATTAGTAGAATTTGAGTTATTTGTGAGTTCAAGAGTATTCACGCAAATATCATATCTGGTTACTTTTCATTGATTATTTTCGAACTTAGTGACAATTATTAGGTCCTTTGCTTTCGTTCTTTGGATTGTTTTCTGTACTTAGACAAACGCTTCATTACATTACTTAATGAAAAATGTATATTACATTGTGAGTTATTTGTGAGTTCAGGAGTGTTCACACAAATATCATATCTGGTTACTTTTCATTGATTATTTTCTGACTTAAAGACATATACTTCCCTAGTAACGAAAAGAATGCACCATTTGCACTTTTGACACTATTCACAGTTTTAAATTTAATCGCAATTTGTGATTTATACACAAAGGAAAATATAGTCATGTGGAGTCTTGTTGGATTCGTCTCCACTTGTAGTTTTTTATGATCTAATGTTTATAATTTTTACAAATACATAATTAGAGATATTAATCTTTAAAGTTTTATCTTGGCATGCGTGCCCAAGCAAATGGTGCATTTATTTTGTTACGGAGGAAGTATTAGGCCTTTTTCTTTGGTTCTTTGGATTGTTTTCTTTACTTAGGCAGACGCTTCATTACATTACTTAATGAAAAATTTACATGCATTTTATATTACATCACGGAACCACTAAAAGAGAACAGCTAAACACACATCAAGTCAAGAGAATACAACTGCAACTTTCAAAACCCAAACTAATTGATCTTAACACCTTTAGAGTTCAGATCGCTTCTGCATATCTACAAACTAGATCGGAGCAACATTACATCCTGCATCTTAAGCTTCTGTAGTCACGGCGGAACTGCAGCAGTAGCTACTAGACGCTACTTGCAAATTGAAAAGCACAGGACTAGGTCCCCTTTTACTTTGTCAGGATTCATATGCTAGCTACTTTGCAAAAATGACCATTGTCACCTAAGAGACCAAACAAATCTTAGATTAATCAAAATAATCCCCTCTGATAGCAAAGCTGGACAACAAATAAAGGACTTCCGTAGACCATGATCAGGACTCAGATCTGACATGGCACTGCTGCAAAACTTGAATCATATTAGCGTCGAGGATTAGGTGTATGGGGCCTCGGCATAGCTCAATTGACAACCTTGGTAAACTGTAAACTTTCTGGGGAATTTGGCTGCCAGATACCAACATTCTATCATCAAACCACATGGGCCTTGGTTAAAATTGGTGATGGATAGTGCCCCTGCTCGACACTTTGGATTAAAGTTATTAAGGCGTATGTGGCTTGGTGTAGCTCAATTGTCAAGCTTGGTGAACTGTAAACCCCTTTTGGGAAAAATGGCTCAGATAGCAACAATCTATCATCATACCAAATGGTCCTTCGTTAACATTTTGCTGACATATTGTGCCCCTATGGCCTATGCTCGATAATTAGAAGTGGGCTTCTGTTCACATATTTAAGAGCGTTGAGCATGCAGACTGCAGAATAAAAGAAAAGAAATCGGATTACATGAAAAAAATTCGGAACAGTTATGACATACCCCTCCCTTACAAAAACAATGTCCCACCGGTACCCACAGAAAGCAAAGTTTGCAAAACTAGATGCCTTGTATAAACGACTGGATAGATTACCTGCATGGTTTGCATAGAGCAGAAGTATCACAATCTTCCTCCATCAGCGAGCTTGTGAACCTCCCTTTTGAGGTTTTGAAAATGAGGAAACATTAACTCAGCATGTCTCCCATAGTAGTTGGAGAATATGGTATCCATCTTATTTACAGTATCTGCGGAAGCACCATTACCCAATGCTATCTGAAGCGATGAAAGCTTTATGAGCTCATTCCCAAGGGCAATGTGAAAAGAACCATAGAGCTTCTCAAGAATCTGCTGGCATCAGAGGAGTGAGGTTTTAGACTATAATTTGAGTTAGGAGCAGTGATAATTGAGCAAAATCTAACACAATATGAGTTTAAGAAGATTTCTAGGACTGTGGAGACATGGAGCATAATTAATACTCCCTCCGTTAACAATCAATGGTCCCCTTGTAGTAATTTGTGGTATTTGAGGTGTATCTTAGATTATAATATATCAAACTAACAGCATGAGCATCAAATTTCAATTTGATATATATTATCTAATGGAACGGTCCAAGTATGTATAGTCCGACACAAAGAAGTCAAACCCAGACCGTTATTTTGTAAACAGAATACTGACGAGACCACGATTGTAGAGAAGAAACAGAACTACATTAGGTTCTTTGTCTTTCCAATCCCTTCCTCCCTTCTATCGTCCAGTTGTCCAGGAATCGGGCTTTGCTTAACATACTATGCGAAAAATTCCAAAAACATATAGTACTTAATGGCAGTTGGAAAATTCTCGGTTGCTTATATATTAGAACCTTGTAGTCCCTCCGTTCTTAAATAATCTACACACATCACTTGGGGGAGAATCCATCAGAAAGTACAAAAGTGAGAGAAAAAGTGAAAAGGTGGAGAAAGAAATGGAAAAAGTGAGAGAAAAAACTTAAAAGTGATATATTAAAAGGCGTAGCATATGGGTAAAAAAAGTAGATGTGATATGTTACCAAAATTAGACCAAAAAGGAAAGTGCAATCACGTTATGTAAGAGCATAGATATGCATGCTATCGACTGTCAAACATAGATGACAAACTAATTGAAGCATTTTGAGAAATTACATAAGTTTATTGAAGGGGGCTATTTGCAAAACTCTTGGTCCTTTTATCTAGTAAACCCATATCAGCACCAACATCAATTTTAGTAATACCATGCCGATGGCATAGCACGAAGGAGAAGGGGGGTGGGGAGTTGAATGTACATAGCCTTACCCCAGCAATGACACATTAGTTTACCCATAACACAGCACTCATTTGCTTCTTCAAGATAAGAAAGGAAGACAGACAATTTACATGACTACGACACGCAGACTAAAGGTAATCTTTTGAGTTCAAACAGGTCCATAGGCCGAGGAGCCAAACCAATTTTTTTGGTCCAACAGGCCAAGCCTTATAGGAAAAGCCCAACCTTTTTTGTGGGAAAGGTAGAGATGAATTTCTCCACCTTGTACATACAGGCTGGGCCTTCAGGACTTGCGCGCTTAATAGGATCAGCCATGGAAACAAAACTCATCCGTTACATTATGTAACGGCCGTTATGTAACGGATTTTGGACTTGTCATTACGCGAAATGCCGTTACGTAACGCCGCGATGAAATTCATATCTATCTCGCCGCGTTGTCCATTACGTAACGATGACTCGCCGCGTTAAAGCGTTTTTTTCCCCGTTACGTCCATTACTTTATTGGAATTGGTCACAAAAAACAAGGGGAATGCACACATAGTAGCACAAAAACAATTGGCACACACCAACAAGAGGAGAGAAACTTGCCGGAGACTTTCAAGTTGCATAATATATACTTCTTCCGTTTTGCAATAGTCGCAACGTTTCTTGTTTGAACATTATCCAATGCAATACTTTGAACCTTAACATATTTAATTATTGATAAGTAAAATTATAAAAGTTGATATTATGAATAAGACCCCACTTGACTATATTTTTTCTTATACACTTGTAAAGAAAATATAACATAAGATTGATAGATAAATAGTGGTTACTATGCTAATGTTGCGAGTATTGCGAAACGAAAGAAGTATGAGTTAGTATCATTTTATACATATAGGATATGAATCGCATGTTTTAAGTAATTTTTTGTTCATCATAGATGTAAGTATGTAACCCAACCATATGATAGCTTTGATCAAATTAAGATACTTATAAAACTTCAAAAATGCAAAAATAAGGTAAAAAATTTAGTGTGAATTTTTTGAAAAAATTCATGCCGCGCCAACCGTGATTTGTTTTCATTTGACCGTTACAAGCCGTTTCCGCGTCATTGCGCCCATTACCGCAAACACGACCACATCCGCAATTTTCTTCCTTGGTACTGAGAATGGAGGCACTGAGAATCAATCGGATAATGTAGAATTCATGGTCCACAACTTTGTCCACAAAGCAACTTCATGGTAATGCCAAATGGTGCTTACTAGCAGCAATTAATAAGATATGTTTAATGGAAATTAGCCACATACATTAGGGAGTTTGCACGATTGTGTAGGGAGATACTAACACACAATTAGTAATTTATGACGACAACAATTTTTTTTGAACATTGATACTATTGTCTCTTTAATTGTTACCATTTAAAATTTTATTCAGCAAGAACATGTAATTTTACACTTAAGTTTGAAAGTAGTTTAAGTAAAACAAATAAAGCCTTTGCTTTATGATGTTGCATCAAGATGAGTATAATAATCTGGATGGAAAATTGGCAATATGCTACAAAGTGGGAAAGACCTCCAATAAGAGCAACTTACACTAGATAGAAGAAGGAGACTACTTCAGCAAGAAACAAATCAATCAAGGGCTTTTAAGTCTTTTACCTTTTATGCTTTTAAGTCTTTATCCTTTATGCTTTTTAATATTTCTTTTTGGCTCCTGTCATATTTTTGTTAGTGAATCATCATTCTCTCAACAGATTAACAAATATGTGGCAAAGGGAATCTCTCTAGGATGTGTATAAAATATAAATAAGGGGGTTGTGAAGTGAAATGATCATCAATGATTAAGTGGAGAGACCTTTTGGGAGAATCCTCATATTCTCGAATGAATGAGGGATTGTAGCTAAGTTCATTGCAATTTCAGCTATTATCTTCTATCTTTTGTGTGTGTGATAACTAACCTTAAGTGGAATCTGATCCACAGCACAATAAACTCTTAAGTCTTGTTTTGTTTTATATAAATACCACAGTTGCTTCATTTTGCTTCATTTTGTTTGAGATCAATACCAACTAACAGATTTTCCCAAAGATTCCATTATAAATGTTTAGGGGGTCCCAAAACGTCACTTATACATAACCACCCTTTAATTTCATTTTTTCTCCAACTACCATCTTCACCTTCATCTTCTAATTGGCATAAAATTCAAGATTTGAAGGTAAATAAATCTTCTCCAATTTCACTTGTACATCCTTTTTCATTGATTAGGTTTTTTCTTATATTTGTGGGATATGTTGGGTAAGGGGTTTTTGGTAGGAAAGCTGCAATTAGGGTTAATTGCTATTGTACCAAATGCAAGAGTTTACCAGGGTGGTTGATCAATTAATTGAGGTTTGCCACGAATGTCCTTCTTGTTTCCTGTTTGTGCACCCAAAATCACTCCTCAAACAATGCCCAAGATTAAACTAAAAACGCAATTAACATACTCTGAATGGTAAGGTTTAGGAAGATAGAGTGTGAAAGAGATTAGAGACCAGTGGCGGAACCAGGACTCAAATTCGAGGGTGCACAATTAAACTGGTACATGATTGCGACATATAAAAAAGCGGATGTATATGGTACTCACTGGCGGAGCTAGGGGGCTTATGGGGATACATTGTATCCCCTAAGCAACAAAATAGGGTGATTAATAACAAAAGTAAACGGCAAAGTGGAGGGCCGAAGGCTTCTACAGGAATCGGTATGACTTTCCCAGCTTTCCAACTTCCAAGAAAGCTTTTCAACTTACATATTTTCTCTCCTTAGTCTTCACGTGAGTGTGCTGCTCTTCTACTCTCTTTTTTCCTTTTGATTTATTTATTTCACTCTTCTCTCTCATTTTTAGTTTCTAATTTTTTATGATTTGTAAATTTCTTTGATAAAAATTATTATATTGTTGAATTATTTTAGCATTGTCGGGAATTTAAAAACAGAAAAGACCACTTATTCAGATAAGCTCGCGATGAAGACCTTTACTCAAAAGATAAGACACTACTTCTTTTGAAATGATTAATAACAAAAGTACTTCAAGGGGCGTTTGGTTGGAGAAGGGGAAAGGGAAAGGAAACAAGAAAGGGGTAGGAGGGGAATGGAAACAACCCCCAAGATTAAAACAAGTGTTTGGTAAAACTAAAGAAAGGGTTTAACCTCTCCCCCCAACTCTTCCTTGCGTTTCTCTCCGGCAACACTCTACCGGCACGTTTTCTCCGGCGACTCTCCCCCTCTTCACAGACTTGCGTTCTGTCAATGTTCTCTCTTTTCGGCGCATTTCCCAGTGGTTTTAGGGTTTGGAGGTAGGATCGGTGGATTTCGGGTTAGGAGGGGGTGATTTTAGGGTTTGGACTGGTTGTTTTCGGTGAGGTATTCGGGGTTTAAAGGGTGGTTTGCGGGAAGGAGCGTGCTGTTTTCGTGGTTTATATGGTGTTTTTTGGTAGGGCCTGGTTGAAAGGGGGTGGTGGTTTTTGGGGTTTGTAGGGTGTTTATCAGTAGGGGCGGATTGTTTTCGACGAGAGAGGGTTGATTTCGACGAGCGACTTGTCGTTTTTATGGTGTTTAGGGTGTTTGTCGGCAGGGTCTGGTTGTTTCCGGCGATTTCCGGCGAGAGACAGGTGGTTTTCGTGGTGATCTTGATGCTTTCCGAGCTTTGGCAGGGTGGTTTTAGGGTTTGGTTGGTTGGGTTTTCGTGTCAGGGTTGGTGGTTACCGGTGGCTGTGGGGTGGTGGTAGGTGGAGAAATGGTGGTCAACGTTGGTCAATGCCGGTTGTAGTGTAGAGGGAAATGGGGGAATCCAAAACCTTGGGGGTGGGTGGGGAATCAAGTAAGTAAAAATGAAAAGTGGGTAAAGGGAATGAAAAAAAAATCAACCAAACACCATGTAAAGGTAACCTAGTGTTTTGATTCCCTTTCCCTTTCTCAAAACCCCCAAATCCAAACGCCCCATTATTCTCTTCTTTCTAGCTTGGGTTGTTGCCTAGTTTTAAATTAAAATTAGTCGGTCTTTTATAAGACTAGCTCCATGAATAAAGAGTTACATTATAAAATCAATTTTATATTTTTCGAAATTTAGAATGTATGACTTTAAATATTAACAATGTTTTGGATTGAATTTTTTTTGGAATTTGAATACATAATTTAATTAATGATCAAAGTATTAAGTTGTAATTTTTTCATAGGTCTTTTATTTATTTAATTAATTAATGTATCCCCGATAAGAAAATCCTGGCTCCGCCACTGATGGTACTACCTCCATTTCACAAAGATTGTTAAATTTTATAGTTTGACGCTATTCACGAATCTCGCTTTTTCCATCGTTTTTAATCTATATATAGTGAACTATAAGAATATATAATGATAATAAATAATGTTAAAATAAGGAAGTATTATATTATATTCGAAAATACTAAATACAAAAGTCAATAACAAAAAAGTCACAAAAAAAGGAATGAGAAAGAGACGTGAAAAAGCAATTTACTAGAACAATAAAAAAGAAAGAAAGTAGTAGAAAATAGTCAAAGAAATTTAAAAAAAGAAGGAATATTATTAAAAGAAATAAAATTGATGACAAGAAGACTAAAACCCGTGACCTCCCTACACCACTCTTAACTTTAATGCAACCTCACCAACTATTTTATGACTCAAATAGGGGAATTTAATATTAGTACACTATTTAATTTTTTTTTTTTTTGCCCGAAATTTCCGAATTTTAAAAAAAAGGGGGGGGAGCGTGCACCCCCCAGTCCCGCCCCTGTGAGAGACTCCAACAATTAAAAAAAAAGGTGGGGGAAAACGAGTGGAGAAGATGAGTCAAAAAGAAATGAAAAGGGTAAGTCAAAGAGGAGAGAGAATTGTGTTGTGGAAGCTGAGTGAAATAGATGAGGGCAAAAAAGACATTTATGTAACTAATTAATGGAGGGAAAATTAGAAGTGGGTCCCAAACAATGGAATTTCTGTTAAAATTGGTCAAATTCTTTAATTTTTTTTTTTAATTAAGCAAATGTGGTATTTTATAAAATTAAATATTTATTTCAAAAGATAGGCTACACGCCTACAAATAGGTATTTATTGCCAATTTTTCCTAATCTCAATTCCCAATTCAAGCATTAAAATATACCATTCTTTTATGTAATAATTTTGGGAAGTCTAGACCACGAAAACATATTTTGAGAGAAACCCATGTGGAGATGAAGGTCAGAAACAGTGGCATGGGAATATTAGTTCTCTGCACATGAAGGGGGTTGAGAAGAGTTTATATCATGATGTTCATAGCATCACATGAATCGAATCAAACAAAGTGATTCAACTTGTCCACTAATTGTCTAATTCACATTAAGAATATAAATTACATGTTCATTGGAGAATGGAACTGACGACATGAATTGATACATAACTGAACAGAAAACCAAATAACTATCGTCAGGATCAGTGTCACAATTCGTAGATCGCTCCAGAACGGGAACGAATTCAGGAACGGAATTCGCTGCATAGAACTTTGATTTTAGGCAAATTGGAGAATTGCAAATTGGGAACAAGTTCGATCGAACCAATTCGGAATTCGCACACCATTCCAGCGATATGTGACAGTGGTCAGGATATTTAACAAATAACTACTGCAAGTAAATTACCTTAGAAGTGGGGGATTAAGGGAACGGGCCAAAAAAGGTCTAGTTAGATGACTGCATGATAAACACAGTCATAGCACGATCAGGCAAGCTTACCTCAATGGATGCTCTACAGTGGTCAATTGCTTGTTGCATCTCCCCAACTGAACAAAACGCCTTAGCAAGAATATCCGCTGCCTACATAATCAATATGGATCACGTATGAATTCCGATGGTATTCTGATTTAATCAAGCTATCGAAAAAGCAAAGTGCTGATATATCTGTAAAGATCCGTAATGCACAAATGAAAAGTGAGGTAATGGAAACAGAAGGTAAAGGTAAAGGACAGATGTCTTCATTTATGCAAGGAGTGGGGTTAGAAAGAGTCACAAGTCTTGTCTATCAAAAAATTTATAGTTCTTCAATAATCTACCCTCCTAGTAATGGATACTTCAAGGATTTTCTTTCGCTTTCTATAGGATTTAACATACATTTTGTTCATTTCAAAGGAAAGGCTTTTGTTTTATATAGAAGCAAAGAAGTCTAGAAAGTATTTTCTGATATAATTTCAGTCATGTTTTTATATTTATTTTGTTCTTTAATTTTATCTTTCATAGCTTATCTAGTGAATCATCAGTTTCTTTAGTGTTACTGCTGATGTTGTTATGATTACATTGTAATGTTCATTAGTATTTATTATCACAATCATCATCATCACTGAAATTATATCATGGTTCCTGAACCATGATGAGCATTGTGGTCTTGGACAACAATTTTGAACATACAACTAAAATATTTGGACATACAGGTATATACTTTCGAACATACTCCAAATACGAATATATTCTAAGCATACAAGACGAACTTTACAATATGTGAACGTAAAAAAGTTTAACCTCTATGTTTAAGTTCTTCTTTCTGTATGTTAAAATTCTCTTTTACTATGTGCAAGATTTTTATCTATATGGTTAGAATAATACATGTGTGTGTTTTAAATAATTTAATGTTTAGAAGAACATGGAGGCATCATAAAAGAACATGCATTTTTGTCAAAACAACTTATGAAAAAAACTTTGGCAAGATATGCCTACTTTATGTAGGATAAGTCTAATATTAACAAGAGAACGGACCACTTTTCTGAATATAGTCACTGGTTTAGTCCATTTAGTGATCAGTCACATTTTCCCATCATTTTGAGTGACTAGTTTCATCCATTTAATAACTAATTTAATCTATTTGGTATGGCATTATTTGCTTTATTTGCATTGTTTTTTAATATCGTTTCAAAATTGTTTGTTGTACTTGATGATTCAAAGGGAAACAAAGGAAGGAGAAGATAAAGGACGACAAGATTCAAATAATGATGGTGTTCAGTTTGTTCATACAAAGTACAAAATCTCCACGCTTCCCTCGCATTGCTCCCCTCTAATGATATAAAGATTGATTCCTCACAAGATTTTTAGTCGATCAAGTTTATGTTAGAGGTGATTTCTGCGATTGCATGCTAGATGCATAGTGCATGAGAGATGGATGAAAATCAATAGAGAAGGAAACTGTAAAGCATGAATTTTTGTGAACAATTGCAGTCTGTGTGCATATTATATGCGGTAGATCGTGTAGGATGGGAGCTAGACGCATGAAGTTCCTCTATCTTGATGTTTTAGTGGATATGTGTACTTGGTCGAATGGCGATAAGCTGATAGCAGATCCCCCCATCAACATAGCTCGATCTTAGCTGGTGGGACCGTGGGAAGCAATCCCATTTTGATTATAAACTTGTAATTTATCTCTTCGTAGAGATAACTGAAAAAGATGGATCTTCGCATCTAGATAAACAAGTCCGAAAGAAGCAATCAACTTTAGGATGGGAAAGGATATGGTGAGATATGTTCTAATATCTGATCTCTGTATCGAACAAGAGCTGTTGTCGCAAGGTAAATCATACTTTAGACATGAGCAACAAGTGGATGGTCTTAAATCTTAAGTTTCCATGTACCGAATCAGCTTCCATCCTAAACAAAATCAATTCTTATGGCAATCATGGCAGATAATAATAATAAGCAACATAAAAAGGCATCCTCGAGATGAAGAAGTGAATCTATTGAGCATTAGGGTGACCTCACCTGTGCAAGTTTCTTGTTATATGAATGAAGTGTTGATTTGAGAACATCAAGAGAACTCAAAGCATTTGATAAGAGACCAGCACAAACCTCATTTGAAACAACAGCATCCTGCAAACTAAAAACCCACGCCATACCAGTCAAAGAAAAGTGGATTTCTAGTTAAATAGTTATGTTACACGACATCACTTCCATTTCAAATCTCAAGGTTATACCTCCGTATATATCTATCAGCTTCATGAACTGCTACATGCAGAGACTTCAGATCCTTAGCAGAACCACATCTTAAACAACATCCAGACTGAATCTCAGGACAGTGATTACTACGCTCAAAAATGAGACAAGCAATATTATTTATCTCATCATTCATGAACTTGACAACCTTCAAACAGTAGGTCAAACAAAAAAAAAGTCAGTATTCTGCAAGAAACTAGTACTAGTAGCATGGCACAATAACTAGCTAATAGGAGAAAATAAAAATGATGAAAATTCCCTGTCAAAATACATTATGCATGAAGTCCAACATAATAAAACATTGTAATTTCATCATATGTTTCTGAAAATCTGTGTTCCACTGTTCTTCTGATACGTCCTTCAAAAAAATCAGTAAAACCATGAAGAAACTGAAACTATAGGGTAGAATTATAAAGATGATGACAAGGTTATTGGTGATAATGCACTTAATACTTGGTAGATCGTCTATAGCATATTGTATCTCACCTTATGTCCCGTGTTTTGGGTTGTATTGATTTAACCACAAAACGGGACATAGAAAGAGGCACGACCCCAGTCCAGTAACCCAGGTAAAAAGACACTTTTCTGTGACCACATTCCAAGAAACCATATTTGAAATCTGCCGCAATCGAATACTTCTAGAATACCAAAATTTTCTTTCCTTTTGGAATAATTAAGTGGTTAAGCAAATGACCAACACATTTTGTACATAGTTCAAAACTTTGGCCTCTGGTTCCTATCAATAAATATGTTTGACTCAGAAGCTGAACGTAAGTTGTCAATGCTCCTTATCAACAAGCGATCCATGATAAAAAGGACACTCAAACTAAGACTATGAGATAAGAAAACGCCAGATAAGTAAACCTAATCGGCTAAACCTTCCATAACTTTTCAATGGTACAAATTTATAGTCCATTTCCTAAGGTAATCCTATTCTGGGCCACGATACCCTGTGAATGGTACCAATTGTAACTAAAAGCAAAAGAACATGTCTATCAACAAATTCCGAGAAACCAATTAGTATATAAGCGGCACAACTGTGTTTAAGAAGCAGCTTTAACTAGGGAGATAATCACCTTACCCCTACAAAACAATGATGTAAAAGGTACTCCAGTTCTCAAAGCTATCAATCTGTGAATGCTTCGTATGGGATGACAAGTTGAAGAGAAACAGAAGCTAAAAAGAGCAAGCAAGTCTGCCATAGGTAGTGGCTCATGGAGATGGAATATTGTGGTCAACATATTACAAATTTTTTTGTCTTGGAGTCCTAAAGTACGACAGTCAGATGACCCGAAGTCCCGAATAAGGTCCAAGATTATTCCAACAAGGCAACAACTACCTAGTACAAATCAGATATGGGGTAAACTCTTGGGAGGTCTAGAATTCTAGATGCATGCAGCCAACCAAAGCAGACCAAATTTGAGGTTGTTTCTATACAAACAGAAAATTTTCTAGAAGTATAATAGAAAGTAAGAAAAACTGAGAAAGGATTTTCTTTAACTAACAGAAAAAATTGTAAATGAAACACTCTTCCTTTGCATATCCTAATTTCTGATCTTGTTCCCATATTATTTCATTGGGTTCTGCCTTTGTATGTTTGCTTGGGATAATTTTCATGCAGTCAATATGTTTCCAATGATTTTAAGTCTTAAGACCAGACTAGTCCAATCTGTTGATCTTATTTCATAATTTGTCAATAGGCTACAACCTTGTGAACTTTTACAAGCTCTGTTCTCACTTCTCATCTACATTTGTCTCAAGGATCAATTTCATTATTCAAGAAAGCAACATTTGTGTTTTACCCTTTACAAACATACCTCCCGATGCTTCAGGCTGTGAGCTTCATCTGTCTCTCGTAATTGACAGAATTTACGTTTCTCATACTCAACCACACAGTCATCAAGAACCACGCCGGAGCAATTTAGTTTAGCACAGCGGAATGCATTCAAGACAAGATCTGGAAGATTAACTCTAGCACAACCTCTACATTGACATTTGAATGAATAGTTATTTTGTAGGAATTGCTGTCGTTTTTTGTAATCCCACTGCCCAACCTGCAAACACATTAGGATGTTGCATTTGTTACAATCAGCTATCAGAAAAGTTAAATATTCTGAGCACATATACAAGCAGAGACATCCCGAGAAAGCTTCAGACACAACATTCGCAGTGATTCTTGAACACAATCAAGAACCGGGAGTTGCTAAGAGGCAGTCAGTGAGAAAACAAAGAATAACAACTACATCCAGTCTGAATATATCCAAAAGAACGAGGAATATCATACCTGTGGCCCATAAGACATCTCCATTGGACAGCCAGTGAGCACAAATTCTGTGGCTCTTATCAGAAGGGAACGAGACATAAAATATGCATGGATATTTGGCATGCAGGAGTGGTTAAATAGGCTGCCAGATAAGTATATTGCTTGTGCAACTTTCACCTAAGATAAAAGAACAAACGGCAGAGCCAATTGAATATCACATTTGTAGGGTTTTCACAAGAATATTATACTCAGTTTATAAAACAATAGTGTAAGCCGAGGGAGGTACCTATAACATTAAAAATGTATACAAAACAATAATTAAAACAAAAAAAATAAAATAGATGGTGGTAGCACTCTCCTCTTTCCGTCTTTTCTCCTTTGGTACCAACAGATTCCCCTCCGCTTTCAATAGAAAAAAGGAACAAGGACACAATTACAGACATGGTTCGAAAATGCGGATTTGGTCGCGGAATACGTATGGGAATAGAATAGACCATGGACCGCATCGCGGTTGTTGTGGCAAAATTTTGGTTTCATAGTATTTTTTCCTATGCTGTACCTGAATACCATGAATTAATAGTTGATACTTTCAGCTTTCTAGCACTGCAGATGAGTTTGCACAAGGGAATCCACCATGGCGAGGGGAATCACGACCAAAAGTGACTACAATAATGTTCGATATAGTGGAAGTTGGGCGGTTCGGTTAAATGCGGTTGAATCATCAAATAACTCAGGCTAAATAAGTAAATAATAACCCGGTATGAAACCGGATCGCCAACTTAGAAATTCTTAAATTACGGCCGACCGTAGTTACAGAGTAAAAATCAAACATGGGAGATTGATTAATGATTAAGATCACGAGCATAACTTGATGGAAATTCCATATTTCAAGCATGATCTCCAAGTTGAATCAAATAGATATTAGACTCTACTCCCATGTGACTAAACATGGTCACAAACACAATTTGATGCATCATTGTACACGAAGATTATTAAACATACTTGGATAAACTACTAATTGAGATGAAAACCAATGACCTGTAATTTGGAGATATTAGCAAAGAATAGATATCAAATGCAAATGAAAGTAGGTTTCTCGTAAAAAGTTGCATATAAAAAGGTGTGTTCTCGCAATTTTCATTTGGTTGATCTACTTTGGTGGAGTATGATTGTTAGGATAAAAATATTATCAGAAGACTTAGATACCCTAATTGAAGAATAAAAACGAATAAAAAGAAGTTTCTGGGGAATCACGCGGATTAAATATATTGATACTTGAAGTCTCAAGCAACCATGCAACCATGCAACCATTGAATTTAGTACCATTAAGCAGCAGTTAAGATAGAGACTTGACACAATCTTTGTCATTTCTAGATATTCACCACATAGAACTGAAGTGTGCTCCAGCTACAGCAAGAAATTTTGGGGTGCCTTTTTTCCGGGTTTTGGGGGAGGGGAGGCATTCAGAAACACAGAAATACGAGTTTGATAACATGAATCAGAAGATGATAAAGCAACATGTCTTAAATTATTCCCTATATTTTAACATATGTTCACCTCTGCCTCGGACAATTTTTATGGTAGAACGTTGCAAGTTGGCTGTTTTTAGTGATGGAACATTGTTGTACGCATTCTAAGAAGTCACTTGAACGTACCAATGTTCGTATTCTGTTTATGAAACATTGTGATAGAGATGTAGAGTATGCTGAAGTAATAAAATTCAAAAATCATAGATAATCTTCTAGCAAAGTAAGATGGCACAGATTATGTGGAAAAACCCTCCAATATGGAGGTAAAAGACCATGAGCAAGAGAGTATTTTTCTAATATAAATATCATGCAGATGGAGAGTACACCAAAGCCGCAAAAGAGGTTCACAATATAACGCTAAAAATTTAGTATAAAACACAAGCCAAAGGGTGAAGACCAAAATAAATTGGGCCTATGCATGAAGGTAGTTCATTGCACTCCAAAACTCAGTATGCTGCTAGGAGAATTTGATACGGTAATTGTGCATCATCCCAGTAAAACCAAAGGATCGCTTGAAGACCTAGACATTAGCAGTTGGCATATGAAAACAGATAGGAAATCCTGGGAATAACGGAGTCCATTTTCTGCATTGCACCAAAGACTTAAAATCGACAACATTGCTTAAAACAATACTCAGCATATGGTGATAAAAGGCAGTGTAATTAGTCGCAGGCTTGTATATACTATGTACGTACTATTTACACGAACCCAGCAAATAAATTCGGATTTTCCACAGGTATCACAAACTCCAATGTTCAAATCAAATGATAGAATAACATGATTGATATGAAAGCATTATTGTCAAGAAAAAACAAGCGGTTAAAGAACCAGACCTGCTCAAGATTGCTTGTTATAGTATCTCCGGGTATATACAAATTTTCTGATTGAATTAGTGGAGGGTACTTATCTGCATAATTCATACGAACAATTGCCATGGAATTGACCTTTATTTGAGAAATAAGAATGGTAACCTGCATCCACAGACAAGAATAGAATTTAAAAAACAGATGGTGGCATAATTTGGTATTACAAAGTCTTTCTCATGGCCTGTCTGCATTACGCACATACAGTTTCATGATCCAATTGCCAAAAACTAAGGCAACGGAAGGTACAATTGAATTACAAATTGTGACCTCCGTAGCTACCTACTTTTGTCCCAATCTCATGTAATAGCCTGATGGTGAAGGCACCTCTAAAGGATTAATCTAAATTGTCTTAAGTCATTACAAATCGCTCATGTATTTTAATCCGTAGAGATCTCATAAATGTGACATGAGAGACTTAGTTTTCTAACAGTTCCATCCAGCCAAACTAGCAAATACTAGTTGAAACCGATGTGGAACTTGGACTTTCAGAGCTCTAAAAACCACTAGGAAGTAGGCCGACACTTGGTAACATGGTCGTAGTACATCAAAAGTTAAAGAGAGACAAGGTTTGAGACTCCCTTTTGTGCAATCACACTTTCAAACGATTATATTATTCAGGCATTCCATGATTCTATCCATCCACCTTCAAAAGAGGAATAGCTCATTGAGCAAGCTTTGCAAGAATAGGTTATGACCGCCCAATTCACGAAAACTGGTGCAAAAATAGACACCTTAGGTCCTTATGGAGTTATGGTATTTGAGCCACATCTCATTTGTCACTTAAGCTAATCGCTCTAGGACAGAGCTGTGGATCAAAAGTTGAACTATCTCCATTATGGGCCTTACCGCTACACCTTACAAACAAATCATGATTTATGACGCATATCTCTCACTAAACTCCAACTACCTCAAAGCCCTAGGAAGCTCCTCCAAACAACTTCAAACCTTCAACCATAAAGTGCGACATTCGAGAATAATTAATGAAACAACCAAGCAAGATCGTCATTTCGGGTTCAATGTAAATTATCAATCCTCCGTTCATCACTAGCTATGACGACTTGGTACCTTTCATTTAATTATTTTCACCACCTATAAGCATATATTAACTGTTACAATTATAGCTTCCAGATCCTCGAAATGGAAAGCACAAAATCGACCAGCTTTATTTTCGCTTTCTTAGGAAGATGATTTCGCCCACACGGCAATGACAATTTTGATATTCAGGATTCTTAATTAATGTTAATGGAACATCACTAGTTGATACTCATAAGATCGTTAACTAATATCTTATTAGGATGTGAAACATATTATTGGGAAATTATATCAGGTAATTGTTTTGGATGAACTTATGCTAGTCAGGCAATTCGTCGGACTATGATAAGGCTCGCGATTCAATAGTGTCAATTATAATGAAATGAACGAAGAACGATAAGAGATAATCTAAGAACAGTAGAAGAATGAACGAAAGTAAGTATTTGATTATTATCAATGAATGAGTACAAGGTTTAGCATATAAGTTCCGAATAAAATGACCTAATTACAATATTTAAACTAATTAACTAAATCAAAGAACAGTTAACGTCCTCCTACTACCAAGAGATTCAGCTTGATTGTTCCCTATCTTTACGTTTGACCAAGTTTAGTTTGTTAGCTGCTTTTCATTCCCTTCCACGTCCAAGAAACGTAGGTCTTCTATGTTTCGGGTTCTTGCCATGTTAACTATACAGCTTGAAGGCGATGGGCCACTCTCTTGAAGCCACGTGGGACGGTTTTTCCATCCACAACAATATCCCCCAATTTCCCTCTCTTAACATAGCGGTCAAAGAAAACAAAAGGAACGGAAATTTCAAAAATGGGAAACCATGCCCACTTACTCCTCAACTTCTGATCGTTTATGTCATGATGAGAGTTATTAATCTCTTGTTCAATCAACCTCTTCATATTAAGAACCACGTAAATTCTCTCTCTTCCTTTCGTTCTCTCTTTTGCCATTTTTGCCTAGTTCCCTTGCCTTCCCCTCCTTCCTTTCCATTCTACATAATCCGCTACAAGATGAGTCACCCTAAATTTGAGAAACAAGTGGTTTCTTCTTGTAGGACGACGATGAGCCCGTTTTTGAGCCTTGAGGGGGTCTTAGATGAAAGGGCTTCTAGGCCTTATAGTTTAACCAAGGAGAGTTACTCAACATAGCCACGAAAGGCGGTGAACATGCAGCTTCTAGAAGGTCCACAGCCGTGATCTTCTGAAAAAAAGATTAGAACACATAGAAGTCTACTAAAAATAATTATATCCTCCCTTGCTTGAAGAAGCTCCTTGCCTTTTAGACGTCTTTCTTGTATGTGATGTTCTTTTGTCGTTCGTTGTTTCATTTCCTTGCGTATTTTAGTGTAATTGTTTACCAACAATATATAACGTCGAAGTCCATATGAGTTTGTGAAAATTGAAGGGAGACATTTATACTTAAAGTGGGTGTCCCAGATGGTGTTCATATGAAAGGATGAATACCCGTTTGATGCTGGGACATCCAGCCTTGCGTTTGGGATGGACGTTCTAAGTTTGTCAGCTTCGTGCACTTCGTCCTTAATGACGGGACGGCCGTTCGGACGCTCAAGTTAGTATGAGTTTAATGATGGTACAAGAAAATAAGAGTGAGATGGAGTTTAGAAATGGTGTTGTTTCAGCTTCGTGGGATTGAGTTACCTTTGGTGTCGACCGGGGCCCCATGTCCGACAACTTTGCTGATTTAGTATGCGCCTTCCCAATTCGAGGCTAGTTTACCTTCTAGTTGGAACGTCCTTAGCGTGATGTTCGGGTTGTAGCTTCTTGCCACCCTTAGTTTATCAAACTGACATTCTTACCTTAGCTATGTCGTCAACGACGTACAGGTCGTGGCTTGATGATCAGCCCTATCTGGCCGTCGGGACGTTTACTTTTGGTGGGGGAAAACAGAAGCACTCTAACATGATGTTGGTGCGATGACCACCGGCTTCACACCCATAACACAAAGGGGTTTGTCCACCGACATAATCTGTCATCGTCGTGCATGAGAGGTAGTTGTTCAACCGATGTCCCTTTGGCTTTGTAGAGGCGTTCTTCAAGTTGTTGATGACGATCTTGTTGCTCGACTGTACTTTTGGACCGAAGATATTTTGGCGTAGACTTGTATAATTTGATGTTTCATTGGTCGCAAAACCTTTGTGAAATCTTGCTTAAGAATTGGGATCCGTTGTCGTCCCCACTTAGAATACTTCTTTTAATGAAAGAAATTACCTCTTTATCTTTATCGATTCTAAAAGATTTCGCTTCCATCCATTTGGAAAAGTAATCGATCATGGCCGGCATGAAGACTTGACGTCTGGGTAGCTTGCCTACTATATCCATCCTTCACTTTATGAATGTCCATGGCGATATTACTGGATGTATAGTTGGTTGGTGTAAGATGGCATCGTGGGTTTGACATGCGTTGCAACGCTTTGCGTGCTCCGTCGTATTTTTCTTGATAGTTGGCCAATAATAGCCCACCCTCCTCGCCGGAGTGACAGGCTTCTCTGTTCCGTCGACGCCTTTATGGATGTCGTGCAACACTTGTTTGGCTTCGATTTGTTCGAGGCACCTCAGGTTGGTAAACAAGACATGGTCAATTCAAAAGAATCTTACCTTAAAGGCTTTTGCATCTTTAGGTAGGATATCATGTTGCCGCCAATCTTTATAAGGTTTCATCCACCTTTGCCAGTTGGTGGTCGTTGCTTCTCTATCGTTTTCGTCGTCTAATGATAGGACTTCCTTCTCTGTTGCGGTGTAGAGTAGGTTGATAATAGGAATGTTGTCATTTTACAACTGTGTCCATCATGCGCGTTTTGTTCACACGACACTTGTTAGAACGTGCATTTGTCGAAGTGTTAGAGAAGTCGTTGGACGGCTTCTAAGTAGCTGTCATTTTGGGATCTTTGGCTCCATAAGGACCGTTAATTTGAGTAATTATAGGCAAAGAATCTACCCGTAAGTCTTTGATCCATATGTGTTTGGCTACCATTAGTCCCATTATTACGGCTTCGTATTCGGCCTTGTTATTTGTTTCCTGGAATTTGAAACGAAAGTGATCGAGAAATGATGTCTTTGTGACGCCCCTTGAGTTATTTTGTGATTGATCTTGTTCATTTCTAAGGAGACGTCTAGTTTGTCACGAAGCCAACCAACGCTTGGGATTTAATTGTTGTCCTCGGCTCATACGATATGTCTTATCCAATCAACTAGAACTAGTTATTCTAAGTGAGCGTGCCTTGTTTCGGCGTCCAGCAATGACTTACTCACATAATAATTTAGGGATTAGCCTTCGTCTTTAACAACCACCTTTTTTTGACAGCTAAGTATAAGTAGAGTGGCTCTCCGTCTTTTGGTTTGGCCGTGGTGTTGCGAAAGGTAACATTATTTGAGCCTTTGTAGGGCATCTTCGTGTTCATTTGTCCACTCAAATCTTTTTTTCGTAGGACGTTGTAAAATAGCTCACATTTGTCGGATGATTGTGAGAGATGAATATGTTGAGGGTTCCAACACAGCCTATTAGTTGGCAACTCCGAGTTTTGTATTGCTTTGATATGGTGTGGGTTGGCTTCAATTCCTCGTTGGGTCACTGTATGCCCCGGGGATTTTTGAATGACAATCCAAACAAACACTTGGGCGGATTCAGTTTCATGTTGTGCCTCCTTAGCACCTCGGACGACTACTTCAGTTGCTTTAATGTGGCCTTTAAAGCATATCATCGATGTACACCTCCATACTTGCCAATTTGTCTTTTGAACATTTTGATCACCACTCGATGGTACATTGCTCCTCCATTTTTAAGACCAAACGACATAGATTTATAGAAATATATAACTCGGTTTTGTCACAAAGGCAGTTTTCTCTTGTGGATGCATGAGTATTAGTGTATTACATCTCGTGCCTCGCTATTGCGTCGATGTGCAGTAAGGGAAATAGGTCATTTGGGCACGCCGTTATACAAACACGCCACTTACCGTTTTTTCTTGCTAACTACCATGACATTTGCTAGCAAATCAGGTAATGGACTTATCTGATTTTTCTCGTCATCAATAATCTTGTTTCTCTCGAAAACGAATTTTCATCTTTTGAGGGGCAAGGTCAACATTCAATCTATGCATAATAATGTCGGGGAAATACCAGGCATGTCGTCGTGTGACCATGCGAAACAGTCGGCGTTTTCTTTGAGGAAGTCGATCAGTTCTCGTCGGACGTCCTCCGACGTGTCTTAGAGCCAATGTAGTGGTTTTGCCAGATTCAGAACATTGTCGAGCTTTTCGTGGTCATTCTCTAATTGTTATGAATGGTATTCTTCCATATCCGGCGACTTCACTGCCGCTTTGTAGCATTCTTTGGCTATTTTCTTATTGCCTTTTATTTCTTGGATCCCCCACTTGGTTGTGAATTTGATAATCTGGTAGTGATATGTTGACGGGACGGCCCCCATTCCGTGTAACCAAGGCTTGCTCAAAATAACAATATAGGTCGATATACAATGCATGACTAAGAAGACCTCTGCAACAATGCTTTGATTCTCCACTTAATCCGACGAGTATTGTTAATTTCTTAGTTATGCTCTGCAAGTGTAATACCATTTCCATGAAGGCGTCCACGGTGATGATGTTGGCATAATCTCCATTGTCGACTAGGATTCTTTTAAACATGAGATTCCTTTGGTAAGTGATATTACTAGGCCTTCGTGATGAATGTTTGGGAGTTCGTTTGCGTCCGACTCGTCCAAGGTGATAGGTTGGTCAACACTTGTTAGTCTCGGGCCAATGATGGAAAAATATAGCCGTATCATAATGGTTTTCAACTTTGGCGAACCGAACTCGGCCGGTTCAGCAAGGTGGCTTTAAAAAGCCCGAAAGGTTTGCCCGTTTTTCAGAGTACTTATCTTTACTTTTACATTAGCACCCTCCTATAATGTCTCAAAGACAAGAGAAAAGAATGAGAAGAAGAGGCGTCGCTGAACCCTATATAACTCCACTAAGATCTAAGAGTAATTGAAGCAAACAGATCCAAAAAAATTTTATTCCTACCGCGACAACCGCAATGTGATCCGCGACCAACGTATCTGTTACGTTATACCGAAACCATATCTTCGAACCATGACTTGGGCCTCACGATGGGCTTGTCGATGTTGCACTCCTTTAATTAGTCAAACCACAAGTGTCGGTGGAAACATTAACAGTTTAGTAACCGGGGGAGGGGGAGGCTCGAGTTTAGAAAAGTTGGGATTTTTGTTGACGACGCTCTTAGCCTTGTCCGACATGACGTCTTTTAGGTGTCTCTGCACGGAGTAGATGAGCCACTTCTCTTTGTAGGGCGACGCACTCATTGGTTAGATATCCGACGACTTGGTGATCATCACACCATTTGTCGAATCCTTCGTATCGCCAGGCTTGCCATCTCACTTCTTCGCAAGGTTCATCGAATGTTTGACCAGTCGATGTGTCCACACAAAAGTTGTATTCTTAGAGTTTTGATGGCACATCTAGACTTTCCTTCGAGTCGTCTTCTTCCCCGTCGACAAGGTAGATTTGGGCGTCTTTATTTGCTCAACCATATGGCTGGTATAGACGGCCTTCTTGTTTGACCTGTCATACCCCATGAATCTTTTCTTGAATCGAAGTATACTTAAAATTTGATGTGGGTAAACGTCTTTGCTTGGATGTCTTCGAAAGTGGTTAGGGTACTTAGTCAAGTCTCTACATGTCGCTTTATCCTAAGAGCCCTCGTTGAAATGCTTCTATAGCGGTTGCGATGGGACGGACACCTTTTCCTTGTTGAACATGTTTAAGTACTTAGTCAAGTCTCGATAATTGTCGCTTTCATCTAAGAGCCCCGGCCGGAAACTTCGATAGCGGTTGCGATGTCACACTTAGGGATGGACATGTTTTCCTTGTTGAACTTGTTCAAGTGCTCCTTGACGGTCTCGTTTTGCTTCTCGAAGATACAGAGTCCGCTTCTCTAAATGTTTGCTGCTTGTCAAACATGTTAACCAGTTTAAGTTGGAGATGCTCTTGTTAGGTAGGGCGATTAACCATTGCAAAGTCGGTGCCGCAAGTGTGGAACCAAAGCCTTTACACAGGCTTCCCACATTTCATGTGACACTAGGATGGTCATCATTTGTTGTTTGTATTGTGAGACGTGGTCGTACCATCCTACATGCTAGGAGTTGAGAACCTTTTTTTGGACGTCAAGGACCTCTTGTAAGGGAGGAGGAACTCCTTGTATCTTGTTGATGAGAAATTGTAGCATCAATATTGTTGGAACCAGATGGACCGACGCCACGACGGAAGGGGACACTTAAGGTGACCGAACGTCCATGTTTGTTGTTCACCAACGCTTCCCACATTGAGTCAGGCCAGTGGAGGAGTGAACGTTGGTTGCAACACTTCCACCACTTGTTGGTCCATAGTAAACTGGTAGTTCTCAGGGACGGTCATGATGACACGATGATAGGTTCGAGGGGCGTGTTTGAACACTCCTCCAAACTCAAACGACGAGACAATTTATTGGTGTTACGGCGATAAATAGATTTGGAGTTTGAAGCAATCGATACTACATGTTGTATCAGGGAACATAGCAGGAGAGTCATATTTTCTTTTAATTCATCCATCTCGGCTAAGCGTACTTTCAGCCTATGCAGTTCATTTCAGCTAATCGTCCCGACACCTTGTCAAACCTTGGGTTGGCCATTCTTTTTTGTGGCGATAGTGTTTGTTTTTGCTTGTGACCCCATTGGACGAATTTATGGTAGTCGGGCAATTTGTCAGAAAATGATAAGGACGGCGATTCAATAGCGTCAATTATTATAAATGAACAAAGAACGATAAGAGATAATCTAAGACCACTAGAAGAATGAAAGTAAGTATCTGATTCATATCAATGAATAGGTAAAAGGTTTAGCATCAAGTGCCGAAAAAATATACAAATGACGTACTTACAATATTTATATTAATTAATTAAATCAAAGAACAGCTGCCATAAGCCCTAACGTCCTAATACCACGGGATTCAGCTTGATCGTTCCCCATCTTTACATTGGAACAAGTCTAGTTTGCTAGCAGCTTTTCATTCTCTTCCACATTCAACGGCACATGGGCTTCTATCTTCCAGATTCTTGCCATGTCACCTATCCAGATTGAAGGCAATGGCCACTCTCTTGAAGCCACGTGGGACGGTTTTTTTCCACCCACAACGGTTTCCCATGTTTTAACTTTTTACGTCTTTTCTAGTATAACCCCCACATTTGCACTCTCATATAACCGGCGTAACCCCGAACTCCAAACTTGTAAATTGTCAAATGTGTCAGAATAGTGGCGTCAAGCATTTGAATTTAAACAAAAAAATATGGCTTTTTTAAAAATAACGGCGTCAAGCATTTGAATTTAAACAAAATATGGCTTTTTCAAAACAGAATACCACCATCTTCTTTCTTGTTGGGCATCCCCTTCCTCTAGCTTTTACTCTCGCTCCCGAATATAGATTAGAGAATCTTGAATCTGGGACGGTTTGTGAAGTATGCCCTATGTAACATCTAGTTCAAGGTTTACAAATTTTCAAACTTTTAATCGAATAAGATTAGAGAGCCCCATCTTCCACCATGAAGGGCGCATGACCTTTATCATTTTTAGAATCTTTGCCAGTGTAAGTAACAGAAAATGAAGAGGAGAATAGAAGATAATAGTTATTTATACAAGCATTTGATTGGATCAATATTGAGTGTCAAATTCAAAATCTACAAGCACTTAAAGACCAAGATCTCTGTTCCTATGAGAATTTAAGATAAAATTGGCAACGATGACCTTCCAAGTAAAACATGTTTCCATTCCGCGCTTCTTTCTCTTCACTTAAGAGGATGAAAATCCACGAAGGTTACATGGTGAGCGAAGACGACATGTAATTCAGCAACAATAAGCTATAAAAGGTGTTCAGTTTAAATTTTACCAGTACAAAGTATGTTTGCCACTTTTTTAGCTAGGTTCCATGATACTCACATAGATCATATGCATAATTCTTTGCCTTTTTCTCTTTTTTAGGGGAGGGGGCGGGTGGATGTTGAGCTCTAAGGAAGGGAAAGAGATAAACCTTTGCAAAAGTAGCTCCACACAGCTCTAAGTTAGCTCTTAATGAAGAGTGAATACAGTAAAGTAGCACAATTGAGTATAAATGTAACTCCACTTTGCCTTCTGGAGGAAGATGTACATAATTATGAGAAAGGTCCTGTCCAAAGGTGAAATGACATCACATGCCAAACCCATTCGTATACAAATTAATTAAGAATGATTAGAAGCTAAAGAGTTATCTAGATTCTAGCCAAGTCGAAAGCATACCAAATCTTTTGAAGTCTCTTTTAAATCCACCAACTTCACTAAAATCCGACCGGCCAATACGACATGGGCTGGTAAAACAACAGGCCAATTCACACCATGACATTCATGTCCATGTTCATTTAAGCACTCGACACTTGAATGCAAATGTCTTTCTGATGTGATCTTTGAAAAATGCTTTTGAAGTTCACCAGAAAGAAAATGTTCAGTTTCTTTGTTTAGTAAACATTTCCTTGAAACCTGTCCTCCTGCCTGTAGTTGGCAACGCTCAGAACAGTACAGTGGTATCGAACATGATGCACAGGGAATACTGTCTGCTGGTAGTTCATTGAAACAAAAATGACAATATGTGTCTCGGGAGCTCTTTAATATGATCTGCAAAATGCTTTAGCATATTAGAGTCCCATTATGGTCTGGAACAGCATTAAGATATCAATTACAGAAAACCTTCTACAAACTATGTACAATGCTTTCTAAATGTATTCATTTACAATCAGTCCCTGTCCTAGAAGGGACTCTGACAATCATAATATTCAGTAGATTTAGACCTTACAGCATAAGCATATAGATCTGGATGAATGATTTAGTTATCTGACATTCTCATCCCTCCTCACTGATTATTTTCGTTTCCTTCATCTCTTCTCATAACGACCATTCATCACATAATATTGTGAGATAGAAAAAGCTCAGGTAAGATTCAAGACAGAACTTCCATTTTACTTCATGAAGAACTCTTCCAGAATTTTTGCAGCCCTAATCTTGTAGAAAAAAGCATATACAGTACTTCCATTTTACTTCTCAAGTTCTAGCATTAGAAATTCTATGTATATACTTTATTGATACTTCACGTTTATCAATGCAATATTTTTAATCGTAATATATCTAATCATCAATAAGTAAAGTTATAATAAGTTGATATCTTGAAAATATATATTGATACAAATCTAACAAGATCATATGTCACAATGTTTTTAAATGAATAGTGTTAAGTAGTGGAAGTATATTTCACATGTGACTTCAACCTTCACTCTCCCCTCTACCTCCTGAAGCATCACTTATTGCTCTAGAAACCCTTTCTAGGAAGAGAAATGAACAATTAAACATACACTGGAAGGATAGAAAGAAAAATGAACAACTGAACATACAGTGAAGGAATGAGTAAGACATCAGTGATTGAACAATTTTTTGTGTTTTCAACAACGTAATTGAAGGAGATATAAATTAATACGAACATTTAGTTCATACCAAATGCCTCTCTATTATTGAAGGAGGCTGATACATTCAACCCCCCCCCTCCAACTCTCTTCAAAGAGGGATCTTCATTAGAAGAATTGGAATGATAATGATGTTGTTGTTGAACACGTGTAAACATAGCATAAGTTGTTCAACAACAACTATGGATATGTTGTTAAAAACATAAACATCGCAAAATAAATTTCTAAACTGCGTTGTTAACATAGGGATATAATACACCTTTGACATTCAAGAGCTAGCTACGCCCCTTAGAAATGACACAACTGAGCAACAAGGGGACATTCATGAAATGCACCTGTCAACACATTATGCCATTATGCTGTGAGCTCCCCTGATTAAACATGAACACAAAGTGACTTAGGGCATCTTCGAGCTTTTATTTATTCTGGACGCCATGCTTAAACAAAACCAAAGCAAGTTCATCTATGTGAGAATCACATCCATCATCTCTTGTCTCCTCTAATCTTTTTAGGTATATCAAACATTGCCATTAACATCTTGGTCCCTTATTGCAAGCCACGTTTAAGTTCTATTCATTTGTAGTCCTACATTTAGCCACCCTCACATCAATAAGAGTGTAAGTGCCACGACTTCAATCTTGTCAGCACTATCAAAATACTCCCTGTGTCCCCCAAAGGATTTCCCATTTCTTTTGGACACAAAGTTTAAGGAGGGAGGTTGGTGTGGGGGCCTAAATTTGCATTTTATGATTTAAAAGTAAGGTAGTGAGTATTATTTAGAATTGTTTATGAAGAGAGAGTGGGGTCAATTGCTTTCTGTAAGAATAATAATATTATAATTAGGGGATGAAATCCAAATAAGGAAATGGAAAATGTAATTGAGATAAACTAAAATGGTAAAACCTTTAGGGGACGGAGGGAGTATTCTGTATTAGCTTCAAAGAAACTTAAGAATTGTGGGGGTACCAATCTTCAAAAATGTTGTGATATGAGATACCAATTGAGTGGACATGTAAAACAGCAAAGAATTTTTATGGAATGCAAATAACAAGATATTGGGATATAAGGACTTTGGAGTTATCTGACGCCACAATCACTTTAGTCAGTTTCGATCCCCGTAAGAAGATAAATATAATATGGCTAAGATTCCCTATGTCTAGGCCATAGGGAATTTGTCGTACTCAATATCAAATCCATGAAAAACCCAGGAAATGTTCATTGGGAAGCACTGAAAAATCCAAGGCACCAAAGCTAAGCGCTTGTATTTTGGTAAAGGTGAATTTAGAGTACAAGGGTATATAGATGCAGACTTTGGAGTTGAAGTTAATCATAGAAAAAGCACCATTATATATAGTTGGGTGTTGCTAATTGGATGTTCGTTGTTGCTTATCCACAACAGCAGGCTAAACCTGTAGTGGCTAAATATGTGGCAGTAAGTAAAGCTAGTAAAAAGATGATATAGCTTCGAGGCAAAGCAAAAGAATAATGTTTAATTTAGTGCGATGATGAAGTGTTAACACCCGAGAAAACTCAAGGAACAAAGAATCCGGCAGATATCTAGACGAAAATGGCGACTATCGACTAACTTCAACTATAGTAGGCCTACATGAATAGTTTAGTTGGCCAACCTGAGGGATGGTGCATGGACTAAGGTGTGAAGATAAATAAAATCAGTCTTCAAGTGGGAGATTGTTGGACGAGTGAAAGCCATTATCTAATTTTAAAATTCGTATCTTCCTTTAACAGAATGTAGGATGCATTAGAAACTTAGAATGCAATTTCACCCACTAGTTTAGGAAAATAAAACCATATGTACCTTTATCATTGTAAATTTTATCCCAAAACAAAAAAAATTTGGAGAAAAGTTCTTGGATGTAATTGGGTTGTGTGTGGTTTGAGAGTTATTATAAGTGTTGTAAAAACTTGTATATTGTTTTACCTTTTCAGTGAGATATTAACACTTATCAAATAATCAATTTATTTGTGTCTTATTGGTTTTTTTTTGTTGTTATTCTATTAATCTGATTCATAAGGGAAGTTGCATAATTTCCTAACATGAAATACCTTAATGAACTTCTCTAGAAACTTTGTTGAGACGCGGAAACATGAAACTCATCTGAAAGTATTTGCTATGAAGCAACATACCTCGGCACAGTTAGAAGAAACGAGATGAAGTTTAATCTGCTTGATTTCAAGTAAACAAAATTCAAGATTTTTAGAGGCTCGAGAGACTTGTTCACTCCCAAATTTTCTAAGAAACGAAAATAATCTTTAATGATATTTGTGAAAATTTCTTTCTCTTTGTTCTCCTTCAATTATACAGAATCTGATTCTCTTTTCCCTCGTTGTAATCTAACTTATCTTGCCCTTCAATCTAATCATAAGTCCTAACCAGCTAATTATGCTACGACTACTTAACCCCTCCCCAGTATACTTGCTTTTTAAGATAGTGTACCACTAAATATTGGAAGAGTATTTTCCAACATGAAAAGAGTACAAAATATTAAGTGTAATATAGACACTTGTCAATTACTTAATTAAGTAAATGCATATTACCATTGATGCTAATACTTCGGCTCGAAAGTATGAGAACTAGATGATTGTGATACTTCTTCAAGTACGATTAGGTTGTCATATGAAATTTGATTACTTTTTGTGTGTAGACTTTTGTGAATTGTTGAACATTTTTACACTATTGCAGTATTGTGTTGGTGTTTGTAAACTCCTAGACCCAGGTCTCTAGGCTCTTTGTCTCCGCGACTCTCCGGGCGTGGAGATTAGTAATACTAGGGAGTTGTGATCAATAAATATATGCATGCATACTTGTTAGTAGAAATGTATCATTGTAGTAATTCACATGGCACGATCCATGCAAAATCACATTCCAATTTATCATTATTCCTTTAAATGATGACTTCATGATAAATGATAGCTGTGAGGAGTTGCAAAAAGAGCAAGGATAAAATGAACCAGGAGTTAGACTTAGCAAATACACGTGTTTCAATAAACATATTTGAAATAACCTAGAGAAAGGAAGCTAACAGAATCTTCAAACACAAAAAGAGAAATTCATATTCCATACCGCAGCATAAGGCTCTTCCTTATGAATTAAGGAAGCTGGAGGTATCTCTGACAATGAAGCCATACCCCTCCCTTTAGTTGGAGTAGTTATGCACTGCAGCTTTCCTGGTTGTAGCTCATCTATGGAAAAAGGTCTCAAAACTCAATAAAAGCATGCGGTCTCAAGCTATTTTTGCTAGTAATTTTAAATTTGATCAAATCAGATGACCTTGTTGCATAAAACTTATTGAATTATCTCACAATTCGTTGCACTGAAGTCATCGTTGTGGTTGCCATTTCTTAGAACAGCCAAAACCGTCATTATTATCATCAATAGATTTCTAGAGAATTTCAAATTATTTTCTACCAACTTACTTCAGGTAAATTAGAAATAGACTAAATACATTTCTACATAAATGCATAATGAAACAAGTAAAGAACATACTTATCAGGATTACTCTCTGAATTCCAAATAAATGCCCATGTTCGACATACAAAAAGCTCAAAAACTTGCTATTTTCAGAAGGACTGACTCCTCCACTTAGGAGTCCACTCTCGGATTTCCTTTTTCATCCCAAAATGACCCTATATAAAGAGGGCATTCAAATTTCAAACCACCCGTAGATATACTAAACATTAGTTGGTCTACTAGCATGTAACTAGTAAGTTAGAATGCAACATATAATCAATACTATCATAATACCTCCTCTAGTCAAATAAAAATTTGAAAATTTATAAGCAATTATTTATTAAAGGGGGAAGTACATGTAATATTCAATCGTCCAATGACGTAAAAGAAATTATAGTGTACTTACAGAATGGTGTAAGTAATACTTTCTCCGTTCTTTTATAATCACTACATTTCTCATTTTACGCTATCCACAATTTTCCTTTTAACCCCTTGATAAGGATAAACATAGTCATGTGAGATCTTTTTAGATTCGTCTTGGTATATACTTCAACTTTCTATAATTTCTACTTAAACACAATTAGAGATATTAACATTTAAAGTTGTGCATTGGAATGATAAAAGAGCGGATGAAGTATAATTAGAGTAAATGACATAAACTATTAGTAAACAAAGGAGAAGTTATAGAGACCTCTAAGGCTCTAACATATACCAGCAATTTGTACATCGCATTGTTACGATGATATGTCTAGCTTATTGTGTATATTATTATAACCCATAATTTTCCTTACTGCAGGATGGAAATGCATAAGTGAGACATCTAGATCATTACTTAAAAGTTTTACTTATAAATCAATTTGCTATTGCAGTGTCCCCATTTCGCAGATTTGTACTCTTATTAATGATGTGCCCCTGACAACTTCTCTAGGGAACATAGGTCATCTAA
Organism: Patellifolia procumbens; assembly: GCA_947645195.1. Classification (NCBI taxonomy): domain Eukaryota; kingdom Viridiplantae; phylum Streptophyta; class Magnoliopsida; order Caryophyllales; family Amaranthaceae; genus Patellifolia; species Patellifolia procumbens. The sequence continues at coordinate 3,903,253 of CANSGD010000406.1, forward strand.
TCTAAACCAGAAACACGCTGGTCCAACTGGGATTTTCTGTCTCGGTAGGATAGGCAAACAAATTTTAGATTTGATTCATTAGTTCATAACACCACACCACGAATATCATCCAGCATTTCAACAGCTGCAGATTTAACTTCTCTTACCACAAGGTTAATCAGCTCTTTAGCTCAAAGCACTCATAGCCTCTAACACTATACGGACCTTCATACATGGATATGATTTACGAGTAAACATCAATTGACAGATCAAAGTCAATTAAATTTATTCAGATTACTCAGAGAGAAATGCACAACTTCTTAAGTCATGGATTTAAAGCATAAGAAACAACAGTAGTTCCTATCACATTGGACAAAAAAATGAAATTATTTACTAAGCAATCTTTTAAATCACTTATCTAAGAGATCTGACAATTGGTATTGCTGTTCTCACTTCCACAAATTTCTCTTTTGCAACTTTGCATCATTGGTAAAGTAATACTCCCTCTAGTTCTAAATGAAAGGCAAGTAAACCCCTTTTACGCATATTAAGAATTGATTTAACTTTAGTTCCGTAACATTGGTAATAAGAATTGACATCAAATATTGCATTGATGATAAAAGTTCTTACCCTGTTAGTATGAAGTGGCATTTGATATTACATTGGTATTGTAGGATATATTATAGTTTGAAACACATTGTTCTAGTGGAAAATATCTTGTAATTAAAAAAGGAAGGAGTAGTAACTGAAGAAAATGTGCAATTAGCAAAAACTGCATGAGACTGATAATTGAAAGATTGACAATGAAGAGTGTCAAAAGCAGCCACCAACAGTAAAATAAACATAAAAGATGTAGATGGAATTAAATGTCTCACCAATTTCAACCTGCTCTTTCCCACTGAGTTCTGGAAAGGTTTTTTCAGTCTTCTTCGGGTTGGCTATCAACTTTAGATCATTTTCTATTTGTCTCTTTCCACTGCAAGTTCCTTCAATGTTTAATGCTACCTTAAGGTCGCAGATTGCATCTTCATAATTTAACAAAGAAGTGTTGACCTTGCCTCTTCTGTACCAAGCCTACAGTATAGTCAAATATAACTACAATAAGTGGAGTAAGGTTGAGTCCATTTCTGCTAGCACCTTTAGGTCTCATGTAGGACCAACAAATTATAAGTGAACAAAATAAAATCGGAGAAGGTGAAAGAAAGTTAAATTCAAAAGGCAGGAGAAAATATCAAAAAAGTGGGGTCTAGTATAACATCATATCTATATATATTAAAAAGCGTAAGCAAGAGTTGCAATCCGCCACGTGTCACCATCCCTCTTTCAATAGCATTATATCTATGCCATTCTCATATATAAAAAAGAAACCATCGAGGAGAAGATTCGGATTCGCAACCTCAAGTATGGAAGAGAGAACTTTAACCACTCCTCCATCACACTAATATCGCTTCTTTCATCAAAATTTTATAATAATATATGAATTGAAACCAAATGTTAACTCATAATGTTTGAAATTTATATTATAAATGATTGTTTTGTAATGACATTTTTCCACACTAAATGACATTAGTTATCTATAAGGGCATCATACCGGCCTAATACCAGTTGTTAGACAAAAAGAGAAAGGAACGAATGTTATAAGAATCTAGAGGCTAGAGGTGGTCTAGTAACAATGGCCTCAAATTTTGGTAATCCGGCAATAATCCCATATTTCGCATAGATGTGCCCAAAATGGGTCATTTGGACCAGTAACTGTGTAAGCGGTTACGAAAACCGCTGACTTCTATTTTTCTTCCAAAATCATTTGTTAAAGGAATTAAAAATAAACAATTCAACATCTAAACCACCTCTCCCCAAATTCAGACCACCAACACCACCCCGCCTCTTTCAGCCTCCCCTACCGCCACCCTACCCTCTTTCCCTCGTGCCAGGAGTCAAAACAAGGCCGTACCGTATGGTATCGTCTGTATTGTAAAGATTTACCAAACCGATACTACCCGCGTTGTAAAGGTGTACAAAACCGTGTTTTACACCGATTCAAGCGACATCTTGTGGTCTCGGTTGATACTTAGTGTTACGGAAAGCGCATCAACTCCATTACAGCGACGTCATGACCGAAACTACAAGTGTGAGCGAAACCGCATTTTCAAAACATGTCCAGTGCCACATGTTTTCTCCCTAAATCCTGTCCTACACCCCCCCCCACACACACCGTGTTTTAAGCCATCCCTCACCCCGAAAACCTCCCCTTACGCCACGAAAACCTCCCCTTACGCCCACGAAAATCACCCTAGCCTCGAAAACCCTTCTCCATTCTGAAAACCACGAGGAAGGGTTTTTGAGGCTGGGGGATAGGATTTCAAGAGTTGGGGGAGGGCTTTGAACGGGGTCGGAGGAGCCTTGAGAGGTGGAGGAGAGTGAAACAGAGTTGGAGGGAGGGATGGTGAGGCATTGGGGAAGGGTACACATGACAAGTGGAAGAGTCAGACACAAATACGCGCCTAAGTGTTGGACTCGTCTATTTTATGAGATTTTTCCATCATTTTTGGGCCAAAGTGAAAGGTCCAGTATCCATAGTTCATACCCATTTCGGAATATCCACGATCCAACATGGGTTTCGAGGTAAAATTAAGAGTCTAAGCAACATAGGTTGTATCTATACACAAGAATTACCTATTGAAGTCCCTCTATGAAATAACTCAATTTAATTAAAAAAAATACTTAGATTTTATTTTGTTACACACAAATTATATCAACTAATGAAGCAATTCCTCATCACATCACTACACTAGAGCCAGAAAAACGGCAAAATTATACACAAACAAACTTCATTATCTTGCTTAACCCTTCAATAAACAAATAAAACAAAACTTCAAGTGATCGAGAGATCTACAGACAAAGAGAGCAGAACGAAGGTAACAGCTCTGACCTTTGCATATCTTGGACTACTTGAGAGGGCTCGGCTGCAGTCTCGTAGGGACTCCACCAAAAGGTTCATTTTCTGAGGATAAGATGGAAATGAAAACTTTTTGTTGATTGAGCGATTGACAATTTGTCCAGAGATATGAAATTGTACTATCCTAAACAAAACAAGATATAAAAGGTAAAGCAAGCTAAAAGGTGGTTATAAAGTACATTCTTGTTGAAGAACTGGACATTCTTCAATGAAATTTGGACTAGGTCAGAACTGAGATACATTTTATGTCCCAGAACAAGAATGTCTCATGCAACATTAACCTCTTCTATCAGGCATTCTTTTCCCAATTCCGTTCAAGGTGGTTATAAAGTAACCACTTCCCTCGATCTCCCACAAGAGAAGAGGCACATGAAGTTGCTAAGCGCAAAAACAGAAAAGCGTTTGTTGAATTTCTTGTTGTGCACTTTTATAATCCAAAAGTTTGATTTTCCAAAATAAGTTCAACTTTGGTATGGGGGGTGGGTGTAGGGATGCAAAATCTTCAGATTAAATCCGGTGGATCTGGATTTGGATCCGGGACTTTGTTTTGAAAGCGGATTTGGATCTTGCTCTTGAGATCGAGTTTCGACCCGCATATCTGTTTTTAATGTTTTTAAGAATATCATGTAAAAATAATATGTAAATAAGGTAATAATGTAGTATTCTTATTGTGTAATGTATATCTTTGAGAAAAATATAGGTAAACCACTAAACACTAAGTAACAATTATAATAAAGTTGTTACTCTCAAACATTCAATTGCATAGATATGGAGATCTTTTGTTTTACCCATGCTAAAATTATATATATATATATATATATATATATATATTTTTCAGTAAAAAAGGACAAATTTGTCTAAAATGTATACATTAATTTTTTTAAGTGGATCTGTTTAAGACCCATTTTGGATCCACGAACCATTGAATCCGCGGATGCGGATCTGGGTCCTTGTATTTGGGAGCCAACGAATCCGGATAGGGTCCAGGGAAACCTTTGGGGTTTTTTTTTTTTTTTGGGGGGGGATCCATATTACTGATTCTATGAATCTAATCAAGACAGCTTAAAGTCAACCAAACTATCTAGTGACCCATTGTTAAATGCAGATCCACTAAGGCAAGGCATAAGTCTAGTATACAGTTTAAGCACACACCATGTCATAAAATGAACAACTTTGATCATAATTTTGCTCTTTATACTGAAAAAGTGTCCCATGATAATCTTACAACAGTTCTTGACTTCTTATTAAGACCAATCTTCAATCTTTTTTCTTTATATCAAATTCAATATGGGATTACTGCCGTCTAATCCACATTTACAAACAAACCAGCTTGCAATTTCTCATTAATTTGTTATCCTACAGTCAAACTAACCTTAACAGGCCTTTTATGACAAATATCAGTGATTGCATTATCCCGGCTGAAAATTTTTTAAAAAAATTAACAAATTGAGAGCTAATTTCCATAGCGGGAAAAAATATGTACACACACCACCCACAGGTCACAGCACCCCTACCTAAACTTACCCCTCTGCCTTCCCCCAGCCCTAATTCATGATCTGGTCCAGAAAACCTGTTCGAACTAGTTCAATAGTATATCAATTTGAACTAGAACTTATTGCAGCCAGTTCCTGAAATTGAAATGAGACCTGGATACGCTGTCGCTGGGTATTAGTTCAGTTTCTAGGTAACAATCCATTAGTCTGGGTATTAATTATGAAATTAAATATACAGCATATAATGGACTAATATACTTATTCTTACAACCCATTATCACAGTCCAAAAACCAAAGTGATATGGGGTAGAAATTAGAATACTTCTTCATATGATCTTCCCATGTAATACAGGTAGCAGGTTTATTACCAAATCTAGTTCCAGTTTGGGTACTTGGATTGAAGATACAACTAACTGAATACAGGTAGCAGTTTTATTACCAAATCTAGTTCCAGTTTGGGTACTTGGATTGAAGATACAACTAACTTGGTACCTATCAGTTCCAGGTTAACAAAATTGGGTATTGTGACCTGAACAAGTGTCGATCAAATCCCAAATGTTAGGATCCAGAGTTGAACTTACCATGATCACTTCTGAGTTCTCAGCAAGTTCTACTTAATACATATCTCAGAACCAGCAATTCAACTTTTCCTCACACCTATCTACCACAACTGACCACCAAACCCAACTACAAACACCACCAGCACACATCTAGATTCTAGAAGCTACAAACCAGATTCCGTATATTAAAATAAAAATTTGCCGAAAAGGCGAACCTTCCAAGCAAGTACTATAGAACTAAACCTTAAATCCTAAAGATAATAATCTCAATCCTTCAGATTTTATAGCAAGACTAAAAAAAATTCTGAAGTGTTGCTAGCACAATTTCATGGCCAAAATTAGTGGCGCTGGTTTAGGATAGTTGATAATCATACGCTAGCAGCCTAGATAGTAAGACTTAAAATCTACCTCATTTTAGACGTCCAGCAAAAGTTACTAACCACTCAGATGAAAGAGAGCAATTGGAATTTTTAGCTTTCGCTTAAATCAGCTTCATTTGATTGAGTAGAACACTGGACATGGCTCATTTAAGTTACAACAAAATTGCCCCTTAATAATTCTAAAGAATCTCTCATACAGTCATACTCGGGAAGGGAAATTGGCCCTGTAATAACAAAGAGGCTTTTTCGGACCTTAAGCTCATAAGCACGGATGTTTGCTACTTCACAATGTATAAAACACACACTTTAATGAGCCATGTCTAGTTCATAACCATCCAGAAGTAAAAGAGCATTAAATTTTAGACTAGATACGGACTTCTTGTCAAAGTTGATCCAGTGATACTAGAAATTTATAGACTATTATAATCCATTAGTTCAAAGCAATGAAGACAATAGCCACCTTAAAGGCATGCACAAAGAATGAATGTCGATTAAAAGGAACAAGCAAATGATAATTTTCTTCCGGCCCACCATAGCTAATAAGCTTGCTCTCGCGTCATCAACATGCCGAGTTAGCCCCACAAAAAGTCATCTTTTTTTAGGACCAGATAACATTTAACTTTGAGTTCCTCAATTCACAATGTTAAGTATGGCCTAGGCCACACCCATAAAGAGGAGAGAGAGTCCATTTCACAAGCCCGAAGAAGGATTCACCTTAAAAACATTTGGCAATAAGGGAGGTGGCCTCTTAGCCTTCTTACGTGAACATCTCTCTCCAAGTTAATCAATATGGGACTTTCATATGTAATGTTTCATGGGGCGAAGCTTCAACACACGAATACACAATAGGCTTCATGAAACTTATGCCATAATGTACATTGAAACTAACCTCGAAGAGCGAGCGCTCCCATTTCTCATGGGAATATAATAATCTAGGGATCAACATGGAACGATATATTAAATCAAACTCACGTGAAAGGAAGAAGCTCGATTCACATACAAGGTTGCAACCAAATTGTTGTCTTTGTCAACAGCATCAACCGGAGCAACACGTAAAGCCTATAGAACAAAATAAACTAAGAAAATTACATATATAAAAACTAAAGTAGCTATCAAGGTAAAAAAATGTTAACCAATTCCCTTCAATAACTTCTCCTAAAACAACAAACAAACTTCTCCCCACAGAAAAGGATTGCTTTGAAGGGAAGGGGGTGTAACTCCATTGTAATTTCAATTTCTTGAGTGAAATATCTTGGTTTGACTTTTGAAAGACAACATCACATTAGAGTTTTGCTCGACTGTAATTAAGTTTCCACTTCATGCAATGTAAGAAAATTACCTTGATTAGAAGATATTATTGTCATCATTTTTTTATAAATTGTTTACCCATGTTGAACACGAGACACGATTAGTTAATATCGATCATAGAGAAAAAAAATAGCATGGAATATACAAATTAGCCTTTAGATCCTAATTTCTTATTTTTAAGAAGTAGATGGAAAATTTTCCTATATGGCAATGGACATTTTTAACGGTATTTAGCATCTTGACCAAGTGAAAATGGTATTCGGTATCTTCGTGAATTGCTTTTCAATAGCATTTGGACAAAAAAATCAAATAGTTAAACAGTATTACTAGCTATCAATAATGTTCAAGCCCTTATATACTATGTGACGACCAATCCTTGATACTCGGACATGGGTATGTATGAATAATTAAACACTCAATTCGGGCCAATATTATGGAAATTATTCGGCAAATGGGTGAGTCAACCACGTCCAAGTAACATAGCTTATATATCAATTCACATGATTCAAAATGATATCTACTACTTAATGGCAAACTTCCAGTTTACCAAAAACTTTATCCGGATATAGGGTCTGTTTAGCAACAATAGCTGTAAAGGTAGCTGACAGCCGTATAGCTGTCAGCTTAGTAGTAGATGTGAGTTGTTAGCTGTCAAAGTACGGTAAAAGCAGCGGTTAGAGTAGCTGTTAATAAATATTTCATTTATTATTTATTAAAACTTTATTATATATTTTCCAACCTCTACCTCTACTTTCAACCACTACTTTTTTTAGCTTTCCACAACCAATACCTAAACTCTACCTCTACCTCTACCTTAACCACTACCTTGCCAAACACTTAAATTTATAAATTAAAAATTTGACCTCTACTTTAACCACTAACTCTACCTCTACCACTATTTGCCGAACACACCCATAGCCTATGCCTCATTACAATATACCTACTAAATTCCTAAATACCATAGTAATTAGTGATGTCCAAATTAAGCCCCAAAAAACAAAAAACAAAAAATAGAGGAACTGAAAATAACAAGAGTAGATATTGCATTAATACCTGAGAATAGAGACGCGTAGCCTGAGAGTAATTAGAGGAAGAAAAGCAAGCATTGCCCTTATGCTTCAACTCCAAAGCAGTCTCTTTGTTCTTGGTGCAAAAACCCAGTTCAGGATTCGTCAAGTCGTAGACCATCTGAAACATTGCAAGCAGAAAGATTATATATTTATAATAAAAGTAGAGAAAATGAGAGAAAAGAAATGAAGCTTAGCTTGTTACAGACAGAGTGAAAGAGGGGAGATTCAGCGAAGAAATCGTGGAGAGAAGAACAAGTTGAAGGAAGATCATCCGTACTGCTTTCTTCAATCCTACTCTTTATCTTCAATGGAATTATCGACTTCAATTTTTCCATCGTCTGCGCTCTCTCTCTGCACTACGGTACTAGACTACTAGTGTCTCTACCAGACTGCGATCGTGGACGGAACAACAAGTGGCACTTTGTTGATAAACATCCAAAACAAAATACTCCCTCCGTCTAACATTTTTTAAACTCAAACATATCTACCTCTCTGCGTCACAATCAAACATAATTACTGAAGGAATTGTGTCCTCGACTCTAATGCAATTACTAAGTACTCGCTTCATTGCCTAATGTTGTTCCCATTTGGAATCGGGGAGAGGATTAAGAAAAAAATCTTTGATGAAATGACATTTAATGAATACATATTGATAGGTTTATTATTGAAATTTATCTTACCAAAGCATGGTAAAAGTGAAAAAAAGTCATCAATGCAAAAAAGTTACAACTTACCATGCAAAACATAAAGATCATCCTTTTATTTCAACCAATGAAATTGTAAAGTGATTTGACTTTAGGTGGGTTTAATTTAGAAAGATTTTAAATGGGAACAACTTAAAGGAACACCAAATCGGGAAATGGGAACAACATTTGGGAACGGAGGGAGTATAATATAGATCGTATTTTGGAGAGAATAATTCATTTAATTGGGTCGTCTTTACGTCTTGCTAGAGAACGCTATAGACCTTTGGGTTAGTAAATAAATAAACCCGAAGCCCAATTAAATGGATCCTACAAGGTCACACATAATATTTGGATCAACAAAAGAAAAACACATAGCCCATAAAGGCTATAGGGTAGTCGGCCCAAGAAGGAGATGAGAGGAGATTGTTTGACCTAATTATTCCTATATAAAGGTCATGCAGTCAGAAAATAAGATACAATATCTCTCATTATTTTCTCCTGCTCTTTCTCTCTCTCAACTGACATTACTCCATAAAAGAAGAACGCTTTCTTCTTTCCAACTAGCATTGGTGGACTAAGTAGAGGAATCACGTTTGAGATTCTTTCTCCAAGATCGTTGGCTATACTTTGAAGTATTCAATCCCGTCGTACCAGTTGAAATCACGCATTAAGAGGTTGGTAATTAATTATTATATGATCCTTAATTATATGTGCATGAGATCCTGATTTAGGTGCTTATGAATTAGATTCATGAAATTCCGCTTATAGTACCAATAATCCTACAGTAATATCAGTTTAGCCTCTTGCATATATTTTTTTGGTCATTATAATATGAATTATTTTGATGCGTTTATCACTAATTTTAATTTGATTAAGGGGAGGAAATGAATTATGGATTGAATAATTGAAATTAATTAAATGAGATTTAATTGCTTAATATTTAATTTTTTTTATTTTGGTCGAAAATTTCAGAATTTTCGAACCCTAATATTGGACATTAGGTTGGTCGAATTTTGTGAATGAAATTCAACAATTTGATCAAAGATTTTGGAAAATTGAATTAGGGCTTTGGTGTCTTTAGATTCGAATTGCAAAATCATGTATTTGATTGTTGTTTTCGTTTCAAAATCAAAGAGTTTGGTTAAGAACAATGAAAACCCTAAGTTTTTCCCCAATTCAATTTGATTGGATGTTAAATAAAGATTTAACACTCCAATTGATTTGAAACCTTCAAATTGAAGGAGTTAAAAGCATATATGATGTGTTTTATGCTCGAATTCAACCAAAAGAGTTCATTTTTTTTCGAAATTAACCCAAAATTTATCGAAAATTCTGGCAGTTGGCGGCTCGTTTTTCCGGCGAGGTGACCTACTAGACGAGCTCCGGTGGCTGCTACAACCTGGCTGCGTGGCTTCTGCGACCTGCTGCGTGCTGGCTGCGTGGCTGCTGCATTTGCCTGGCCTGGTGGCTGGGCGCAGCAGCGCTGCCAGCCACAGTTCTATCAAAAAAAAATGTTTTTCCTTTTAATTTTTTAATCAGAAAATCTTTTATGATTTTAAAGATATATCTTTTGGTTATTGAAATATGATTTTAATAACTAAAAATATTCCATGTTTTAAAAGTTAATATCTTTTGGTTATTGAAATATGATTTTAATAACCGAAAATCTTTGATCAGTTTAAAGTCATATCTTTTGGTTATTAAAAATCAAACAAATATGATTTGTTTGAGAATATTAAGCAATTCCAATTATCTTTTATTTTGACTATGTCATAAGATAAATTCATAATCTGATTCTTTAATCTAATTAAAATTAGTTGGGAAAGGATAATATCTTTTAGTTAGTTAGATTTACTAGCTTAAATGTTTAATCTTCTTGCTTTAATTAAGAATATTTGATATTTTAATTATTGGCAAGCATGATATGTGATATTATTATTTGGCAATTAATATGTGATATTTTGATTATTGCAATGATAATATGTGATATCATTTTGAGTTTATAATATGTGATATTATAAAATGGGAATTCATTTTGATTATTCGATTATTGGCATGTATAATATATGGTTTTATTATATGGCAATTTAATATATTAGATATAATTGCTATTATAACTAGTAAGATGACTAGTATGAGCCAATAAAATAATCAAAATGGTTTTGGACTTTAAGCAAAGTTGATGGATGTATGTGAGGTGATAAGCTCTGTCTAGGATTAGGAAGGCTCTCCCCAACGTCGTAGATAACTTCCTTACGTGGGAGTTATAATCTCCTTGACAATCACTCATCAACTAAGAACTACAATTGTTGTAATTAGTAAAATTTTATGTTAAGATGATGAACTCTGTCTAGGATTAGGAAGCCCAATGTCGTGGGTAACTTCCTTACCTGGGAGATATAATCAACTTGGCAGTATTATTTTACAATGCTTATAGGTTTATCGTATGTTGGTTATTAATATTGAAGAGTTCACTGATTAATAACAATATAATAAACTTACGTCCCATAAATATTGAGGTTAGCTTTTCCAAACATAAAGTACTCATTAACCCTTAATTAATGATAATAGGTCATGCCTCCGCAGGGTATTGTCATTAACTTTGGGAGATAAGGTGAAATTGCGAATTTTGCATACTTAGTTTAGTTGTCCTCAACAAAATAATCAAAAGCGTTTTGGATTTTGAAGCAAGAGATAGTTAAGCATGTGATGTTTTCCTATCTAAACAAGAATTATAAGTGTTATAATTAGTAAAGAGTTTACTTACCTTGAGAATGTAACTTTAAGATAAGACCTCCGTCTGCTTAGCGTTGCATGTTGATAGGATCTTGTACTCACTTATTCAAATTGGGACATTAAAGTTGAATGAAGTGTCAAACCTAGAAACCATTGTATGTTTTAAGGTTGTTTCATAAACATAAATTGAACTTTGCTTTTTATTTTTCTATCTAGACGTACTATGAATAACAACAACAACAACTCTGTTTTCAACATTCGCCCTTTCCTTGAGAAGGATAGGTTGAATGGAGAAAATTTCCTTAATTGGGAAAGGACCCTAAGACTCGTTCTAAGGTCGGAGGGTAGAGAGGATGTCTTACAAAACCCACTTCCAATAATAACTGATGAATCTACTGAAGCCGAAAAACGTCGTGCTAAACAGGCCAATGAAAGGTCTATGCCAATCACTTATCTAATGGTGGCATCCATGGAGCCAGACCTCCAAAAGAGGTTCGAAATCAACTACACCATTATGCAAGAGCTGAAGGCGATGTTTCAGAAACAGGCTCGAACGGAGAGGTATGAGACTAATAAGGAGATCTTAGAATGTCACTTGAAGCCGGGTCAAGCTGTTGGCCCACATGTTTTCAAAATGCTGGGCCTTTTTGAAATCATGGAACGACTTGGTTTCCCTTATAGGGAACAGTTGGCTACTGACATCCTTCTCCACTCATTGCCTGACAGCTTCAATCAGTTCAGGATGGCTTTCAACATGAATGAGTCTGAAAAGACCTTGCAAGAGTTGCATGGGTTGCTAGTCAATGCTGAGAGGAATCTTCCTAAAGAACCAAAGAAAGAAGTTTTGATGGTTCAAAAGGGAAAGGGTTTTAAAAAGAAATGGGCAGGCAAGAAGGACAAAGGCAAGAAAGTTGTCGTTGCTCCTGAGAAACCTAAGCCGACCGCTAAGCCAAAAGCAGCCGCGAAAAGCAAGTGCTTCCATTGTGAAAAGATAGGTCACTGGAAGAGAAACTGCCCCAAATACTTGGAGGAAAAGAAGTCGGGGGCTTCTACCTCAGGTATTTATGTTATAGAAATCAGTTTGACTTCTGCTTCTTTATGGGTATTAGATACCGGCTGTGGTTCTCACATTGTTAACGATGTGCAGGGACTAAGAAGAAGTAGAAAGCTAGCAAAGGGCGAGGTAGAGCTTCGCGTTGGAAATGGAGCAAGAGTTGCTGCACTTGCCAGTGGAAGTTATAGTCTACATTTACCGTCTGGATTGATTATAGAACTAAATAATTGTTATTTTGTTCCGTCAATTACTAAGAACATTATTTCTGTTTCCGTTTTGGATAATGAAAGTTTTTGTTTTGAAATAAAGAACAAGTGTTGTTCCATTTCCTACAATAATATGTTCTATGCTAGCGCAAAATTGATTAATTGCTTACATGTATTAGATAGGTCAGTACAGGTCTATAACATAGATAGCAAGAAACAAAAAATCGAATGATTCAAACCTAACTTACATTTGGCATTGCCGAATGGGTCATATAAACCAAAAGCGCATCCAAAAGTTACAACAGGATGGAATCCTTCCATCATTTGATTTTGAATCTTTTGATGTATGTGAGTCATGCTTGTTCGGGAAAATGACTAAAACACCTTTTACAGGAAAGGGTGAAAAGGCGAGTGATCTCTTGGGCCTCATACATACAGATGTTTGTGGGCCTATGAGCACAAAAGCTAGGGGGAGGGTATGCGTACTTCATCACCTTTACTGACGATTTAAGTAGATATGGGTATGTCTATTTAATGAAAAATAAGTCGGAATCATTTGAAAAGTTCAAAGAATTCCAAACTGAAGTACAAAATCAACTTGGTAAGACAATAAAGGCATTGCGATCCGATCGTGGTGGCGAATATTTGAGCCAAGAATTCGATGATCATTTGAAAGATTGTGGAATACTTTCACAATTGACTCCACCAGGAACTCCACAATTAAATGGTGTTTCTGAAAGGAAAAATCGAACACTATTAGATATGGTTAGATCAATGATGAGTCTTGCTGATCTTCCAATTTCTTTTTGGCGATATGCTCTCGAAACAGCTGCACATACACTAAATAGGAGCCCGTCAAAGGCTGTAGAAAAGACTCCATATGAGATATGGAATGGAAAAGGTTCCAAACTTATCTTTTCTTAAAATCTGGGGTTGTAAGGTCTATGTAAAGCGTTTCCAGTCAGACAAACTTGCACCCAAATCAGATAAATGTCTCTTTGTGGGATACCTAAAAGAGACAAGGGGTTATTACTTCTATAACCGTCAAGAGAACAAGGTATTTGTTGCTCGTGATGGTGTCTTTCTTGAAAAGGAATTTATTTCCAGAAAGACAAGTGGGAGTAAAATAGTTCTCGAAGAAATTCGAGATGAGCAACAACTGGACGTGGTTCACACCATGTTAGAGACGGCCCGAAAAGACGAAAGTCAAGTTCAGGAGATGACGTATTCAACGCGTGAACCTCCTACCGTCCCACTTGAATCTAATTCAAGCGAAAATCTTCAGGATGTTGAAGAGAACATTTCTATTGATGCTCAGGCCCCGCGTAGGTCAAGTAGACCCAGGATTCCAAACAAAAGGTTGGTTGCTTTTTTGTTAACTGAAAACTCTGAAATAATGATTTTGGAGAATTCAGAACCTACTACCTGCAAACAAGCTTTGACGAGCCCAGACTCTGAAATCTTCAAGATGTTGAAGAGAACATTTCTATTGATGCTCAAGCCCCGCGTAAGTCAAGTAGACCCAGCATTCCAAACAAAAGGTTGGTTGATTTCCTGTTAACTGAAAACTCTGAAGTAATGATTTTGAAGAATTCAGAACCTACTACCTACAAACAAGATTTGACGAGCCCAGACTCTGAGAAATGGCTTGAGGCCATGAAATCCGAATTAGACTCCATGTCTGAGAATAAAGTTTGGACCCTAGTCGACTTGCCTGATGGGGTTACACCTATTGGATGCAAGTGGGTGTTCAAATTGAAAACAGACAAAGATGGAAACGTCTATTTCTATAAAGCAAGACTGGTTGCAAAAGGATTCAGACAAGTTCATGGTATAGACTATGACGAGACCTTTTCTCTAGTAGCAATGCTTAAATCGATTCGGATACTTTTAGCGATTGCTGCATATTACGATTACGAAATTTGGCAGATGGATGTCAAAACCGGATTCTTGAATGGGTTCTTGAATGAGGATGTGTATATGACACAACCTGAGGGTTTTGAGGATCCAGAAAATCCTAAAAAGGTTTGCAAGCTTCATAGATCCATTTATGGATTCAAGCAAGCATCTCGGAGCTGGAATCTTCGATTCGATGAGGCAATCAAACAATTTAGTTTTTGATATCACGTATTTATATAGTCTTTTTTCCCTTATTTACAAGCTAATTTGTGCGTCATTGAAGCTCTTGGGAGCTATTTTGTGCTAACTATCGTATATAGTTGTGGTTTCGTGTTTTAGTATTGAATTGCAGGTTTTAGGGAGTTTTTCTCCTTATTCCCGAACCATTTGGAAGCAACCACGGCTTTACGAGACGTTACGGGGCACGTAGGATGGCTCACGAGCTTTATGGGTAGTTTAGGAGGTCTCAAGACCCCTAAACGTGAAGATTAGAGAGCCAAGGAGTCAAAAAGGAGGTTTCCGTGCACTGATCGGGCAGAAATGGCCCGATCGGGCGAAGTATTTATGATCCGGTATGAAAGTTGCGGACCCGATCGGGCAAGGTATGCCCGATCAGATCGGGCGAGCACGCATGTGCCCGGACCCGATCGGGCTGTCTCCACCCGACCCAATCGGGTCAATGGCTGCTACATCTCATCTTGGAGCTGCTGAGGAGGCGAGCTTGCTGGCCCATTTTGTCGCCTGGCCCGATCGGGTGGATGCCCACGGCCCGATCGGGTGGGCCGTAAAATTCATGGCTTATGCTGCGTTGCTGTGCTGGATCAAGAGAAACGAGATTGGGATAATTTGTATGTGGACCCAATCGGGTGCATGCCTCGGGCCCGATCGGGTCTGGCACCCTTTTACGCGGATTTCGCTTTTTGTTTCCGTTTTTAGTTAACTTGTGGGGTATTATAAATACCTTTTTCCTCATTATTTAGAGACATCTTTTTATTCATCTTTATTCTAGTTTAGACTCTAGTTAATTCTCATTGTTCTTAGTTTAATTTAAACACTTTAGATTAGATTTAGAGGTGATCAAAACTATTTTCGATTTCAATAAAAGTTCTTGCTTTCCGTCAATTGGTACTCTTTCCTACCCTAATCTCTTTAATTATTCTTGATTGCTTAGTTTATTTATTTAATCGTTCATGATGCAATTGTTAGGGTTTCATATTAGATTGTTTATAGTTAATTTGATTATGAGTGAGTAATTCCCTTTCTAGGGTGTTAGATAGGAAAGCCATATTTATACCATGATTGTGATTTAGATTTCTATTAATTTCTAGGGCTTGGTTAGGGTGATTGTGATGTGGTTTGTTCTTATTGAGTAATTAATGTTAGTGTACAATTTCATTGATTGCTTGTGGTTAATAGTTGTTTGCACAGATCCGTCTTACGACTAGAGGCCTAGGACACATCAGTAGTTCTGATTACGTTAGTGACCATGCGGCGTATGTTGAACTATGAGCGTTGATCTTAACCATAGCTCAACTCATGCTCTAATCCCCCGACTCTTGACTTAGGTTTTGGTAGTAGTTGACCCTATTTGATTGGTATAAGCATGGTGGACCGACCTAATACCCTAGACTTTTAGTCCATAGTTAAATCCTCGATTTATTCCGTCTTCCTTAGCTTACTCATTAGTTTAATTAATTCTTCCCTGATTTCGTCTGAAGTAGCTTCTTAGTTGAATATTAATTTAGAAACTCTGTCTCCCTGTGGATTCGACCCTGCTTCCATTGACTACCATAGTTAGAGGACCGTAGGTTTATTTTTGATTAGGTGATACGACTAAAACCCTATCAGTTTTCTCATAAGTGAAGAAGAATCTTGTGCCTATAAGAAATTTAGTGGGAGTAGCTTAGTCTTCTTAGTTCTGTATGTAGATGACATACTATTCATTGGAAATGACATACCAATGCTTGAGTTAGTCAAGGAATGCTTAAAAAGTTGTTTCTCTATGAAGGACCTTGGAGAGGCTGAGTACATATTGGGAATAAAAATCCATAGGGATATGTCTCGAAGGATGATTGGACTAAGTCAGGAAACTTATATTGATAAAGTTCTTGCAAGGTTCAACATGGAAAACTCGAAGAGAGGATTCGTTCCCATGTCACATGGCATATCGCTTAGTAAGAGTCAGTGCCCGACTGAGCCTGATGAGTTGAAGCGAATGAATGACATACCTTATGCCTCGGCTATAGGATCTATCATGTATGCCATGATAAGTACTCAACCAGATGTTGCATATGCCTTGAGCATGTGTAGCAGATTCCAAGCAAATCCCAGTGAAGCACACTGGACTGCAGCTAAGAGCATCCTTAAGTACTTGAGAAGAACTAAAGGCATGTTCTTAGTCTATGGAGGAGAAAATGAGTTGGTTGTTAAAGGTTATCACCTTATTCGCAAGATAGTTGACAGAAAGGATGTCAAAATCTGCAAAGTTCACACGGATGAGAATGTGGCTAATCCGCTTACTAAACCTCTACCTCAACCCAAACATGAAAGTCACGCTAGGGCTATAGGCTTGAAGCAAATGTTAGAATGGCTTTAGATTGTATTGTGTTTGAAGGAACTTGTTACAATGTAAAGACATGGTTTTGCTATTTTATGTTTATGAGAAATAAAGTTTTATCTTATTTAATTTTGATGTCCAAAAATATTCTTGAATTCAATGGTTTTGTCAAATATGTGATTTGATGAATGAAACACCATAAGTGAATTGAATTCATAGAATATTCATGTTCCTAATCCAAGTCATTAAATTTTTAATAAATGACTTATTAAAGGATTAGCATATAAGATTGATTGATAGCGCTGTTTCATGGGCTATAGGAACATAGAGATGTTTAGTTAATCATATGGATATGTATATTTGATACATGATCGAACTGACCTACTTAGAAGTTTGAATAATTTCGTAATTATATAAGTGGATTCCTAAGACATGAGTGGAACACTACTTACCTTAATGATTGGTATATTTGATCCTGTCAAACGTCATGCCGTAAAAGGGGACTATAAAGGCAGCATTCGGGTTGTGCTAAAAGTTGAGTGGGAGTTTTGGTTGCCACAAGATTGAAAAGGTCCTCCTATATAAGATAGGATGGGTGTGTTGGCCTCTTGAAAAGTGAGAATTGAAAATGCATGGCCGTGCTCAAATGGATTATAAGATAATCATTTGTTTAGCAATTCGAACTCGGATTTCAAGGAATAATTTAAAGATTAGTATGGATAACATAGAGATGTGATCATACTATCAAATTAGACACTAAGAGACTTTAGGAATTTGAATATTGCACACTCGTCTCGGACAAGTGGGAGATTGAAGGAATTGTGTCCTCGACTCTAATGCAATTACTAAATATAATATGGATCGTAATATGGAGATAATAATTCATTTAATTGGGTAGTCTTTAAGTCTTGCTAGAGAACGCTATAGACCTTTGGGTTAGTAAATAAATAAACCCGAAGCCCAATTAAATGGATCCTACAAGGTCACACATAATATTTGGATCAACAAAAGAGAAACCCATAGCCCATAAAGGCTATAGGGTAGTCGGCCCAAGAGGGAGATGAGAGGAGATTATTTGACCTAATTATTCCTATATAAAGGTCATGCAGTCAGAAAATAAGATACAGTATCTGTCATTATTTTCTCCTGCTCTTTCTCTCTCTCAACTGACATTACTCCATAAAAGAAGAATGCTTTCTTCCTTCCAACTAGCATTGGTGGAGTGTTGATCCAAATTGGTGGACTAAGTAGAGGAATCACGTTTGAGATTCTTTCTCTAAGATCGTTGGCTATACTTTGAAGTATTCAATCCCGCCGTACCAGTTGAAATCACGCATCAAGAGGTTGGTAATTAGTTATTATATGATCCTTAATTATATGTGCATGAGATCCTGTTTTAGGTGCTTATGAATTAGATTCATGAAATTCCGCTTATAGTACCTATAATCCTACAATTGCGTGAATCGAAAAGAGGAAATTATCTATAAAAACGCATCACACCACCAACCCTGTTAGGAACAATTAGTTAGTATAAGCAAATAACATTCAACTCTGAAAAAACGCAATCCAATAATATTACCATTCAAAAGACGCGCAGATGCATATAGGATCAAACTTAGGATTATCAAACTAATATTGTTCATTAGTAGCATCGAAGGAAAGAAAGAAAGTACAAAATGAAAAAGCAACTAAAATTATTAGCCATTCAAGTTGTATTTATTACGTTTTTAATCTATTAATTCTTAATAGTACGAAATGTGATAAACTATTTATCAAACATAATCCCAAGATCCATATAGATAATTATCAACTAAAATTTATACCTTTGTCACGTGAATTCCACCGGATGAGCTGCGGTAGGACGTTAGAAGCACAAGTGTCCTTCCTCTATCGGTATCTACAAACAACTCTGTTCTGAATCTTCGTCTACTAGAACGATCTCAGAACCTTTCTTGATTAATACCAAAAGAATAAAACTCTTTAATTTGTTTGTATGTCACGTGAGATTTGATGAGCAAAGGAAATATTAGATGGAACACTTCACTTATGCGTCAATAGCAAGTAAAAGGAAGTTTGTAACCTTCTCTATGTCTCTTGTTATTAGGCGTGCAACCCTTATATTATGTAGAAGAATAATTTCCTTTGTCTAGTCTAATTAGGTTTAGTTAGTGTATTACTTCTTAAGCAATCCTAATCCAAGTCCAACTTGTAACCTTTTGGGCTTATGATCTTATCATTTATCCCACGTGATTAATTGATTGATAATTACTTATTGTGTGACCCAGTAGGAACCAATTAATATTAAGTTAGGACTAATAGCCCAAATAGTAAATATTGACTTCTAGCAAAGCATAATCACTTCCTTAATATTAATTAGATATAAATGTCTTAATACACGCTTATCATATTATAGCTAATAATAAAATATGCACTTGATTATTGAACATTTTCAACAATCTCCCACTTGTTCGGAGCATAGGACACCTCCTACAAACTCCCACTTGTCCTAGTATAAGTGTGCACCCGAATTGCTTTACCATTTTATTGTTTTATTAAGACATAAGGTAAGAACAATTGTCATCCTTATAAAGCCCAAACACATTTCTCGGAATCATGAGCAAAACTGTCAAAACAAAAGATTACTACTTAATTCATTTGAGCACGGCCATGCATTTTTCAATTCAAACTATCCGAGTGGCCAAAGACTACTACCCATGAAAAGGTAGGGCAATCCCACCTTGTTCCTCCACTATTCACTATTTGATTCATAACATTCTCGAACATAGTCCTTATGGTCCCCTATTACGGCATGATGTTAGACTAAAGCAAAGAACATTAATTCTCAGTATAGGAAATCAGTGAGGAATTCAGGTATGTGGATTTGTTTATGGAAAAATTGACAAGAACAGGCCAAACTATTTGGCCATCTTCTATAAACAGTCCAGACTATTGATAATCCATGAACGGTCCAAACTATCACCACCATCTTCCATAAACAGGCCAAGTGACCTGTTAACCTTCTACAACAGGTTAAATGAAATCACATGAGTTGCACGTGACTTTTTAATACACCAATTTTTTTTGGAATTTTTTTTTTATAACCCCTGTGACTTCCTTCCCTTCTTTAAATACCGTTCCTTTTTCCACTCCCTTTCTTCTCCATCTCCTCCATTTTCGCCTAAACCACCCATCCCCTTTCTTCTTCTCTTTCATGCCATGACAATCTCACGAGCAATTTCTGATGCTTCTTCAACTTGGATGGGGCACACAAAGATTTGTGGGTGTTGTGTCTCAACCAAAATTCTCACCGTTACCAAGAAAACCCAAAATCGTGGCCGGAAGTTTAGACGGTGTGGCAAATATCCAGTGAGTTTTTTCTATAATTCTCGTAATTCGTGTTTTAATTTTCTCAAAGTGCAATTCTTTAATTAATTTTAATATAAACTGACTGGGGGATTGTTAATGTTTGCAAATTAGGGTTTGTTAATGTGTTTCACTGTTTAGGGTTTCTTAACAATCGAAAGAGTTTAGATTGATAGTAGCCTCATGTATGAGGAAAGACATGTGAAGATTTTGGACAAGAAGGTGCGTAGTACACGCAATAAGGATGTGAGTATCTTGAAAGTACTTTGGTCTAACCATGAGTCCGAGGAGGCAACATGGGAAGCCGGGGATGATATGAGGAAGAAGTACCCTGACTTGTTTGTTGAGGTGAGTTACGAGGGCGTAACTCGTTTTCTTTACGACGGGTAGAACTCGATAGAATTTCTCGCTTTTTGGCTATTTTTATGGTATTTTTATGGTATTTTTATGCTTATTTTTACGATTTGCACATGTTGGTGCAAAATAATGTGTCCATTAGTGACACGTTTGAGTTTTAGTTGGTAAACTGTGCACATGAGTGACACAAGTGTTTCTGAGTTTTTCGTTTTTTAAAGTTTAAGTAAAGAATTTTTCCAAACGTTTTAGTTTCTTCGTGCCATGTTTCGGGATGAAACTTCTTTTAAGAGGGTTAGACTGTAATCCCCCGTGTTTGGACCCATTCCAGTCATGGCCCACCTAACCGGTGAAATGACCAAAATACCCTTAGGAGGCAAAATTAACATTTTACCCCTAAGGACCTTTCAGGCTAGAAAGTACAGTCCTTCAGTCAGGCCCACTGACAAAAAGGCTTTCATGACATCATCATCTTCACCAGATGACGTCACCTCAGTACTACCTACAAATAGTACTCTTATCTGATCATTTAGGGACGTTTTTACACACATTCCAAAGCATTTACTTGTACTACTCTATGACTTCTGAGATCAGATCTGACTTAAGCATCGGAGAGCCGATCCCGGGAACATCCCCGGGGTAGTTCAGGTGCTCGGTTTTGCAGGTACCGAAAATTCGAAGACCTTGGACTTGTTACTGGTTACTACCCTAGCTGGATTTGGACTCCCCCGAACTACAAATTTACTGTGTTTCTTGTACCCAAAACAATTGGCGCCGTCTATGGGGATCTAACGTAACAGCTGCATCTTCGAACACCATGACACGAGGACAAGGTAACCGTGGTACTACTGCTCGAAAGACTACTTCAGAGAATGCGCAGACTACTCTGCTGAACCAAGAAGGTGCTATCGTCGAAGACGAGACTGACGTCCAAGTTACTGGAAGCCAGGCTGACGCAGCTTTCGAGGCTCCTCCACCTGCGGTAACTTACTCGGACCTTCGACAACTAGAACTCCGAATGGAAATGCATATGACCATTGTCATGCAACAACTCGTCTAAAAAATGAAGACTCAACAGACTACTCCCCCTGACCGAGGGACAGTGTTAGATCAGCCGCAGGCTCATCGAAGGGCAGCACATCCAAAACGTGCCCTAACCGAGCACACTACTACTGTCCCCTCGAAGAGGATACCTGCTGCTTCGAAAGGGAAATCTATCATGTCGCCAAGCCAAGATGAGGGGTAAGAACTTTGATGCCCGGGAGATCATTGAGAAGATAAGAGAACAGTCCCAAAGAGGGAATTCGAAATACTCAGTGGCCACACGAACCACAGGACAGTCTCACCCCGTGACTAACCGTCACGCTGAGGATAGGGAACCCACAACACGTCGAGGATCCCGAAGAGGTAGCTGAATCAGGTTTTCGAGTTGGTTCAGCAGTGGCACATAAATCACCTTTCAGCCAACACATCATGGAGACCCCTAACCCGGGCAAAGTCAAAATCCCGTCGATAGAGCATTACTCAGGAACTACCGATCCTGCTGACCATTTGGCAGCGTACAAAGCTCAATTGAGCATGCAAACGTTTTGTAAGGCCACGTGGTGCAGGTACTTCCCGACCACCCTTAAAGGGTTGGCCCTCAATTGGTTCACTGGCCTGCCTACTGGCATCATCACCCGCTTCTCGACTCTCGAAGCCCTGTTCTCCCAGCACTTCATAGCGGCTAAACGCCACAAAAGACTAGTGTACACTTGATGTCAGTTTCTCAACAGAACGGGGAAATCCTGAGCTGCTACATCAAGCGATTTAATGAAGAGTCCATCAAAGTCTCTGACCTCCAAGATGGGGTCGCTGTTACTGACAGGCTAAAGTCGTATCACCTAATCAAAGATAAACCTAAGTCCTCTAACGATGGCAGTCAAGGGAAGTAGGGTCGAATCCACAGAGAGACGGAGTTCTAAGTTAATATCCAGCCAAAAAGCTACTTCAGACAAGATTAGATAGAAATCAGCTGAACTAATAATTAACTACTAGAAAGCAATATAAAATGGATTTTTACTCTATGAAATAAAGGTCTAGGAAATTAGTTCGGTCCACCATGTTTATACCGATCAAATGATCAAACAACTATCAGAACCTAGGTCGAGAATCGATAGATTAGAGCCGTGTCAAGCTATGGTTAAGTCTCAACGCCCATAATTCAACATATGCAGCATGTTCACAAACATAATCAAAATTATTGGTGTGTACTAGGCCTCTAAAAGTAAGACGGATCTGTGCAAACAATTATTAACCTCAAGTAATCAAAGAAACTACGCAATAACGTTAATTACTCAATAAGAACAAATCACATCATAATCTATCTTATCAAACCCTAGAAACTAATAGCAATTCAAATAATCAAGGTATAAACATGGCTTCCCTCACCAAATCCCTAGAAAATAAACTACTCAGACATAATTGAATCAACAATAACAATTCTAATAAGAAACCCTAATTTAAGCATCATGAAATAATTGAATAATTAAACTAAGCAATCAAAGTAATTAAAGAGACAAAGAGTAGAGAAAAATACCAATTGACGGAAAGCAAGAACTTTTATTAAAATCGAATCCGATGTTCAATCACCTTTAATCTAATCTAAAGTGTTTAATCTAAATAAAACTAAGCTAAGAACTATGGAAAATAAACTAGAGTAAAACTAGAATAAAAGATGTCTCTAAAATAATGAGGAAAAGGTATTTATAATACCCCTCAAGGTCTAATTAAAATAGGAAACAAAAGACGAAAACGCTTAGACGGGTACAGGACCCGATCGGGCCAACCGCCACCCGATCGGGCCCACACACAATTTGACAGCCTCTTTGTTCCCACGCAGCCAGCAGCACAAATGCAAGAGATTTGGGTCAACCCGATCAGGTCTGGGATCGGGTCCTCAGCATTTTGGCCAGCACGTCCATCTTGATGCGTACAAAACTTTGGGACCTAGCAGCATCTGACCCGATCGGGTCTGGGCACATATCTCCTCGCCCGATCTGACCGGACACATCTTGCCCGATCGGGTCCGCGACTTTTGTACCCGATCATAAATACTTCGCCCGATCGGGCCATTTTTGCCCGATCAGAGTACGGAAACTCCTTTTTGACTCTTTGGCTCTCAATTCTTCACGTTTAGAGGTCTTGGGACCTTCTAAACTACCCATAAAGCTCGTGAGCAGTCCTACGTGCCTCGTAACATCTCGTAAAGCCGTGGTTGCTTCCAAATGGCTCGGGAATAAGGACAAAACTCCCTAAAACCTGCAATTCAACACTAAAACACAAAACCACAACTATATACGATAGTTAGCACAAAATAGCTCCCAAGAGCTCCAATGACGCACAAATTAGCTTGTAAATAAGGGAGAAAACTCTATATAAATACGTGATATCACAGGCGGTATGGTCCTCGAATGTGCATTGCTATTCGGCAGGGCGGTATGTTCCTCGAATATGCATAGTAGGCCTTGGGCGGTATGGTCCAATGAGTCTACTCACAGGCGGTATGGTCTGTTGTCTTTGAAATTGAGGTGAATTTGATAGTGTGTGTGATGATTTGGTTTGAGTACTTGGTTGTCTCTTTACGCATGTTTTAGTGTTAATGTTTCGTAGTAGCATGTTTTATACATTTGGGTTATGTTACTTGTGGTGTTGTCTTTGGCGTGCTTCTAATTTCTTAAGTTTATTATTTATTCCTGTTTGTACTGGGAGAAGTGCTAGTTACTCCCCACTGATTGTGGAAGTTGTTGTTATTTTGCAGATAACGATGTTGTTTAGGGTTATTATGGTTTGGACCGGGGGCAAGCAGCCTATTCTGTGATGGAGAGATCGAAAGCATTAGGGTCGTGGCGTGAATGTGCAATTCCCTTTCTTTCGCCGTTTTTGGTCTTGTGAGCAAGAAGGTGGTGCTTGTCATAGTAGATGAGCACTATGAGTCGGGAATTAGGACTAGCTTCCTAGTAGACCTTAAGTAGTTTTCCGTTAATGTTTTATCCTATGTTTTGGACCTCGGATTTCTAGTTGTCTTTGGGATTTTGGATCACCTGTTTTAAGTTTCTTTTGGATTATCTTTTTAAGTGTTTTGGAACTTTGGTTGGAATAAGGGTATGGGACCTCATTCCCTTTTATATATGATCTTTGGAAGTTAACGGTTTTATTTGGAGGATTTATGCTTATTTTCTTAGCTTTTTTTGTACTCCTTAGAGTGGCATCTCCGTCTTAGTGGTATTTCCGCTACCACTAGTGCTTTATTTATTTTATTATTGTCTCTTTTGCTCTTTGTTTCGGACGGGATGTTACAGTTGGTATCAGAGCCAAACGTTCCAAAAACTCTCTCTGAGTTGCTACTTATTTCACGAGAAATATTTAGACTTGTAACTAGGATTACTAGTGTCTTAGGCTTCAAGTTTAGTGCTTATTGAGAGTTACTTGGGTAGGAAAACACACTTAGCTTCACTTCCGAAGCTTGTTTCACCCTTATCGGGAGAAACATTGTTCATGTACCTCGTAGTTTCAGAAACTGCGCTAAGTGCTGTCCTCGTCGCTGAAAGAGAAAAACAACAACACCCAATGTATTTTATCAGCCATGCCTTTCGAGGTGCTGAGTAGATACCCCCCTTCGGAGAAAATGATTTATGCCTTAGTAATGGCCAGTCGGAAATTGAAGCCTTGTTTTCAAGCTCACCCGATCAAGGTACTCATTAGCCAACCGCTCAAAAGCTCATTTAAAATAGAAATGGCTCTAGTCGAGTTATCGAGTGGGCTAATCAGTTATTAGATTTCGGCCTAGAGTTCGAACCTAGAAGAGCAATAAAACCACAGGCCTTAGCTGATTTTATTGCTGAATGTCCATCGGAGATCGAGACTGCCACCCTAACCGGGACATGGCAGCTTTTTGTAGATGGCTCTTCGTCGAAGACAGGGTGCGGAACAGGGCTATTGATAATAGACCCTCTCGAAAATAAAATGGAATATGAAATAAAATTTGATTTTGCCGCATCAAACAATGAAACTGAGTATGAAGCCCTTTTGCTGGGATTAAAACTATGCCTCTCAAATGAGGCTAATGAAATAACCGTCAAGACAGACTCACAACTGGTCATGGGTCATGTCAACAGGAAGTTCGAAGCAAAAGAGGACAGTATGAGAATGTACTTGGGTAAGGTGAAAGAGCAACAACAAAAGTTCACCAAATTCACAATACAACACATCCTACGGTCCGAAAACCAGCAGGCAGATGCCTTATATCGAATGGCCAGCTCAGCATCTGGACTGGAACCTCGAACCATCTCTTGGGAAGTATTGTACAGACCAAGTATCAACAGCCAACTTCTCATCTGTACTATAGACCGCTCGAACAATTGGATGGAAAGCATCCGTTCATACCTCGAAGAGGAAAAGTTACCAAAAGACGAAAAAGAGGCGAAGAGAATACGACGTCGTTCGAGTTGGTTCCTGTTGCCTGACCATCTGCTATATAAGAAGTCATTCACACATCATGGTGTTCGAACTTTATCTTTCAAAAACAAGACCTAGCAAGTCGAAAAATAAACACAAAGAGAGAACATGAAACACGATAAGCAAATAAGTTCTTTCATTCCATTCCAATAAGAGATTACAAGCTTTGAAACACATGGAACAAAGAAAAAACTAAGTTAGAAAAGTGCTAAGTTACAAAGATGTCATCAAAAGCAAAGGCACCTAAGACTCTATATCAACATCTTCCTCTTCAGACGAGGATTCAGATGAGGAGCTCGCATCTTCAGCTTCGCCTGCTTCTGTCTCGCCTTCGACAGCCCCAGCCGCAACCTCAGCAGCCTCGACCTCAGCTTCTTTAACAGGCGAAAGGTTGGCAGGGGCTTAATCCTCCTTAGCCTCTTCGACCTCCTCAGCAACAGAGGTCGAAGCGTCACCAGCCCCTTGCGCACCCTTCTCCTGTGCAATAAATTCATTAAGGGTCGTCTGCTCGTGCTCATCGTACTTGGCCAGGACCTGTTGAAAGTCCAAGTCAGGAGCCAAGTCCTTCAAAGCTTTTTCGAAACAACGAGTGATGTCATCTCGAGCAGACTGATAACTCACAACCACCTTCTGGTCAGCGAAGGTGAGGCCATCCAGAGACCTCTTCCAGCGACGGATGTACTTGCTCCTCTTCTGTTTAAGGTCCTTGACGGACTTATCATATTTCAACTGCAAGTCATCCCGCTGAGCCAAGGCTCGATCGAGCAGCTCCTTTTGGCCCTTCAACCGGCCTTCGAGGTCCAAAACCTCCTTGCGCGAGGCCTTTAGCCTCTTCTTAGCTGCCTTGAGCTGGTTGGATACCTCTTCTTTATTGCTGATTAGGCTCGTCCTCTCGCTGTTAAAAGCTTCGAGGTTGTCGGTGTTCAACCTCTTAGCCTTCTCGAGCTCCACTTCGAGAGAACGGACCCTTCGAGAAGCCTCCAACACCTCCTGTTTGCACCTGTCAAGCTCTTCGGCCAGCTTACCCGAATCACGACCTTCCTTTTCAGTAAGGCAGGCCATTCGGATAGACATCTGCGAAGACAAAAACATCAAGAAAAGTGTTAAAACACAGAGTTGAGACATGAACAAAAG
The DNA here is from genome assembly GCA_947645195.1 of Patellifolia procumbens. NCBI lineage: Eukaryota > Viridiplantae > Streptophyta > Magnoliopsida > Caryophyllales > Amaranthaceae > Patellifolia > Patellifolia procumbens. The sequence continues at coordinate 3,930,484 of CANSGD010000406.1, forward strand.
TAAAGATAAGAAGTCAAGAGGTTCACCTATAACCAGCACTCATTAAGTGCTTCGATCTCCTTAGCTGCCCCAAGCTTGGAGATATCCTCCTTGTCCCCAGACACCAACAGTGCCTCTCGAACTCGTTGGTAACGAGCCCGAAGAGCCTTTCGGCTAGCATTTTCGATACTTACGACGCCGGACTGACCTTCGACGTCTTAACCAAGGGCTCCTCAACATCCTCCTCGCCCAAAGGACTGGAACTCAAACCCAAATGGAAGCTGAGATCTGGTATTAGGGGTTCGAGTGAAGGGGAAGTGTGCGCCTTCCTTTTACACCCAACACTCTCGAGGACCTCGACCTCTGATAGAGGAGGGTTGGGCAGAGAGGCAGTTGATGTGGGCAAAGGCTTGGGTGGAGCCGACTTTGCCTTCGGCTTATGTTTTGGATTTTGCATGAACAAGCAAAAAGATAAGTTAGACAAATTAAACAACCAACAACGAAGCATTTAGGAAGGGTGATCGAACTTACTGTGGGAGGTTTTGGAACTTTGAGTTCCCCCTTTTGAATTGACAGCCTTGCCATGGACGCCATACCGCTCTTCGCTGTGTTTTTCTTCATCTCTTCGTCGAGATTGTTATAGGCAAGCACTACAAAAGCAAACAAATGGGTTAGAAACAAGTTGATACTAAAAACAAGGAAAGCAAATAAGTAAACAACCCCTACATTGGTCGTAGGCTGGGGACACGCCAAAAGCCGATAGGAAGTGCTCATTAGCCAGGTCCTTGTCATTGGGCAGCCAATAATCAGTCCTGTACTTCCGCTTCCCGTCAATGTGGAACCCCGTGGCTTGGCAATGAGTAACCACAATAGCCTCCTCAACATCCATTTCGGGCACATTAAGGTTCATGCCGAAATTGGGAGGGCTATCGAACAGAGTTACGGGCACATCCCATGGCTGATCCCTTCGAAATATGAAGAGGAACTCTCCTCAAAAAAGAGCATGGTTGGTTGGCATCTCGGTCGTAACCTTATATGACTTCTCTTTTTTCGACCATCCTTAACCATAATAAGGTGCCTAGCTTGAAAAGAATACCAACCAGGACCATGACGAGCCTCCGACACTTCGTTTAGTCTGAACATATTGCGCCAAAGGCGCAACGAAGGTTGCACTCCAAGCATGCGACAGATACATAAAAAAGATACAATTGTCCCAACAGAATTGGGCATAAGTTGGCATAGGGCTATGTTATACGCCTCTAAAATTTCTTTAAAGAGTGGGTGCAAGGGAAAACGCAAGCCCAGCTCGAAATAGGACTTGTATACACCAAGACACCCAGGGGGTGGCAGCACTACCAAGTCGGTGACTTGGGGAGGGTACATTACATAAGGCAACTTAATGGCGTACAAGGTCGACAAGAACGACAGCCCACCTTGTAGATCCTTTCGCCACTTCCCCGTTAACCAGTGGCCACTTATTCTCAATCTCATGTTGGGGGAAGGGCAGGGCTCGCCATAATCGGATGTCGAAGTCCTTTCATCAGTCGCCTCCATTATTTGCACTACAACAAGGGAAAGGAAAGAATCTAAGTAACTCCTCTTAGAAGGAGGGAAGGCTATCGTTACTTTATTCGGATGGTCTAAAAACTCTTCGGGTTCCTCGAAGTTTTCCTCACACTCCTCATCCTCAATAGGAACGACGTCGAGTAAAAAATCAGAGTTCGGGCCCAATAAGCTATTGTTACAACGGGAGCCTCATCTACCCATGTTTCAACCCAGGGCATATAAGGAAGGGGAAAAGAATAGGAGGCGCTCAGTTCGAAAACAGGGTTCATTATTTATATTACAGTAACCCCTATCGAATTTATTAAAAGAAAGGAAAAGAGTCAAGAATGAGAAATCATACCTTGGTGAAATTACACGAAGGAGATTCCTCGCACTCTTGACGAACTCTGAGCAGCACACAAAGGAAGCAAAAGGCTTCTTTAAAAGAGAGAAAATTAGAGAGAGAAAGTAGAGAGAGAAGTTGCAAAGTGAGTAAATGAGGAAAGAAGTGAAATATTTATATCTCATCTACCCTGAACAATAACCTCTCTAATGTGAACAGTCACCCAACATGGGAGTTCGTGCCAAGAAGTAGAAAGAGGTTTAATGCGATATATCATGTGTATGGTTGAAGCGTATAAATACCGGGCAAAATACGGTTGACCACACAAAAAGTTGACTTTAAAGCGTTGACCCTCACCGGGCCTACTTCGAAGAAGCTGCACAATTCTCCGCTCACCGGGGCTACCCTGAACTCTTCAAAGGAACGACCCTTTGACTGAGTTACCTCGAATAAATTCAAGGATGTTCTTTGAATCATACTTTTGAAAAAATTTCTAAGTATACTAAGCCCTTCATATAAGGCATCCCCTTCGAGCAAATGAGTTGGGACTCAATCAGCCCTAACAAGGCTACCTCGAATTATCAGATTGAGTATGAAACTCAATTAGCCCTTCCCAGGCTACCTCGAAGTATCAAATTGAGTTTAGGACTCAATTGGCCCTAACCAGGCTACCTCGAATTATCAAATTGATAAGACTCAATTAGCCCTAACCAGGCCCCCTCGAAGAAGGTTCATTTAAACCACCCAAAGATGGGCGCTCGAGTTTTGTATTGAACCCCTCTAAGGAGGGCGTTCGAGTTTTGCCTAGAATCCCTCCTAGCCCCTCCTAGGAGGGCGTTCGAGTTTTCATTTAAACCACCCTAGGCCGGATATCTAAATTTTATATCGAACCCCCCTATAAGGAGGGCGTTCGAGTTTTGTTTTGCACATAACCCTCCTAGGAGGGCGTTCGAATTTTAAGTTAAACCACTCAATGATGGGTGTTTAAGTTTTTAGAATCTCTCCTAGGAGGGTGTTCGAGTTTACAAAGGACCCCATCATGGAAGGTGTTCGAGTTTACAAAGGACCCCTTCATAGAGGGTGTTCGAGTTTTCAAAGGACCCTTCCTTGGGGTGTTCGAATTTTCAATGGACCCCTCCATGGAGGGCGTTCGAATTTTCAAAGGACCCCTCCAAGGAGGGCGTTCGAATTTTCAATAGACCCCTCCATGGAGGGTGTTCGAATTTTATGAACCCCTCTCAAATAGAGGGCGTTCGAATTTTATGAACCCGTCTCAAGAGAGGGCGTTCGAATTCTATGAACCCCTCTCAATAGAGGGCGTTCGAATTTTTATGAACCCCTCTCATGAGAGGGAGTTCGAATTTTATGAACCCCTCTCATGAGAGGGCGTTCAAATTTTTATGAACCCCTCTCAAGAGAGGGCGTTCGAATTTTATGAACCCCTCTCAAGAGAGGACGCTCCAATTTTATGAACCCCTCTCATGAGAGGGCGTTCGAAGTTTATGAACCCCTCTCAAGAGAGGGCGTTCGAATTTTATGAACCCCCTCTCAAGAGAAAGCGTTCGACTTTATGAACCCCTCTCATGAGAGGGCGTTCGAGTTTTATGAACCCCTCTCATGAGAGGGCGTTCGAATTTTATGAACCCCTCTCATGAGAGGGCGTTCGAATTTTTATGAACCCCTCTTAGGAGAGGGCGTTCGATTTATGAACCCCTCTCAAGAGAGGGCGTTCGAATTTTATGAACCCCTCTCAAGAGAGGGCGTTCGAATTTTACCAAACCCCATTTTGGGTATGTTGAGTTTTTAATGGCAAAGGCAGAACATTCCGCTCCACATCGCAGTTTCTTCGTGATCCCAAAATTACAACATAGAGAGTGGGGCTAATGTTTGGACCCATTCCAGTCATGGCCCACCTAACCGGTAAAATGACCAAAATACCCTTAGGGGGCAAAATTACCATTTTACCCCTAAGGACCTTTCAGGCTAGAAAGTACAGGCCTTCAGTCAGGCCCACTGACAAAAAAGGCTTTCATGACATCATCATCTTCACCAGATGATGTCACCTTAGTACTACCTATAAATAGTACTCTCATATGATCATCTAGGGACGTTTTTACACACATTCCAAAGCATTTACTTGTACTACTCTCTAACTTCTGAGATCAGATCTGACTTAAGCATCAGAGAGCCGATCCCGGGAACATCCCCGGGGTATTTCACGGTGCTCGGTTTTGCAGGTACCGGAAATTCGAAGACCTTGGACTTGTTACTGGTTACTACCCTAGCTGAATTTGGACTCCCCGAACTACAAATTTACTGTGTTTCTTGTACGCGAAACACCCCGTAATTTTATGAATTTTATAAATATATTTAAAGTATATTTATATTCATTTTCATATTTATTTCATTTAATTATTTAAGTGTTGACTATTTTGAAAGTCAAATGATTGTTTTCAACATTTTAAATAATCATTAATATTCATTGGGTTGGATTTTAAATATTTAATATTTTATTAAATGGTTCGGGTTGTGTTTAAAATGGTTTTATTATTGGGTTGAGGAGCCCAAAACTTTTAATTAGGGTTGGATGATCAACCCAAAGGCCAAACCTAAGACTAACCTAATTGCCATAGGTTTTGGGCAAACCTACAAAAATACCCCCAAACCCCAAGTTTGCACACTTTTATTTTCTCTCCTTTCTCTCTCCCCAACCGCCGCCCCTACTCCCTCTTTTTTCTCTCCTTGTTTTGTGAGGCGTCTGGCCACCACTCACCCGCCTCCGTTCGTGTTTTCCGGCGAGCCAACACCCACACTACTCGCCCCTCTTTCCTCCTTGTGTTTGCTGCAGTCGCGGCCACGCACTCACCCTCACTCACTCCCCTTCGCTCGTCTGTCGGGCCCAGCCGCAGCAACGAGCAGCGCGTGAGCCACACGCGCCACCGCTGCTGCTGTCCCACGCGCCATCGCGCATTTCCCTCTTCGTGTTTTCTGGTATTTCGTGGTTTCTTTGGTTATTTCTAATCCCTTATCCTCTATTTAATGTTTGATTATGGTTTAAATGTTAAAGTTTAATTTAAAAGAGTTTTAATATGTTTTATAAATAAAGTTGAAAACTTTGTTGTTTGAATTATGAAAAATCTGATTTTTATTTATTATCAATATAAATTATGATTTCAGATTTATTATTTAATATTGAAAGTGAGTTTTAAGTATGAAAGTAATGTTTTTTAAGGTTTTAAAGCCTAAATTTATAAGTATTATATTAAAGGTTGTTAAAGGTTGAAACTTTGATGTTTTAAAAGTATTTTAAAACGAGTTTTGAAGCGTTTTAAAATAAATTATATTGTTGTGAGTTAATTAGTATATTAATTCATTGTTATGATGCTATTTTGGTAGGTGGAGAATTTACTTTAGGCGACTTCTAGAGTTTTAAAGTGGCCTCTCACTTTGTCTACACAAGGTACATACATGTCCTTATGTGTTAGACTAGTATTGACATGAGTCAAGAGTCAAAGTCAACCAGTGGAGATGAACCTATTTGCTTGGTTCTTGAGGCCTTTGGATTCAAGCTCAAGTCTAATGGTTCTTTTGTGACTATGATTGCTTGGGAGGATGATCTAGCTTGTGAAGACTAATATGGGGCGTCCATATGTAGTTAATTGGAGTCTTTAGGAGTCTTTTGTTGAGTCATTTTTAGACATTTCATTCACGTAATAAAAACATTCCATATGGCCGAAAATATGGTTGGTATTCGGTTATATGAGGAGTCCTAGTTGAGTTCTAATTCCTTTAAAGATTAGGATAGATTTTGGTAAATGATAAGAAGCTTAGGCGTGTGAAATAAGATTGATATGGCTGAAATCCTATCATTCTTATTTAGCTATCTTTCTTATACTTATCTTTATCTTTCCCGAGATTTTAGGGATTAAGATTTATTTTGCTTTCTAGATAGAGTTTATGCTTTCTAGATAGAGTTTGGGTTTCCTAATCATACTAGAACATGTAGTAGTATAAATAGGCGCCTAGTAGTCTTTAATAAACCTTCAGAGTTTGATTTATTCATTATATTTTCGAGCATTTAATTGTTGTTTCAATTAAAAGTCGATCCATTTAATAATATTCAGGAGTAATTATTATTGAGTGCTAATCTACTTATTCCAGGTAATGGTTTAAGGGAGATTAAAGTTAATTAAATCTTTCAGGAATGCTTGATTTAATTATCATATCCAAAACACAATAAACACATAAACACTGGTTAATTTTCGGACTTTATTCATTAGTTAGGTTCCTTTGCTTTGGAGTACATTGAATGTTATTTTCATCAGAGTTACATTTATATCAATTGGTATCAGTTTCCCAGGAGGGTGAGGAAAGAAAGTGTCCGACTTTCTTGGTAAGATTCTTAAACTAGTTAATTCTAGTTCTTGATCCTTAATTGGGCTTGTGTGGTTGTTTGGCTATCATTCTTTTGTTGGTTTGTAATTTGTTGTGTTTGGCGTGGCTTATTTGTGTGTTTTTAAGCTTTAAATCATGTCTAGTGTGGAGAAACTTGAGAAAATGTTGCATGATTTGCTTATTGCCACTGAAGAGGACCGAGCTAGGTCTAGGGAAGATAGGGAAAGGGCTAAAAGACTAGAAAGCGCCCATCTTGCTCTAGTTGATGTTGTTAAAAGGAAAAATGACCCTAATCATGTTGACTATGAATCTGATCATGATGTTGTGCAAAATGTTAAATCCACTTATGATAATGATAGAGGGATAAAATTGGATGATTTTACTGGTGATGCAAATCCTGAAGATTTGCTTGAGTGGATTCGACAACTTGAAAAGGTGTGTGAATATAGAGGTTTTGATGATGAAGATAAGTTTAAAATTGCCACTATTAGACTAACTAAATATGTTGGAATTTGGTTAGAGAGTCTAAAATTAAAAAGGGCAAAACTTGGAAAATCTAAGCTTAAAAGTTGGGAGAAGCTTAAAAAGAAAATGAAAGAAAGATTTATTCCAAGTGATTTTATTCAAAGGAAAAATATGAGAATACATGATTTAACTCAATATTCTATGAATGTTTATGACTATACTTTGGAGTTCGATAGATTATGCTTGCTTTGTGGTAATGAGGAGGTTGAGCAAGAAAAGATTACTAGTTTTATTGGAGGTCTTCATAAATCTGTTGCTAGAAAGATTGACATTGGTAATTATAGTACTTTTGATGATGTGTGTCAATTGGCTTTAAAATTTGAACGTCATGAACTTGAGGATAAGAAAGCCTATGGGGGGAAAAGCACCACTTTCAAAAGCCTTAACCCTAACCCTAATTACCCTTCTTCTTCCAAAACTTTTGAAAAGAGAGAGTTTCCTTCTAAGGGGGATCAAAAGGGGGAGCGCCCTAAAATGTTGATTTCAAGAGAGAAGTTTGATGATAGTAGGAAATCTTTTAAGTGTCAAGGGAGGGGTCATATTGCTGCAAATTGTCCCACTAGAAAAGCCTAACCATCAAACAATACATGACCTTGGAGGAGGAAGAAAGAGTGTATGATTATGTGGTGGAAAGTGACCATGAGAGTGAGGAGAATGAAGATGAGGATGCCTATGCTGAAGATGACACTAGAATGATTGGAGTTATTAGGAGAACCTTGCATGTTACTCACTCTCCTAATCATGAGCAAAGAGAGAACTTGTTTCACACTAGATGTAGAGTTGGTGAATTTTCTTGAAATGTGATCATTGATAGTGGATCTTGTACTAATGTGGTGGCGTCTAATGTGGTCTCTAAGTTGAATTTGTTGGTTAGAGATCATCCTTGTCCTTATAAGTTGAGTTGGTTGGATGATAAGACTGGTTTGACTGTAACGAAACAAGCCCTAGTTTCTTTTTGGATTGGAAGTTACAAAGATGAGTTGTGGGTGATGTTCTTCCTATGAGTACTTGTCATATTCTTCTTGGTAGACCTTGGCAATTTGATCGAAAGGTTATTCATGAGGGGGAGACGAATGTGTATTCTGTTTTGATGGGGTCAAAGAGGATTCAACTTATGCCCTTGTCTCCTAGTACTATTGCGCCAAAGAAGAAGGTTAAAAGCAAGCAAAGTTTGTTCCTTTGACCCAAAGAGTTCGAAAAGGAGGTTGAAATAGAAGGTCATGATTATGCTTTATTTGTTAAATGTACTTTAACTAATGAGTTTCTATGAAGGATCCTAACCTTGCAGCTTTGTTAGAGAGTTTGGGGATGTCTTTTCCAAAGAGTTGCCTCAAGGGTTGCCACCTTTGAGAGGAATTGAGCATGCTATTGATCTATTGCCAGGCGCACCTTTGCCTAACAAACCTGTATATAGATGTGATCTTATGGCTTCTAAGGAGCTACAAAAATAGATTGAAGAGTTTATTGATCGAGGCTATGTGAGAGAAAGCATGAGTCCATGGGCCGTTCCTGCCCTTCTTGTCCCTAAGAAGGATGGTACATGGAGGATGTGCATTGATAGTAGGGCCGTCAACAACATCACAATCAAGTATCGTTTTCCTATGCCTAGATTGGAGGACATGCTTGATGAGTTACATGGAGCTTTGGTGTTTTTGAATCTAAGGAGTGGATATCACCAAATGAGAATTAGAGAAGGAGATGAGTGGAAAACAACTTTTAAGACCAAACAAGGTCTATATGAGTGGATGTTGATGCCTTTTGGTCTTTGCAATGCTCCTAGTTCTTTTATAAGGCTTATGAATGAGGTACTACGTCCTTTTCTTAACAAGTTTATTGTTGTCTATCTAGATGATATCCTTGTGTATAGTACTAGTAATGAATCTCATTTAGCTCATTTAAGACTTTTGTTTGAAAATTTGAGAGAACAAAAACTGTATGGAAAGATGGAAAAGTGTGATTTTCTTGTACCTAGTATTGCTTTTCTTGGCTATATTGTATCTAGGGATGGAGTCCATGTTGATCGAGAGAAAGTCAAAGCTATTTCCTCATGGTTGGCGCCAACTAATGCACATGAATGTCGAAGTTTCCACGGCCTAGCTTCCTTTTATAGGAGGTTCATTCGAAACTTCTCAACAATTATGGCTCCAATCACAGAATTGATGAAGAAGGGAGAGTTTTCTTGGAACTCTCATGCTCAAAGATTGTTTGAAGAGGTGAAAAAATTGCTTTGCCATGCTCCTATTCTTGCCTTGCCAGATTTCAACAAGTTGTTCGAGGTAGAGTGTGATGCAAGTGGAGTTGGAGTAGGTGCAGTGTTGATTCAAGAAAGGAGGCCAATTGCATACTTTAGTGAGAAATTGAGTGGCGCCAAGCTCACACACTCCAACTATGATCGTGAGTTCTATACTATTGTGAGGGCCTTGGATCATTGGTCTCATTACTTAAGGCCCAAGCCTTTCATACTTCATTCAGATCATGAGGCACTCAAACACATCCATGGGCAACAAAAGCTCAATTATAGGCACGCCAAGTGGGTTGAATTCCTATAATCTTTTACTTTTTCTTCCAAGTATAAAGAAGGAAAGAGTAATGTTATTGCTGATGCTCTTTCTAGGCGTTCCTATCTCTGAACCATGGTTGATGCTCAAATTTTAGGGTTTGATCATTTGAAATAATTGTATGTAAATGATATTGACTTTAGTAGTTCTTTTAAAGATCCTAATGGCATGTATGTAGTGCAAGAAGGATTTCTGTTTAAGGGGAACAAGCTATGTGTTCCTAAAAGTGGCGTGAGGGAGTTATTGGTGAGAGAAGTCCATAGTGATGGGGTGGCCGGTCATTTTGGCATTCAAAAGACCTTAGACACATTGAGTGAGAGTTTCTATTGGCCTAGCATGGTGAAAGATGTTCATATGGTGGTTAATAGGTTTGCTAGTTGTCAAAAGGCTAAGAGTACCTTCCATAAAGGCCTATACACTCCATTTCCAGTCCCTAATGCTCCTTGGGATAGTGTGAGTATGGATTTCATTGTAGGGTTGCCTAGAACTCAAAGGGGAAAGGATGCTATCATGGTGGTGGTAGATCGTTTCTCTAAGATGGCTCACTTTGTTCCTATGCATAAAACTGATGATGCTTTACATGTTGCTGATTTATACTTTAGGGAGATCATTCTCCTACATGGCATCCCTAGAAGTATTGTTAATGATCGAGATTCAAAGTTCCGAAGTCGCTTTTGGAGGAGCTTGTGGAAGATGTTGGGAACTAAGTTACTTTTCAGTACTAGTCATCATCCTCAAAAAGATGGCCAAACTGAAGTAACTAATCGAACTCTTGGAGCTTTATTGCGTGGTTTGGTGAGTAACACACAAAAGGATTCGGATATGAAGCTAGCACATGCTGAATTTGCTTACAATCGAGCTCATTCAACCACTACCTCTCAATCTCCATTTGAGGTGGTCTATGGTATCAATCCTTTTCTTCCTATTGATTTTATTGTGCTAACTAAATCTAAGATTCATGTGGATGCAAAGAAGAGGTTAGAAACTTTCAAGAAAACATGTGAGCAAGTCAAAGCAAGAATTGAGAAGATGAACACTCAATACAAGGAGAGAGCAAACAAGCATAGAAGGCAACCAAAGTTCAAAAGTGGCGATCTTGTATGGATTCATTTGAGGAAGGAGAGGTTTCCAAGCAAGAGGAAGAATAAGCTCATGCCTAGGGCATATGGTCCATTTGAAGTTCTTGAGGTGATTGGTGATAATGCCTACAAGATTGATATTCCAAGTGAATATGGTGTGAGTGCTACATTCAATGTTGGAGATCTTAGTCCTTACTATGATGAAGCAAATTTGAGGACAAATTCTTTTGAAAGAGGGGGAGAATGACATGAGTCAAGAGTCAAAGTCAACCATTGGAGATGAACCTATTTGCTTGGTTATTGAGGCCTTTGGATTCAAGCTCAAGTCTAATGGTTCTTTTGTGACTATGATTGCTTGGGAGGATGATCTAGCTTGTGAAGACTAATATGGGGCGTCCATATGTAGTTACTTGGAGCCTTTAAGAGTCTTTTATTGAGTCATTTTTAGACATTTCATTCATGTAATAAAAACATTCCATATGGCCAAAAATATGGTTGGAATTTCGGTTATATGAGGAGCCCTAGTTGAGTTCTAATTCCTATTAAGATTAGGATAGATTTTGGTAAATGATAAGAAGCTTAGGCGTGTGAAATAATATTGATATGGCTGAAATCCTATCATTCTTATTTAGCTATCTTTCTTATGTATATCTTTATCTTTCCCTAGATTTTAGGGATTAAGATTTATTTTGCTTTCTAGATAGAGTTTATGCTTTCTAGATAGAGTTTGGGTTTCCTAATCATACTAGAACATGTACTAGTATAAATAGGCGCCTAGTAGTCTTTAATAAACATTCAGAGTTTGATTTATTCATCATATTTTCGAGCATTTAATTGTTGTTTCAATTAAAAGTCGATCCATTTAATAATATTCAGGAGTGATTATTATTGAGTGCTAATCTACTTATTCCAGGTAATGGTTTAAGGGAGATTAAAGTTAATTAAATCTTTCAGGAATGCTTGATTTAATTATCATATCCAAAACACAATAAACACATAAACATTGGTTAATTTTCGGACTTTATTCATTAGTTAGGTTCCTTTGCTTTGGAGTACATTGAATGTTATTTTCATCAGAGTTACATTCATATCAAGTATCATGCCCTAAGGATTAGGATTATTTATAGTATTATACTATCATGTATAGGGAACCCTTTTATGGTTCATACGTGGCTATTGAATTGGATTTACGTGTTATTGAGCATGTTAATTGCCTTTATGTTTGTTACATGATTGAATGGATGTTTGATTATTCAAGCATGTTGTTTGGAAGTGTTTATATTTTGATCCATCGTGTAATGTGGATTAACAATATTTTATTATTGGACTATGGATTTTGGTATTGTTTCCCTTTATGGATATTTCATTACTTCTCAAAGGCCGAGGACTTTGTGAGTAAGTTGGACTATTATTGGTTATGGATATTTTACTGCTTTGCAAAGACCGAGGGCTTTGTAGGGTATGTATATTTATTGTCATTGGACATTCGATCGTTGATTTATGTCAATAAATAAATTTGGAGGATTGATTCTTGGTCAATTAGAATTGTTTGATCAATTATTTAATCCTAAGATAAAAGAGGAATATTTGTTGTATCCATGTTATGTGTTGGTTGTCTGTTTAGAGTCCAACTTCGAATAACTTATTAATACTTAAAGTGGAAAGTGAATAGTAATAGCTTTAGGCTTGTGCACGTCTGAAGTTCTGGACTAGTATGAGTTGGAGTACATAGTGGTAGCTCATGGCTTTTCTTGGGGTCGGATTGATCACCGTACCCTATTTTATTTTTAAAGCTTTCTTGATATCGTTGGGTCAAGGGATTACAGAGTCGCGCCCGTAATTCTTCTTCTATTTTGAAGGCTGGTTTTAGTTGGACAACTCGATCCATTGTCTATTCAATTGACTAAATGTTTATCATGTTGTATGTCTTGTGAAGTCAAGTCTTATTTTGCGAGTTGAAGTTGACACGGTCGTTGAACGTGCCAAATTAATATACCTAACTTAGCCTAATATAGGGTAAGGAAGGGTCGAATCCACGAGGAAGCAAGGATTAGCAAGGTTTGAAAGCAATTAAGCGAGCTAAGCCTATTTTTAGTGGTTTTAGAGATTAATTGATTAACTAAGAAATTAAGAGAGAAATAGCTAACCATTAGAGTAAATGATTGGGTTTAACAATTATAAGAAGACACTAGGGATAGGGGAATCACTAGTTAACCAATTACTAGCCTATTTGTCAAGCCAAGGGGATTCATTAGGATCAACTAAGAGACTAAGTCACTCATATGTTTCCTAATTATTCTCTCGAGCTAATTAGGAGGACTTAATCAACCAATTTTACCTATTCTCATGGTAAAATCAATCGATCAAGTATTTCCACAACTCATAGCGATTTGATTAAAGTCCTAGGAAGCCTAACACCTATTCTCATGGTGAAGTCAACCTATTGACTAACGTAAGGTCCATCAAAAGCTTCATCTCTCAAACCTTCACTTTTGATCCCCAAACTAAGTTCAAATGATGATCAAGCAATTAAACAAGCAATTAAATAGGTTAGACAACCCAATTTCACCTAAATCTAACCCCCTAGCTTGACTTTTGAGGTCAACTCATGATCAACCTAGTTCATCCCCTTCCCCTAGCTAAGAAATTACTCTAAAGCCATTAAAGAAGCAAAATAAAAAGCTTGAGGTATCAATGGAAGACCAACAATGGTGGAAAACATCATAAATGAGCTAAACAGCAACTAATCAACTCTAATCAAAGGCTAAAACAAAATAAAGCAAGTAATAAAGCAAATAAAGGAAAGAGATAGAAGAAATACTCTAAATAGAGGAACATAAATGGGAAATCTCCATAGAAATACCTTCAAAAAGCTTCAAATTGGTTTCAAGATCTACTTTATCTCTCTAAAAACTACTTCTCTCTAAAGTTCTCTCTCTAATTAAGCTAATTATGATGCAGAAATTAAAAAAATAATATCATTATTACAAAAATGGGTTTTTATACCCCAAAGTACTAAGGGCAAAACCATAAAACACAAAACCGAAACCGTCTAAAAAACCGATACAAAACCGAAATCGGCAGATATAAAACCGAAATCGACAGATACAAAATCGAAATCGACCGATACAAAACCGAAACCAAAATACGGAGCCTGGGCCCTGGAGCGCCCGCTCCTTGTAATACGGAGAGCCCGCTCCAGGCACGCTCCTGGGTCGCTCCAAGCTACTGTCTTCATATCTTCGTTTCTTGATATATGGAGCGCCCGCTCCTCCTCCAATAGAGCTCCCGCTCCCCTGTTTGGAGCCACTTTCTTGCTTGTTTATCTTCAAAACACTCCAAGCAAACATTAGATGGGGGAGGGGGTATGCATATGCAAATGCAATGACCTATATGCACCCTAACTATATGCAAATGAACTAAACTAAATGCTAAACATGATATTATAAGAAATGATGAAAAAGGGAAAGAAAAGGAAACTAAATGGCCTTAAATGCATCTAAATGCCCTAAAACTACATGCAAATAAGTGAACCTAAAGTCCACTTATCAAATTCCCCGAAGCTTGCCAATTGCTTGTCCTCAAGCAATTAATAATCTCAAGGAAACCTATGCAATAATAAAAACTAGGAAAGGCATCACGAAATCAAGGTCCTCGTCCTAATAGAGGTGTCAAGGCAATGGGAGAACTCGACCAACTTTCAAAGCTTATAGCCGTCCTTCCTTATCCACAAGTTAGGGGTCAAAGGAGTGGTCTAAGCTAGTGTGCAAAGAAAATGATCGTCCTAGAGGTCCCTCAACTATCACATAAGCCCTCATTGATCCTAAGTGAAACCTTTCCCTACAAAATGGAAAAACTCGCTCAACCTTGTACCAATCATGCCCCACAAGCTCATAAGATCCCCCAAGCTAGCGTATTTATTCACTAGTTAACTTCTTTTTTTTTATTGCAAGGGCCCTAGACTACCTCCTCACGCGGCCTACCTCTCACTCGATAGTCATGTTTCTGAGGCACGGTACCGAGCACTCGGTATGAGACGCGATAAGAGGGTAAAGTAGCTCATACCAAAGGCATTGGAGCATCTCTAGGGGCCAAAGCATGATATTTTATAACTATAGTCTACTAGCCTGGTGGGTTCTTATGCACCACTTATTTGATCCAATAGGCCGAAGGGCTCTTTTTTTTCAATTTGTTTTTTTTTTGTTTTTGTTTTTGTTTAGTTTCCTCTTTTTAAAAGGCTACTAGCCTTGCATTTTATTGAGCTAGAAGGGTTCTCAAGGTCACTTAAGGGCTTATCCAAGGTCAAGGGAGAGAGTAAAGGCTTTTTATAGGGGAAATGGTGACACTTATTCACGTTAAAGGCAAGTCTCGGACAATCGAGGGGTCTATTCGTACCAAGACCTAGGCATCCAAGCTTAAAGCACCCCTAATACTCCTAATGAGCACATATGACACTCAAGCTAATTCACCCCTACTCAAAAGCCAAGTTCCCAACCTCTAACCTCTAAGATTGTCATATAGAGTCATTCCTTAATTAGGTGATTTAAAAAACTTACATGCAAACTACCAAAGACAAGTCCTATATGCAAGTCATAAGCTACAAGTAAAACTAACATGATATTCAACTATACTACATGCAAGTCTGAGACCTAGAGGAGAATAGAAGCAAATAAAAAGAAAAGCAAAGCAAAAAGATATATACAAGGATAGAAAAAGGAGAAAGTCATAAACAAGTCATATACAAGTAAAAATGTTCAACCATGGTTCTTTTCATTTGAATCCTCAAGGCAATGATCAATAAAGCACACTCTCCTATGATGCCCTGTAAACCCGACCTACCAATGCGTCCTCTCTAACACGCGTACCCAAAAAGACACCCCAAACCTTCAAAATGAGCCACAACCCGCTAGCATAAGCAAATAAAAACACCCCCCAAACAATCAAGGCACCGTCCTCGGTGTAATCATGCAAAACAAGTAAAGGGGGAGCGGGGTAAGAGGATCTAGTCCTCGTCCATGCGAGATGATGGACCTTCTCCCGAAGGGGGAGGTGGTGGCATGTCTCCATAAGGGGGAGGGCCATGAGGCTCCCAACCGCCCGTGAAGCCCGGCGGCCAAGCGCCGTAGGGGTGGGGATAGGCAGGATCACCCATGGGGTTAGAACCCCCGGGTGCCCTCCAATCATAGGGTGGGTCGCGGTGGGGCCAATAGGGGTACGTGGGTTGGCGTTCATTCCACCCCGGTACCGGCCCATGTTGAGGAGGACAATTTGGAAAGTTGACATAGGGGTCAACGTTCCCACTCTCCACGTGGTGATGATACATTGCATTAGTTTTTATAATCATACCACTCAAGTCCTCTCTCAAGCTTTGGATCGTATTCATCATACGATCTTGGTTGAGAGCAAGACTTTAGTAGGCCCCCTCAGAGTCAAAGGAGCAGGACGACACTGAGGCACGTCGGCTGGAACTCGGCTCCTCGCGATGGAGAGGAGGAGCTAAGTTACCGCGTGCGGCCTGGGCTTCCGCGACGAGGGGCTCATAAGGGATGAGAAAAATCTCGGCATCCTCCCTGTCGCGGTCAAATGTGGTCACCTCTGGGTGTGGGAGGTAACAATGATGACGACCCCTTGCCTTCCAAACGAACCGCGCGGGATCAGGAGAAAAATCAATCCACCCGGCGGCTCTAATATAGTTCAAATCGAGGTAGGGGTTATCATCAACTGGAGTCAACAAATTAAGTTGCTCCCCAAACCCTAGAGCGGAAGCAATGATAGTAATCATCCCCCCACAGTGAATATCGGATTTAAATAGTTCTCCACGGCGTATGGCAATACACCGTTGGAGAAATAGAAATCCGATATTTAACATTCCTCCTACATCCCTTGGATGATGGGAGGCAATGTATAGCGCACTCACCTCCTCCGAGGCTACCTTACTTGGTTCTTTCTTTGAAAATATAACGGTAACCAAGAGGCGGTGAATGTAGTGCAGGATGGGGGAATGCATATGAGACGAATATCCCGTTTTGGGATCAAAGGGGGCGTATCCGGCAATATCATGCATAAATGCGTCCCTTTGATAGTGGACGGGGTATTGCCACGTCTCGGGATTACGGATGGCATTAGAGGAATCACATTGGAAGATCTCATTGAGCCTCCCCAAAGAGATACATTGGGGTTGATTAAACAATTGGAAGGAGATTTCATACTCCCCCTCTTGTCCATCAACCTCGTTTCTCTCAAGAGAGGCTAAGAATTCCAATGTGAGCCGCTCGTATGTCAAAGGGCTAAAGGTGTAAAAGCGTTCTAAGCCTAAAACATATAAACAACGCCTTACATCTAGCACTATCCCGAGACTATTTAGAGTTTCACCATGGAAGAACTTAGAGGCCTTGATCTTCCGGTGCTTAAGTTCGTCATATCGACGTTTATGGTCGGGGTTGACGAACTTAAGGGCCGGGAGAGTGCCCTTTGGGTTCTTTTGGGAGGAAGAACCTTGGTCTTTTTTACTTTTTTTTTCGTTTACCAAACATACTTGGAGTTTAAAGAGAATAACTCAACCAAGATGATTATAAGAAATTTAAAAGACCACGGTCTCAACCCGACAACTAAGCACGTAAATAAGAACACCAACCAAGGCAAAAATTCAAAGCAAAAATGAAGGAAAACAAAAAGAAATAATGAAAAGAAGCTAGAAAAATTAAAAATAAAGGAAACTAGGAAAAATTAGGCTAAAAGAGTAAGTAACTAAAAAGAAAAAAATGAAAGAAATCACACAAAAAATCAAAAAATCAATTAAAAATCAAAATCTATCTAAATCTAGCAGCTAAGTCCACAAACAACACCACAATCATCATATTATCAATTTTCTAGTACAAATCTAGAAGAAAAATAAAAGTTAGGGTTAGGTTTTACCTCCCTCTTTAAGAGGGGTGAAGAATATCCACAATTGCGAGCAATTTAGGTGCCTTCAAGCTTCAACCGTGTTCCTTAACCTTTTTCTTAAACAGATCTCCCCCAAACTTCAACTTTGAAGTGATGATGAATTTTTGATTTTGGGGCTTTTTGACTAAAATGGGTTCTTTGTGTAGAGGAGGAGAAAAGATGAAGTTTTTGTGAAGGAAGGAAGTGAAAATGTTGAGAAATGAAGGAGAAATGGAGGTTTGAAGTTGGAGGTTTAATGGAGTTTAGAGAGAGAAAGGGAGTTTGAAAGGGAAGAATGAGTGAATGAGAGTGAAAGAGTGAGGGTGATGTAAGGATGAGTGATGGGGAAAGGGACGGATTTGGGGGTGTTTTGTTTAATAGTGGCACGTGAGATTTAAAAAAAAACGAAGAGTTGCCTCCAGCGAGCTGGAGCGCCCGCTCCAGCCAAAAGGGAGTGCCCGCTCCAGGCCTGGAGCGGGGCGCTCCAGGAACGCTCCCGAAACGCTCCAACTCACTGATCCTGTGCTCATTTTGTTCGAAGGACGGAGCGCCCGCTCCGTTTTCTTAGGAGCGCCCGCTCCTATGGGGGAGCGCCCCTCCTTAGGCCTTGGGGGGTCGCTCCTCCTCCAATCTCTATACTTAGCCATTTTTTTCATCTTTTCTTCCATCTTCCTCATATTTCACTCATCTAAAACCTCTTATTCACCCAATTTTTTTTTAATATATATTTTTTTGTATATTTCTCATAACTCTTTTTTTCATATTTTTCTTTTTTCGTTCTTTTTCTCATTTTTTTTACACTTTCTTTTTCTAAAAGCTAAGAATCTGGGTTGCCTCCCGTAAGCGCTTCTTTAAAGTCATTAGCTTGACTTCCCTATGATGAAAATCCTCATAGGGGAGGGGGTAGTCATCCAAAGCAATGTGACAAATGTGCTCAATTTGGGTTCCATCGTGGTATACCTTGAGTCTTTGCCCATTTACTTTGAACGTCCCTTTTTCTTCACTCCACACTTCCACCGCTCCATGCGGGAACACTGTTTTTACTTCAAACGGCCCACTCCACCTAGACTTAAGTTTCCCCGGAAAGAGTCTTAGCCTAGAGTTGAAGAGAAGGACCTTGTCTCTACCTTGAACTCTCTCTTCATTATCCTTCGATCATGCCATGCCTTTGTTCTCTCCTTGTAAATCTTAGCATTTTCATAGGCATCCCGCCTAAGCTCTTCGAGCTCATGTACATCTAAAAGTCTTCGTTCCCCGGATGACTTAAGATCAAAATTCAAAAGCTTGATGGCCCAATATGCCTTGTGCTCTAACTCAACCGGCAAGTGACATGATTTGCCATACACAAGCTTGTAGGGGGTTGTGCCAATTGGTGTCTTAAAAGTCGTCCTTTAAGCCCATAAAGCATCATCAAGCTTTAATGACCAATCCTTGCGAGATCGGTTCACGGTTATCTCCAAGATGAGCTTCACCTCCCTATTTGACACTTCCGTTTGGCCGCTACATTGTGGATGATAGTAGAGCCCCATTTTATGATGCACCCCATATTTGGAGAGGAGTGCTTGGAAACTCTTTTTGACGAAATGGGATCCCCTATCACTAATCACGGCTCTCGGAACCCCAAACCTTGGAAATATCACGGACTTGAAGAGCTTGGTAACTACCTTAGCATCATTTGTAGGAGAGGCGATTGCTTCCACCCATTTGGAGACATAGTCAACCGCCACTAAAATGTAGGAGTTACCAAACGAACAAGGGAAGGGTCCCATGAAGTCTACCCCCAAACATCTAAGACTTCCAATTCTAAAATGTTGGTGAGGGGTAATTCATGCCTCTTGGAGATGTTACCGACCCTTTGACACCTATCACAAGCTTTCACAAAGCCCCAAACGTCCTTGAACATGGAGGGCCACCATAATCCACAAGATAAGATCTTGGCAACGGTCTTGTCGGCACCCATATGTCCTCCAACGGGGATGAATGACATTTCTCAATCACACTTGCAATCTCATCATCGGGAAGACATCTTCGATACAAACCATCCTCCCCCGCTTGAACAAAAGTGGATCCTCCCACGCATAAAACTTAGAATCATGGAGGAACCGCCTTCGTTGTTGATATGTAAACTCAAAAGGAATGATCCCACAAGCCAAGTAGTTCGCCATGTCGGCAAACCATGGGGTATCAAGGGCTTTGATGGAGTATAGGAGATCATCCTTTAAGCTATCATCAATGGGCATATCATGAGAGGGGGAGTCTTCACCCAAAGGCAACCGGGAAAGGTGGTCGGCCATCAAGTTTTCCGTTGCCTTCTTGTCTCTAATTTCAATGTCAAATTCTTGAAGGAGCAAGATCCAACGAATCAACCGCAGCTTCGCATCTTTCTTGGACATGAGATACTTGATGGCCGAGTGATCCGTGTATACTACCACCTTGGAGCACACAAGATAAGGCCGGAACTTATCAAAGGCAAATACAACCGCCAACAACTCTTTCTCCGTTGTGGCGTAGTTCTTTTGAGCCGAATCAAGTGTCTTGCTCGCATAGTGAACAACATGTAGCTTTCCCTCTTTTCTTTGCCCTAAAACGGCTCCCACTGCATAATCACTTGCTTCACACATTAGTTCAAAAGGCAAACTCCAATCCGGAGCTTGCACAATGGGGGGCGGAAATAAGGGCATGCTTTAAAGTCTCAAAAGCATTCATACAATCACTATCAAAAACAAATTCATTATATTTTTGCAAGAGGCTAGATAGAGGCCTAGCAATCTTAGAGAATTCCTTTATGAACCGGCGATAGAAACCGGCATGTCCCAAAAAAGAACGCACTCCCTTCACCGTAGTAGGTGGGGGAAACTTCTCTATGACCTCAATCTTGGCCCTATCTACCTCAATTCCCTTTTGGGAAATCTTGTGTCCCAACACAATGCCATCCTCAACCATGAAATGACACTTCTCCCAATTAAGCACTAGATTCATCTTTTGACATCTTTGAAGCACATTTTCAAGTTCTTGAGACAATCATCAAAAGATGAACCTACTACGGAAAAGTCATCCATGAATACCTCAATGGTATCTTCCAACATGTCCGAAAAGATGGCGGCCATACACCATTGAAATGTAGAGGGCGCATTGCACAAAACAAATGGCATCCTTCGATAAGCAAAGGTACCAAATGGGCAAGTGAATGTAGTCCTTTCTTGGTCATCGGGGTGGATGGGAATTTGAAAGAACCCCGAATAACCATCAAGGAAACAAAAATGGGAATGGCCCGCCAATCTTTCCAACATTTGATCTATAAAAGGGATGGGGAAATGATCTTTCCGGGTGGCTTTGTTCAATCTCTGGAAATCTATGCACATACGCCACCCGATCACCGATCTAGTGGAGATTTGTTCTCCCTTTTCATTTGTGATGACGGTCATGCCTCCCTTTTTAGGGACCACATGGACGGGACTAACCCACCGACTATCGGAGATAGGGTAGATTATCCCCGCCTCAAGGAGTTTCAAGACCTCCTTTTTGACCACTTCCTTCATATTGGGATTCAACCTCCTTTGAGGCTCAATAGAAGAAGCATGATCGTCATCAAGATGAATTCTATGCATGCATAGAGTAGGACTTAACCCTTTGAGATCTTCAATGCTATACCCAATGGCACTTCTATGTTCCTGAAGGACATCAAGAAGTTGAGTAAGTTGAGTGCCTTCAAGTGTAGCATTGACTATCACCGGGTAAGTCTCACCCTCACTAAGAAAAGCATATTTTAAAGAAGGGGGAAGGGGTTTCAACTCTACCTTTGGAGGAGGCTTAGAACTCTCCTCCTTAGGTGAAGGAACCTCAAGATCCTCAATCTTCTCCTCCTTAGAACAATAAATTGGAGAGGCATCCATGGCAAGCTTGAAGTTTTTCGCTTCCTCATTATCTTCCAAATCTTCCCCCAAAAGTACATCTTCCAAGGGGTCTTTCTTACCCCTTAAACTCTTCAAAGTCAAGAACTCTTCATCAAAACTATCAATCCTCTTCACCTCTTCCATTATTGGAGACTTCATTGATTGCTTGAATTCCATGCTCTCATCTCCTACCCTCAAAGTAAGCACATCGCGCTTCATATCAACAAGAACTCCGGCCATTTTAAGGAAAGGCCTCCCAAGTATAAGAGGGACTTGAGAGTCTTCCTCCATCTCCATAACCACAAAGTCACAAGGGATGAAAACCCTTCCAACTTGGACCGGTACATCCTCCAACTCTCCAACCGGAACTTTCACCGATCTATCGGCGAGTTGAATGACCCTCCTAGTAGGCTTGAGTTCAAAATTAAGTTGTTTAGCGATGGACAAGGGCATCAAACTCACACTTGCCCCCAAATCCGCCAAGGCCCTCTTGGGCTCCAAGTCCTTAATCTTCAAAGGAATAGAAAATGACCCCGGATCTTCAAGCTTCTTGGGTAGCTTGTTTTGAAGTACGACACTAACCTCGGCGGTCAAAGCAATGGTGGCACTTTCCTCGAGCTTGGTCTTGTTGGAGAGGAGCTCCTTAAGAAACTTGGCATAAGTAGGCATTTGAGACATGGCTTGTAGGAAAGGGATGTGCACTTGAAGCCCTTTCATGACTTCTAAGAATTTCATGAACTTATCATTGAGTTGCTTCTTAGCTAGCCTTTGAGGAAAAGGAACCGGAGGCACATAAGCTTTGGGTGCCGCTTGATTAGCCTCTTTGCGTTGCTCATGAACCTCTTTCTCTTGTCTTGGCTCAACATCACCTTCATCCTCCACAATTACCTCCTCAAGAAGCTTCTCAACCTCCCCCTCACTCCCCTTTTTCTCAACTTCGGGGTTTCATTCACCTCACTAGGCATCTTAGGCCCCTCATAGTTTGCTCCGGATCTCAAAGTAATGGCCTTAGCATGCTCGTGAATCACGGGTTGGCTTGGGAATTGAGTAGAAGAAGAAGAAGAATTGCTTACTTGTTGGGCAATTTGGGCAAGTTCGGTCTCAATCATTTTGTTGTGAGCTTGCATTAGTTGTAAGGAAGAGTGAATATCCCCGAACTTTTTATCATTATTGGCATTGGTCTCGGTTTGTTGGGCTAGGAATAGTTGAAGTGTAGACTCAAGTGATGAAGGCTTGGGTGGGTTAGGCTCAAAGGGTGGTCTTTGTTGTGGTTGATTGAAACCGGGTGGTCGAAAATTGGAGAAGTAGTTGTTGGGATTTTGTGGTGAAGGGTATTTCCATGTTCCTTGAGAGGGGGTTGTTCTACCTCCCTTGGTTGTTGAAGTTTGAAGGCCCCTCTTGTCTTGCACCAACCCATGGTACATGTTCCGTAGATCCTCCACAATAAGAGCTTGCATGATCGGTACCTCCACAAATTTCACAAGAGAAAGCTTGGGAAGGTGGTTGGCTAGGGGATGCCAAGTTCACCTTCTCAAGTTTCTTAGCTAGAGTGTCTAGTTTAGCATGGATATGATCCATGGCCTCCACATCATATTTCCGTTTACCACTAACCTTCTTGCTTGTAGACCTTGTGTTCCCCAAGAGTAGTGCCTCACAACCTCTTCTATGGTGGGCTCAATATCTTCAACCCGTAGCTTGGTGAGTTGACCCCCCGCTCTGGAATCAAGACTAGCTCTAGTCATAGGAAGCAACCATCGTAGAAACTTTGCATCAACATCCCTTGACTATATCCATGGTGTGGACACGACCTTCAGAGGTCTTTGAACCTATCCCATGCCTCATTCAAACTTTCATCTTCATCTTGTATGAAATTAGAGATCTTCCTTCGAGCCTCGGAAGTCTTCTCTTGGGAGTAGAACTCATCAACAAAAGCCACCGTTACTTGTGCCCAAGTAGTCAAGGAATCGGGAGGTAGAGATTGTAGCCACTTCTTGGCTTTCCCCATGAGAGAGAAATGAAAAAGATTAAGCCTCACGAACTCTTGAGTAACATTATTTTTCTTGACCGTGGCACAAAGCTCAAGGAAGTTCGCCAAATGGTCAAGTGGACACTCATGAGCACATCCTCCATAAGGCTCTTGCTTGATCATTCTAATCAAGTGTGGAGAGAACTCAAAGTTTGTGGTTGTTGTCGGCCTCCGAATCCCACTTTTGAGCTCAAATGCTTCGGGGTGACCACACGGTCGTTGCACGTGCCAAATTAATATACCTAACTTAGCCTAATATAGGGTAAGGAAGGGTCGAATCCACGAGGAAGCAAGGATTAGCAAGGTTTGAAAGAAATTAAGCGAGCTAAGCCTATTTTTAGTGGTTTTAGTAATTAATTGATTAACTAAGAAATTAAGAGCGAAATAGCTAACAATTAAAGTAAATGATTGGGTTTAACAATTATAAGAAGACACTAGGGATAGGGGAATCACTAGTTAACCAATTACTAACCTATTTGTCAAGCCAAGGTGATTCATTAGGATCAACTAAGAGACTAAGTCACTCATATGTTTCCTGATTACTCTCTCAAGCTAATTAGGAGGACTTAATCAACCAATTTTACCTATTGTCATGGTAAAATCAATCGATCAAGTATTTCCACAACTCATAGCGATTCGATTAAAGTCCTAGGAAGCCTAACACCTATTCTCATGGTGAAGTCAACCTATTGACTAACCTAATGTCCATCAAAAGCTTCATCTCTCAAACCTTCACTTTTGATCCCCAAACTAAGTTCAAATGATGATCAAGCAATTAAACAAGCAATTAAATAGGTTAGACAACCCAATTTCACCTAAATCTAACCCCCTAGCTTGACTTTTGAGGTCAACTCATGATCAACCTAGTTCATCCCCTTCCCCCAGCTAAGAAATTACTCTAAAGCCATTAAAGAAGCAAAATAAAAAGCTTGAGGTATCAATGGAAGACCAACAATGGTGGAAAACATCATAAATAAGCTAAACATCAACTAATCAACTCTAATCAAAGGCTAAAACAAAATAAAGCAAGTAATAAAGCAAATAAAGGAAAGAGATAGAAGAAATACTTTAAATAGAAGAACATCAATGGGAAATCTCCATGGAAATACCTTCAAAAAGCTTCAAATTGGTTTCAAGATCTACTTTATCTCTCTAAAAACTACTTCTCTCTCTAATTAAGCTAATTATGATGCAGAAATTAAAAACATAATATCATTATTACAAAAATGGGTTTTTATCCCCCAAAGTACTAAGGGCAAAACCATAAAACACAAAACCGAAACCGTCTAAAAAAACCGATACAAAACCGAAATCGACAGATACAAAATCGAAATCGACCGATACAAAACCGAAACCGAAATACGGAGCCTGGGCCCTGGAGCGCCCGCTCCAGGCACGCTCCTGGGTCGCTCCAAGCTACTATCTTCATATCTTCGTTTCTTGACATATGGAGCGCCCGCTCCCCTGTTTGGAGCCTCTTTCTTGCTTGTTTATCTTCAAAACACTCCAAGCAAACATTAGATGGGGGAGGAGGTATGCATATGCAAATGCAATGACCTATATGCACCCTAACTATATGCAAATGAACTGAACTAAATGCTAAACATGAGATTATAAGAAATGATGAAAAAGGGAAAGAAAAGGAAACTAAATGGCCTAAAATGCATCTAAATGCCCTAAAACTACATGCAAATAAGTGAACCTAAAGTCCACTTATCAGAAGTCTTGAGGTATCTTTATTGATCATGTTTTGTTGTTCAATAGTATCATGTTAGATTTCGTGTTTTATTTTATTTATGTATGTACTCAGCTTTGCTGATTACGTGCTTTTCTGTGTGTCGATCATGGCTGTGCCTATTGATCCGTGTGATGACCTTTTATTGGTGAGCAGTTTTCAATTGAGTATTTGCCTACAGGTTTGGAAGATGATGCATCGTCTCAATTACTCATTTGGGATTTGGGGAAGCGTTGATGAGAGATCGCTTTATTATTTTAATTGCTTCCTACCTTTACGTTACGTTTATTTAATTTATGGAATATTTATTTTAAATGCTGTAAGTTGGTTTTTCATTATCCTTTGAGGTTTGGATAATGGTTTAATAATTACTACGGTTTAAGTATTTAATAAAGTTTTATTTAATGTTTTTTCGTTGCAACACTCTGAGTAAGCCGATATGTTTTCACACGGGCGATAATGTCTTGATAATTCTCCGTTTTAGTTAGGAAAATATATATTTTATAAAGAGAGAATTATCGGGGTGTTACATTAAGGGACGTAGATTATTAATGTTCATTCAAATTATAAGTGAAATCAAAATAAACGGACAAACACATAATAAGCTAAGCGTGCTTCTATACCACATATAGCAATAAAAAGCATGAAATTAATAAAGCGGGAAATAAATGTGATCCTAGTATGGCCCCTACTTGTAAAGATCTAATTTCCAAGACTCCATTTCTTGAAAAACTTGGATCTGTATCCTCCTTTGGATCTTCAATACTCCATGGACTTCATAGGATAGTTGCAATTTAAATGATAGAGAATATTAAATAAACTACTTTAAATATTACATTCAATACATCATAATGCGCAAATCGTATTTAGATTTCAATTATACTTAACGTCATGCAAACCGTATTTTCTATCCTAATTTGGGCCACACTAGTCACCAACATTCAATCATTCACGCAATAATAATATCACAAATATTATTCACATATTTAACTTCAAAGCAAACATAAATTTCGTGCATAATAATAATTCATAATTAAAATTAAAAGCATGAAGTAAATTATAATTACATAATCTCATTAATTAAAGTATAACATGGTAAATAATCCACTTATTATTAGCGAGTGAATCTGATCATGTTAGTGATCAAACTATATATGTTGATTTATGAGCGTCAAGACCCGATCATAGGATATATCCTTCTTTAATTGCTCGACTGTAGAACTAAGTATTATTAGTTATTTGAACCTCTATGATCGGTATAAGCATGATGGACCGAACTATCATCCTAGGTTTTTATTAATGGGTATTTTCCTGATTTTATTTGCTTTTGTAGTTTAGTCATTAGTTAGTAATTTCTCTTTGATTTCGTCTGAAGTAGATTTATAATTGAACATAAACGACGGAAACCCTTCTACATGTGGATTCGACCTATACTTGAAAAGTCTTTGCTATTAACAAACACCGTGCACTTGCGGTGGTTTTTCAAATCAATCACTTACCAAGGAAGATAGAGAGAGAAAATTAGGGACCACAATTAAGAGAGGAAAGGGTATCTAATTAAGATAAAATACAAGATTAACCAATTCACAATTAGCACCCATAGCCCACCCACAACCCTCTATCACCACAACAGCACCATCACCTCTAATTGCCACCACCACCCAGAAACCACCATACAACCACCAGTAACCATCCCAAATTCACCACATTCACTAGAAAGCACTCTCGAGCGACCACAAACCACCCCAAAGCAATCGAAATACACCCTACAATAGCCCCAACCACTCAAAGCCACTGAAACCAACCTACATCCATTGAAAACAAGCTCGAAGCCAACATAAATCACTCCACGACCACCACAAACCACCCGAAAGGCACGAAAGCCACCCACAATCGCAAAAACCGCCTAAAGCCACCGAAACCACCACCACCATTGTAGACATTTGGAAAGAGAGAAGAGTCATCTAGAAAGCCTCCTCTTCCTCGTCACTTCAACCACGAGCCATCAAAGAACCAGATCTAGGAAGTTCTTCTCATGTTCTTGCTATCTTCTTCAGTCTTCTTCTTTGATAGTCTTCCTCATTTCATCCACTAGCTCCCTCAATTTTGACTAAGAACATCGAACATAGAAGCTCGAAAAAAGAGGGTTTCCAAAGGAGGGCGGAAAAGGACTGAAAAAAGAGGGTATGAAAAGAAGGAGGTCATAAACAAGAGGGTTTGAAAAGAAAGAAGTTGAAAGATAGGTTCTCATAAAAGAGAGGTCGGAAAAAAGAATGTTTCAAAAGACAATAGTCAAAAAAGAAAGATCGAAGAGAGAATTTAAGTGTTGGTGGATTGGTGGTGGCTAGGTGGTGATAGTTCAGTGGGGTTAGCAATGCAAAGGAGAGAGGGAGATGGGAGGTTGTTAAAACAGTGAAGTGGAGGGTGCGTTAGTTAATTAATTAAGTTGAGGGAAATTTTGATATTTAGATATGTTTAGTTTGGTTGAGTGAGGATACTTAAATAATTTTGCCTTTCAAAATCTTTTATTGTAGAAATTGTGTCACTTATTGCAACATTTTCAAATAAGAAAAGTGTATCACTTATTACAAAATAGAGAAAGTACCTAACAACACTAGTATTAGTCAATCTATCAATAATAATAAGTATATTGAAGGAATGTATAAAATTTTAAGTAAAAAATTAAAGGTTGTAAGTTAAAAATTCAAGATTCTAAAAGTGAAACACCTCACACTATCAAATTAAAACCTTAAATAGTAAGATTCTAGTTAAAAACCTAAATTTAAATTAAAATCTTTTATTTAGTTTATCCATAAGTATATAGAAACATAGTCAAACCTATTTGGTTCTCAGCGGAAAATGGATATCAGATAGCTAGTATATTAACTAGTTTGATTAGGTGATAGAATTAGTTGATTTTATCAATTGTTGTATTAATTATTTTCTTAAGAGTGTTTGATAAATTAACTGATATTATACCTCCATTTTTATTTAATAGGGACAATTTTTCATTTAGGGGTGTTTTTATTTAATTGGGACACTTCTACATTTTACCATAAATGATAGGTTGGTCCACCTAATTATTATATTTCCTTCCTACTTTTTCTCTCATCGTCTCTTTCTTTTTACTTTTTCCTTATTTTTAATAGCATGCTCTTACTTTTGCACTTTTTCCTTGGTGCGCATGAAAAAGCAAACGTCCCTATTAAAAAAACGGAGAGAGTAGTTAATAGAAAGTTTTCAGCAAAATGACATACAAGGACATGAGATAAAAGTTTTAAAAATACTTTCTAAAAGTAAGAATGGGCATGATGGTCTTTTACAAACATTTTTTTACAAAACTTCGAAGAAAAAGTTGTAATATGTACCTTTTTCAATTTTAGTTTTTTATCTACTGAGGGGTGGTGAAAGGCCTTAACTGAATTTCCATTACCTATCTTCCAAGCACATCCCGAAACAAAATTCCGTCCAACATTTTCCAAGCCCGTAATCGGGAATGATTTATTCCCAGTGATTGTCTGACCCCTATCTATGGCATTTGGATTCTTTAGTAATGCAATTGCCCTTAGATTTCCTCCAATTTCTTTAGACACCAGCAATTGTGGATTGTTATGCCAAATCTGTTTCATTAACAGGGTTTGGTTCACCATCGCAAGTTTCCTCACTCCTAGACCTCCCATGCCCTTTGGGATGTGAATTGTTTCCTTATTTATCCAGTGTACCAGAATTGTCTGGTTTGCCCCATAGGAATTTGATCATGATTGAATCAATCTTGCTAGCCACTGATTTATGAATAAGGATACTGTTCATAACATGAGTCACCATAGGGATAAGGATGGTGTTAATGAGTAGAATCTTACTGACTGTGAGAAAAGAATATTATTCCATGACAGGATTTTCCGCTATTTTGTGAATAAGGAACTTTTCTTCTCCATCAGGTCTATGGGTGAACCCATATGATGAGCCATGGTATTGACCATAGGCATTTTAAGGATAATATTGCTTTCTTGTCGATCATTGGCATCCATAACAGGGCTATATTTTACATAAGATTTGTTCAAGTTCAGTTGTTATGTTGTCCTGAGGATTTGGCAAACCGGCTAAGGATGTTAGCTATAACCGCACGAGAGTCTTTATTAGCATGAAAAAACAGCATGACATCGTCCGCGAAAAAAAGATGCGAAATAGACCGGCTTCGTCTACTTAGTTTCAGACCCTTAAATAGGCGAATGTCTTCCGTAATGCTAAGTGTACGGGACAGAATATCCATGCAAACGAGGAATAAGTAAGGAGACAAAGGATCCCCTTGATGTAGGCCGCATTCAGGGGAGAAATTTCCTGAAAGATTCCTATTTACCAGAATTCCGAATGATACTGTCGAAATACATTGGTGTATCAATTGAATCTATATAGTGGAGGAAACCCATAGGCCCGGAGAACTTTCAGCGGAAAATGCCATTCCACCCTATCGTAAGCTTTGCTCATGTCGATCTTAATAGCTGCTTTAGGGGTTGAGGACCCCTTAGTGGTGTTAATAAGATGTAGCAGTTCTTGGCTGAGTAAAACATTATCCGTCATATGTTGTCCTGGGACGAAAGCAAGCTGAAAGTTGGAGATTAAAGAGGGAATAACAACTTTCATTCTGTTAACCAGGCACTTCGAGAGGCATTTGTATATTGTATTGAAAAGGCTTATTGGCCGCAATTGGTCTACCTCTTCTGGCGAAGTAACTTTTGGTATGAGGATCATGATGGTTTGATTCCAATCTTTCAGAATATATCCTGTAGTGAAGGCGTGTTTTATTGCCCAAGTAACAGATTCACCTATTACATTCCAGCGTAGTTGAAAAATTCTACTAACATGTCAACAGGACCCGGAAATTTCGTTTCTTTGATGGAGAACATAGCCTTTTTAATTTCTGACGTGGTTAGGGGATGCATTAGTTTGTTTTTCTGGCTATCCGTGAGACATAGTAGATCAAGTACTCGTAAGAGTAAGTCTGCCTCGCTTTCTGGATTTGAGGTAGGGTTGGTCTTCTTTGTAAAAATATCTTGCCCGAAATCCGTAATGAGTTTGGTAATCCCATCTCTACCTTCCACCCATTCCCCCTCATTGTTTTTCAGCATTAGGATCTCGTTTCTTTATTTTTGTTTTTGTTTTACTTTGTGGTAAAGGAGTTTAGTAGGTTGGTCACCATTTTAAATCCAGTTTGCCTTAGCTCTTTGCTTTCAATATAGGCTCCTAACTCATAATGTGTAATTTGTTGGTGAATAATCTCTTGCTTAGTGTAAGACATTAATCACGACCCCCTTCTAGTTTAAGTATCGAGTAATTTTTCTCCAATTAATTACTCTGAACTTCCCATGATAACGAGGAGAATTCCATTTATTGGAAAGATCATAGATCGGGCCGCTTTACTACAAAATCGGGTTATGCCTTCCTTATGAACCAATATCGACAGCAGAACCAAAGTCAAGGCGGGAATGGTAGAGAGACTTCCGGAATGGCCAAAAAATTAAGGCATTTTAACCTCCCTCCAAAGTTGAAACTATTCTTATGGAAAACCTGGAAAAATATACTTTGATAATTTAATTATCGGAAAATAGTAAATGAGGGTAATTGCCCGCTTTGCTTAATCTATCCTGAAACAGTGTTGCACCTTTTTTCAATGCCCGATAATAGGTCAACTGTGGATGGGTGCCCCAACTCTCCATCTTTTAATTTGAGAGTCAACACAAACTTCACGGATTTATTACAAAACACTATTGACCCCCTTCCCCATTTGTTAGCATGAGATGAAGGTAACATTGCAACTTCAGGGATTTATGGACTATATGGTGCGCAAGAAAAAATGTAGCCTTCCGCAATGCAAGGATAAACATTTCCCAAATGAGAGATTTAGGAATAGGACTTGGGATGAATTACCGGTTTTTCTCAAGAAAACACCTGATCTATCACACCAGACGCAAGTGCAGTTCGAACTTGAGATGGATCATCCCCGGGTTCCACTTGACAAGTATAGGACGCTCATTGCATGGATCTTCGACTATGATAATAGAAACGAACGGCTCTTAGGACCAAACTATTAAAGCCGCAATAAATGGTACTCCCTCCGTTTCCTAAAAATCGTTACACTTACAAAAATACAAGAACCAAAGAAATGGGTATAAAAGAATGACAATGATAGGAAAAAGTAACTTCAGGAGAGAGAATAAAAAAATAAAAAATTAACTTTAGGAGAGTATAAAGAATACAAAATTAGTGGGGCCATATAGCCCAAAATGGTAAAAGTAAAGTGTAACAATTTATGTGAAACGTATTAAAAAGGAAAGCGTAACAATTTTTGAGAAACGGAGGGAGTATTAAATGAACATTATATGGAAACTAGTCAACTTGCTACAACGGCAGGCAGAAACAAGAATGGACATTCGAAGGACATTACGGGAAATACGAACTACAGCACATGGTCTCAATTCGTGCACTATCGTTAACTTCACTGACGTCCAACAAGCTCACCTACTTGCTAATACCTGTAGATGTAATATGTTTTCTTTTAATAATCCTTTGTAGTTTAATATTTGAATTTTTTCCCAAAATAATGTTCCTTAGAAAAATAATTCCCACTTTACCGTCAGCTACAAAATAATTCCCTGTATACCGTCCACGTAAGCAAAGTCAACGTTTCATTTTTTTTTACTGCGGAGCAATTTCGCTACTTGGAATAGCGAAATAGTTGGAAAATTCGCTTTTTTAAATGGCGAAATTGGAGTTCTGAATTCGCTACACCAAGTAGCGAACCATTAAACCAATTCGCTACTTGGAGTAGCGAATTCATCTTTCCAAAAAGAGCACAACACCTGCTACCCCATCTATCAGATTCAAACCCAAAAAAAAAAAAACGACAGCAACCCTCCTTCATCCCTCGTTGCCGCCTGGACAGCCTTCCCTCCCCCATCCCTCGTCGCCGTCGCCGTCGCCAGCGCCACCGTTAGTTACCGCCGGAGACCGCCGACGCGCCGGAGACCGTTTGTAAGTATTTAAATTTTAATAATTTTTGAAATGTTGTACTATTTTTTAATAAATTGAATCATGACATTTGTTTTATGTAACCCTAACTTTGTAATTATTAATAATTGAAGCATGTAATTTGTTTTAGCTACCCAACCACCTTAATTTATCTTTTTTCAAACCCTAAAAAATTCAATGTTGTGGTACATATTGACAATTTTGTTGTGTATAGAATTGCATTTTGTGAATTTAAACATAAATTATTGTTAGAAGTTAACCATGATAGTAGATGACTTTATTAATATTGGAAACTGAAATGTGTGTGTTCATCCTTTTCTATATAGAATATGGAGGAGTCTTTTCCACTTTTCTGTTATTGGGGTGGAGTACTTTCACGGATCGATAATGACATTGATTATAGGGGTGGACAACAGAACTTTGTGTTTATTCATTCTAACATGAATTATTTAGAAGTTTTGCATAAGGTGTATGGAGTTGTTGGTTGTGACCCAAGGGTTGTGCAATTGGAAATGAGCATGAGATTTCCAATGCCTGGCATGTATGTTCCCATTGCACTTAAGGATGATGAATCCTTACGTGCTATGTGGCACACAGTAAAAAAAACATCGGCCTCTGCGATGCAGGTTTACATTAACCAAGTTCCAAGGAATAGTATGGGATCTACTTCATCGGATAATGTTGAGGTGCCTTTGTCAAATCCTGGTGACCACATGGGGTCGTTTACTAGGATGCTCGTTGATCCAGGCTACGTCAGTCAACACCGCTCAGAGTTTAGTTTTCCAAATCACCCTCCATATGTTCATGAGGCGGATGTATGTGGTGATGCTGAGGACAATGATAGTGATGCTGATGATGTGAGGGATGATGACGATGTGATTCTTAGAGAAGGGGCACCTTCACAAACCTTCAACGAGATCGACGAGATGGATCAAAGGTTGATTAATGCATGGCGTACTTGGGCGTCAAATAAAAGGTTTTCGGTTGGAGGTGAGTTTGAGGTTGGGCAAGAGTTTGATTCACTTAATCAGCTTAAACACTTTGTTAAGTCATACTCAATCTCTAAGAATCAATGCTTCAGAGTGTTGGAAGCCGAACCAGGGTTATATGTCATTGAGTGCTTGAGAAAGGAAGAACGAGGTTGTCGATGGAGGCTACGAGGAGTCAGGACTTCGATGAACACATTTACAATCGTCAAGTATGGAGGTCCTCATGCTAGCAATTGCGTCGGGGATATTAACTCACATGATCTTCCACTCCTGACTTCTGATTTTGTTGGTGGACTAATTGAAGATTTAATCAGAACCGACCCATCATTTAAGATTCGCTCCATAGTGCAAGTTGTGAAAGAAAAGTATCAGTTCACTATAACTTACAAGCGAGCTTGGTTAGCTAAGCAAAAGGCAACTACTTCCATTTTTGGCGACTGGGAGAAGTCATTTGAGGAGTTGCCACGGTACATGCAGGCTTTACAAGAGTCAAACCCTGGAACTGTGGTTCATTGGTGGACATCTCAGACACATGATCCTGAGGTTGCCTTATTTCAGAGAGTATTTTGGGCTTTTAAGCCTTGTATTACGGGGTTCAAACACTGTCGACCACTCATTACTATCGATGGCACCCATTTATAGGGCTAGCAGGAGTGGTGCACACAATATTGGAGGCTCTTTAGTGTTGTTGCAGATATGGTCATGGGAGCATATCCATGTAGGCAGACCTGTTATATCGAGGGTTCGAGGCCCCAGAGTTGTTCCTGCAGAGCGGGTTGAGGGTGAGGACGCGGCCGAGGTTGAGGTTCCCATATTAGGCTCTCAGCATATGCGCGGAGTTGATCCGTTGGCATGCAGGTACATCACTTTGCATTTAGAACGATTATTATATCAATTAACTCTTTGTGATTCTATAACTATTTTTCACTTGATTTTAGTTGGCTTCGCGTACACTTGACCCTTGCACACACTGCTAGTGGGCTACACTACTACATGGACGCATTGGACCATCAGACAGAGCAGCAGGTTTAACATTACTCTGATTTATTTCATATTTATCTTATTGTTAATGTCGTCAATTCGCTTAATGTTTGTTTAACTACAGATGACTTGGGAGCCGTACACTGAGGCGAGGCTTGAGCTCCTCCCAGATATTTGTCGCGCCGATCCACATGTGTGACGCACGATCGCACCACTCATTTGTTTTGACATCGTCGAGTACCACCTTCCAGATCGCGTATTGCGATACACTAGAGTCTCTCCATCGGGTGGATCGACGGGCTGCCGACAAAAACTATGAGCGCAGGCATCGGACGTACATTGATGAGTGGAGTCGGCGGGAGCAACGTGTAGCCTTTGCTTCACCGTTCACAGGCGAGTGTGCGGCTAAGTACATGGCTTGGTACATGCGCATCACAAGGACATTGATGTTGGATCCTTCTTTACAGCGACCGTCGACCCATTACCAGCTGGCGTCTACTGACATCTTGCTGGAATAAAATTACATTATCTATACCTTAACTTGTCTATTATGCACTCTTAAACCTTCTTTTAACATTGTGATTTTCTTTAACACGGGCACATGCTTTAGCTGAGGTTGCTCGTAGATGCACGACGGCATTGCTTAGTGGAGATGACTTGCCGCCGGAGTTGGGGTACGAGATGTGTGTTAGCACGCTGCAGAGTTTGACAGAGATCTGCGTTACTGCAGTTTCGACAACGGGACACTCAGCTATTCTATCACAGTACGGCGTATCACATTCTCAGTCCACGGCAGCTATGAGTTCATCACCCATGACTGCGACGTCGTCGTCTTCACTAGCTTCCACGTCATCAGGGGCTCGAGCGCCTTATCGTCGCCCTGCTACTCGGCCACCCCGAGCTCCTACCCCACCCCCTCGAGCTCCTACCCCACCCCCTCGAGCTCCTATCCCACCTCCTCGAGCTCCTACCCCACCTCCTCGAGCACCTACCCCACCTCCTCGAGAACCTACCCCACCTCCTCCTCCTCCTCCTCCTCCACCTCCTCGAGCACCTAGCCCACCTCCTCCTCCTCCTCCTCCTCCTCTTCGAGCACCTCCTCCTCCTCCTCTTGTTACATCACCACCAGTTGTTCGGCATACTTATCGCCGACAAAGTACTACTACTCCTTCCTCTTTGCATAGTATTACGGAGACGGGTGAGTCCACTCCTAGTTCATCATCCCCGTTATTGAAGAAAAGACGGGGAAATTAGGTTATTATTGTTGATTTGTTAGCATTTTGGATGTAATGTTTAGGGATATTGTGTATTAAAACAAGGTTAAACACTATGGATTTAAACTTTTTGATGAAAACATTTGTTATGTATAGTCAATTTGTGCTTTGGTGGTGGAGTTGCTTTGGATATCTTTTGATGCATTTTCATGAAGGTGATCGATGGTGGAGATTTTGGTGAATGGTTGAGTTGGTGAAATTGTGTGCTTTGGTGGTGGAGTTGCTGAAATTGTATGCTTTGCAGGTTGTGGTTAGCATTTGGTGAATTCTTGGCCCCGGAAGCAAACAGAAAGTTGCCAAATTTTGGCCAGACAAATTAGCCAATCAGAAAAGCGAAATAGGGAGACAAATTCGCTTTTTGAAAGAGCGAAATACTTCCTTAAATCGCTTTTCAAATTGGCGAATTTATCTAGTAATTCGTTGTTCTGAACAGCGTAATTGTTGCACTTGTTTGTTGTTGAGCAAAAATATGGATTAGTAACTCGCTATTTAAAACAGCGAATTTTTCCTTAACTAATTCGCTGTTTGGTTTAGCGAATTTGGTCCGTTAAAAAACAAAAAAAATTGTGCGTTTACTTGGGTGACGTGGACGGTATACAGGGAATTATTTTTCAACGAACGGTATAGTGGGAATTATTTTCCTAAGGAGCATTATTTTGGGAAAAAATTCTTAATATTTAGCGTGTGTCAGAAAAAATTAGTTTTTTTTTATCAAACTACCAAACACCTCACTTAAGAGTTTTGACAAATGAAATCTAGAACTCTAATTTTCCTCTATCTACAAAACTAAGTCATCAATAATCGGTTCCTTCTCATTTCACAAAGCTAAGTCGAATTACAATTTATATATAGAGCGGCGGCGTGGTACTTGCTGAAATCACAGTGGTAGTTTTGCTGGTGGGTGGTGACTGGGCTACTTGCTGAATATTGATATCAAAAGATACTTGATAGGCAATACTTAACTCAAACAACCAAGTCATATTACATATGACTATATGAGCGTGCGAGCACGCAAGCATGTGGGCGAGCTGGATTATCAACAACTTCACCTGGGTTTAATTTGAAGCTGCATTGGTGTTACAGCATAATGACATTAGCTTAAGAAATGTTCAAATTTAGTACGATTATTTAACTAACAACGGAAATTAATTCAGCGACAAAAGCAGCAAAAAACATTATTTGCTAAGCTCATACTAGTTTAAGCTGTTTTATAGCTTCAATGCTAGTTGAAGATGCAAGCTGCGCTCGTTCAGATATGATATCAAAGTCCCCTCGAGCAATTGCTTCTTTAGGAAAAATGGCATCTGACAACACTACCGCCGATGCTCCTCGGCTGATGTATTCTGCAACTAGATCTTCAACATGCTCGAAAAAATAACAATCACACACAATATCAAGAAACATTAGAGTACAAGCAACAAATATAATAATAGTAAAATATCTGGGATCTAGCCAGTCAGCCGGGTATATTATTCCAACACAAAATATGAATGTAGCATCAAATAGCGATTATCATCAACAACAAAGCCTTATTCACAAAATGATTTAGGGACGGCTAACATGAATCTTCCTCTGCAATCGGAAAACAAAGAGATGACATCGACAAGTGTGACAAAAATTTTTTGAACACAGACAAGCACATTAAAGAAAATGAATAGGGTAATTACACCCTTTCTCCACGTCAATCCTTTTCCTCCACCAAATCTCTTCAACACCATGCTATCATTGATCCCGAGTAAACCCATATCACTTTCAATTACCTTCATCCAAGTCATCTTAAGTCTTCCCCTATCCCTTACAATTTGATTACTCTTCTACTCTTTAAGTCTTCTTACCGGCGCATAACTTGGTCTCCTTCTAACATAACTGAACCATCTTACGCGATTTTCCCTCACCTATTCTTCAATAGATGCAACTCTAATTTTCCCTAATTCACCTCATTTCTTAACCGGTCCTTCCTTGTGTGTGGCCACACATATCGCTTATCAAACGAACAAAATTTGTGATGTGAACTATAATCATGAAGTTCTGATTTAAGCTGTATTTTTTTATGTACATACAGAAAGAACAAAACAGTGCATAGGATTCAGTATAGCAGCTTCTAATCTCAATCTTAGAACCACATATCAGTGAAGCAGTGGTTACCCAGTACTATTCCTTGAGAAGCAACCATTGGGATGTGATGAAAAGGCTTCTTTAGTGCTGACATATACTCAACACCACCTAGTGCAGATATGGGATAGACCTATTCACGCCAAGAGCACAGCAAAGTTATGTGATTGTGCGACCTATATCAATATATTATACAAATTAATATAAGGAGCATGGCAGGGGCACCATAATTATATACTTCAATATAGAAGAAGATAGAAGATCGATGCCACCTTGACAATCCTTGCACCAGCATTATAAGCCGACAGTATCTGCAAATAATTATAAATAAGTATAATTATGCTTAAACTTTGATAGGAATTAAAAAGAAAAATAAGGGGGAAAATGAAGAAAAGAAATTGAGAATAAACCTACTTCCGTTGGAGTCATGACACCAGGTATGTATAAAACTTCATGATCTTGGACTTCAGCAAGTACATCCTGAAGATACAAGGTTAGCTGATTCAACCTTATATAGTTGTCATATTAAAGAACTAAGTCAAAAACAAACTTGTATGATCATGTATAGACATATTCTTTTACCGCTTATAAGTCTACCATAGACCCATAAAGGTAACAAGTCAACAAACCAAAATGAAGAAACTCATATGGGAGCTCCACGAAAGAGCTCCTCCCTGCCAACCTTGAGGTTGGAGCTTCCATTCTCAACACCCCAAAGTTTGGGGATATTGTGATGGTTTTCTTCTGGTGAGACTCATGATGTTTCCTTGTGGATTGGGATCCCCATATCTCCAGACACATTACAAGGACCTATTGATTTCCAAATATATTTTAGAAAAAAAGGCCATAATAAAATCTAAAACGTCGGAATTTTTTATTACTGGAAAAAAAGGTTAAAGTTAAAAAAAATAAAAAAAATAAAAAAAAGAGTAGAGTAGCTTCATGAAATGTCTCCTAATGACGTCTACTAAGCTTTCCAAGGAATACCTTGATAACTGCAGGACTCATGAGAAACTTGGCACCAACCTTCATCGCAATCTTAGCATCTTGAGCATTTAGAACAGTTCCTACCTAAACCATACACTAAGCACAATCATTACACATCAGAAATGCATCACCCAATAACTATCCTACATTTGAGGTCTCTCTAGTCTCTAACAGTCTAACATAACTTATGGGAACACAATCCCCAGAGAATCTTGACAATTTGAATCAGAGCATGACGTGCGCATGGAAAAGTATCACACAAGTACTTGACTCAAGACTCATGTCTGTCAAGCTCTAATGTTTACACATGCATTCAGTCATTTTTTTAAAGGTATCTTAACTGCATCACACAGAAACAGCCTTAAGTATTGGATTAAAGAAGGATGTTAAAAGAAAATAAACACATAATCAGTCTTACTCCTAAAGTCACTGCCGGAAACTCCAGCACAAGCTGCTGCAAAACCTGAAACATAGAGGCAAGGGCAATGAGAATGAAGCCAATAGAGGAATTCTGAGGTAAAGACAGCCAGAAGCACTGAATACAGAACAACCTCAAACACACCTGGAGTGGGCACAACAACCTCCAACTACAAATTGAGAAATAAAACAAATGTGTCAGATAGTCAAGAAATTCCAGAGAAAAATAATCAAGACTGCACTGCAGGGAAATGAAGATGGGAATCATAAGCATTTACATCTATCTAGATATCAAGCTAAAATTACACTCTCTCTGTATGCCCTACCAGAATAACAGATAATGTAGTCAGACTGTCAGAGGCATCTAGATTTATATAGAAAATCACCCACTAATTGATCTGTTGGAGAAACAGTTACAGGCAGGTAACTCTTTGTGAAAATTAAGATTGCATTTGATGCATTAAAAAATTGCACAAGTGACAAACAGATGGAACTGCTGAAAGCATCGTCCCGGAGATTAGAACTTAATCATTTTCTTTTCAGGTATTTTCCCTCACGACTTAGGAGGATTAAACAGGAACTAAGACATCTGGACACCAAGGGCAGAAGCCAAAGTATACATACATGCACATCATCATTTCAGGAGTTGAATACCTAAAATTGGTCTGTTATCTAATTGAAAGATATACTGCACATATAAAAAAAGATATCACTGTTTAAAAACTACTCACAACGTTGATGCCACCGCGTAATGCAGCTCGTGCAGCCCCAAGAGCCAGCTCTGCACTAAATAATTGAATATATATATAAAACTCCATCTCTACTATATAAATGAAGTTATCCAATATCAGCTCAACTTAAACAAGGGTCTTCAAAATTGAAGAGCAAATATTGATAAACTGAACTTATTAAACTCTAGTACATCTACAAAAAGACAAAGTGGGACAAGATACTCGTATA
This sequence comes from Patellifolia procumbens, assembly GCA_947645195.1. Classification (NCBI taxonomy): domain Eukaryota; kingdom Viridiplantae; phylum Streptophyta; class Magnoliopsida; order Caryophyllales; family Amaranthaceae; genus Patellifolia; species Patellifolia procumbens. The sequence goes on from CANSGD010000406.1 coordinate 3,970,232, forward strand.
GTTGTATTCAATCTCTTGGCTCACAAGTTGCCATTCCATAATCTCATACTGGTGGTTTTTATGACGGGATTGGGGGGAAGGAAAGAACAAATTTCCCTTGTTGATCATGTCTAAGGTTACAGCATCAAAAGTGAAAGATTAGAAAAAAGATTTGAGACGTGAACTCGCAGAACTCGGCTTTTATACCATACCTTAATAGAATCTAGTTAAATTTGATAATGGCCATGAACAAGGACCAATGGACCATCCACTATTATGCAATTTGAAGCTTCACCATTATTTATGCAGGTCGTAACACAAAAGGATGTTAATCTCAAGATATTCTACCTAACTAACCATGTCTATGTTATCAAGTAGCTTCTAACATAGCTAGGAAAGAATGGAAAACCAATTGGAGTGTAAGTTGATTGGATTGGAAGATGGAATCAGTAGATACTTGTTAACAAGGGTTTTAGTTTGAAGCTTCAAATTGACAATGTTTATATTTTTTAAAATTTATGAGAATGACTTGGATATAATGCTATAAGAAGACGTCTTGTCCACACGTTTTAATATATGGATTGGATAGTAGAAATTATGAAGATAAAGATAATTGTGAGGGGTGACGAACATTACAATGAAGTATGAACATTAGTGTAGATTTTCCTAACAAAATGACAAATAAATTCATTGCCATTACTCCAATCTATAACCAATGTATGATCGAAATTCTGAAACAAATGTATGTTAGAATTCAAAGCTACAAACAGAATATGGAAGAATGAAAACATAACATTTAAGATAATTGCATAGAACAAAAATAGTAAGGAAAAAGCATTAAAAAAAAAAGTACCTAGGAGCACGAAGGCAAGCTATGAGACCAGAGTTATGGATGTCAGAAAGGGTTTTGGAGAGTGGGGAAGAGAAAGAATTGCATGAAGATGAAGATGAAGATGAAGATGAAGATGAAGCTTTAAATTGACATGAAAATGGATGTGATTGTGATCTCCCAAGACCAAGCATGGGAAGACGAAAGCATAGGCTAATACTCCCAGTCCCACCTGCCATTTATTATCCGGTACGGTGCTCTCTACTTTTGAAACTCATCTTCTGTGCACTTTTATTTGCTTATCTACGTTTTTTTGGGGAAAGGTAGTGCGGAGGAGCCTAACTAGATTTCTGAGCAGCACAGTTTTTTGTTATTTGGGAGTAGCAGGAATCGTAATGGAATCTACATCTTTAAATGCCTCTAGTGAGATTTGATCTCCTGATTTTAAAGTTATGACGCCAAATCTTTAACCATTAGGTTAAGCCTTGCTTGGATTTACTTATCTACGTTATGGGATTTTTTTGTGAGTTATCTTAATTTACACGATTTTAACCGTCTACAAATGGATATTGTAAGAAAAATTGTCAGAAACGCGTAAATAAGCAAATCAAATCTAAGGTCATGGAATATTTGTTAGTTGGTATGGATATCTAAGAAAAACATAACTTGTTGGTATTTATTTTATCTTTCGGAACTCCTTGTTATTTATTTTGAAAAAGTGTTAAAACCTTAGTATTTTCTGACAATTTTTCCTATTAAGATAAAACACTAATTTGTAGGATTATGAGTGCGAGGTAGACCTGTCAAATAGATTGTATTGTGTTGATTTCATGTTCGTATTAGATTATAAACGCGTCGAAAACTTTTGACATTAACTCAACTCATTCGATTACACGTGTTAAAAGACCCTTGACACTAACGTGACTTGTCTAGTTAAATGGCTAGTTGTGTTAATTCATTATATTTCATAGAAGAAAAACATGTCAATTCTTGCGCATAAAGGGCGTACGATATTGACATGTTTGTTTAGTTAAGATATTAGCGTTTGTAGGCTATAACTAGCAAAACGACTTAATCAATAGGTTGTAATTCACAAAAAAATTCTTTAATAAATAAAGGAATTGTCGGGCTGTGACAACCGTGATTAGGTAAGCACAGGATGTGCATCCTAGTGCTGTATGTAGGAAAGAATTTGCGTGACCTTTGGGTACAGCTAAAAGGCTTTATTCTTTTGGACTATATGGAGCTGAATTGAGTTGAACCAAAGTGAAATTAATGAAGCTGGATTGAATTGAACTAAATTGAATACTCCCTCCGTCCCTCAAATGATTTCCCATTTTTTCATTTTTATATGTCTCGGTTACATTTCTCATTTCCTTATTTGGATATGGTCCACCTACTTTAATAAAATTATCCTCACAAAAAGTACGTGACCCCACTCTCCCTTTCTTAATAAACAATACTACAAAATAACGACTTCTACTACCTTACTTTCCATTATAAAATGAAAATTTAGACCACACATCAACCTCACGCCTTAAACTTTGTGCCGAAAGGAAATGGAAAATCCTTTGGGTGACGGAGGGAGTATAACTGAATTAAATGAACTACAATGAACTTAACTTAACATATACTTTATGAGATGATTAATTTTAATGATAAAATTGATATAATTAATGATGATACTAATATTTATAATATAACTTAATATAATTAATCATCATCATAATAATAATATATCTTATAATATTATTGTAAATAATAATATGTTGTTATACTCCCTCCGTCCATATTAATCGCAACAATAACTTGTACACATAGTTTTAGGAAGTTAACATAGTAGGGTGTAGGTTATACTCCCTCTATTTTTAATTAATAGGGACATTTGTACTTTTCACGCTTGTCAATGCATATCTTTGAAAACAAATATCTCTAATTGTACATGAGTAAAAATTATGAAAAATTGATATTAAAAATCTACAAATTAAGATGAACCAAACAAGATCTCACATGACTATGTTTACTCTTACGTATAGATTACACAAGGTGGTCAAAGAGTAAACTGTGAATAGTAACAAATGTCAAAGCATCCCTAGTAAATAAAAACGGAGGGAGTATTACTTTATTGTAAAAGTTGATGTGATAGAAAGTGATGTAGTACTTTTAGGAAGTTAATAAAGTATGGGAGTATTATTTTAATATTTTTCACATAAATCAATGAATGAGTGGGGTATATTAGTTGGTGATACTCCCTTCGTCCCATATTACTTGATACAGTTTGACTGACACAGAGTTTTAAGAGTGTTATTTGACTTGTTTATTTTATTGTGAGTAGTTAGTTGTTGGTATTATTTAAGTCCATAAAGTAAAAATGTGGGACAAATGTGGGTCATGTGTGTATTGTAAAAGTAAAATAAATTATATTTTTAGTGTAGGACCATGGGCCTGTTCTGTTCAGCTTATTTTCAGTTCAGTTCAGTTCAGTTCAGCTCCAATCAGTTCAGTTCAGTTCAGTTCAGCTCCAATCAGTTCAGTTCAGTTCAGTTCAGTTCAGCTCCATTCTTTTATAACCATTATGTTAAATATTATTATTATGTTGGTCTAATTTATTTTACTAATTACTCTTATTATTATTTATTTTATATCATTATTATTAAGTATTATCATTATTATATCTATATATTATTTTGTTTATTATAGCTTTACTCATTATTATTACTATTATCATTAGGGAGGAACATGGTTTAGGTCAAAAATATAAACCAATCAAATCACGTCAAAACGGTTTATGATGCAATTTTGCACGGTCCGACCCAATCATTATTTTATTACTAAATATTATTATATTATTAAATCTAATTATTAAAATAGTAATATTAATTTACTTCTTAGATATTATTGTTATTATATAATCATCATCAATTATTATTATATTAATACAAAAACTATAAAATAATTGTGATTAATTATCATTATAATCATTTATCATTATTATTATTATTAATAATTTATGATTATTAATATTATTTATTTATAACTATCATTTAAAAATATCCAAAATACTATTATTATTATTACTTGTCATTATAATTTTTATTTAATATTCATATTATTGTTTTTTAAATATTATTTATATATTTATTTAATTCAATTCAATTCAATTTAATTCAATTCAATTCAATTCAATTCAGTTCAGTTCAGTTCAGTTGTAACAGCCCGGATTCACCGACCAACTTAATTAGAGCTAAACACAGCGGAAACCTTAATCCGGACTATTACCATCACACTCATCGTCCTAAAACGACGAGTATGGAACTCTAAAAACCTGAACTATTTAAAACTTTAACTATAAAACATTAACACTAGATGAAGTTATCTAAATGATCTAAATGGTATTAATTAAATAATAAAAGTCTACAGAAAATTCGGCAGAGCTCCGTTTGAAATACGGACCGCCTAAAAGTTAACTTAGGACTCGCGCCCAAATTATAAACCTGTATAACATTTTAATATAACATTTTAATATATTTCCAGCAACTATTTCCAGCTTCTACTTTACAAATTCCTATTTAAAAACTATTTACAACATAACTAATAACTACGTTGTTACAAAACCGATCGTCCTCGCCTCAATACATATAAAGATAGTTGTGATAAGGATTCCTGCTCCAAGCTTCCACAACTTCATTGCATCCACCTGTAACTAATTAGGGGCTGCCACCCACCCAAGTGACAGGCCACAGAATTGACAAAACAAACATTTGACTCCCATCAGCAACGCGCTGAGTACTAAACCCGTAAAATAAGTAAAACCTGCTTTGGTGGCTTTTGTTCAAAACACTCGTCACATATATTCACACAATTCACATAAACTCTATATATACTTCAAATCACTTACTCAACAATATACAACAATATACAACTCTTATTGAAACCGTAGTTTATAAGGAAAGGTAATAGCGATATAATATTTATTTGAAAACTCGGCTTATTTCCAAAACATTTAAGTTTCTTACAAGTAACATTCATTTCCATTTCTTATCTCGTTGTGAACGCGAGTGGAGAGGGGTACAACGTACCGGCTGTCTCCAAACTGTTGAGGGTCGTCACCCCACCTTTTATGTTCTGCTTGCAAGACTTAACTGGACATGTCCTTCAACGTCAGGATTTCGCCCCTCCTGATTGGGTAACAGCTAGGGAATACCCGCCCTAACCCGGGTGCATGTTCACAACCCCATTTCACCATTCTTATTTATATTATAAATATTAAACATAGTATGTGGCGACTCATTCACCTTATTTCACATATCACATATCACATTTCACCTTGTAACACATTCTCATAAATATCACACTTTAATATTCGTAAATCAAGTAATATATAAAGTAATCGATTTGAAAATCATTTCAAATAATTATAAAAGATATTATCAACATGACTGATATCCCACAAGACCTCTATGGCTAATTCCTTTTCCAATAACATCTCCAATCGAATTACTTCACCGACCTCAATATAGTCATTTACTAATCAGTCGTAAACTCAACCTCCATAATTTACCTTAATAACCTCAACATAAGTGTTCAACAATCACTCACACACATAGCTATTTCCATCTACCTTAGACTTCAACGATAAACGAGCAATCTCAATATAACCTAGAACAACTATCTTACATACCCTCTTCTAATTAGACTCCTATGTAAAATCTTTCCCATATCCTTTGATAACTAATCCTCAATTACTGGATTCTAATTACCAATAGGATGTTCCCATGTCTCGATTTATCTCTCAAAAATCTGTATTTATATAACTACCATTCTTCACCAAATCACCAGTATTTTATTTCCGAGTTCATGTAACCCTTACTAACATTAACTATTATTGCTAGTGGCAGTTTTTAAGACCAATATCAAGTTATTCTAGACAACAACTATTCTTATTCTTTGAGCTTTCATATTCCAACTCTAAATTACAACCTTATCACAATTAATGAAGTTGTTGATTTACTATCATGATAGACCTTAGCTCGTTTACTAACCGATTAACTTTGGTCGCATTAGCTTTTAAACCATTTAGAACTAATCTCAATACTAATGACATATATAGGTTAATATTAAACTCTAAATGGGTCTATTCTACATTCTTGATTACTATTCGTTTGACACCTAAGTCATCATCGTTCTTAGACGAAAACCACAATTAATGACACTTATACAATATATATAATTTAACGAGAACTCTGAGAGCTTGTATTCAATTCATGTTTATAACCTGCTACTAACTAATGGATATCTTTTAGACTTGGACTTAAGTTTCTTAATTACACTTAACTAACTCAGTTCTTTTAGTCCAAGACTAATTGACTTAATTCTATAAGCCGATTCAAATCAGTTTCCAAATGAATAGTGACCCAATCCCTTACTCAAATTCTATATATTAACATCATTCAACTCTATTTGATAGACTAACTTGAGTTTTCTTATTGACATACTGACCAAGTCCCTAATTCAGTTCTTTAATTCCAAATCTATCTTATTTTCAACAACCTATTGATCACTAGATTCCATTACTGATCCGATTTCGGATATACATGTTAACTCAGATTATTTACCAGCTACTAACTAAACAAAACACAAGCTTTCCACTCCTCTTTCGATTCCCAGAATCACAACATCCCATAAATTTTCAACCAGCACTAGCTTGAGCCATCTATTCCAATCTTAACAGAATTCATACCTTAACCCAATCCTATACTGATTTTCATAATTCAGATTCTAATATCAATGTTATTAACATCCAGAGATACATACTCTAATGGAGCCCAAATTCGGGAAATAATATCACCCAATTTCATACTTCAAATCAATCTACTACCAATTTCCACAACATAGAATCAATACTTAATTTCCATTAATTCAGTAACAACATCACAAACAGACTTCATAGAATTCATAAACAATTTGAGAAATCTATCAAGTAAAGTATATAGATTCAGTCTAGTAAATTAAGAAATAGCAATTCCATGTGAAAGTGTTTAGTACCTCAGTTAGGGTTTTAAGGTGAGCATAGGTGGCGGTTGTGTGGTGGTTGGACAGTGGTGGTGGTCGCCGGTGGTTCGCGTGACCCTCCTCACGCACACTCCTTCATCCCTCTCAATAAAATCCCCAATTTTAATCAAAATCTCTAAAATAGATGAGGGTTTTGGTATTTTGGAACTTACTCTATCTATCTCCCTCTCTATTGGCCGGAAAATCGGCCGGAAATGGCCTGTGTTTCGCGGTCGTGGCTGCTGCTCACACGTTTCTCCCTCTTTCTTTCCTCGACGGCTCGTGTTGGTGGTTGCGGCGCTGGCTTGCCGGAGTCGGCCTCCTTCCGGTCGTCTTCTTCCTTCCTCGCCGCTCTTCTCCTCTCTCTCTCTTTCTCTCTCTCTCTCTCTCTCTCTCTCTCTCTTCCTCTTCCTCTGTTTCTCGCCTCCCCGACCCCAGCTCTCCCTTCTCTCTTTCCTCTTCTGGTTCCCCTTCCCCTTTGTTTTCATTTTTTTAAAAAAAATTGATGAGTCACCCCTTATAATCTAATTCCATGACACACATACACACACCCCATCCCTTCCATTCAATTGCCACGCCATTCCCTCACCCTTTCCTCTTTTTTTTTATTTGAATCTAACCTATCAAATAAATCACCAGCCTCTAATATATTTAATATTACACACATACATAAATATAATTAATTTGTCTATTTGAAATATAAATTTCATTAAAACTAATAATTCAAGCCCATTTCTTATATTAACATAAAAATCTAAATTATTAAAAGTAATTCCATAAATATAATTTAAAATAATTACTACTATAAATATAGCACAACTTCTGAATAATAATAATAAAATCAAATATAAGTTTTCATTTAAAACACAAGGGTTTCAGAAATTAATTAAGCTAATATTATAATTAACAATTAATAAAGGTGCTCCTAAAACAGAGCTATTACACTCTACCACCCTTATAAAAAGTTTCGTCCTCGAAACTTAAAACAATAAGATTTGAATATAGGAAGTCTTATTAAAATCAATAACGAAATATAATTATACTATTTGATTTAATAAGAAAAGCCAAGATCACAGAACTTCGCGATCAAAAGTTCAGCCTCCATTCATTAACATTTTTGTGTCTCGGCTACCCGATGCCTAGGCTCATCGAGGAGCTAAAATATCAAAATGGTAACCTTGTTGGCATTGAACTTTAGTCATTCCGTTTCAAGAGATCTCGTTTGAAAACCATCATAGCTATTTTCAAACTAAACCAAACTTTACAAAAGAAAACCCTTCCTTTTAAATCCGACAAACGAAGATAAATAGTTATAATAATAATATAAATAACATATAACACTAATCGTGGTAACCTAATATCAATCATAACTCTAGTCCCAATCAAGGCTATTATACTCTTCCCCCCTAAAAATGAGTTTTGTCCTCAAAACTCCAATCCACGCTTCCACTGCGCACTCTGATTACTACTTCCTAAGGATATTGTGGGCTCACGTAAGCATATAGTGTCACATATTAGCACATAAGAGACTTATAATCCCACATAATGCTCAAGTGAGCAACACATTATACTTAAAAAGGCGTAACTACTCTCAACGGCTTGGTTCTTTTTAATCCTAGACTCATTTTACACTTACTTAACTCTTACGCTCGGATATGAAGATCCGTGCGTACCTAAAAACAATCCCGCTCTGATACCATTTGTAACAGCCCGGATTCACCGACCAACTTAATTAGAGCTAAACACAGCGGAAACCTTAATCCGGACTATTACCATCACACTCATCGTCCTAAAACGACGAGTATGGAACTCTAAAAACCTGAACTATTTAAAACTTTAACTATAAAACATTAACACTAGATGAAGTTATCTAAATGATCTAAATGGTATTAATTAAATAATAAAAGTCTACAGAAAATTCGGCAGAGCTCCGTTTGAAATACGGACCGCCTAAAAGTTAACTTAGGACTCGCGCCCAAATTATAAACCTGTATAACATTTTAATATAACATTTTAATATATTTCCAGCAACTATTTCCAGCTTCTACTTTACAAATTCCTATTTAAAAACTATTTACAACATAACTAATAACTACGTTGTTACAAAACCGATCGTCCTCGCCTCAATACATATAAAGATAGTTGTGATAAGGATTCCTGCTCCAAGCTTCCACAACTTCATTGCATCCACCTGTAACTAATTAGGGGCTGCCACCCACCCAAGTGACAGGCCACAGAATTGACAAAACAAACATTTGACTCCCATCAGCAACGCGCTGAGTACTAAACCCGTAAAATAAGTAAAACCTGCTTTGGTGGCTTTTGTTCAAAACACTCGTCACATATATTCACACAATTCACATAAACTCTATATATACTTCAAATCACTTACTCAACAATATACAACAATATACAACTCTTATTGAAACCGTAGTTTATAAGGAAAGGTAATAGCGATATAATATTTATTTGAAAACTCGGCTTATTTCCAAAACATTTAAGTTTCTTACAAGTAACATTCATTTCCATTTCTTATCTCGTTGTGAACGCGAGTGGAGAGGGGTACAACGTACCGGCTGTCTCCAAACTGTTGAGGGTCGTCACCCCACCTTTTATGTTCTGCTTGCAAGACTTAACTGGACATGTCCTTCAACGTCAGGATTTCGCCCCTCCTGATTGGGTAACAGCTAGGGAATACCCGCCCTAACCCGGGTGCATGTTCACAACCCCATTTCACCATTCTTATTTATATTATAAATATTAAACATAGTATGTGGCGACTCATTCACCTTATTTCACATATCACATATCACATTTCACCTTGTAACACATTCTCATAAATATCACACTTTAATATTCGTAAATCAAGTAATATATAAAGTAATCGATTTGAAAATCATTTCAAATAATTATAAAAGATATTATCAACATGACTGATATCCCACAAGACCTCTATGGCTAATTCCTTTTCCAATAACATCTCCAATCGAATTACTTCACCGACCTCAATATAGTCATTTACTAATCAGTCGTAAACTCAACCTCCATAATTTACCTTAATAACCTCAACATAAGTGTTCAACAATCACTCACACACATAGCTATTTCCATCTACCTTAGACTTCAACGATAAACGAGCAATCTCAATATAACCTAGAACAACTATCTTACATACCCTCTTCTAATTAGACTCCTATGTAAAATCTTTCCCATATCCTTTGATAACTAATCCTCAATTACTGGATTCTAATTACCAATAGGATGTTCCCATGTCTCGATTTATCTCTCAAAAATCTGTATTTATATAACTACCATTCTTCACCAAATCACCAGTATTTTATTTCCGAGTTCATGTAACCCTTACTAACATTAACTATTATTGCTAGTGGCAGTTTTTAAGACCAATATCAAGTTATTCTAGACAACAACTATTCTTATTCTTTGAGCTTTCATATTCCAACTCTAAATTACAACCTTATCACAATTAATGAAGTTGTTGATTTACTATCATGATAGACCTTAGCTCGTTTACTAACCGATTAACTTTGGTCGCATTAGCTTTTAAACCATTTAGAACTAATCTCAATACTAATGACATATATAGGTTAATATTAAACTCTAAATGGGTCTATTCTACATTCTTGATTACTATTCGTTTGACACCTAAGTCATCATCGTTCTTAGACGAAAACCACAATTAATGACACTTATACAATATATATAATTTAACGAGAACTCTGAGAGCTTGTATTCAATTCATGTTTATAACCTGCTACTAACTAATGGATATCTTTTAGACTTGGACTTAAGTTTCTTAATTACACTTAACTAACTCAGTTCTTTTAGTCCAAGACTAATTGACTTAATTCTATAAGCCGATTCAAATCAGTTTCCAAATGAATAGTGACCCAATCCCTTACTCAAATTCTATATATTAACATCATTCAACTCTATTTGATAGACTAACTTGAGTTTTCTTATTGACATACTGACCAAGTCCCTAATTCAGTTCTTTAATTCCAAATCTATCTTATTTTCAACAACCTATTGATCACTAGATTCCATTACTGATCCGATTTCGGATATACATGTTAACTCAGATTATTTACCAGCTACTAACTAAACAAAACACAAGCTTTCCACTCCTCTTTCGATTCCCAGAATCACAACATCCCATAAATTTTCAACCAGCACTAGCTTGAGCCATCTATTCCAATCTTAACAGAATTCATACCTTAACCCAATCCTATACTGATTTTCATAATTCAGATTCTAATATCAATGTTATTAACATCCAGAGATACATACTCTAATGGAGCCCAAATTCGGGAAATAATATCACCCAATTTCATACTTCAAATCAATCTACTACCAATTTCCACAACATAGAATCAATACTTAATTTCCATTAATTCAGTAACAACATCACAAACAGACTTCATAGAATTCATAAACAATTTGAGAAATCTATCAAGTAAAGTATATAGATTCAGTCTAGTAAATTAAGAAATAGCAATTCCATGTGAAAGTGTTTAGTACCTCAGTTAGGGTTTTAAGGTGAGCATAGGTGGCGGTTGTGTGGTGGTTGGACAGTGGTGGTGGTCGCCGGTGGTTCGCGTGACCCTCCTCACGCACACTCCTTCATCCCTCTCAATAAAATCCCCAATTTTAATCAAAATCTCTAAAATAGATGAGGGTTTTGGTATTTTGGAACTTACTCTATCTATCTCCCTCTCTATTGGCCGGAAAATCGGCCGGAAATGGCCTGTGTTTCGCGGTCGTGGCTGCTGCTCACACGTTTCTCCCTCTTTCTTTCCTCGACGGCTCGTGTTGGTGGTTGCGGCGCTGGCTTGCCGGAGTCGGCCTCCTTCCGGTCGTCTTCTTCCTTCCTCGCCGCTCTTCTCCTCTCTCTCTCTCTCTCTCTCTCTCTCTCTCTCTCTCTCTCTCTTCCTCTTCCTCTGTTTCTCGCCTCCCCGACCCCAGCTCTCCCTTCTCTCTTTCCTCTTCTGGTTCCCCTTCCCCTTTGTTTTCATTTTTTTAAAAAAATTGATGAGTCACCCCTTATAATCTAATTCCATGACACACATACACACACCCCATCCCTTCCATTCAATTGCCACGCCATTCCCTCACCCTTTCCTCTTTTTTTTATTTGAATCTAACCTATCAAATAAATCACCAGCCTCTAATATATTTAATATTACACACATACATAAATATAATTAATTTGTCTATTTGAAATATAAATTTCATTAAAACTAATAATTCAAGCCCATTTCTTATATTAACATAAAAATCTAAATTATTAAAAGTAATTCCATAAATATAATTTAAAATAATTACTACTATAAATATAGCACAACTTCTGAATAATAATAATAAAATCAAATATAAGTTTTCATTTAAAACACAAGGGTTTCAGAAATTAATTAAGCTAATATTATAATTAACAATTAATAAAGGTGCTCCTAAAACAGAGCTATTACATCAGTTCAGTTCAGTTCAGTTCAGTTCAGCTCCAATCAGTTCAGTTCAGTTCAGTTCAGCTCCAATCAGTTCAGTTCAGTTCAGTTCAGTTCAGCTAAATTATGCCGAAGAGAACAGGCCCCATGTCATTTTTAGAAGTGTATCAAGTAATGTGGGATGGACGAATATGGGAAGTGTATCAATTAATATGGGACGGAGGGAGTATATAATAAAGTATTGGTGGGTCCATGCCTAAAATAAAAGTGTTGCAATTAATATGGGACAATCTTATATAGAAAGTGTTGCAACTAATATGGGACGGAGTAAGTATTATTATTATTATATTTCTAATAATAATTTGAAAGACTGTACTTTAATAGATTTAGGCCTTGTTCTTTTGCCTGTAAGGAACTTAAATTAATTTCAGTTCAATTTAGTTCTACTTCAACTTATTATTAACACTTTTATTATTTATTATTTATTATTATTATTATTGTTATAATTATTATAATTATTAAGTATTTTTATTATCGCTATAATTATTATTATCATTATTATTATGACTTCCTCCGTAATGAAAAGAATGCACCTTTTACCATTTTAGGTTGCAATAAAATAAATGCAATAAACTTATAACTTTCCTATTTAGTAAAATTTTTAATGCAAAATTACAAAAATACCCTTAATTTATAAACTTAAAAATTAATTAAAAGTTCCTAACAAAACAATACATTAGTAACTGATGATTAAACCCATTAATTATTTCCACCCTAATCTAACATCAACCACCCACATTCACTGATGCGTATTTAATTCGCATCATGTTTTGGGTTCGTTTACTCGGTTTAGTTTAAACTGAATTTAGTGCTTTTATTAGCTTAATCTTACTTATATTAGGTTAATTAAGATGATTAGCCATATTTCCAATAGTTACATTAAGTATAGGCTAGTTTGGGAAAGAAGACATTCACGTTCATCCAGATATTCCAGCGCACTGAAATCGTTTTTGTGATTGTGAGCAATCTACATGTAATTTTTTATTGATTCTTTTTTTGTTGGATTTATAACCTCTTGAATTTTTACCCTACAAAGTTTCGTAATATTTCATGAAGAAACAAAGTCACAGCAGCCTTAATCTTTGGACGTGACTTTGAGAACTATTTTCCTGGTCTTGGAGTGATGATTTTAGATTGCTTAAAAGGGAAGCTTTTGAACATGATAAGCCAAGATACTTGAGCTTCCACTATCCATATTCAGCTGCTTGAGGTGTGTGCTTAATTTGGTCCAATAATAAGCTATTTTACATAGGAAGGAAAGCTCTTGATTGGACCAACTTCTGGCTCGTGCTGAAAAGCGTGTTTAAGTGCTCATTTAGTTTGGTTTTGGGCAGAAACTTTTAGACATCTTTTTGCAGTGAAATTTTGTGAGTTGTTACTCCTGGATGTTAAGGAAACCCTCCAATTGGTTTCATAGAAGAAAAAAAGCAGCCAATTAAAATCGAGAGCTATTTTCGTAGAGGTGTGTAGTTAGAAAATTGCTGATTGTATTTTGTTAGTTTTTTATATGTTTTTATCTTAGTTTGTAACCTATAAATATAACTTGTACTACTTTGATGAGAACAAGTTGAATGAATGAAATTTGAAGCTTTTAAGCTTATTTAAACTTTGGAAGTATTTTATCCAAGTTTTCTTGTGTTTAAGGAGTGAACTTAAACATAAAAACCTTAATCTAAGTGAGTGAAACTTAGCTTAAGAGAGTTTAGATTAATTAGTGAGTGAAGATAATCAAATCTATTCTCATATCCTTCCGAAATTATTAGTTTTAGGTGAGTGAAGCCTTAAACTTGATTTAGAACCCTTAGGCAATCTTAAGTGAGTGAAGCTTAGGAGAACCTAAGAAGAATCCTTAACCAAATTTTCACACTAATTGGTATCAGAGCACAATCGATTCATTAAGAGCGTGAGGGCGCGTCCCTGGGTATTTGAAGTTTAACTTTTAAGGGTTGATATCTAACACCCTAAGCTAACACTTCCTAAAATTTCATTGCAATTGAACAAGTAACGAAGTCGCAACAGCCAGAAACATTTGACATAAATTCCTGGAAAGATGGCAGATTTCGAGACAAAAGTTTTGGATAGTTTTGCAAAGATTTATGAGGAGATGGCTTTACTTCATGGTAAAGTTAAGTCCTTGGAATCTAAGGGTGGTGAAGAATCAGAAGTGATGAGTTATTTAAGGAAGGAAGATGATATCAAACTTGGAGACCTCCCGGAGTTTGATGGCACTCTGGATCCTGAAGTGTACCTAGAGTGGGAAAGAAATATTCAGAGAATTTTTGAACACAAAGGTTTTGATGATCATAAATGCTTTACATATGCTGTTCTTAAGTTGTCTTGGTTAGCTTCTTTATGGTATGATAATATGCAACTGAGGAGAGAAAGAGAAGATAAAGAGAGAATTAAGTCATGGAACTTGTTAAAACAAAAAATGAAAAAACAGTTTGTTCCTAGAACATATAAGCAGGATTTGTTCAATAAAAACTTAATACTTTGCAACAAAATAATGTGAGTGTGGAAGATTATATAAGAATGTTTGAGAGATTATCTTTGGCATGTGATAGTAAAGATGAGGAAGAACAAAGAATCTCTAAATTCCTTGTTGGTCTTAATACTGAGATATGTCATAAAGTAGAGTTGCAACCTTTCTTTACTTTTGATGAAGTTTGTGAGCTTGCTGTTAAGGTAGAAAGGCAGATTAAATCATCCAAGAATAAGTCGTTTTGCCCTAGTTATGCTCATAAAACTAAAGTTATAAAACAAGTGGAGAAATATGAAGTTATGGACAAAGGCAAAGGTGTGGTGGAATCCTCCAAAACTGAATTCCATGCAAGGGTTCCTAGAACTGATAAAGATGAGATCAAGTGCTTTAAGTGTCAAGGAAGGGGGCATTACAAAGATGAATGTCCAAATAGAAGAGTTATGACTTCTATGGCTTTTCATGCATTAGAAGAAGAAGAAGATGCTCGATATGCTCTTATGGTGAAGGAGAAAATCGTTGAGCAAGAAGAGGATTTTGAGAATCTCGATGAACAACCATTATTAGAAGCTGCTTTAGATCATGAAACTCTTGTTTTGAGAAAGGTGTTACATGTCCAAGCAAATCCACTAGAAGATTTAGCTCAAAAGGAGAATCTATTTCAAACTCGATGTTTAGTGAATGGTCGAAGTTGCTCGGTTATCGTTGATAATGGTTCATGTATTAATACATGTTCTACAAAGATGGTGGAAGCTTTACAACTTAAAACTAAGAGACACAAAGATCCTTACAAACTCAACTGGCTTACCAATGATTGTGGTGTCACGGTCACTAAACAAGCTTTAGTGTCCTTTTCCTTTTGTCACAATCACAGTCAAGTGTGGTGTGATATGGTTCCCATGGATGTGTGTGCTTTACTACTTGGGCGACCATGGCAGTTTGATTGAGACATCATCTACATGGCATGAAAGAATGTTGTTTCGGTGTTACATGAAGGGAAGAGAATAGGCCTAAAACCATTACCCCCTAAAATTATTCCAAAGGCCAAAGAGGTAAAGAAGGTGATTTCGCTTGCTAATAGTGAAGGAGTTGATCTTAATAGGAAGCAAAGGAAAGAAAAGAAGAAGGAACGCCTACTCCAAGTATGTCAAAAGCAACAGTTCGAGATTGGTGACTATGTTTGGCTTTCATTAAGCGCTCAAAAGCTTCACAATAACAGCAAGGGAAAAGATGAGCCAATTGAAGAAGGCCCTTTTAAGATTGTACATCGAGAAAACTATGAAGGTTTTCAGGTCATGCTCGGAAAAGGTGTCGTGGATTCTCTTTCAGCAAATGATCTTGTTCCATGCTTCGATTATGGAACTTGAGGGCAAGTTCTTCAAAGAAGGAGGGAATGATGCGTATTCAATTCGCATCATGTTTTGGGTTCGTTTACTCGGTTTAGTTTAAACTGAATTTACTGCTTTTATTAGCTTAATCTTACTTATATTAGGTTAATTAATATTATTAGCCACATTTCCAATAGTTACATTAAGTATAGGCTAGTTTGGGAAGGAAGACATTCACGTTCATCCGGATATTCCAGCGTACTGAAATCGTTTTTGTGATTGTGAGCAATCTACATGGAATTTTTAATTGATTCTCTTTTTGTTGGATTGCTAACATCTTGAATTTTTACCCTACAAAGTTTCGTAATATTTCATGAAGAAACAAAGTCACAGCAGCCTTAATCTTTGGACGTGACTTTGAGAACTATTTTCCTGGTCTTGGAGTGATGATTTTAGATTGCTTAAAAGGGAAGATTTTGAACATGATAAGCCAAGATACTTGAGCTCCCAGTCTCCATATTCAGCTGCTTGAGGTGTGTGCTTAATTTGGTCCAATAATAAGCTATTTTACCTAGGAAGGAAAGCTCTTGATTGGACCAACTTCTGGCTCGTGCTGAAAAACGTGTTTCAGTGCTCATTTTGTTTGGTTTTGGGCAGAAACTTTTAGACATCTTTTTGCAGTCAAATTTTGTGAGCTGTTACTCCTGGGTGTTAAGGAAACCCTCCAATTTGTTTCATAGAAAAACAAGCAGCCAATTAAAATCGAGAGCTATTTTCGTAGAGGTGTGCAGTTAGAAAATTGCTGATTGTATTTTGTTAGTTTTTTTTTATATTTTTTTATCTTAGTTTGTAACCTATAAATATAACTTGTACTACTTTGATGAGAACAAGTTGAATGAATGAAATTTGGAGCTTTGAAGCTTATTTAAACTTTGGAAGTATTTTATCCAAGTTTTCATGTGTTTAAGGAGTGAACTTAAACATAAAAACCTTAATCTAAGTGAGTGAAACTTAGCTTAAGAGAGTTTAGATTAATTAGTGAGTGAAGCTAATCAAATCTATTTTCATATCCTTCCTAAACCATTAGTTTTAGGTGAGTAAAGCTAATCAAATCTATTTTCATATCCTTCCTAAACCATTAGTTTTAGGTGAGTGATGCTTTAAACTTGATTTAGAACCCTTAGGCAATCTTAAGTCACTGAAGCTTAGGAGAACCTAAGAAGAATCCTTAACCGGGTTTCGCACCATACACCACCACCACCACCACCACCACCACCATTGTACTTGTTTTGTAGGGATTCTCTAAATTATTGCCCATAAAGGGTGCACGGTGGTGCTCGTTTTTTGAAAAACGTCATCTTCACCTTGAAAAAGACAAAGCACGCAAAACAAGGCAAACCCCTAACTCTAATTAGCCTTAAACTAAACTTTTATTTAACGGAATGTTCACAGTAGGGAAGATTTCAAAATATAGGTGTACCATTAAGAAGTCAGAAACATAGAAGTGTACCGGTAAGAGAAGCCAAATTTAGGAGTGTACCATTGGGAATTTTTCTAATTATTATTAGTGTTAGTAGTATTATTATTATATTAATTATTAATATTTATTATTACAGTTATTATTATTATTATTATTATTATTATTTTTATTATTATATTTATTATTATTATTACTACTACTACTACTTATTATTATTATTATTATAACAATAATAATAATTATTATTATTATTATTAATATTATCATCATTATTAATATTAATATAAATATTAATATTATTATTAGTCGTATTTTTATAATAATAATAAAATACTCCCTCCGTCCCATATTACTTGATACACTTTCCATATTTTTCCGTCCCATATTACTTGATACACTTCTAAATAGCATGGTCCTACACTAAAAATATATGTTTTTTATTATGGGATGGGTTTCACATTTGTCCTATTGCATTCTCTCTCTTTAACCTTTTATTTTACTTTTGCAATACACTCATGGCTACACATTTGTCCCACATTTGTCCCACATTGTACTTTATAGACTTATATAACAACAACTAACTAATCATAATAAAAGAAAATTCAAATAACACTCCTAAAATTCTGTGTCGGTCAAACTAGCCATGTATGCACGCGATGCGTGCCTCGCGTGAAAGATTAATATGTAAGGATTTAGGATAAAGTACATTGTAAATTCTTCAGTGAAGTGTATACATATTTTCATACTTTTAAAATTAATTTTTAAATTTTAGTTATTTTCCAGAGGGTATAATCGAAGGTTATTCAATGGCCACAATTTTTATTATAGGCGTTGCAATAGTTTCAATCTCAACCCTTAATTTTTGTTAGATTCTATCTTGTCCATTAAATATAATTAACTTCTAAATAATTTGACTTTTTAAATTAAATTATTTAGATTAATGGTCATGATGAGTCTACAACTAATGAAGGTTTTAGATTTAAATAGTTATAGTAGCCACTGTAGAATTATCCGTAATTGTAATCTCAAAAGAGTCTAAATAGTGAAACAATTTAAATACATAAAAAAGAGTAATAAATATTAGGGAGTAGATTATCAATAGTGATTTAAAAACAAAACGACAAAAAGACAAAAAATCTTACAAAAGATTAATGGAAGATGTCATTAGCATCATCACTCATGACTTCATGAGTAAAAAAAAAGTACATCATCCATATCCCTCTACCACTTTCTCACTCATCTTAAAATACTTTATCATGTTTTTTATTATCAATTTGATCAAATGCACATTCACTCATGAACAATCAATTACTCATGTGTTGGAAAAATATAAAACAATCAAAGTATATAATAATATAGCAAAATGGGTGTCTAGTTATAGATCTCAAGAAAATATAACCATTGATATTTTTTAACATTTTTTTTTACTTTGTAGATTTTTAGATATTGTAGTTTGAAGTTTTAAGCATTTTTCTGTAAAATATCTGATTGCTAAGTTTGGAAATAAAACTTAATTTCATGATAATCAGATTTCAAGAGGGTAGTGAGTGAATGATATTTTTCTTTTGTGGAATGTTGTTTAGAGTTAGGGATAGACATGATAGGGGTTAAGGGTTACTTTCTTGCCATCTTTAGTGAATGAATAAGTGTTCTTGTAACCATCATGAATGACTCTCCTATCAAACAACCATGGACGTCCTAACAACACATGACAAGCATCCATAGGAATAATATCACACCAAATCTCCTCTTTATAGTTACCACCAATACTAAAAGATAATAGTAAACGATGAGTAACTTGGATACCTTTGCCTTAATTAAGCCATTGAATCACATATGGCTTAGGATGAGGTGTAGTTGAGAGCTTCAACTTATCTACAATGGTTTGAGACGCCACATTGGTACTACTTCCTCCATCAATGATCAAGGTGCACACCTTGTTCTCAATAGTACATCTAGTATGGAAGATGGCCTCCCTTTGTTGTGACTTCTCCTCATCTATTACTCCACTCAAAGCTCTCCTAACAACCAAGCATTCACCCTCATCAGGACCAACAATCTCATCTCCATACTCTTCCTCTTCACACGCCTCCATAACTACATCATCCTCCTCATTTAGGGTCTCATACTCCATAAAGCTCACAACTTTCTTGTTAGGACATTCAGAAGCAATATGTCCTAACCCTTGGACCTAAAACACCTTCTAGGGGATCGATTTGGGGTAAAAGTATTAGGGGTGTTTGGGGGTTTTTGAGTAGGGTTTGGGGTAGGCTTAGAAAAGGTTGTGTTTGGTTTAGAATAGGGAGTAGATTTGGGGTAAAAACGAGACACTTCAGTCTTTCCTTTGATCTTTTGTTGCTTTTCAATCTTATGAGCCAAGATGATCAACTCCTCTAAAGTAGAAAAAGGATGCAATTCAACAATGTTAGCAATCTTAACATCCAAACCACCAAGAAATCTTACCAGAGTTTGAGGTTCATCCTCTTGTACTTCACACTTCATGAGATAGGATTCGAACTCCCTTGCATAGTCCTCTACTGAATTCGATCCTTGTTATAGGTGATGGAACTTGGAAAAGTTCTCTTGGACATAGTAAGTAGGAAGAAACTTTCTTTTGAGTAGTTTATTAATCTTAGCCCAATTTTGAACCTTTTCCTTCCCTTGTCTCTCTCTTTTGTTGCACACACTAGCCCACCATGTTGATGCATACTTCCTAAGCTTGAGAGCAACAAGCTTGACTCTTTTCTCCTCAGGAATTTGCTTGTAGTCAAAGACCCTCTCCACAGTCCTCAACCATTCTACAAACTCATCTGCATCTAATCTACCATCATAATCATGAATATCCACCTTAATGTCATTGAAATTTCGTTGAGCATTAGGGTTAGGTGGAACCCTAGATGATTCGTCACTCTCTCCATCAGAATCCTCATAGAATTCATCTCCTCTCTGTTTTCTTAATCTTAAGGTCATTTGCCTCAATTGATCTTGAAGCAAAACCATTCTAGCATCATTCTCACGCTTCTCTTTCTCCATCCTTAAGATTATTTCTTGTAACTGTTCATGTGTTTGGCTAGTTTCAGACATTGTGTTTAGGGTTTGTGTTTGGGAATTTCAGCTAGGATATATATTGGCTCTGATACCAAGATGTTATATTCTGGCTATATAATAGTCGAATAGGTTCAAGTATGATTCAAGTATGATAGTTAGCTTAGCTTAAATTAACTTAGATACAGGTTCACCACTAAGTCAAAATAAGGATCCTAAGAACACCACTTGGTTCAAGCTTAAAACCAAGCTAGCATAGGCGCCTAGATTAATAGAGAATTAATCAAAGCAAATAAAACACAAAGGTTTTTAATTAATCAAAGTCTAATGTCGATTATCATTGAGATGTGTCCTTTAAATACATGTCCTTGACTCACTAGGAAAATAATTACTGAAATTAAACTAATTAAAAACTAAAAGGAATATCCTAATTAGGGTTTCAATGTCGATCTTGTTTCGTATCTTTGACGGCCTTCCTTCACCATTTTCCTTGATTTACTCACTTATCCCTTCAAAGTAGGAAGCTAAACCAAAATGATATAGTTTAGGCGCCTAAGATGAGCTTTGAAGGGAAAATGATATGTTTTCCTTGATCTCCTTAGCTTGCATGCCCCATGTTAAGGAAAGGATAGAGATTCCTTCATATCTTTGCTCTTGGTTGATCTTCTTGGAAGTTTCCTTGTTGTTGCTCGACTTCCTTGATTAGTGGCGCCTCTTATTGCTGATTTTATCACCTTCACTCGTCCCTTATGTGTAAATACAACCCTAATGACTCTCTAATTAACAGAAATGAAATTAGAACTCAACTAATACCATCCTAGTTAATCTAATATGACATTAAATTAACCAAGAGTACATTTTATTATTCTAGACTCCTAATAAAGCAATTAAAGCTAGTAACTTAGTTAATAATTAATTAACTAAGCTAAGGACACTATCAAAGGACTCAATGGCCTTAATTCAGAACATCCCTTAAAACACAAGCAACCATGTTCTTAGTCTTAGGATCAATGGAACTAGATGGACCTCATTCACCTTTCCTCTACCTGTAACTTGCCCATTTACCAGTTCAGTTCATAATTCCAAGCCAACAGACTCATTCTCTTTCCACTATTCATTATCGTATCTTAATTTATAAAATTCATAAACTTGTATTCTGAGAAATACTCGTAGCATACTTTAACATCATAAGCATTAACGTAATAGATAACATACTCGTAAACATATAACAACATAAATCATGGATCACGTTTAACACTTTACCACTCTCACATGAAAACATAAACACACTTGTAAACTCTTATGAACAAGAATCATGCGTCATGGATCACATTCTGTCATTTCACATACTTCCATGAATCAAAGCATAATTATACTTAACACGTAAACATACTTTCCAAGTAAACTCACGTTCATACCATACATACGAATACGTTAACGAGCATTGTCATGATTCATAAGAAACTCTTATAACATGGAAGCTAAACCACATAAGCATATAACATCATATAATTCGTAATCATACTTCATTCTTAATAAAATACAACGTGTCATGCATAAGATTAATAATATGGAAGAACATTCACAAATCCATATAGATCATCAATATACTTTAAGACTTAATACTTTCATGAACGTTCACACATCATGTTGAAACATTACATGTTTTCATTCATCATTCTTAATAACTTGAAACCAAACAGGTTTCCATTAATACTCTTGAAACATCATTGGTTTCTATCATTCACATTCTTTTAACTTGGTAACTGGCTAGTATTCATGGTAGTCTTCAAGGAGCATTCTCCCGTGTTGGATATACCCGTATAACAGTCCTCAAGGAGCACTCTCCCGTGTTGGATCTATTATTCACTTACACCTCTATATAGTCTCATAAGCTTGTCGTAACCCTCAAGGAGCACTCTCCCGTGTTGGGTGTACAGCGGGTGTGAGGTACGTGCACGACCTTTTTCACTCATAACGTAACTTAATACTTAACATATACTGCCATAAACCTCTTTCCACTTTTACTTATTATGTTTTTCGTTCTTTTTACTCTTGTGTTCACACACAGTCACAAACCATAACTCACAAAGCAATACACTTAATCATAAACGAGTACTTAGTCATGAGACGCTTCATATAATCATACTAAGACATTCATATAAATCATAGTACTTAATATAAAACATTAAACATAAACATAAATTAATCATGTAAACATATGTCATGAACTAAACCATGACTTAATCATATCATTCACGTAACATACAACACCTATTAAGATTCCATACTTCACGTTATTAAACTTGGTTACTGGCAATTATAGCCTTGCGGGACACCTCCCACCTTGCGGTAACCCTTCCGGTGTATGGCTCATAACTTGCGTTTTTATTCACTACATATGCTAGAACCTCTGTCACTTTCAATTATCATGTTTCGCATATTTTATTAACTTGCTTCACAGAAGCTCATGCATTTCATAATAACCGTTAATGGACAACAACATTTCACACACCATATTGAACATGGGTTCAGACTTAAGATTACTTTTAATAGTTCACTTAGGTAGAAATCATAGGTTCATGAGTCTTTTATAGAATCATTGGTCATACCTATTCATAAATCATAATCCATAAAACAGTATACTTCGTCTAATTTAGCATGAGTCATGAGTCTTGAAAGGATTAACCACGTATATATATCCATGAAATCATATAAACATGTACCACGTAACTCAAACCGACATACTTTACTTGAACATAATTTATCATGAGAACATTAATTATACATTAACATACTTTAACATTGAGCTTCATATAAACATGGATACACTGTACTTTATAAATCCTACTTGGCACACAAATTCATACTTTCAGACGTAATTTATAACTATGAATAATAATCGCTTATACTTTACTCACAAGGCATGAATCATGGATCACTCATACTATAAATTACTTTTCATGCTTTACTCGAATAAACACATAACTTGAACATATCTCATAAATCACTATTCTTTGCTTAGACATATAATAATCATTTAACTTGCATAATTCACTTTTATCATATCATTAAAATAAATCCATACTTCTTACATACTTGCACGTTTCATAATATATATAAATAAATTCAAAAAACTTGACTTAATATCATGCGTATAATTTAAATAAATAAAATTCCATAATCATGATACGAAGTCCATATAGTCATGTTTTTACATACGAGATAAAGATCACTGTCATTTTCATACTTTCATACTTTGTAAATAAGTCCTCCAATTAATAATCATCCTTCATAAATAATTCATACTTTATAAACATACACATATGGGCATACATACTATGCTGGACATAAAGGTTACCTTAACCGCTCAATCCATAACTTTTCCATAACTCTAAGAACGTCATCCATAGACCCTTCGAATTCTCACATTTCGTTTGTCACTCCACAAACATCAATAAAATAATAATTAGAATCCACTCAACTTATAACTAATCACTAGTTTTCCTTAATGACCCGTTTTCAGTAATCGTACTTTAAAATAATATTCTAAAAACTCATTATAAAATGCCATTAGCTAAATAATTAATAATAATTTTATAAACTGATTTATAAAAATAATTGGGCTTTAATTGATCAAATGGGTAAGATGGATTGTTATACCTTTCATTAGTCAACTTTTTGACTTTGGGTTTTAATCTCCAAATGAACCAGTAACTTGGTTCTAATAAGAACCAGTCAAGTAACAGGGGAAAGCTTGAATGAGGGAAGGTGGGGTTGGGCTGGTGGCCGAAAAACATGCCGGCGAGCAAGGGGAGATGGTCGGAGTTCCGGCAAGAGTGGTGGTGGCGGGTTGTGTGTGGCTGTGCGTTGGTGCAGCGTACCAAAAGAAGAGGAAAGCGAAAGAGAGGGCAGGGGCTGCGAATTTATAGTGGCTTAGGGGTGGCTTTGCGGTGTTTCCGGTGGTCAGAAAACCACGGTGGTGGTGCTGCACCGTGGCAGCGAATGGAGGAAACAGAGGAGACGGGGTACAACGCGAGAGATGGGAAGCAGGGGTGTTTGGTGGTTGCGTGGTTAGCGGTTGGGTTGATGTTACAACAGCTTAATGGTGGTGGTTAAGGAGGCGGACATGGGAGCAATAGAGAGGAAAAGGTGAAGCTCCATTGTTGGGTGTTAATGGAGGGAAGACGGAAGAGAAAGGATGAGAAGAGGAGGTTGCATTGTTGATGAATTAAACTGGGTTGGTGAAGCTCTATTTATACAAGCTTTGGGGAGACAAATCTGTCCAAGTAGACAGATTTTCATTGGGCATTTGGTAACCTTGGAGGCCAAGGTGTTAGGGGAATGGGGAGCCAAGAAATTCAGTCAAAGGGGAAGGGGGGTTACAAGTGGGGGAGGTGAGTGAGAGGGGTTTTGGGTTTTATTTGGGTAAAATACTAAATGGTTCAAATGGTTAGTATAAATTGGGTTTTGAATGGACGATTTAGCAAAAACGAAATTAACCCAATTAGTTAATAATAGAAAATATAAATCGAAATAATAATAATAACATTAAACTCTTTTAAATTCGTTTTAAACGTTTAAAAACAAAATCGAAAATAAATATAATTAAATCGTAAAAATTCAAATTAGTACTCGTTTAAGCTAATAATATAATTAATTAAGCTATGAAAAGTCGGGGTGTTACACATGATTTTCCCAAGTAATTAAAAACACAGATTAAAGTAGTTAGTAACAAGTATGCATCTCATCAAAATTTTCCATATACCTTGCATTTCTGTTATCCTATTACTTTTTTTTATCACATCCTCCTCTATTGGAACGTCATTTATTGACAGGCAAAGTGAAAATAACCCATTGTGGCATTACTAAAAAGTAACACTGCAGACCATTTAACAACCCTTTTCAATAATCCTACGCTAGATTAGATTGACTAGACAGTTGTGGATAGAACAACACCTAAAAAGAGCTCCTATCTTAACCAAACTTTGTAAGATCATTGTTCCCAAGTGTTTACAAGAACAAATCTTCATTTAGCTGTTGGAGCAGGAAATTCACTACCCTTAATCTTTAGGTTGAAATAGACTAAATCAAAATAGTTAATTGTGAATTACCAAGTGACGATTTACCTTTCAATTATAGCATGGGTAAGGTTGCATGCAACCAAACCCCTCAATTACTGATGAGTTTTAAAATATATATAGCAAGTGCACTGTGTCTGTTGTTAGCAGAGCCTTGCAAATACGGGTTGAATCCACAGGGAGACAGGTTTTCATAGTTAAAGTTCAACTATAAAGTCACTTCAGATGGAAATAAGGATGAATAGATTAACTTAACTAGAGAGAATAATAACTACGGTGATTAAATCATATAATAAAATCCTAGGGCAATAGTTCGGTCCACCATGTATATATCAATCAAAGGGGTTCAAAAGACTAACAAAACCCATGTATAGAGTCGAGCAATTAGAGCAGGTGTTAAGCCTACGATCGGGTCATAAAGCTCATAATCCAACATATGCAGTATGATCGCTAACATAATCAGGATTATTAATGTGTTCTAAGCCTCTACCAATAAGCCTACGATCGGTCATACTAGTATTTGCAAGCAATTCATGAAATCGGCCACAACACAAATCACGCATAAAGAACAAATCACACTATATTGCTCTAATCATAACCTAACCAATGCTAATACATTCAAATCAAAATCATAATATAACCATGGCTTCCCTCCCTAACAAACCTTAGAAATTGAACTACTCAGACATGACTATGGAAACTAAAGCAAGCATATTTAGAGAATACATAATTAATATCTATGAAAAAAGTAATCAAAATAATGAAAAGCAAAGTAAGAACGATTATAAGATCAATGCAAAAGGAAGAAACTTTATTGAAATCAAACGATGTTCGAACAAAATACTTGAGAGAAAAACTAAGAGTTTAGAACTAAGCTAATTCGAAAATTAAGATAAACTAAGATCCACTAATGAAAGTAAGGTTCACTATCTATGGGCTAAAGTTCGAAAATAAGAAAAAGTGGAAAAAATATGCCCTCCGAGAAACCGCCCGGGCGGGCGTGCGACCATCAACCACTTCACTATTCTCTTCTCGTAGCAAGCTCCCGGGTGGCCGAGCGAAATGTTCTTGTCCAAATTTTTACAAAGGCTCCAAAGTTGCTGTCGGCCCTGGTCGGGCGGTCATGCTCGGACAGACACTAAGATGCTTCCTTTTTATTCTTCTCTTCACAAGATCTTCAGAATTGCTCTCGGGGTATGCCAAATGCCCATATAATCTGGGTAATGCTCCCAAATGTCAGATAAAGGCATCAGACACCTAATCTGCACCATTGAAACTCAAAAACACGAAACATACCCAAATACATAAAATCTCACAATAAAGATTTGTAAAGAGCTCTAAAAGAGTATAAAACAAGAGGGGAAACGAGGCTAAATGCGTATATAAATGAACATATCAAACTCCCCCAAGCTAAACTCTTTCTTGTCCTCAAACAAATAGAACATGAACATAGAATAAAATTGTCTCACCCCATAGATAAAAATATTCAAAGCTCAAAACATTTCCAGGACTAAGAATCGTTCAAGCAGGCAAAATTCAAATTCAGCTATTCAGATCCATCCAATAACCAACCATCCAAGCAAATCATCAAATTCAACTCATCTACATGGCATATAAATCCTGAAATGATGCTCACCAAGGTGTCACTCCTCTCATTTTCTTGGCACGAGAAGAATGTGCCCGAACACTCACTGACCCGATGATAGATGTCCCTTCCTACTCACACTCTCATGTGTTTAAGAAGGTTAAATGCCGCTCATCCTAATTAAGTCACCTCAATTAGCAGACATACTCTTTAACTTTGACAAAATGACTCAAAATCAATCCAATAAACAATGTAAACACGAGCTCAAGAGGACTTTAAAGGTAGGGAATATTTATAAGACATGTGGTGGAAACAACCAAGAATGGGGGAGCAAAAGTCACTATAAATTAGGCCAAGGATGGCCTAAACATCTCCCTACAACACCGTATAACCACAAAACACACCCCAACTCATATCAATCGATGAAAACTTCCAATAAACCCAAATTTCAAGCAATGCAACACATTTTTCTTTATAAACAACGTGAGTGAAGGAACTTTGAACTCTTTTCAATTTTTATTTCTTTTTCTTTCATTTTTCGAACCAAGCACTCCCGTAACTCAAACTTTTCATTTTCTTTTCTGAAACTTGAAACCACATCAAATATACTTTCATCTCTAAACCACGCAAACTATAAAAACCAATCTCAAAACTCAACCCAACAAACGCTCCCCAAGCTCGGCTTGGGAAAAACCTCGAGATAAATGCCATGGGCATGTAATAAGGTTTAGTAACACGAAAAAGGTCATTAGGCTTAGCGGGGCTAACGAGGATAAAAGTATATAAAAAATGCACTCTAAGGCTCAAGAATCAGAAAAAAAAGAACGCCTCTATCACAACAAATGCTACAAGTTATCAGACATCAGATAGGTACGAAGTCAAAGTCAAGATCAATCAACTAATGAGGAACTAACACACAAAAATAGACTGGATAATATTATTAATCCAATACGCTAGAATAGGCCTCACAATCTAACCAATTAAGGCTTAAAGCATAAAGTAGTGTATAATAATCAAAATTCGCTCGAAATCATAGCAATCAAACATCAAATCATAGCCTCAAAAAATCACAATTGCCCAGCTATCCAGAAAATAATGTCAAATTATTTTCAATTAAAGTACAACATGGGGCATAGGGAGGCAACTAAACTAGTCATGTGAATCGTATTTTTTTATTTTTTTCAGTATTTTTCGAAAGCAATAAATCTATCCTAAAAAGCAGTTTAAGAGATAGAGAATACAAATAGAAATCCTCCCCAAGCTGAACTTGGTAGTGTCCTCAATGCCAAAAGATGAAAGAGAGGACGATGCTCAGAGGAAAAACAGACGTTAGGGTTCCCTCATTCTCTCTCACTCTAAAAAAATTAAAACTAAACTAAAATAAAATAAAATAAATAGGGGAAATTACGGGTTGCCTCCCGCACAACGCTGGTTTATAAAGATCCCGCACGACCATAATACCTCCATATCTCAAATCGGAGTGACTTTGCAGTGAGTGCCACCCTCATCAAACATCTTCCTTCTCCAAATGTTCTTGCTCTTACCCAAGGTTGTTAAATTCATGATTTTAACTTAAATTGGACAGGCCTGTTAAAATCAAATCGCAAAATCGAATCGTAAAACCGTAAGATTCTAGTTTTTTGGCCAAAATATAGATGTATGATAAAATGTGTTAATGTTTCAACCATTGTTTCCACTATACAACACTATAACTTCAATTTTTTGTATAGTTAGCCTACAAATGTTTGATAAATTATTAAATACCGATATAGACTACCGTTTTAGTATTTTTCTACTAGGAAAGACCTTTCATATATCTAAAACAATATCAAAAAACAAGTTAAGTCCAAGATTCATCATATACTTAAAACAAGCGTCACATAGTACACCACATTCTTCAACTATCGAAACTCTAAAATTATATCTAATCATCGTAACCAAAGCTTCCATCTTGAATATCATCACTTCCGGTTGTTCCTGTAGTAGTTTCCAACATATCATCACCAAAATCACACAATGCATCCAAATCGATGTCATTCGAATCAACATTGGGTGCAACATCTTCATCTTCATCATCACTTAACATATGAACTTCAGAGTTTTCAACTAGGCAAGGAAAAAAGAAAGGAAAAAATGAGAAGAATTAAATTTGTCATCTTAGCTAAATAGAAACAAAGTTGTACAAACTTACATTGAGGGTCATGAAACTCTAGATCAATCCCTTCATCTCCATTGTCTCCTACTCTAGCAAATCTCCTCGATGCTCTGTCAAGAGCATTCAACCATGTGGTGCTATCTGGAAGAACTAGTTCGTCAACTTCAATTATCCATTCATCATCTGAAGGCATGTCACCTAAAACCAATGGTTGATATATTATGGACTTGCTTGCTCGTTTCTCTTGTCTCCTCTTCAGTTTTAGGTTGTACATCACGAACACCAAATTATTCATCCCTTTTTGATGTAATCGATTTCTTTTTTCGTATGGACCTAAATCATATTGTAAAACATAATAAAATTTTGATTTCACTACAACAATAAACTTACACATAGGAAGAAAGATATTATATATACCATCTCAAAAGCACTCTAGTTTCGCTCGTAACCAGAAGAGCTGCAAGTCAAGCTCAAAATCCTAATAGCAAACCTATTCAACTCAGGGCACTTATCCCCATATGAATCCCACCAATCGGCTACACAAATAAAGGCATGCTTAGCAAGTTACTATAAGTCCATATGTAAAACTATAATACAAATTCAATGATACACACCTGGACTTTTCTTAAATCTGGTCATCAGAGTAGTAGACAACCCAAATAGGTCTCTTTTATTTTTAAAAGCATCCATTTGTAAACCAATTAACATTCTTTCCTTGGGATAAGGGACCATTCTTTGCAGACAATTATACAAACCGATTTTAATGTCTGCATTAGCTTGAAAATTAGGCCCATATTGAAATTGTGGATTCAAGTAGTAAGCAATAGCATGTAAAGGTCTATGTAGTTGATCCACCCAACGCTCATCAACAATGTCCAAAATCGGCTTGTAACTACATATAGAAAAATAAAATCAGTTATACCAAAGAAAACAATAACAACATAATGAAAGCAATGACAGCAAGCAGCAGATGAATGTAACAGCAACAAGCAGTAGTAATTTAACACAATGAAAGTAACAATAGAAAGTAGTAAGCAGTAGATGAAAGCAACGACAACAAGTAGCAAGAATTTTTTTTATTAAAGCAACAACATCAAGCCGCAAGTAGCAAGCAGTAGCCTAATCTAATGATAGAAACAAGAGGCAACAATTTAACCTAATGAAAGCAGGAGCAGAGCATGTTACTTACTTTTTCTCAACATTATTGAATTTTTTTGATTTGTTCTTTCTTGTGCCATTGCTTCATAGATGAATCCCATTACGAGATTCTCATCGGAATCCACCATATGAAGGACTTTCACAAGTGGCAAAGCCCCCTTTAAACATGAAACAACATATGGCCAAAATCCTCGAGTATCCAAGACAATTCTTTGGAATTTTTTCCCTTCAACACTCGAAAAAAACTTGCTTGATTTCCACTTATTAGATGAAAAGGGCTTAATAATGAGCCTTTATGTTCATTTAAACACATCAATGTCAAATAAGAAGTTGCAAAACGTGTGACGCCGGGTCTAATAAGCTCTATACCTTTAGTGAATTCTCTCATCCAAGTGAGCAACATTGTTCGGGAGTATATAAACAATGTAACTCTTCTAGCCTTTGCAATTGTTAGATTGTGAATCTTAATTTTTTTGTCCACGTCTTCTAACATTAGATCAATACAATGAGCCGCACAAGGAGTCCAAAAAAATTTTGTTCTTTTCTCCATCAACTTTTCTCTACCAGCCTTATAATTAGCGGCATTATCTAGCACAACTTGAACTACATTCTCCTCACCAACTTCTTGTACAACTGCATCAAGCATCTCAAGTACCCTATCCGTTGTCTTAGAAATTTCATATGTATCTATGGATGATAGAAAGACGGTCCCTTTAGGAACTATTGACCAAGAAATTACAAATAGAATGTCTTTTTCTATCACTCCAACCATCATACATTATAGTACAACCGATTTATTTTCCATTCTTCTTTGAAGTCTTCAAGCATAACCATGACACTATTCACTTCCTTATTCAGAAATCTAACCCTTATTTCATGATAACTATGAGGTTTAAGACCATTTCCATAGGCATCAATTTCTTCAATTATGATAGGAAATTTAGGATTATTGACAGCATTAAAGGGAATAGCACTTGTATAGAAAAAACGAGCAATTTGTTGGCACACTTCACCTCTTTCTTCCTTTTTAAATTTCTGATTTAAAGTTGTTTGAACTCCTAGCTTAGGCTTAACTCCACTCTTAAAAGCATCCATTCTACCCCTGCACCTTTTATACCTATGATACTCAATATGTTCTTCCTCCTCTCCAATGTCATTAAGTTTCCTCTTCTTCATCATGGACTTCTCTGCATTAGCCTCTAATAGATTCCTAAACTTAATTTAAACCTCATTAGGGACTTGCATACAAGCCTAAACATTAGACCGAGTACCAGCAAGGTGATGCTTTTGCCTGTAAATCCCACCACCACGTACAACATTATAATATTTACATCTTACCTTCGTTATATCACCATTAGTCTCAGAACCGTGCTACCATCCGGGGTCTGATCTGTTTTCCGCTGTTGTTCTCCCCCTTTTTTTTTGAACTTAAAGCAGAGCTTGACATGATTCTACCTAAACAACAATTATGTTCATAAATTCAATTAGCATATATGAACAACACTACAACAACGAAAAAATGTAAATTAATTCAATAAAAATACGAAGTCAATAGTTAAGAGATGAATCTAGCCTCAGCAATTAGCACACGAAGTCAACATAAATTAGCAGATTTAGCACAAGGAAAGAGAAGAAATGAACAACAATTTTCATTAACCTTTGAAGATGAGCAGCAACCCAGCAAAAATCGCAAGATTTCTAACCCAAAAGGCAGCAACAATTGAGATTTTTAAACAAGAAGAGATTTTGGGGAAGTGTAGATGAGTGTTAGGTTAGAAATGAGTGTAAGTGAGGGTTTAGGGGAGGGTTGCCTAATCAATATCGGATATATGCATATATCCATTGCCTCTCTTTTTTGGCAGTACATTCCATGAAAATGGCAGTACATTTCTTATGTATGGTAGTATAATCTAATATATATGGTAGTACATTTTTTAATGAAAGATTATATGCCAAATACAAACTATATAGTTATATAGCTGTGAAAATATCGATTTTTATATACTACGTTTCTCAATAAATGTACTGCCATTTTCATGGAATGTACTGCCAAAAAAGTGAGCCGATGGATATATGCATATATCCGATATTGATTAGGCATTCCTCGATTTTGGGGGAATACGTGTGCAAAAAGGGGCCTGGCCCATGTTTATAATGACATTTTCCAAGCTTTTCCTAAAATCTTGTATAAATCGCGATTTTAGCGATTTTAACCGATTTTTCTTACGGTTTTAAGTAATTACGATTTTAAGAGCGATTTAAATCGTGTGCTAAACTAGAATTGTAGAATCGTGCGATTTAGCGATTTAAATAGCGATTGTAACAACCTTGCTCTTACCTTCAGAATGTGTTTCAACCTTAGGTGCATTATGATAATGCACCTTTCCTCAACCACCTTTGCTTTACCCTTTCTCATCAGTAGGTGTCTCTAAAGAGTCAATGCAGGCATCGACTTTGACATCGATGTCTAGGGAGGCATCCACAGTCAATGTAATCTCCAAAGGGTCATAATAGAGCATCTGTGGAAGTGTAGAGGCAACCACCTCATCTATAATGTCAATCCTGCAAGAAGATTTCTCAAGCATAGGTGCCTTAACAACATTAGTTGGTTATAAGAGCCATCCTTAACATTAATGATAGCACCAACAAAACATAAAAATGGTCTACCTAGCAAAACTAGGGGTATTTTACAAAACGATCAGTCATCTGTAAAGTGATTTGTATGCATTTAAGTGCTCCAATATTCAATTTATTATAAACAGAAACAGAAGCACCTAAATCACACAAGTTTTATCAATGAAAATAGGTCCAAGATGGCAGGGAATAGAAAAACTACCAGGATTTCGTCTTAGGTGTGGTTTTATTCTGTAAAATAGCACTACTCTGCAGTTAAAGCAACCATTCTACCTCACTAAAGTCTCTCTTTTTAGTGATCATTTCTTTTAGAAATTTAGCATAAATAAGGATTTGGGTAATTCTTTAGTAAATGGAACCGTTACGTCAAGGTTATTGACCATAGCCAAGAAAATATCAAACTGTTGTTTGACCTTTGATTTCTACATCCTGTGAGGAAAAGGTCGTCTTGGTGTGAAAGACGTTTCTGAAACCTTCCCCTTCTGTTTTCTTGTCTGATTCTTCTTTGCCAGTTCGACCTCAGACGTCGCACTCTCTTCCTCTTCTTCCTCTACCACCTCTTTCCCCTTAGTCGGGGCAGCATCATCAATGGGCAATAATGGAGCGTCATAAGCAGTATCGCTACAAAGTGTAACAGCATTCGCTTGCTCCCCATCAGGCAATTGTCCTTGTTGCCTCTGAGTATTTTTTCTTGCCATTTGAGCCAATTCGATCTCGAGGAGTTTAATATGATTTTTCATGTCTCTAGTATACTCCTCGTGATTCTTTTGCATGGTGCCCATCAGTTTCATCAAATCAGAGTGGGTTCTTGAGTGGATATATTTTGAGGTGGGGGTTGGAAATTTTGGGGAGTTAGGAAGTTGTGTGGAGGAGGGAAAGTTTTGTGGGGGGGTCTCTGAAAACCAAGGGGTTTTGATAAAAAGATGGTCTAGGGTGATTTTGTGGTGGTGATGGTGATGGTGGGTTTTGTGGTTGTGGGTTTTAGACGTTATTACTCCGATATGAAAATTGTGGGTGTTCTTTCCACTCAGGATTGAAAGTGTTTGAGTAAGGATCATTTTGTGGTCTCTGTTGAAAGGCATTAGTCTGCACCATTTGATTTTGACTTAACTAATAATTGTGCCCAAAATTACCCTGAACACCACATACCTCGCAGTAAGATGAGGTAATGGGTGCAACGACAGACATAACATTGATACTCATGGGAGGAGGTGTCGAGGTAGAGGACTTCAAAGTGTCAATTTTCATATTCAGTTGCGCCACTTGTGAAGTTAGCAATGCAAAGGCGTCTACATCTAGTACCTTCTTTGTCAGACTACGAGAAGTGGAATGATCATTGGTTGCAACGTTTTCCAACAAATCATAGCCTACAACCACTTCCTTATCCAGAAAATTCATCGCGCAGACCAGTCAATTATACTCTTCGTCTGAGGTTGCAGACCATTGTAGAATGTCTGCTTAAGAAACCACTTGTCCATATTATGATGTGGACACTCCCTCTGTAACTCTCTGAATTTGTTCCACGCTTCCCTTAATGTTTCATCTGGCTCTTGGGAAAACGTGGCTAACTTGTTTCTTAAATATGCTGTCTTTTTCGAGGCTAGTATTCTTTGAGGAATGCAACAGATATCCCAACCATTCTATCTTTGTGGTATCATTGAACCACTTTTGAGCTTTGTCTCGGAGTTAAATCTCGAATAACATGACCTTCAGCTACTCAGGTGTGACTCTAGAGTGTTTGTCATTTCTGCAAAGTTGTTGGAATCTCTCCAGATGATTGGCCGGATCTCAATGGGGTGCCCACCAAACTGATTTTGCTGGACCATGTTGATGAGTCCAGGTTTAATCTCGAATTTTGTTGCAGTGATGGTGGGCATTGGTGGACCAATGGGAATGTTGTCAGGATTAGGCACCCCATATGACTTTAGAGATTTTGACATTACTGAACTCGAAGTATCTTCCACCGAGATATTCAGCTGAACATACTATTTCTCTTTCGGAGCTGCCTGAGCGTCTTTGTGAGATCGGGATCCTCTGTTAAGGGGGTACCTTTTCTTCGAGACCTGGGCATACAAAAGAAACAAAAAGAAGCAGCGAAAAGTACCTCAGTTGGAACAATAATGAAGTTCCAATGAGGTAAAAGAAGTAAACTGAATAATCAAACAAAAACTAAGAAAACTAGTCGTCTGCCCGGCAATGACGTCAAAAACTTGATGGGTTTTAAAATATATACCGCAAGTGCACGATGTCTGTTGTTATCATCCTTGCAAGTACGGGTCGAATCCACAGGGAGACAGGTTTTCGTAGTTAAAGTTCAACTATAAAGTCACTTCAGATGGAAATAAGGATGAATTGATTAACTAAACTAAACTAGTGAGAATAATTACTACGGTGATTAAATTAGATAATAAAAGCCTTGGGCAATAGTTCGGTCCATAATGCATATGTCAATCAAAGGGGTTCAAAAGACTAATAAAACCTAGGTATATAGTCGAATTAGAACATGTGTTAAGCCTACAATCGGGTCATAACACTCATAATCCAACATATGCAGTACCATCACAAACATAATCAGGATTAATATCCCACGATCGAGTCATACTAGTATCTGCAAGACGCAATTCATGAAATTTGCCACCAACACAAATCACGCATAAAATAACAAATAACATTATATTGCTCTAATCACAACCTAAGCAATGCTAATACATTCAAATCAAAATCATAATATAAGCATGGCTGCCATCCCTAGAA
Organism: Patellifolia procumbens; assembly: GCA_947645195.1. Taxonomy (NCBI): domain Eukaryota; kingdom Viridiplantae; phylum Streptophyta; class Magnoliopsida; order Caryophyllales; family Amaranthaceae; genus Patellifolia; species Patellifolia procumbens. Next base: position 4,006,312 of record CANSGD010000406.1, read on the forward strand.
AACCCTAGAAAAAGAACTACTCAGACATGACTATGGAATCTAAAGCAAACATATTTATAGTATACATAATTAAGATATATCAAAATCTTAATCAAAATAATGAAAAGCAAAGTAAGAATGATTTCCAGATCTATGCAAAAAGAAGAAACTAAACTGAAATCAAACGATGTTCGAACAAAATACTTGAGAGAAAAACTAAGAGTTTAGAACTAAGCTAATTTGAAAACTAAGATTTACTAATTGAAATTAAGGTTCACTATTTATAGGCTAAAGTTCGAAAATAAGAAAAAGCGAAAAAATATGCCCTCCGAGCAACCGCACAGGAGGGCGGGCGGGCGGCCAGCAACCACTTCACTCTTCTCTTCTCGTAGCAAGCGCTTGAGTGGCCAGGCTAAATGGCCCGGGCTGGCGACATTGCCGTGGCAGGTGGCTAGTGCCCGAGTTGCCGGGTGAAATGTACTTGGAAAAATTGTCACAAAGGCTCGGAAGTTGCTCTCGGCCCCGGTCAGGCGGTCATGCCCGGGTGGCCGGGCATACACTACGAGGCTTCGTTTTTATTATTTTCTTCCCAAGAGTTTCAGATCTGCTCTCGAGGTATGCCAAATGCCCATATAATCTGGGTAATGCTCCCAAATGTCAGATAAAGGCCTTAGACACCTAATCTGCACCATTTAAGCTCAAAAATACGAAACATACCCAAACAAATCAAATCTCACAATAAAGAGCTCTAAAAGATTATAAAACAAGAGGGGATGAGGCTAAAAGCCTATATAAAATTAACATACCAACCACCAACAAACCTCCCCTCCCCCCTCGAAATTTTAATAAAGCATGGAAGTCCTTCTACAAATTTGGAAGCGCCGGATGCTGTTAATGTTGAGATATAGGGCGATAAAATTAATATAATATACTCTCATCACATTGCTTGTTTTCAAGGTATCTTCTTTTGTCTCATTTCAAGAAGTCACGAAACAAGGAATGATCACTTGCAAGTTCACATAGAAACCCTTCCTAGAAGGTTTGCATTGAGGGATATAATGTTGTTGGTGTTTTTAAGGTTTAGGTTGCTTGTTAAGCAGCCATGTAGTTTTAAGGCTAAGTTGCTATAACACTTCTTTTTTTTGTTTTAAATTTAAATTTAATTGCCAAAAAAATTTATTCATGTTGTTTTCTTATTCACATCAAATGTACATTCTAAAGTCAACGTAATAAAAGTATTTTCTCCAACGAACTTTTAACATATGTCATTCTACATAATTTTAATGTTCATTTAAATTAGGATCATTCATTTATAAATCATGAGGTTTAACTTTTCTTGACTTTCTCTCTAGCAAGCGATTTTCATGGTGGTTTGGTTGCTTCCAATAATCTGATTTTCACCATGGCAAGGAAGAAGAAAGGTGCCACCACTCCTCAACCTTCATTATAGAGCCATCAATCCTCAAATAGTTACAAAACCAAGCCTAGATATTGTTAGTAATTCCAAAGGTAGCAAAAAATCGATCAATGTTGGGAACCCCTCTTTATGCTGATGAGTGCACTTCAAGATTGTTGAAAATTTCTTATGCTTGGGTTTTGGTTGAGATTGATGTTACTAAGACCCTTACTAGGTCTGTTAACATCTTAAAACTCCAGATGTTAGTGAAGTACAACAAGGTGTTTGGTATGAATCGACACCTCCTTTTGCGTTAAATGCCAAAAGGTAGGTCATATTTTTCATACAAAAATTCCTCATAAGAAAAATTCTGAAGTGAAGAAGCAATGGATGGTCAGATAGCAACCTCTTATAAAGCAGCAAGATCCTTCTACACAGCTTGATCTGATAAAACTTCAGGAAAATGACTAATCAGTTGATGTAGATTTCGTTGTTAATGAAGTTGAAGTGAACTCTCATTATGATATGCAACTTGTTCTTACCACACCACTCTCTATTTTGCCACATTATAGAGATGAGGGTTGGAAAACAGTGCTAAGGAAGTCTAAGATAGACCTTAGAGGAAAGTTGATCCTTTCACTCATTCTAATGCTTATCTTGCATTAATTGAGGAGGATGATGAAGTTAAAGAGAAAGATTGAAGGGGATCCATCGTCATGTAGCCCTTATCTTTTTTAATGATCATCTCCTCTTGGAATGTTAGGGGTTGTAATAATCCCTTAAAGGTAGTAGAGTTGAAGCAGATTTTAAATAAGCAGTATATCGCTTTTGTTAGTCTAATTGAAACTAAGGTCAAACAACATAAGGCTGCAACTATTCTGAAAAAGTTAGGAAAACAATGGAGATGGAGTGATAATTATGCTTATTCCCCAAGAGGTAGAATTTGGATTGGCTGGTGTTTTGATGACTTGGATGTGACTATTGTTTATACACAAGAACAACTGATTCATTGTGTTGTTTCTCATAGATCTTCTGATCCTACTCTACATATTTCAGTGGTGTATGGTCTGAATACAATTACTCAAAGGCAAGAGTTGTGGAGACAATTAAAAGATCTTGTTATTCCAGATTCTCCTTGGTTGACCTTGGGGATACTGTAATTTTGTGCTCCATGATTATGACAGGATAGGAGGTGGTATGATCACTAGTTATGATACTATAGATTTTCAGGAATATGTTCATACACTAGTAGCTTTTGAGCTCCATGGCAAAGGGACTTATCACACCTGGAATAATAAGAGTTTTGGGGATGCTAGAGTTTGTAGTAAGATTGATTGGGTCTTTAGCAACAACAATTGGCACCAACAGTAAGGCATGTTGAAGCTCACTTTCTTCCTTCTCTATTGTTTGATCATGCTCCTATTATGGTTTATTTGAGTTTAATAGTACAACTAGTGGCAGGCCCTTGAAATTTCTAAATGTACTTGCTCAGCAGTTTGATTTCAAACTAAGCTAGAGTTAGCTTGGAATGAGTCTGTGACAGGTCATGCTATATATAGAGTTTGGTCTAAGCTTAAGAAGGTTAGGCACCAAATGCGATTTAGTTCAAATCCAAACTATTCTTAATGAAGATTGGAGGAATCATGTTCTCCACTCTTTAGAGAAAGTTTGTACAACTAATCTCCATCATATTTAGCTTATTAATGAGACCATTCTTAAGCAAAAATCTAGAGTGGATTGGCTTAAACTTGAGGATTCAAATTCTGCCTATTTCTTTGCTGCTATGAAGAACAGATTCAATAGGAACAAGCTTAACTCTCTTTATACTATAGAAGGTCATCTTTTCAAAACTCATGCTCATGCTCAAGTTCAAGCTAAAGCTGTGAAGTTCTATGTTTCTCTTCTTGGTACTAAAACTCCTAATTTTCTCTCTGTTGATAGCAGCACCATACAAAGAGGAGTTATTCTGTCTGCTGAAAATCAAGCCTTATTAATAGCTCCTATTACTCAAAGTGATATTGATGAGTCTATTGATAGTGGCAAAGCTCCAGGAATTGATAGATTTAATGCTTTATTTTTAAGCATGCTTGGGAGACCATTACGCCTGATATTTATGAAGCTGTTTTTCTTATTTTTGGGATTGCATTATTGCCACTCCGGTTCCAAAAGTTGAGAACCCCTCTTATGTACAAGAATATAGACCTATTGCTTGTTGTAGTGTATTCGGCAAGATAGTGTCTAGAATTCTTACTAAGAGGTTGGCAGTTGTTGTTCGAAGTGTGGTCAATGAAGCCCAAGCTAGTTTTATACCAGACGAGCTGGCAGGCTCTTATTGTGAGGGCCTCCAAAGATAATATTTCGCCCACTCTCTATTACAACTAAATGTAGTAAGGAAGTAATGGTAGAATCCACAGAGTATTAGTGGTGTTATGTATATAGATAATTAGTAACCGAAAAGGGAGATTTTGAAATGAATTCTAATAAACTAAACTAAACTAACGACTAACTAAATTAGAAAATTTAAATTAGAATAACCTTTAGTTGAATTAACGCTAACTTCATATCAAACATCGATCATCGAACCTTTACCCTAATCACTTTTGTTTATTTATTTTTCAGAAGTAATCTCATATCCTCCTTACTTGTAGTTAAGTAGCACAAACCAGCATGACTATGAAACCCTAACCAAAGGGAAACCTATACGAAAGCACATCAATTCAAGGCAACAATAAGCACAAAGATTCGATAGACCTGATAATGATATTTAGGCAAAAAACATTTAATCAGTTGGTTCAACTTCCTAAGAAGATGAAAGAGATGAATACAATCTAGATTAACCCTTGGTAGCTACATAAGATAGAACAATGAAACTATCATTTCATTCCTAAATCCAGCAATAGATTAATCACATAATCAATACTAGTAGCGCTCCCACCTAAACTGTGCAATAATCTTGAAATAAACATAGAGGTGAAACCATAAATTAAAGCGAGTGGATCGGGAGAAAGATCTAACAACGTAGATTGAAGTTCATGTTAATCTTCCTTAAGATTAAGCTACAAGCTAAACTACAAACTAAGTTATACCAATGAAAATGGAAGAAAACCCAAGCAGGAAAAGGGTTCCACCCTCCCTTGGCTCTCTCTCTCTAAAAACTAGGGTAAGCTATAAACTCTCTAAGAAAACGTGAATGAATAAGACATTAGGCACTTTGAAAATATAAAAGAGAAGCTGAACTATATATGTGTGGTGCAGGTCGCGGGAGGCGAAATGGGTCGCGGGTTGTGAGCTGGGTCAGGGATCGCAACCTTGGCTTTGCTCTCTTCCTTGCTTGGTTGTTGCTACTTATGTTGTGTTGCTCCTAGTTTGTTGTTTATGGCTTGTTGTTGGCTTGGACGTTATTGTTGTTTCTGGCTTGTTGTTGGCTTGGGCATTATTGTTGCACGTAGAAGTAACCCAAAGTTCTACGAACATTACTCAAAATATACATTTGACATTACAAAGTTCTAAAGTTACAACATTAACGTGCATTACATAACAAGACTCCGAAATTCCACTAAAGCTAAATAATTACAAAAACGCCGATGATAACTATCAAACCATGTAGCAAATGCATCCAAAATGGCTTAATATTGCAATATAACTCGAGGACATCAAACACCCCCATACTTAGATTTTACTCGTCCTAGAGTAAATCCGAAAATGAGAATGATAGAGTAAAACGATGCTCAAGCTACTGACACCAAAACATACTCCTATGCACGTCATCCCATCTCTCCAACTAGTACCAACCCCACTCAAAAACAAAATGCATGGGATAACGTCTCCCCCACACTTAGCTTCAAGCTCACCTAAAAAATGCCAAAAACACAAACTACAACTACAACTACAACAACCAACATAACCAATGACAACCAAAATGTGAGCTCAAATCCTGAAAGATCTCAAAGGACTTGAACCCACTCCAACCCATGACACACTCTACCTTAAAACACGACCTGAAACTACTTCAAATAACCTAAACAACTAAGTTATAGAACCATGAAAAAAAGGGATAAATTCCATTCTTACTTCCAAAAATGATCAATCAAATAAGCAACTTTAAACCCCTAATGATAAGGATTTAGACTTCAAAAAGGACCTTCAATTCCCCAAAACAAAGGATGAAATCAAATCCTACCCGAATCTCCCAGATCGTCTTCCGCCTTATGACACCATCTCCAGCAAATGAGTTTTCAAATTTTACATTTATCTCTTTAATCCGTCATTTTTCCTAGGAGCCCTTTTGGGTTTTCATCCTAGCTTTCCACATTTTTTTTTCTTTTCCTTTCCTCACCAACTCACCCGCTCTTAATAAGCCACTTTTTTGCATAGGTTGCTCTTTCGAATTTTCAACCTATTCGGGCCTCCCAATTTTGCCCGAGTTGCCAGCCCATGCGGGTTCTTTATCTTTTTTTGGTTTCTTTTTTTCATCATTTTTTTTTCAAAATTTTCAAATTTCATCAAAATATACAAAGGAAATACAAATAAAACAGAATTACAAATGAAAATACAATGTATATATACATCCACATACCCCACTCCCACACTTAAACCACACATTGTCCTCAATGTAGGAAGGATAAAAAAATAGAGGGCCGGGAAAAAGGGACTCACAAAAAGCTGCAAATGAGAGGAATCGTCGGGGTCACAAAGACCCTTCTTGGAGGCTTGGTTATCTCGACCTCTCATCAACGTCTCATCAATGACTAGAGTGGTGTCGGTGAAGGTGGGGTACTAAGAAACAAAGAAGTTGTTCATAGAATACACCATTGATGACATGTGGAGTACATGTCATCCTGAAACCCATAAAACTGCTCTTGAATGTCCCCAGCTGCTCTCCTAAAGTAGCTCAAGCCTCCTATCAATCGACTCATGAAAATTTGGAGGAGCGGCAGCTACAACGGCCTCTAGGGCAATAACCAACCGAGCCAAACTCATCATCCACCCTTTGACATTGTCTGGGGGAATGAAAGTTGACTCGTAGGAGTCTTGGGGGTGATTGCCACCCGGCATGGCTGAGGAAGGACAATAAAATTCACAAAGTTTTCTCCATACAGCCATACATAGAAACCAGGCTCAGAAGTAGCATGAATTATGCATGTCTCCTCCAATTTATCAAATGTATACATATGTGATCCCCCAGCCCCTATATGCTGCAACTCCCTAGGCATGTCGATCTACAAATATTAGGCCAATAAAGTGACCATGCCTCCCATGCTAATTTTACCTGCCTCATTCCCCGACAACTCCAAGCAATGTTGTACCCATATCACAACCCAATCGCGACAATAGACCCATGTGATGTCATAGTCCATAAGCACTTGAGGTCGAATAAGGGGAGGTTCCTACCCTTACCGTGACAAAGTACCGTCATTGTGAATAGACGGAGAAGGTAACACACCGTAGGATGGACTATAATGGTGCTCTTATCACGGGAAGTATGCACTAAATGATGAGGTCTTGCCAAAATACATTGCATTGTACTCCGACGCCTCCATAAATTGGCTATCTGCCACATATTCCCAACCAAAGGCCGCCTTTATTTCCTCATATGTCATCCTATAATGTTGATCATTAAGGTTGAAGGTGATAGAATGGTCGTCCTCATCATCCATTCTCCTTCTCCAAGGTGGAAAGAAACTCTAGCGTATACCGCCCTATAGTCCTAGCCCTCCTATCCAAGAACCTGCGTAACCCCACCTTGCCTAGTAAAGTCCGTACGGGGTCTAGCAATCTAAGGCATGTAATACATCAATATCAACAAATTTGGTTTCCAAAATATGGCGACTGGGTTTAGCTAGTCTTTCCCATCTACGAATAGATGGCCGGGAAAGGTTCTTTAGTCCCAAGAATTAATCTTAGCCATAGCACCTCCACTAGAGGCGGTAGACTTTCTACGCTCTGATCCACTCATTGTTTTCTTCAATTCTTTCACCTTTTAACACAACACAGCCAACACAATTCCTTTCTAACCAACAATCAATCACCAATTCCCAAGTGAATTTTTCAAATCAATCCTCCACACTCAAACTACATCAATTAAACACAATCCCAATTTCAACAACAATACAAGTACTTAACAACAACAACTCTACACTTCTAGCAAGAACTAATCAAGCTAAATTAAACAAAAGGCAAAAAGGTGATACCCAAGGGTGATGGGAGATCTCCAACAAATTTTAGGTATGAAAAACTTGGTGAAATTTTGAATTTTTGGATAAAGAAGGGGAATTTAAGAGTGAAATGATGTGTTTTAGGGATGGAGATTTGATTAGGGTGAGAGAATTTGTGGAAGAATTGAGGTTTTGTGGTGTTGAGGGGGATTATAGAGTATTTGAGAGGGATAAGTGTGGGAGTGAAATAAAGGATGAATGCGAGTGACAGTTGATTTTTGAAGAAAGGAAAAACTAGGCAAGGATGAATGTCACAGGGGGCGAGCTGGGTCTTCGTGGGTCGCGAAGGACATTCTAATCAGTCCTCTGCTTTTTTTGCTTCGCTGCAGCTCTAAGCTTGTTTTCTCCTCTTCTTTACTCCCTCTTATAACTCATCTACTTCTCTTCCTTTTTTCTTCATTTTCTTCCACTCTTTTCTCTCTATTTCATCTTCGTTGATGAACAAATCACTCATTTCTCATTGTTCTTTTTTTCCAACTCACTTTCTACTACAAACCTTCATGCATTCGTTGATTCACCAAGGTGACTAGCCTTATTGAGTACTGTAAAAACACAAAAGAAAATATACTAAAGCATAATATCCTAAATAACAAAAAGAAAACAACGGAATATAAGAAAGCACGCCCTATACATTATGCTCGTTTATCTAATGTCGTCGACATGACGTAGGGCTTCAAACTCAACCATTGGGCTTGCACTCTATGTGTGGCAAGAGTGGCTCCAAACCAACCTCCAATTCATGTTCCTACAAAAAAAAATGGGAAGAACCCTTGCAAGACAACATTAGTAGCACAAAGTCTAAGTGAGGTGCTCGATTAGGAGGGTTACTCCACTCCTTTACTCCAATGCCATAACCTGCACGTTAGTAATGAGCATGCTGTCTATAAATGATCTTATATAGAAATGAAGTCATAGCTTCCATCAACTCAATAACCATTCAATGTCAACAACATCAAGAAAATCGTTCAATGATTTAATAGAGCAAATCCATGGCCAATGAATCAATGCAAACATCGATTCAAATACATGGCGTGTTTAAGGAAATTTACACTCAACCAACATGAGTACTCACCACAAACACAAAGTACAAACAATCCAATACAAAATCACACTAAGTACCAACTACAAGCACCAATTCCCTGGCAAAGGTGCCAAAAGTTGGCAGGCTCTTGTCATAAGGGCCTCCAAAGATAATATTTCGCTCACTCTCTTTTACAACTTATTGTAGTAGGGAAGTAAGGATCGAATCCACAGAGAATCAAGGGTGTTATGTACTTAGCATGGTTGAGTCATATAGATAATTAGTAATGGAAAAGGGGATTTTTGAAATGAATTCTAATAAATTAAACTAAACTAATGACTAACTAAATTAGGAAATCTAAAGTAGAATAACCTTCAGTCCAATTAACGATAACTTCAAATCAAACATCGATCATCGAACCTCTACCCCCAATCACCTCTTTGTTCTTCTATTGTTGAGAACTAATCTCATATCCTCCTTAATCTTAGTTAAGTAGCGCAAATTAACGTTACTATAAAACCCTAACCAAAGGAACCCCTATATGAAACCGCATAAATTCAGCCCAAGGCAACAATAAGCACAGAGAATCAATGAACCTGATAATGACATTTAGGCAAATAACATTCAATCAGTTGGTTTAACTTCCCAAGAAGATAAAAGAGATTAATAGCATCTAGATTAACCTTTGGTAGCTGCATAAGATAGAAGAATGAAACTATTAGATTTGATTCCTAAATCCAGCAATAGATTAATCACATAATCAATACTAGTAGCGCTTCTAGCTTAACTATGCAATAAACATAGAAGTAAAACCATAAATCAAATATAATGAATAGGGTGAAAGATCTCACGAAGTAGATTGAAGTTCCATGTTAATCTTCGTCTAGCTTAAGCTACAAGCTAAACTACAAACTAAGCTACATTGATTAAAATGGAAGAAAACCGAAAGGGGAAGGAAAGGGTTCCTTCCCCCCTTGGCTCTCTCTCTCTCTAAAAACTAAGCTAAGTTATAAATATCTAAACAAACGTGAATGAATATGACATTAGGCACTTCAAAAATATAAAAGAGAAGTTGACGTAAATGTGGGCGATGGAGGTCGTGGGCCGCGACTGGGTGCTTCGTGAGCGGCGACCTTGGCTCTGCTCTCTTCCTTGCTTGGTTGTTGCTCCTTGGGTTGTACTCCTAGTTGGTTGTTTCTGGCTTATTGTTTTCTTGGGCGTTATTATTGCACGTAGATGTAGATGTAGATGTGGATGCACTCGTGCCACCTTGAAGTAATCCAAAGCTCCACAAACTTACTCAAAAAATACATTCGACATTACAAAATTCTAGAGTTATAACATTAACGTACATTACATAACAAGCCTCTGAACTTCCGCTAAAGCTGGATAATTACAAAAACGCTGATGATAAATATCGAGCATATAGCAAATGCATCTGAAATGGCGTAATAATGTTGTATAACTCGAGCACATCACATGCATGTTGCAGATAATATTATATTAGCTACTGAATTAATAAAGGCTACTCCAAGAAGAATATCACTCCTAGATGCAGGATCAAGATTGATTTGAAGAAAGCTTATGACTCTATAGATTGGCAGTTTATGGGGATTGCTTCTCAGTTGCTACATGGATTATGCGTTGTATCAACACTGTCAATTACCCCATCCTTGTTAATGGTATCCCTGCTCCTCCTTTCAAACCTCAAAAAGGGTTGAGACAATATGATCTATTCTCTTCTTTCTTGTTTGGTGTGGACATGGAATATCTTTTTAGATGTTTGAAAGAAAAGGTGGCTTATCCAGAGATCAATTTTCATCCCAAATTTGAGAAGCTTAGTATCACTCATATGATGATTGCTGATGATCTTCTACTCTTTTCTAAAGCAGATGATAAATCAATTCAGATGCTTTTCAATGCTTTAACTAAATTTTCTCATGCTTCTAGTTAAGAAGGTAATTTGAGAAAGAGTGAAATTTATCTTGGAGGTATTTTAGAGGATGATAGGGATCACATGACTTCTCTCTTTCCTCTAGTAGTTGGTTCTCTCCCTTTCAGGTATTTAGGGGTTCTATTAGGAAATTGAGTTATCATGATTGCAAATCACTTATTGAGAAGGTGAATGGTAGGATCAAATGTTGGACTACCAAGTTCCTTTTTTATGCAGGTAGACTTCAGTTGATTTATGGTAACATATTTGGTATGCAGACCTATTGGACACATATTTTCGTCCTGCCTAAAAAAGATCTGGAAGAATTGGGAACACACTGTAGGATCTTTCTTTGGATTGGTAATCTCAGCCCTTCAAGGAAAGTTTTGTTTGCTTGGAGTCATTTTGTCTACTTAAGGTGTCAGGAGGTTGGAATGTCATCCTTATTTCACTTTGGAATACCATAGCTATTGTTAAGCTGCTTTGAGATCTTGCACATAAAGCAGACAAGTTGTGGGTTAGATGGGTTTATACCTATTATTTCAAGAGGCAGAAGTTTTGAGGAGCAATTGTCACCAGTCATTGCTCCTAGATTCTGAAGAAAATTTGGAAATGCAGGGATCGGAGATTATTGATAATTGTGGAGGTTGGTATAACCTTATTGTGAAAGTCAAGGTCTTTATTAGAGATTAAGCTCCTAAAGTAGAGTAGAGAAGGCTCATTTGTCATAATTCATCCAGTCCTAAAAGTGTTTTTGTTCTTTGGTTAGGGCTTTTAAATAGGATGCTTATAAAAGACAGAATTGCCTTTTGGGATCTAAATTGTGACACTCTTTGTTGTGTGTGTGGGACAGTTGTAGAGAATGTTCGGTATCTATTTTTGATTATCATCTTTCCTCAGTGGTCTAGCAGTGTGTTCTTTAGGAATTACAACTCTTTAGAACTCCTTTCAACTAGTAATATGAGTTGAAGAATGCTGCAGCAGCTTGCAGGAAGTCTACAAGTAGTCATAAGATGTATGTTGGAGCCTTTACAGACACTGTTTACTTCTTATGGTGACATAGGAATCATGTTCAGTTCAACAAATTTGTAAAAACTGTTAAGAATTTAGTTAAGCTCATATTGCTTAGAGTTGAAGGAAAAGCATAGGCTTGTGTAGAGAAGATTATCTATTGTTTTTTGTGTTTTTGGCTAGCTGAGGGTGTACTAGGTCCATCCTCCCTAAAGGGGGTGAGCTAGTTACATCATTACTTAGAATATGCCTTGGTGTAATTCTCTCTTTTGGTAATACAACTCATATATTTACTAAAGCTCATTTAAATTATTCAAATTGTTCAATTATTGAAATCAAATGTACATTGGTAGTATGGGATTTTGTTGAGAATGTCATGAAGCTCACTGCATCTATGGTCCATATTTATCATTTAGTCTTTGTCTTGTAGTTTATCTAATAAAATAGTATTTTACCATCCAGCATATAATATTTGTAGTTCCTTGTAGTTATTAACATTTGAATTACATTAATGAACACCAATATAGATAACATGAAGGAAAAATTGCCTAGAATAATACAACCTTTTGCCCATTCGCAAATAATAATGTAACCTAAAGATTATTCTGGAATAATGCGACCTTTATACCCCATTTATTTTAATTAGGACAAATGATCGGTGACCTGAACCATTGGTAATTTTTATTTAAACTTTAAATTCTAAATGATAAAATTAAAGAAAAACTTCAAAAAACCTAAACTAAACCCAACCTCCAGCCCCTACCCCCATCCTCACCCCCCTCGTCGGACTCAGCCGTACCACTATTGTCGACGCCTGAACCATACCCAACCTCGTCGGCACCGTCTGTCCACCACCCCTCCTATAACCTTGCCTCCATCGGCACTTGAAATACGACCTCCACGCTCTCTGTTCTTCCTTGCCAGCATCACACTTGCTTTCGCCCTCCCTCTAGCAGCTACTTCGCCACCACATGCGACGGCCCAAACTGCCTCCAGCAACACCCAAACGACCAGTCCTAACGCCAACCATGTGCACCTCCTACACGCCAAACACGTCCTCCTGCGTTGGTGTTCTTTGGGAAGGTAGGAGGGGATGGATGGTGGTTTTGTGCGTAGACGGAGGGAGGTGCGTGTTTGGTGGCGTTGGGCTCGTCGGCGGCGTCTAGGTGTTTTAAAGTGGTAGTGATGACGCCGATGGTGGTTTCGTGGCTGGGGGAAGGGAGGAGGGAGTAGGGTGGCTCCGGTGACGTGGCTGGGGGAAGGGAGGAGGGGTTGGGTTTTTTTGTTTTTTTTAATCTTTTTGTTTATATTTTTTATTAAAAAAATGTTTATGATAGCCAATAACTAATTGACACATGTCTCATTTAACCTCTTCTTTTTGTTAAATTCGGTTTGTCTTTTTTAAAATTAATGGGGTATAAAAGTTGCATTATTGCAGAATAATCTTTAGGTTGTATTTTTATTTGCGAATGCGCAAAAGGTTGCATTATTCTAGGAATTTTTCCTAAAATGAACATTTGGGGACTATAAATGTTACTAATGCGTGAATAAGAACCCAATGAACATTGGAATCACACATATGGACAATGATAATTAGACAATGAACGAATTTTCCAAAAAACCATGTATATATGTAGAAAGTGAACATTGGAATCATCCAATGAACAATGATGATTTTTAGATGAAATTATACGCACATTAACATCAGACCAACATACTTAATATTATCAAATAAAATAAGCATTCATAATGAACATTCATTCTAATAAAATGAACATTACCAAATATACATCAGCATAAAAGAAAAAAATATCATTACAATTTTGAATGAATTTTGGAATCATACACATGAATAATGATGATAATTAGATTAACATATATGCACATTAACTACAAACCAATATACTCAATATTAACAAATAAAATGAACATTCATTCAGATTAAAGGAACATTACCAAATAATACCAAATATACATCGATGCAAAAGAAAAAAACATAATTACTATTTGAATGAACATTTCCAAACAAAAAAAAAAAAGTCTAATATATGTCAGATGCATAGTAAACATCAATCCAAATGAAAATAATGTCGTTAATATTTTGAATGAACTTTCTTAAAAAAACCATTTACACATGTAGCCATTTAACATTAGAATCACACATGTTGTGGCATAACAAAGGCATGACACGTGGACCATTTGAAGAGTGCCACGTGTGCCAGTCATCATACGCCATGTGGATCAAAATATTGTACGCCACGTGTCTAAACTGTGGAACGACACATGGCGTAACAATAAAAGCTGATTACTTAGCTCACTCTTTGAGGGAATGTGACCCATTTATTCCCTAAAGAGAGAATTTTTTTATAAGAGGTAAGTACTATATTAACACCAAAAAAGAAACAGTTCTATACATCAAAAAGACTAGCAAGTCAAGTCCCAGACCAAGACTTGCCAACACCAAATACAAAACTCTGTATTGTCCCCTAAATGCTAATGCATCATTCATCCCCTCCTTGCCACCTTCTAGAAAGGGTTCAAGGACAGGAAGCAATCATTTGCAGCATAAGAGGGGCTCCCAAAAACATCTCAATCACAGCTCAACTTAAAGTACTGGCTAACCACTCTCTATTTTTGGTACTAGCTTTCTTAGGTAAAAGACTAGAAGCTCTCTAAAAAACATCCGACTTAATTCTATTTACAAGGGTATCATGGCCTGTAATGCATTCCTGCCAAATGGCAGAATTCCTTTACATCCATATATTATAGAAGAGGGTTGCATAAACACTCTGGACCACCTGACATCTCACTACACCTGTAATTGGTTTGTGCAACCACTGATTGAGCTCCTGCAAATTAGTGAATTAGGGGTTCACCTGCAATATCATATTCAGCTTCTGTCTGCTCACCTGCACATACTCACACTGCACATATGTTTTGCAGACTCAGAATGGCTGTCACAAAGAGGACATTCATCCTGGACCTGCAGACCCATTCTTCTCAATCTATCTCTTGTGTTAAGCCTCTTCCACATGAGCACCCAACTAAGGAAGTGGTGCTCTGGAGAGTTCAGCCTATTCCAAACCCATTTAGCCTACTCCACCTCATTTTGCCCAGTTTTGAGCCATTTGTAGCCACTGGTAGCATTATACCCCTTCTTATCAAACATCCACATGTCCCCACAAAACCCACTCCTAAATCTGTCTTTAATGTGTGTCAGTTGCCTCCAGTACCATCTGACAGCAGAGTTGGGGACTATTGCTTCCAGTCGTTGCCTTTTAGGTAAACATGGTCAATCCACTTGACCCATAAGTTATCAGCTTTGGTAGCTACACTCCAGATGTACTTCCCCAACAAAGCAATATTCCATGTATGATTCTCTTTATATCCTAATCCCCCCATCTTTTTATCTCTACAAATCAACTCCCAGGCAATGAGAGGGGTCTTGCTACTAGTAGTTTTGCCATCCCACAGGTAATTCCTACAAGCAGCAATAACACAATCAGTTACAAGTTTCACCTAGTGATTGTTGGGCCAATCACATCCCCCTATTTTAAGGTGCTCCTTTCTATCTCCAAACACTATAAATAGTCCCTCAAAATCGGGTAAAAGGTATAATCTCACCTAACTTCTAAATTTACTCTGCTAAAATATTGTCAGACCTTCTCTCTCTTACATCATACCAAATCAAAGTCAGCAGTGTAAAGTTGAGAATATAGTCGATGACGAGCGTCCAGCAAGGAGGAGAGAAGGACCTTGTCTGGGAAGAGTGGAACCGGTGTTGGAAGAAAACATGGAGCGCGCGGTGACGACAGCTCATTTAGAGAATGCCCTGAACGACCTTCAATCGAGAGTCGCAGCTGTAGTGCAAGAGCAGATTAAGAGTAACAGGTTGTTCTTTCAGCATAATGGAGCCACCGCAGCTCAAGATGCACCTCTACGTGGCTGTGGTAGGACCTAGTCGGTCTTCCCGTCCGGCAAGAAACGATAAAGGAAAACGTCCAACACAAAGCGAGCAGCCGAGGAGGTTGGGTTGGAATCTAGGGGTTAGGTCTCAAGAAGACCTTCTAGTGGATGAACGTCGCATTGCGATAGATGCGCGAGATTATCTTCAAGCAAAGACAGGTGGGGCCCTACAGCGGTTAGCCACGGGTTCTACTTCCTACTTAAGGGATCCTCCTCTACGGGTTCTTTCCCAGAAAAAAAGTAGGAGGCCTTGCACCAACGTTCCGCCGACATCAAGAGAAGACAAAAGCCAGCCAAATGTTTATAGACGAGGTACTCCAGCCAATACTTCTTCAAGTCCTGTGATCAGAGAATATCACCATGGGGGTATTTCTATTGACGGGAGGATGGGAGCTCTACGCATGATTGGCCAACCTTTTTCTCGGCCAGGATAATGGAACCTCCCCCATACCCAAAGGTTAAACTTCCGACGATTGAACCTTTTGATGGTACAATAGACCCAGACGATCACCTGTCAGCATATAAGCACCAAATGTATGTTCAGGGTGTGGACGATGCTACATGGTGCAAGAACTTCCCAGCCACTTTAAAGGGAGTGGCTCAGATATGGTTTAACAATATTCTAGCCAACTCGGTGAATAAATTTCACTGAGCTTAGTCTTTTCTTCACCAGCCACTTTGTAGCAAACAGACAAGTGCAGAAGACCAGCATGCATTTGGGAAAGGTTATCCAGGGCCCAAAGGAAGCTTTGCATAGCTTCGTCCAAAGGTTTAACCTTGAATCCCTTCAGATTCAGAATTTGAACGTAGGGGTAGCCTTTGAAGCCTTCATCAGAGGGTTGCGCCCACGGAGTTTTAAGTTTGACTTAGTGAAGAAGAAAATTACCACCTTGTCTGAAGCCTTGAAGGAGGGCCGAAGCTTTTATACATGCAACTGAGGTTTTTGCCGAAGCCAAACATCTAGAGTCTAAGAAACCAGAGAAGTCTGATCCTGTTAAAAAGAACAACCCTAATAAGGTCGAGACCTGGACGGGGGCTTCAACAACAACCTCGTTCCTGAAAGGAAAAAGAAGAGAAAGAGAGGTAACGGTGTCAGCTGACCCGATAAAGTTCACCAAGGCTCAATACTCTATCCTCATGGAGATAAAAATATCAGCATGATCTCAAGGCCCGAGCTGACATGAAGACGCCCTACCGAAATAGAGATAGAAGCAAGTATTGTCATTTCCATAAAGATTATGGTCATGAGACCAATGAATGTAAGCATCTGAAGGAAGATCTGGAAGAGTTAGCCCGTCAGGGCAAAATGAACACTTACCTTCCTCATGGAGAGAAGAAGTTTCAAAAAAGAAATGGTCGTTATGGCAAAAAGAAAGAAACAGAAAGTACGGATAAAGATGTGGTTTTAGTGATCTCAGGAGGATTCGCTGCGGGAGGACCAACCAACAAAGGACATAAATATTTTCTAAGAGAACTTGGCCAAGTCTTACTAACAGACAACACCAAGTTTGAGCATTTTCCCAAGGTGATGGTTAGTGAAAGTGATAGGGGAGACCTAAGGACCCCTCATGACGATCCTTTGGTAGTGGAAATGGAGATTGCTAAGTTGAAGGTAAGGACGATTCTGATTGACACCGGTAGTTCCACGGATATAATTAGCGCTGATTGTCTATCTCTGCTGAAGTTTGATGAGAGCCAACTTCTTCGCGTCCACCACGCTATATCGGGTTTGGGGGGAGTTATACACCCAATGGAAACAGTATCTTTGCTAATTCGAGTTGGAGAAAAGGAAAAGTCCAGGACGTTATTCGTCAATTTCCTAGCAGTTAAAGATCTTATAGCCTACAATGTCATCCTAGGACAACCTACACTAAATCACATCAAGGTGGTATCTGTTACGAATTTGATGTTGATGAAGTTTGAGTGTGATGACGGCCAAGTAGGGGCATTGCATGGTGATTAGAGAACATCTAGAGAATGTTACTTGACTACATTGACACCCTCGTCATGGAAGCCGGAAGAAAAGAATGATGGGCCAGTGCGTAAAACAGAAAAGACGTATGAGGTTATGATCCCCTTTTTGTCCAACAAGAGAGGGTTGGATAAACCACAGACGCAGATTGCTTCCTCAAGGAAGGCGGCTGAAGATTTGTCGAGCAAGAAGAGAAAGTTCACTCATGTTAAGGAAGAACCTATCTCATCGGCAGAAGTAATGGACGTCATGGGAATTCCCACCGAGCGTCCAGAACCAATAGATGAGCTTATCACAATATTCTTATATGAAGCTCGTCCAGAAAGAACTCTTCAGTTGGGCTCGTCCCTTGGCTCATAATTAAAAGAGGTGTCAGTTGCTTCAGGAATTTCAAGATGTTTTTGCCTACAGCACAGAGGAGAGGCCTGGTATTGACCCAGAGGTAGTCGTCCATCGGTTAAATGTAGACCCATCTAAGAAGCTAGTTCATCAGAAAAAAGAGACATCTTGGTCCAGACAGGAACCAAGCGGTAGATGATGAGGTCAAAAGGTTGATGGATGCTGGCTTCATCAGGGAGACCCAGTATCCTGACTGGATAGCCAATGTGGTAATGGTGCCTAAGCCTAATGGTACTTGGAGGATGTGTGTAGATTACACTGACCTCAACAAGGCATGTCCTAAAGATAGCTTCCCTTTGCCAAAACTGGATCGGTTAGTGGATTCCACAGTCGGACATGCATTGCTGAGTTTCATGGATGCTTACTCTGGCTTCCATCAAATCCCGATGTGGCCTGCAGATCAGGACAAAATTTTCTTTATTACTGAGAAAGGGTTATATGAATGGCTGATGATGCCTTTTGGGCTCAGGAATGCCCCGACTACTTTTCAAAGACTCATCAACAACCTTTTCCAGTCTCAGTTAGGTAGGAACATGGAAGCCTACATTGATGACATGATTGTCAAGAGCCAGAAGGAGAGTGGCCATGTGGATGCCCTAAGAGAAACATTTGAAACTCTTAGGAAATATAAGTTGAAGTTAAATCCCAAAAAATGTGTCGTTGGAGTCTCGGCAGGAAAATTCTTGGAAGTCTGACAGATTAAAGGGGTATACAGGCTAATCCATAGAAAATTCAGGCGATACTAGATATGAAGTCCCTGTCAAAGATAAGAGAAGTACAATGGCTGACTGGGTTCCTAGCTGCATTAGGGAGGATACTATCAAAATCTGGAGACACATGTCATCAC
The DNA here is from genome assembly GCA_947645195.1 of Patellifolia procumbens. Taxonomy (NCBI): domain Eukaryota; kingdom Viridiplantae; phylum Streptophyta; class Magnoliopsida; order Caryophyllales; family Amaranthaceae; genus Patellifolia; species Patellifolia procumbens. Next base: position 4,025,051 of record CANSGD010000406.1, read on the forward strand.
TTTTTTGCCCTGATCAAGAAGAAAGCTAGATTTAAATGGACGGCTGAAGCGGAGCAGGCTCTACAGCAAGTGAAAGATCACTTGCGTCAGTTACCACGCTTAGTTAGCCCAGTGGAAGGAGAGAAACTCTTTGTCTATTAGGTTGTTTCACCTGACGCTGTTAGTGCTGCTCTTCTTGCTGAGAGAGAGTGTGTGCAAGTGCCCATATACTTTGTTAGTCATGTGTTAAAAGATGCGAAAAGCAGTTATTGTATGCTGGAAAAGTTCGCTTTAGCTTTGGTCATGGCTAGCCGAAAGCTACTTCCATATTTTCTGGCCTATATTATGATGGTCTACACAGACCAACCACTTAAGCAAGTTTTGCGAAAGATGGAAACAGTAGGAAGAATGCTGAAATGGGCGTATAGCTCAACATGTTTGACTCAGTGTTTGAGCCTCGTAAAGCCATAAAGGGAAAAGCATTGGCTGACTTTATCGTCGAGTTAACCCGACAAGAAGTGGAAAGGGTGCCTGACCCAGCTGAAGGAAGGACTTACTGGACGCTAATGGTTGATGGTTCAGCAACCGCAAATGGGTGTGGGGCAGGAATTATTTTCCAATCACCTGGAGGAGACAAGTTTGAGTATGCCATGCGCTTTGAGTTTCAAGCGTCTAACAATGAAGCCGCGTATGAGGCACTCTTGGCTGGGAGCAAGATGTGTAAAGCAGCTGGAGCTCAGGAATTTGAGGCTAAGTCTGATTCACTTCTGATGGTCGGTCAGGTGAATGGAGAGTATGAATGCAAGGAAAACTATATGGCTAAGTACGTAAAATTGATCAGAGTTCAAACAGAGCAGCTGAAGAGGTTCGTCCTAATACAGGTACCAAGATAAGAGAACAACCAAGTTGATGCCCTCTCAATGCTTGCTAGTTCGGCTGCCTGTGACACATCTAGAATTGTTTATTGGGAAGTTAAGGAGAAGAGTATAGAAGAAGAAGAGATTATGTTCCTCAGCCGAGGGCACACATGGATGGAACCCATCATCCACTTCAAGAAGATTTGTCAGCTGCCAGATGATCCCATTGAGGCCAAGTATGTCAGGGCAAAAGATAATTGGTTCATGTTATGGGATGAAACCTTGTACAAGAAATCTTTCTTTTAATAGACCTGTTCTAAAGTGTATTACCCAGGCTAATGAAATGTACGTCCTGAAAGAGTTGCATGAACAATCTTGTGTCTCCCATATTGTTGGCCATGCTCTAGCTGAAAAAGCATTCAGGACAGGATATTATTGGCCAACTCTTCGGCAAGATGCAATGGATTACGTCAAGAAATGTGTTGATTGCCAAAAGCATGGAAATCTCTATCAAAGGCCGTCAAATCTGCTCACACCAGTTCTCTTCCCATTACCATTCTCCAAATTGGGCATGGATATACTTGGACCATTTCCTTTGCCTGTTGGGCAGAAAAAGTAGTGGTTGTGAACTATTTCAGCAAATGGGTTGAGGCCGAGGCTGTGAGAGGCATTACCACAAAAGATGTGAAGAGTTTCATCAGGAAAAACATTATAACAAGGCTCGCCATGCCCCCGTCCATAGTGTTTGACAATGGTCCATAATTTGAAAAACCCTAACTGAAAGAATGGCTGGTCGAGAGGGATATAAGGGCCCATTTTCCTATTGTTGCTCACCCTCAAGCCATTGGGAAGTTGAATCATTCAAAAAAATATTATCCAACGGCATTAAGAAGAAGCTTGACAATGCAAAGGGCTTGTGGGTAGACGAATTATAGTTAGTCTTATGATCGGTAAGAACGACAACAAAAAAAACTCTATTGGAGAAACGCGTTTCATGCTAGTCTATGGGACTGAAGTTGTCTTGACAATCGAATTAGAGGAACCAACTCTGAGAGTTATGCTTTATTCAGAAGAGGCAAACTGGTCATCCATGAGAACAACTTTGGACCAGTTGCAGGAAATCACGGCAATGGCTAAGGATGTAGCTTTAGAAACTTCATATGGCTCGAGAATTTAACAAGCGGGTCACTCGTCGTCCACTAAAAGTAGGATATCTAGTTCTAGGAAAAATGGAGGCAGTGGGACGAGCTAAGAAGCAGGGAAAGCTGACGGCCAACTAGGAAGGTCCTTATCTGATAATTGAGGAAGTACGAAGTGGCACCTACTGTTTACAAGAAATGGAAGGCCGGCCCATTTAGAACTTGGAATTCGGACAATCTAAAGAACTTTCATGTTTACAGTCATCAGCAAGTTTGTATTAAACTAATTAAGTGCTACGACACAGAGAATTGTATACATGTATCTCGATCTTTCGGCTGAGCAAAATCCATTAATAAAATTCCTCTTATTATGAATATTTAGTGTGAGTTATATACATGTTTCTTTGCTGAAGCATGACATATTTTTCAACGAAATAATTAAAATAAAAAAATGTCTTTGCTCAGTCAAGTAATAAGTTCAAACGAATAGAAATTGCTTCAAGAAAAAGACGGCTTACTTAATACGGCCAGCTGAATAGTGAAAAACCTTTAAACCTTATTAAAGGTTTTTCTATCATTTATATGGTCGTCCGAAAAGTGATATATCTTGGAAAGAGGTAATCATTTTGAGACGAACATTACTTCCTTAAGGAAAACGACTGAAATGTTGATCAGGCTTAGTAAAGTTTGACGCATATGGTCGTCTAGAAGGTATTTAGGCTAAAAGACGAACATTGCTTCCTCAAGGAAGCCAGCCAGACAACTGGTCAGACTTATAAGTTTGATTTCTAGGGGCGTCTAAGACCTATCTAAGTTCAAGACTAATATTGTCTTCTAAATCAGGTCGTCCAGGATTAACGATCGAATCATGCTCGTCTAGAAGCTCACTTTGGCCGTTTTCCTCTCTGGACTAATCTCCGTCTGAAAAATTGCCAACAAGGAGTTCCTGGGTGAATGGAAATCAAATCTCAGACGAATAGGTTTAAAGTTGAAATCTAACCAATTTGGTCTACTCCATCTGGAACATTACTTAGGTCATTTCTCTCTCCATCCAGCCCTCGTCAAGATACATTGCTAATGTAGAACGAATGGTGCGAACGAGCTAAGTTACAACTTAGTCAACAAATTTTTGTACAATGGTCGTCTAGAAAACTATCTTGGTTGTTTTCCTTCTAGGTCTACAATCCAGCTCGAAAGATGATCGACGCCCAAGAAGGGGGCAGATACCTAAGTGAAGTGTTCTGTTCTGTCCTGTTTCGGACGAGCTGAATTGCCACTTTCAGATACCCAAGTGAAGTGTTATGTTATGTCCTATTCCGGGCGAGAAGAATTTCCACTTGGTTATAAATTTTACATACCCAAGTAATAGGGGTTTCCCAGACTCAAAATGTTCCTTTTAGGATGAATTAAGCGGAAACTTAGCTAAAATTTTAATGAAATTTTAGGAACACATCCGGTCAAGAAAGGTGATTAGGACGATCATGCAAGGGAGGTGTTAAGATATGGAAACCTAGTTTAGACGAAATACTAAATACTTAGAAAAAAATTGCATAAAATAAAGCATAAGGCAAGCAGTGTAAAGAAGAGTTATTCATTCACGTAAACGAAAGTTGTTTGCTAAAGCAATTACAAGGCTTTGAAAGGCAGTATGAGTCAACAAAACACAAGGCAGTAAGGTTTGCCATTCTATTAGAACGAAACCAGACGAAAGGTAGTTGCTAAAGCAATTACAAGGCTTGAAAGGCAGCCTGAAAAACCAAAAGAAAACTAAACCAAAAGTTGATAAGAGATGTCTGCTTAGCTGCTTTGTCCTCTTGGGTCGGGGTAGAGAATGTCTGCCCTCATCGTTGTCATACTTCCTTGAGTACTTAGTGCAAGTCCTCTTCCTGGACTTGCACCAGTTCTTGTAGAATCGTCTCCGGATTTCCTCACTCAAACAGCAAGCTAGGAAAACAGGAGAACGATTGGATTACACATTATGGGGAGGAATCGCATCATCATCCCCCATATCGGCAGCAACGGAAGCACCTCCCTCATTTAGATCCTCTTCCTCGTCTGAATCAACGAACGAAGGAGGACTCTCCTGACGGACCGTGGCCTTGTGAGATTCCTCTTGATATTCAAGTTGGCGCTAAAACCGACTCACCTGATCAGCATCGTCCATCATCTTCAAAGGCTTGACACCCCAGCCCTCTGTCGTCCCCACCGACTCGGCAAAAGCTTTGGGAGCCTCCTAGAAGTCAAGAGATGCCTGATTCTTCAGCTTAGCTAATTCCCCTTTGAGCTCAGGTATCTCCTTGTTAAGCTCAGCATCGGTAGTAGCAGCAGCCTCTTTCTCCTGTCTCAGGTCGTCTAGCATGGCGTCCCAGGCCAGAAGTCATTCTTCCTTTTCCTTGAGCAGCTCATTGATCTTGATCAGATAAAGCTTGTTAGCTGACTCAAGTTCGGTTGAGCGCTTCTCCAAGGCTTCTAAGCTCTGCCGATGCTGAATTTTCAGGCCCTCACAAGTGTCTATGGCCTCATCCCCAGTTGTGGTTGCCTTATGGATATAGATGTTATTTTCTTTTCGGAGCTTCTTCACATAGTCCTCTATGACTATGCTCCTCACGTATAGCTGAAACTAAACAAAGGAAAGGGTTAGACAAACATAATAGGAAAGGAAAAATGAAATGGACAAAAAGAAGTTAAGTATTGAAAGGTTTAAATAAAAGGTAGTACCTCGGCTAACAAAAGGGACATGTAGACAACATGTCGTACCGCAGCCCCCTTTAGACCCTGAACGTAGTCTTCAAGGAAGGCCTCAAAAGCATCTTTCATTATTTTCTTCTTCTCCGCCCTAGAGTATTTGGTGAAGGAACAAATAGACTCGTCAGGAGAGTCCATGTCCAGGGGCTCGATAGCTGGAGATTTTCCCTTATCTGAAAATGGGGAACTATCAGTTCTACGTATGAGGATGACCACTGCAAGTTTGTTAGACAGACTAATCGATCATCCACCAAATTGCAGCATCTGAACCCAATTGGAATGAAATAACTCACCGGAAGACACCGACTTCGTCCGAAAGGGGTGGGGAATTTGACCCACCAACTGAGCCACGACCCTAGTATAGGATGAGGTCCCAGGAAGAGTCGCGTCCGGCTGAGACAAAACTTCAATGTTCATAATTCTACCAGCTGCGTCCAACTGGCTTTCCAGGTCAATGGGAGTGGGGACTTCCCTAGCTCCAACAATTGTTACTGGTGGCGATAGGATCACCGGGTCAGAAGGTTTTCTTCCCCTTTGGTCACCGGCAGGGGCAGGCGCCTTAAGGACAGACGAGCTCGTCTGCCCGGCCTTCTTGGCCGTGGCAAATGACTTTGATTTTTTAGGGGAAGAAGGCCTTCCCCCGGAAGCAGTCGGCCGCTTCTTCGAAGAAGTCGGCTTGGCAATGGTCGCTCTCACCGTCGGCGAGTTCTTCTGCAAAACAAAATAAAATACACAAGTTTTATATGCTATCGGCCAAAAAATGAGAGGACAAATTTCCTAGGAAGACGAAGGTTGCCCTAAGAAGGAACACGGCTGAGCTTAGTCGCCACACTTCCTCAAGTGCCCTCGTCCAGATGTTGTCTTTGCAAAGACGAAGGTCACCCAAGGAAGGAAATCGACCAGACCTGACCGTCTTCCTTCTTTGACTGTCTATTGGTTTCACAACACTACAGACGAAGAGAATAACAGACTATATGTAACTCAAAAAGGAATCCGTCCACGTCTGGCCACCTTCCTTCTTTGACTAACCTTCGTCCACACAAGTGACTACAGGTTACTCAAAGAAGGAACTCGTCCACTTCTGGACGCTTTCCTTCTTTGAATAATCTTCGTTCACACAAGTCCCTGACGAAGAATGCGATTAGAAGGAAATAGTCCAAATGTGGTCGCCTTCCTTCTTCGACTAACCTTCGTCCAAGCAGTTTCCTTGACGAAGGACGTCCGGGAAGAAAGACGTCCTAGTAGACGTCTTCCTTACGAAAGCCATCTTCGTCGAAAATATATATATATGTGTGTGTGTGTGTGTGTGTGTGTGTGTGTGTGTGTGTGTGTGTGTGTGTGTGTGTGTGTGTGTGTGTGTGTGTGTGTGTGTGTGTGTGTGTGTGTGTGTGTGTGTGTTTCCTTACGCTTCTCCAACGGAGCTTTGGAATACTCCGTCCAAAGGTTTGCGCCAAACTAGATTATGTCAACCTCTCCTTTCAAGTATGGCGGAAGACCCTCTCTTGCTGGCTCTGTTCACAAGAAAATAAAGTTGGTTAGGTAAATTCTAAAATACCAGACGACGACAATCACTTGGGCGAAACCAGGACAATACCTAGATCTTTGCCCTGCTTTAAGCCAGTAGCAAGCAAAAATTTCTCCTTAAAAACATCTCTTTAAAGGGAATCCAACCAGCCCGTCCCTTCAAAACAGATTTCTTAGGTTTAGGGTATCCAGGTTCCCCAAGGCTGGGATGAATGTATTTTGTGGTCGTGTAATGGGCTACCACAGTATCTCGTGCCTATCCTCCAGCTCCAATATGGGAGCACCCCGTTCTACATTGGTCACTGCTCGATTTCGGTACTTATAGTCCTTAGCCGTCTCTGGGTCTGGAGCTTGGACAAACACAAACTTTGACTTCCAATTATGCATCTTTGATGGTTTCTCAAATACGGTCATGTACCCCGCTTGATTACACACATTGTACCAAGTTCCCTCAATGGTCTTTTGAAGTTGGGAAACATAGTGAATATGGGTAAAAGCGGCTAAGGACAAGGACAGGCCACGCAATTTGCAAGTACCTATAAAGGTTTAAATGTTCAACCAAGCATTGGGGGCAAGCTGGTAATAGCCTAGGCTATAGTGTCTTAAGTATTTCAAAAATACAAGGGTGAAAAGGAAATCTTAGTCCAGCATCTAGGGCTAACTTATATACAGCAAATTGACCGGCGGGGGCATGAAAAATTGTTTCCCTTTCTTGGGAAGGATGAAGTGGAAGTCTATCATAGGCATCTCCCTGTCCAGACGACTACCATCACTGCCTAATTTCTCTATCCAATCAACATCTACGGCTACATAGGCCGGATCTGAGAGAGGTCCTAGACGGTGCCTAAATTTTGAAGAGGTAGTGGAAGGACTTCCAAATCTTTCTTCCTCTATTTCTTCTTCATCATCGTCTAAAAGTCTTCCAGAAGGACCAGCTTCCTCCTGGTCAGAAAAACCTACCTCATCTTCTAGGTCATCAGAGCGAAACTCAGGTAGAGGCTCAATCTCCATCGGCTGAACCTCCTCTACCACATCAGATACCTCTCTTTCTGTCCCTCTACCAGTTGGTTCGTCCATTTCAGAACTGGAGGTTGGAAGAATTAATGAATGTCTCAGACTCGTCGTTTGCTTGAAGCGCGCCAAATTACCCTACACAAGCAGAGACTGGGTTGTCGAAAACAGGTCCTTTGTTCTATAGAAATAAGGGTAACGATATCCAGTCAGGATGGGCCTAACTCTAGAAGAAGCCGAAGAAGAAATAGAATCGATTTTAGGGTTAGCACACTCCATGGGTCGGCCAGAATTATTGGATGAGGTAAAGGAAACCATTTTATATAAGGAAAAGAAAAATGAATCGGGAGGAAAAACAAAGGAGGAAAAGGGAAAAGACCTGACAAAAAGGTGCACGTAGCTGTGAAGGACTTTTTCTTCTTCTAAAAGTCAAGACGCCCCCATTCTTCTCAAAGTTAACTTTTCTCCCTCCAGATTGTTCTCTCCACAACAAATAAAAAGAATACTATCTCTCTTTCTTTCTCTCTCAAGAAAATTCTCTCTCTAAAAGTTTCTCTCTCTAAAAAGGGAAATGTGAAAATGAAGAAATGAAGGGGTATATATAAGGGGGTAAAAAACTCTCCCCCTCCCCGAAAAGTCAGATGACACGTGTCACTCCCGAGAAGTGACACGTCACTTTTGCCTTTTCTGATTGGAGGGAAAATCAGTTAAAACTTTGGAAATGTGTGGTAATCTGGAAAGTTACTCTCTGTAAAAGGGCATTAATCAGTTCAATCAAAGAACAATTCCCTTTTACGGGCAATTATTGTGGCATAACAAATGCATGACATGTGGACCATTTGAAGAGTGCCACGTGTCCCAGTCATCATACGCCATGTGGATCAAATCATTATACGCCATGTGTCTAAACTGTGGAACGACACATGGCGTAACAATAAAAGCTGATTACTTAGCTCACTCCTTGAGGGAATGTGGCCCATTTATTCCCTAAAGAGAGAATATTCAGAGCCCAAGTTCCAATAAAAGGCAGCAATTGATTGGTTAAGACTAACAAAACAATAAGACAATGACAAGTGTCACCTAGTGATTGCTTGGTCAATCACATCCACCTATTTTAGGTGCTACTTCTATCTTCAAACACTATAACTAGTCCCTCAAAATCAGGTAAAAGGTAGAATCTCATCAACTCCTAAACTTACTCTGCTAAAATATTGTCAGAACTTCTCTCTCTTACATCACACTGACTTTAGCATCGGAGGGGGAACCACCCACCAAACCTCCAGGTTGGTTTCCTTGTTTTTCAGGTTCGGGTCACGAAACTACTGTCATCTCCGCACAAGTCTCAAGGAAGAACTCAACGAAAGAGTTACAATTTAGTCGTTCGTAGCTAACAACAACACACATGAACATATATGCACATAAACTATGAACTTAATATTATCAAAGAAAATGATTAGTTATTAAGTAAAATCCATATTTATTTAAGTAAAAGGAACATTACCAAATATTACTAAATAAACATTAATGCAAAATAAAAGAATATCGTTATTATTCAAAATAAACATTTACACATAAATATACATCAAATATATAGTGAATGTTAATAGAAATGAAACGAACTTTGCTAATATTATCAATGAACATTTTCAAACAATGCAATGATATAACAATTGAATTTGAATTTTAGACCTATGGAAAAAAGAATCGAAAATAACATTACATTTCACACATATATTGTTACTATTCAAACTTGATTTGTTGTGTACCGGTTTGAATAGTATTGAGCTTGAATTTTAAACACTACAAGAAATCGCGATTTTACCTACTATATACCGACTGGCTCATTTGCGGACAATAATTTTAATTTTACCGACTGCTCATTATTAATTACTATCGTTTGTACAACGACAGGTAAATACCGACCGCCGAACTTATTTACCTACCGACTTTCGGTCGGTACATTCACTTTACAATAATTCATTAATCCGACTACTTAACTCAACATCTCTTCTGGCCCATCATATATAAGGGTTAAAACCCTAACTCACCACCACATAGCCGTTTCTCACTCTATTTTTTCTCTCCTCAATTCTCACTCTCCCTTCCCCACCTTTCAAATCTAGTTTCTTCCTTGTTTCACCTCTTAGATTTTGCTAAAAACAAAAGCTTAATTTTGATACATTGTTTGCAAAGATGGAACAAGTTTGAGTTTGTGGCAAAAATTCAACAATCAAACCTCAACATTAGTTGAATCGTTTTTTGTCGAAGATGGAGCAAATTTGAGTGTTTTTCTTAAAATCTTAAGAACCCAGAAAATCTGAGATTCGAAAGTCCATCTCGCAGTATCTTTGATTTAGTCAAGTACGTTCACCGGCAAAGACGACACACACTTCCTCCTCACTGGCGTTGGCTTCCTCATCAGTCACGAAATGGAGTAAAAACTAAAGAATACAAGGTTTTTAAGTTTTTAAGCATTTAGGATAATTTTATAGTTCGTGGAATGCATGTAATTGTAGATTTATATTGTTCAGATTCGTTTTCTACTTGAGATTTACAACTCTTGTATTTATTGTAACATATTAATTGAATTTTGCTTTTGGTTTCATTGAAATCTTGTCATATCTTTTCTATATTCCTGTTGCTGCTGGATTTATTCATTCCCTGGTTTGCTATTGTATTATATCATGCGTTGGAAGCAATGCAATTGAATGGCCATATAAGCCTTTTGTGCAACGTTGTTTAGAGAAATTGACTTTTCAGTTTCCAGTTTCAAATTAACATCTTATTTTAATTTCAAATCAGATCCAGGAGATTTGTCATGTATCTGATTTGAAATTGAAATAAGATAGTTAATACGAAATTGGAAATTTTACTGTTAGTTTTCTTTTTTTTTTTCTTAACTTTGAAATTCCCTACCGCTTTTCGGTCGGTAATGTATCAATTACCTACTGATTATCAGTCGGTAATTTACCTACCGTTATTTCGGTCAGTAAATTGGAATTACCGACCAGGGTTTTTCAGACGGACCAAAAATGGTCGTATTCGATCGGTATTTTTCTTTACCGACCGTTTTGGAGGTATTACCGACCGTTTTGAGCGGTAGGTAAAAAAGCAAATTCTTGTAGTGAAAATTCTTGGTGTTGAAATTCAAAAAAATTTGAGTGAAAATAATGAATAGGCCCAATATTTTTACAAAAATAAATTGATCGTGTAAATTCAGCTAAAAATTCGAGATTTTTTAATGTGAGTTATTAGGGTAATTTGGTAATTAGACTCTTAGAATCTGCTAAGAGTCTAATTACCAAATTACCCTAATATGAATAAACCTAGTTTTTGAGAAGAAGATGAAGATTTTTTAGCGTCAAAAGGGGGGAGAGAAAACTTTTGGCAAATGAATTAAAAATCTCTAAATCAAAATGGACGAAAGAAATAAGGAGAGAGAGAACCTTGATCTCAATTCTTTGTGTTCACTGAAAATGAACTACTGTTCATACCTTGTAAGTTGGTGAGGAGAGAAAAAAATGAAGTTGTGTAAAAATTTCCTTTGTTTATTTAAACTGAACAAATGTTTGTTCTGTGTCAATTTACTCATTTATGGGCGTTTACTTCTGTTTTCCTTGCGTTTTAACCCATGTGCACTGAGGTCGTCTTACGTCTATTGTAGATGTATTGCAACACCTTTACATTGGTGGAGAATAGAAAAGTGCAAATTTATTAATGGAAAAATTGACTGGAATAATTCCAATTATGATCGTTCTGCTCAAAATAATCTCAAATTCCCAAATTCCCAACTATGAGTTATTCTAGAATATTTCTCAAAATAATCCAAACTCTTAATTCTACTATATACTACCTTCGTTCCTTAGTAAGTGGAACAAAAAGAAAGTATAGGGAAATTAAGAAAAGTAGAGAGAGAAAGCTAGGGACCACAATTAAGTAAGGAAAGGGTAAATTAATTAACATGAAATATAACATTAAATAACTTATAATCCACAACCATCACCCAGCCCACCCAATGAACCACCGACAACCCCCACCACCATCACCATCAGTTGCCCCACCACCATTAGCCACTGACCCACCCAGAAGCCACCACGAACCACCAAAATCAACCCCACACCAACCCAAAGGAACCGAAATCAACCCCACTCACCCCGCAACCACCGTAAACCATCGAAACCAACCCCGCAACCAACGAAAACCAGTTTCCAGCTACCCACACCACTCCACAACCACTGAAAACAACCGCACAGCCACCGGAACATCACTCCACATCTAGATCGAAACCGCTTCTCTCCTCTTCTCCGACGAGCACTCACTTAGATCGAAGATGGAGGAAGTAGATCTTCTTTCTTCATTTCCTCTTTCATCTTCGTCTTCGTCTTTCGTCTTCGCCTTTCGTCGACGATGGAGGATGGCGGTGGTTTCGTATTTATCGTCGAAGAAGATGGAGGAAGACGGAGGAGATGCGACGTCGTTGTCTTCACAAATGTTGTTCATGTTCTTCGTCGGAAGAGATGCGGCGCCGTTGTCTCATCGGGGAATTGAAACGGCAGCGACTTGGAAAGATTGGGAAGCAAGAGAGAGAAAGAGGGGTGGTGGGCTAGTGAAAGTGGGTGGCTGGGTGGTGGTTCAATATAGGTTGAGGTAAAATGAGGAAAGAAAGAAAGTGGGTAGGGATGTCAGTGGGGCGAGTTTTGTGGAGACCTGCCCCGCACCCGCCCCAGTAAGGTGGGGATGGGGGAAGGTTTTGCGGGGGGATGGGGCGGGGATGGGGATGGAAATCGTCCCCGCCATGGGTAATGGGGCGAGGGTGGATGTTAATCCATACCCGCCCCATCCCCACCCGCCCCGCCCCATCACCGCCCGCTCCGCCCCATCACCGCCCGCTCCGCCCCATCCCCACCATAGGTATTCTCCAAAGGCCTAGAATCCTAAATGTTATTAGTTGTTTACTTCTTTCATTTGATATTTTTATTTTCCAATGGCCCAAAGGCTAAAATCCAAAATTACTTTTAAACTTTTGTTTTCCCTCTCCCTTAACCCTAATAGATTGGGGCGGGGATGGGGAGGGATGGAGCGGGTGCGGGGATTCGTGCGGGGATGGGGCGGGTGCGGGGATTCGTGAGGGGATGGGGCGGGTACGGGGTTTCGCGCGGGGATGGATTTTATCTTGTCCCCATTGGGGAGGGATGGGGACAAGATGATCCCCCGCCATGGGTGATGGGATGGGGATGAGTTTTTTAGGCGGGGATGGGAATAGGAATGCCAACATCCGCCCGGCCCCGCCCCATTGACATCCCTAGGAGTGGGGAGGTTTTAATTAGGTTAGTGAATTAGATTAAGTTAAGGGAAAAATGTAATTAGGTATTGTTTCATTATGGTTAAGTAAAGGTAGTTAGGTAATTTTATCTATTAAAACTTTTCATTTAAAGAAGTGTCACTTATTGTAACATTTCCAAATAAAGAAAGTGTGTCACATATTAAGGAACGGGAAAAGTATATAGTAGTCCCAAAATGGATCATTTAAGACAAGAAAAATGTTTGATTATTTTGGAAAAATACCCTAATAGTTTGGATTATTCTGCAATAACTCATAGTTAGGATTATTTTGAACGGAATGGTCATAGTTAGGATAATTCCTGCCAATTTCTCCTTTATTAATTTGATAAGCATATTATAAACCACAATGAGAGAATAGTAGCGTTCTAACAAAAGGCTACATCATCAACCCTCATTACATAAAGATCGAGGTAATTAGCCTCCGTCACGCAATAATACAGACATAAATGGTCAACAATCTAGCTTTGATTCAAAGTGGCTCCATATAAACATTTTTTATAACACTGCCAGCTTCTTAAAGACTTTCACAGAAACCCAACGCCGGAGTGATGGGGCTTTAAGGTAGTGAGAAGATAAACCACTCTTAATGGGGCATACAGCTACAGCATATGAACAGTTATAGACCATTCTTAAAGGACTTGCTCGGCTGAATGGTCCGCCCGGCCTTCAACAAGAAGATGAATTTCAATTCTCAGTCAACCCGAGCTTGAAATTACAAGATTATATATATATATGAAGATCAAGCAGCGCTTAAACAATTTTCCCAAGTACCATATTTCGAGCTGAAGGTCCCTCCACCATTCTGCTGTGCATACTCACAAATGATAGCACGAGCACAATCATCCCATGTCCTGGCTATATCCTTAAGAGACATTGGCTGCGAAAGACTTCGAAGAGATATGCTAAACCTTGACTTTGCCTTCACCGAAAGATCTTCATACTCATTGCTGCAAAAATGGCAATGGAATGTTCACCATAGTTTAACATACCTCAGAACGCATTTGCAGGAACTTTTACTCCAAGTGCTTAAAAAAGTTGTTAATTGTGAAAAAAACGTTCAGTTTGAAGAGCAAAGACATTTAGTTAAATTTGAACCGAAATAATAATACAACAAAGCCTTCAAAGAGTCATATGCTTTTACTGATTCTTTTGTATAATCTGCCAACTGAAAAAGTGATGTAGTCCAAAAGAAAAGTAAAGATGCAAGATGGCTATGGAATACAGGGAGGTTTAACATTTAAATCTATTAAAGCTCACCTGATATCAACTGGCAACGTGTCCAGCAAAATGGGGGAACAATTTGGATAATTAACAGGAACAAGCAGCCTCAACGGCTGAATTGGTGACTGCATAGATAAGGCACCATAAGAACCAAACGAGAGAGAAGATATAATTCTATTATGGTTATAATTACTTTGATAGGCTAAAACTACTCACCATCTGGGCTGAAGTGTAGTGCGATTTCAAGTTTGGACTCAGAGATACAGCACTAAAAGAGCACCTGACGATGGTTCCTTCACTACCTTCAGAAGCTGATACTGCTACAGATGGATCCAAATCTTCATCACTGACATCAACAACAGTATCTATCAGACGCTCGTTTATTTCTTTGATTTCTTCCAAAAGGGCATGATTAACCTGAAAAAACATAATATAAGATGTTTTCAGTCTACCAAGTCGAAATTAACTACAAATAAAATGGCCATAATGAAAAATAATACAGTATTCTCAATTTACAGGATCAAATAATTCTAGAAACTCATACCAAAAATAGTTGTGTTTTTAACAACATAAGAGCAAATCTCTCACCATCTGCACTCGAGAGGCTGGAGAAAAGTGGAAATGAGGATCTTATTTTCCCTTTTCTCTGAAAAAGATAAGGCACTTTCCAAAGATAACTTAAGCTCGGTTGCCAAGCAAGGTTCCATTACCCATTCTTGGGGGGTGCCCCTAGCTCTATTAATTAGTAACTGTAGCCTAACCACTCAAACGAGCTATGACAAGGAAAAGCACTTTCCAATATATTTAATATTCACATTGATGTTAAATGAGAATTACCCGATTCAAACATCCAACATAGAACAAGGTGTGGCAGATAAAGGGGCAGGCGAAACTAGGGAAGGGGGTTTCACAAATGCTAATTACAATTTTCTCAGAAAGTTTCCTTACATGAGTTTAATACAAAAAATTTCTGGCATAGGACAGCAAGGCTTAAGAGCCAAGTGGGCAGGGGCGAAACCAACATAAAATTTTGCTCCTCAATTTGTTCAATTGACCTCCCCTCTACAGGTCTTACTTTCTTTCACATGATGGATTAAATTTTTACTGAAACCCCCAAATTATCTATCAAGTACTAGTTGCAAAAGCCAAGCCAGCATGTGATGGTGAGTTGACGCTATTGATCCTCAACATGGGGGACTCTTGGGAGTTGGGAGCCATCCAGTCACCAAGAGAGGAGTAATAATTAAGATACTTTCCGAATTCCTGTTATCACGATTTACATGCAGGATTATTATATTGCACTGAGAGTCTGAGACCAACAATTGCTCAAGAAGTTGACGTTTCCTCGGGTCTGTCTCCAGGGGAGCCTTAGGACACAACTAGATATGAAAGATAGAGAAATAAGAGGAGGAGGAAAGGAGTCCAAGAGAAGGAAAGAAATACTGAAGCTACAATTCATGCCACCGAAAAACAAGAAGGTGAAATATAAAAGACTTAGAGTTAAAAAAATTTTGAACAAGCACCCAGAAATTCTTAGCCTAAAAGATGCACTAAAGGTGATTACTAATCCTTGCACCTCAGGAATTTTTGTTTAGGTGCAAGTACATTAGCAACAATGATGAAAATGGATATATACAAGCGAATTTTGGGTCTCATAATCTCAAATTACACGATTCGATGGCATTTGATATCATTAGCATTCTAATCCTCAAGCACTACAGCATGCACCTAGAAGGTCTTCCTTTATACAATCTCAACATACAATTTTCTTAGTTGACCTCTCACTAACTTCTAAAAAACATATATGTACATAAAAGAATACTTCCACCATTTTGTAATACTCAGCAACCAAACATATTGCACAAAAACCAAGGAAGAGGAGAGAGATGTGAAATTAGACAAAAGTGCCCATGTACTTGCAAATATTAAGTCACCAAAAAATAATTAACAACCAACAGAAGATAAAGTGTCCACCCACAGCCAACCCTAAGCGTACCACCACCCCACCACCGCCAAGCTAAATGTGCCATCATACCCACCACCGTCAACCCATTCACACCAGGACCACCAAAGCCACTAGTCGACCTCAACCATCCCCACCACAAGGCATAAAATCGCGCCACCACAGCTGCAAGCCCAGCCAACTTAGCACCAGGACCACCACAAAAATCAATAACCCAAAAAATTGAATAACAACTAAAAGCAAAATTCTAATACCACCACCAAACTCAAAAGTTCACGGTAGAGAAAATTCCAGAAAAGAGCTAACTAAAAGTGGATCTAGAAATTTTCTTGGTGCATTTTTCGTGAAGAGAGGGAGTGACGAGAGAGAGGGAGAATGGAGAGGGCAATGATACAAGGAACGAGATTCGATTCGAAACGTGGTACGAAATTCGATACGGGGAACGTTACTTTAGGTGAATCCGGAACGTTGGGTCATTCATTTAGATTAAAATTTTCAATAAATTTAAAACCAAAAAAAATCTGATATTTTACTAAAAAAGAAATACAGTTGGCAACATATAGTTCTATGATTAAAAATAAAAATAAAAGTTTTAAGTAGAAAGGTAAAAAAATAGGTAGGTTAAAGGTGTCACAATTTCCAAGCCTACTTAGTAAAAAGAAATACAGTTGGCAACATATAGTTTTATGATTAAAAATAAAAAGAAACAGTTTAGAAAGGTAAAAAATAGGTAGGTTAAAGCTGTCACAATTTCCAAGCCTACTTTAGTAAAAAGTTTAACCCACTCAGCTCTTTTCTATTTATTACATCACCTACCCTCTGCAATTCCTCTTCCTCTTAACTGGCTAAGGTCTAAGGAAACTAAAAGAGCCAACCGCAACTTGCATTCACTGGATCACCGGGTGATCAACGACGCCTAAAAAACGTACCAACAGAGTCTCCTTCAAAACCACAATAAAAGCCCCATGGTCTTGATTGATAATATAAAGTATCTAACCTCCAATTTTAGATCTAGGGTTTGAAGTGGCGGCCCATTTTCTGAAATTGGTTCAATTGAAAGTGGATTTTGCGGGTTATGAAGAAGAAATCTGGAACGCCACACTCAAGGATTGGAGTCGCGAACCCCAGCGATCTGAGTCGCGTTCGTTCCCCGATCCGGGACGAACGATTCACATCGGAGATCGGGGGTCCGTTCCACGTTCCTTGTATCCTTGGGAGAGGGGTTGGTGGGCTTTCTCTCTCTCTTTCTCTCCAGAACATCTCTCATTCGTTGTACACTCAAATACAACAAAGAATGAGCTGTTGGTAAATCGATCTAAAGTTTGATTGCAGACAGCAGAGTTCATTGAGAGTAATTTAGGGTCACTGGATTTTCAAGGAGAGATTAGATTAGCCATTGCTGGGTTCGGTTTGGTGTCTCCTAGTTACAATACAATCATGTTTGAGTAAAGCTGGAAATGACTCACGTGTATATTGCAATCACCACTGAGTTCCTCTTGGTGGTGGTGATGGTTTCCTGGAGTGAGAAGAGAGGGTGAAGGCTAGGCGGTGGTTTCGAGTTGGAGGAAGGAAAGTGGAGGCTGGGGGGTCGGGGAGTAAGAGTAGAGTGATGGCTGGGATGGCTGATTAGTGGATGATGGCTAGGATTGTGTAACTAATAAGTAGTAAAATAAAATGGTAGGTAATTGTAGATTTATCTTGTTAATTAGGCAGAATGGGTAACAAAGTAAGGATATGATAGTAATTTAGTATGTTAAAATTTACCAAATAAGGTGCAAGAGATCAAATCAACTTCCCCTTAAGTTCACCTATGCACGCAAGAAAGGAAAAGCAAGAGCAAAAACATGAAGAAAATATCTAACTTATTAGCTATCATTAGCATAAGGGTAACTAAGGGGTTGTTTGGTTCAAATGTTTGGAATGGTATGGATTGGAATCTTATACCATAGGGGTATGAATTCAAAAGCCCATACCAAGCTCAAGTTGTTTGGTTCAACTTTGGAATGGAATGTGTATCTCATTCTATTGTTTGGTTCAATTACGAAATGGAATTGATTGTATCCATTTTTTTTTATTATAAGTAATATAATAAGATAGAATCAAAAATATTAAAAAATCAAATCTTTGCACCCCCCCCACCACGTATTCTGCCATCAAACTGGAGTTTTCTTACTATTGTTTAGATTGCCATCAATGATCAATCTATCATCATCACTCAGTACTAGAAATAATGTTAATCAAAATAAGAATATTAAAAGAAAAGCAAATGTTACAGTATTCATCATACTTATTGTGGATCTGCCATCAAACTGCTACCGCAAGTCAGCGCACCAAAACATGCCACCGTAAGCCAGTGGCAGCAGCGGCAACCGCAAGGTGCTCCAACCGAAAGACGTGAAACCTCACCCAGCAGCCATGACGAGAGGATCTGATGAACAAATTGCCATAGAGAAGACCCTCACCTCACTTTTCCGGCGCCGGAATTAGATGAACATGTCGCCAGTGATGAAGGGTCGTTGGATTTCGCTGGAAATTATGGATGAAATTGTGGTGGAAAATGTGATTGAGTATCTCCCCATCTATTTTTTAGTTAGGGTTTGATACTAGGGTGAATGGAGTTTGAATCTTTAGGGGGTACGTCGGTATGAGATTCTAGGGGGATGGGGTGGAGTTAGAACCCCTTTGGTATGAGATTCTAGGGTAAAATGATGCAACCAAACATTGGAATGGATGACATCCATTCCATACCATTCCAAAACACCCAACCAAACAGCCCCTAAGTACTTTTAATTAAGTTGTTAGGATGAACGAATAGGAAACAAAATTAAGTCGTTACGTTACGTAACGGCCGTTATGTAACGGATTTTGAACTTGCCGTTACGCGAAATGTCGTTACGTAATGACGCGATGAAATTCACGCCCAACTCGCCGCGTTGTCCGTTACGTAACGGTGACTCGTCGCATTAAAGCGTTTTTTTACCCGTTACATCTGTTACTATATCAAAATTGGTTAAAAAAGAGAAAGGAAAAATACGCATAATAGCACAAAAACAATAGGGACACACTAATGAAAGGAGAAAAATTTGTCATAGGCTTTCAAGTTGAATAACAATATATGATTCAGTATCAATTTATATACTTCCTCCGTTCTTAATATCACTACATATAGAGTTTTACGCCTTCCGCAACTTTGAATGTTAATAACTCTAATTATGCTCAACTAAAAAATTATAGAAAGTTGATTTCAATTAAGTATATACCGAGACGAATCTAACAAGATCCCACATGACTATGTTTATCCTTGTGCATAAATCATTATAGTTGGTTAAAGGGAGATGGATGAAAAGTGTAAAAAGAGAAATGTACTGAATAATAAAACGGAGGTAGTATATAATAGGATAAGAATCTCATGTTTAAAGTAATTTTTTATTCACCATATAAGCAACCTACCCATATGATTGCTTTTGTCAAATAAGTTGTAAGAAAACTAATAAAACTGCAAAAATGCCATTTTGAGGTTAAAATTCATCAACCGCGATTTTATCTATTTGACCGTTACAAGCCGAGGCCGCACCCGTGTTATGTTATCGCGACCGCATCCGCGATTTTCTTCCTTGGATTCTGTTATGATGACATGTATCATATTCTGTTATACACCATTCAAAATGTAAATAAATAGAGGGGTAAAGGAAGGGAGGATATCAGATTATTGTAGTAGAGTTCATACTCTTTTGGGAGAGACCTTCCTCTCGAATGAAGGAAAGTTATAATTGGATGACTCTAATCTAATAGACAACATACTATCCTTACCTCTGATTCTCTGTTTTTGTGTGTTTACTAGTTAATCTCCAACAACAGGCTTGATTGCAAGTACCGTGAAATTTTCGCACAAGGAAAGCGTTGCGAGTAGTGCGAAACGCGGGAACTAATTGACATTGATAACATGGTGATAACTTTCACAAAAAAAACAGGGTGACAGCATAAAACGGATGATGAGTACTTCCTGCGTTCTTTTTAAGTGCTACATAGAGAAAATACACACCTACCAAGGAAGTAAAGAACTTACAGAGGAACTTGGAGCAAAAACCAAGCGCAATTATATGAACATAAAACAGTTGGTAATCTTAAAACCATGACCGACCACATAATACAGCAACCCACAACCCATTCCAACCAGAACCCCCCAACCCCCACCGTCGCCATCAAGAGAAAGGCAAGAGAGGCATCACAGAGGAGAGAGAAGAAAGCCACCATGTGCCATCAACCACAACCCACCCACACCGCAGTACCACCAATGCGGAATGCCACAAGAAGAAAGCCACCGTCGAGATAAAGTGAAGCATCGAAGAGGAGGGAGAGGTCGGATAGGAGAGGAGAAAAGACCCCAATCATCCATTTGATCTTGTCAAACCCTAGTTTTTTGTTCCCCAAAACTGAGGAGTTCAAACTCAGCATTGTTGAATCATACACATAGTGAGAGAGATAGAGAGAGAGAGAGAGTAGCTAGACAACGTTGATAATCGTTGTTTGCCTATCTTCACTTCTGAGACGTGTTTGTGAATCTTGAAGAGAGAAAGAGGAGTAGCATATCTAGTTCATTTTCGGTGTTTGATGGTTGTTTTCAGAGAGGATGGTGGTTTTCAGAGAGGATGGTGGTTTTCAGAGAGGACGGTGGTGTTTATCGGTGGGTAGGATTGCGGCTTCAGTGACTGGTGGTGTTTTCAGTGGGGGGGGTGGTGTTTTTCAGTTGGAAGGGTGGTTTTTCGGTGGGAAGGGTGGTGTTTTTGGCGTGCAGGTTTTTCGCAGTTGGCTGGTGTTCCTAATTCGTCGGGTAAATTGATTGAGGGGGGTGGTTGCCTGGTTGGTGGGGTAAAGGTTGAGGAGAAATAGGAGGGTCAGGACTGAGAAGGGGATTTTTGTCTCTCTAAAAATATTGAGTTAGGAGATAAATGGGTTAGTTAGATCAAGTTAGACGAGAAATAAGGTGATTAGCTAAATTTAAGTTAAGTGACTAAGGGTAATTATGTAATCTTGCAGCTATAAACTTTCCATTTTGACCTTGGTAGCACTTGAAGTGACATTTTCCATAAAGTAATATGTAGCACTTAAAAACAAAACAGGGGAAGTATCTATTAAGACAAAACACATGCAGAGGACTTTGGTATATTGATAACCCCTAGCTACTTTCTTGAAAAACTCCAGTCTTAAATTAAAGAAACGCTTTTGTCAACTAAGAGTTTTCTCCAACCCAGACCCTAAACTCTAGAACCAACATTTTCTATCCTACTAGTACAGCAAATATCCTAGTATCCTACAGTATCCAAACTCTAATATTTGTGAAGTTTCCCTTTTCTAGGCCGTCCCAAAGATCTTGTCAAACTTTACTGGTAGAATTGGTCATGAAAATTCTAAATGTTGAAAATTGTGTTTAATTGACTGGCAAAAGAATATGGAGAACAGTATTATAAAAGATATTTACTTAATTTTTACTTTCTTCTGAGTACGGAAATTAAACGGGGATCAGTGAATAGAATATTATGAAGAGAATACGAGACATATCTCTTTGTTACCCTCCTCAGCTAGTCATATCCGCATATTTTGAATGAACATAAAGCAGAAGTGGATGGCAATAATGTAGCACACCAATTACCTCAGTTCTGGCTTTCTTGATGCTAGATGTTGCAGTTGACTCCAGCTCAGATGTCTCAGACCCAACGAGCTGCTTGAAGCTATCATTTATGCTGCCAATAGTTGCTGCAACATTTAAGGGCATTGCACTGGTGTACCGACGCATTCTCTTTGTTCCAGTACTTCCATCTTGCGTGAGAAAATTTCTAGCTTGCAAGCGACACTTTGTCATGGCAACCAAATCCTCACCAACTGTAGCTCTAGAACCATTACCAGGAGCTGATCCTGCTATACGGTCAATCATACTGACAACAGAGCCGATGTCACATACTGATGCATTTAATGCTTTTGGTGATATTGACTTTACCTGAAAACAGGAAAAGGGAGGACATTATCCACGGAAATCATACTTTATCTTCCCCATGAACTAGAACAAACACATGATACTTACTGCTTTTAGCAAGCGATCAAGTGGTTGCTCCATTAAACTGGATTTTCCAGGAACAACTGAAGAGCTGTTGCCATGTGTACCATCTGGCCCCGCACACTCAAACAAAGGAGACGGTGATATCCCAGGAGTGCCAATTGAAAGAGATTGAGATGCAGCAGCTGCGCCATTTTGTTGATTTCCAATATCTCTGGCATTTGAGAGTGAGGAAACAGCAGGTTTCTCAGCATCACCAGGCATAGGAGATGGCGCCAAGGGAGTTGATGGAGACGGAACAAAGGGTGAGTTGGCTGACTGCAAAGGGGTCCCACCTTTGGGGACAAATTGCTGCAGATTTTGCTGGTCAATTTGTGGAGAATGCTGGTTAATTTGAGGCGACGCTGCCTGAAGCAACTGAGGTGAAGAGACAGGGAAAGAATTCCCAGGCTTCAACTGCTGATGTGCAAAACGCTGGGCCGTTGAGAGATGTTGTGGAAAAGCACCTGATCTAAGACCTAAATTTTGTCTCATCTTTTCATTTGCATCATTTTGATGAAGTTGAGGCATCTGATGAGCTGAAATTTGAGAAGCTTGTTGCTGCTTTGCTTGTTGGTGTAATTGCTGCTGCTGCAGCAGCTGCTGCTTTTGCAACAACTGTTGTTGAATATGCCTATTCTGAAGTTGTTGCTTCAACTGTTGGTTCTGCATTATTTGCTGCTCCTGCTGCTGTTTCAAATGTTGATTCTGAAGCATATTTGAATTTGATTGATGAGCATTTACATTTGACTGTAACATATTTATCCCACCTTGTGGTTGCAATGAAGTGATGTTTGCCTGCTGAGAAGCACTAACAGGATTTTGCTGTAGAGAAGCCATTGCGACTTGCTGCATCGAACTAGGTGCACTACCCTGTCCAGGATCTAAATTGGAAATGGTCTGTAATGAACCTGCCATGCTCTGCTGCGAAGAAGTAATAGTAGACAAGGAAGGGACAGACCCATGCTGCAAGCTTGACACGTTGCTCTGCTGCATTGCAGCAACGGAACCTTGCAAATTCATGGCCGGCAGCTGTGGGTTGACACCAACATCATGTGATTGTGCTTGAGAAATTTGAGGATGAGACTGTTGTGCTTGTTGCATTGATTGCAGTTGACCAGGGAGAATTTGCCCTGGTTGCATGGAAGAAACAGGCCTCCTAGGCCTGTTTGTAGTGATCAACCCAACAATCTGCTTCTCAAATGATGCTAATTTTTCTCTATGACTAGGTAAAATACTGTTCTTTGGTGTCTGTAAAACCTGCATTAACCTCTCCAACACAGTTTTAAATCCTCTGAGCTTATCGAGTTGGTCTATCTTTGGTTGTTGAGGAAGAGATTCATGCTGTGACATGTGTAAAGTACAGCATCAGAACAATAGATATCAACAAAAATTGATGATAGATCTCCCTCTTCCATAATAGCTAAGTCAGCAAAATCATCTGTCAAAAAGGCGATTAATTATCCTTAAAGTGCATATACACTACTTTGCACAGATCCTACATCCAATAGAAACAAGCCGCTGTTTTTTTGTCCTAGCAAGATGGGCTACTGAGATCTAGTTATTCTGTGTTGCCCCAGGCTTCACATAGTCAATAGAACATAGAAGGCACATAAAATTAGCAAAATCAATAAGGAAGACTTCATTAGCAATAAATGAGAGCTCTGATACCTGCTGCAATTTGAAAGAGATTTTTTGGTACATCTCATTGAGATCTCCGAAGTACAAGTCCTTCATAGTTCTAATCTGTCAATTATCACCAAAGGAGACAATAAATCAGCAACTTAGTTCAGCCACCACACAAAAGGGCCACAAAACAAAGCAACCATTTAACTCAGACCAACAATGAAGATCTTGCATATATGAAGAAGGAACAGATCATCAATATGGCAAAATCACGCTTTCACACCTAGATAAAGTAAAGCTTACCAAGACTATTGACACAAGCCAATAACTAAAGCTATATAATCGTCAATCAAGAAACCATTGCAAATATGCATAAACCATATATCAAAATTCTCTAACAGCTTATTATCAAGGTGGTTCCAGCTCAACATTTCATGAACTTCCAAAAAATGACTCCATCTCAAATTGAAGTTCCTTGCTATTTGTTGGGATGTCCTGGAAAGGAGTTCCGCTTTCTATTTAAAGTAACCAAAGTTATATACATTGCCAAATATGCCCACTACAATAATTGATCATCGAGAGCAATACAAGAGAAAATACGACAGGTAAAGGAAAAGTGTTAAACTCACAAGGGAATTCCCAAGATCGTATGAAAATGAAGAATGATGAATGAATCTAATTTGGGACAAAAGGAGTATAGCACACAGCATGACAGCACCTAGTCTGGATCAGCCATTGAGCATAATGCACATACATAATTACATTGAAGGCTAGACTTGAAGCCCAATCTTAGCTAAAGATCAGCAGGAGGATAAATGAATACCTTTTGATAGACCTCTTCTTGCCAATCACCAGCACTTGCACCACCAGTCTGAGCAGTCGAATCTAAAGAATCTAATCATAAGGCGATAGTTTTAGTTAGCATACAGTTACCTTAGACAAGTTGGACAAGATAATAGAGTATGCAATCACATGAGCCTCAAAACAGACATCATTAGATGCCAAGAAACATGTAGCACTGACGGTTTATCCAAAACCAGATATCAAAGACGTAACAAAAATCTGCTTTGCAATTATCATTGAGATAGGTAGCTATTAGCTAATGACAATGAAGAAATTTAAAGAAGGCAATAAATGCAACATGCAAGTAAGAATATCTAAAAGTGTAAAGGACCCTGTGGCCTGTGGGCTTATGGGAACCAAAACAAGATGAAACAACAAAAAACTAAGTATTCAACTCCACTAGGTGCTATCCTTCCAGTAAAGGGGAAACTAGGAGCATCAGTTACTACGTGCATTATAGCTTGAAGATAGCATGTAGAAGATATCAAATAACAAAGTCTGCCCAGACAAATTGATAGGAGGACACGTACTGGTTGGTGCTTCAGGGGGAGCTCTTTGTGATTGGAACAATTGCTTTTGCTGATCAATCATGGTTTGCTGCTGAAGCAAAGAATTTGGATTTTGTATCCGAGGCTGCATATTGTGTTGAAGGGAATTTGTCTGCTGCTGCATACCCAATTGCTGTTGTAACTGGGCAGGTTGAGATTGAAGCTGAGACATCAATTGCTGCTGTGACTGCGACTGTGGCTGAGCTTGCTGTCCACCACCTTGCAGTAAAGAAGAATTTTGGGTCTGTTGAGGAACTGGAGCTTTTGGTTGTTGTATCATGTGCACTGAGTGTTGGTTTGTCGGCAAGTTAGTGTTCCCTGATTGAGTACCCACCAATTGCTGTTGCTGGATTCCGCCAACATGACTCTGATGATTCAACTGTTGCTGATGCATGTTAGAAAGATTGCTTTGTTGACCCATCACGTGCTGCTGCTGCATGTTCTGGTGGCTTTGCTGCTGTTGTGATGACAGGTTTTGAAGATTGTTCTGCTGCCCTAGCAGCCTCTGCTGCTGCATATCTGAGATATTACTTTGGTGACCATTAAGTTGATTTTGTTGCATGTTTGCAGTATTTTGTTGCTGCCCCATTAACTGCTGCTGCTGTTGCTGAGCCTGTGACGACATGATTGACTGCTGGGGTAACTGTGTTTGCTGTTGCTGAATAATGGGAGTCTGCTGCGACTGTTGTTGTGACTGTTGCTGCTGCCGAAGTACTGATTGTTGATGCTGCTGTAGCACGGACTGAGATGGCTGTTGAATAGTAGATTGTTGGTTTTGCTGTAAACCAGAAACCATAGAAGGCTGCATAACAGATGATGTTTGCATGATAGGCTGCTGAGTAGCCTGTAGCAGATTTTGCTGAGACTGTGATGGTTGTTGTTGTTGCTGTAATGGTGTCTGCATATTTTGTTGGATATTCCCCTGCTGTAACTTTTGCTTTAACATCTGATGCTGCATCTGTTGCTGGTACATGAATTGCTGAGTATTTTGACACTGTTGTTGCTGCTGGGAACCCACCTGTTGAGTATGTTGTCTACCTTGGATTTGCCTTTGGGCATTTGTGAACATACTGGAAGTAACTCCCTGACTCATCGTATTTGCGATTGAGTTTTGTGAGATGCCAGAAATATTCTGCATGTTTGTATTCTGAGTAACATTTGGCATGGGATTCTGTGCCAAACCATTGACAGATGGTAAAGAATTTTGCAAGCTGGCAGTAGTTTGCATGCCTGATGACGCTATGTTGTTTTGCATGTTCTGAGCCAATAGCTGCTGTCGGGTTTGAGACTGATTGGACACCATCTGAAGGGGAACGGATTGACTCTGGTTCGGCACTTGGGACTGCATATTTTGAGAAGGTACTGAGAGAAAAGGAGAAAGGGAAAAGTGATTGGGGTAAGATATAAAAAAACCTTTTGTCACTTGTATGGAAAAAAGAATAATAAACAAAAGCAAAAATCACAGAAGAGAATAAGAAATTAGAGGCATCTTAACTAATTACAATAAAGATCATGGTATAAGCAGTCTTTTTCCTTGTTTTTTTTTTTTGGGCAAGAAACAACCAACACACTACCTATTACAGGAGCCTGCGAAAAGGATTTTGAGGTAATGCCAAGGACACCTTATAATTAGCAAATCGGTCAATTTAAAAAATAACAACAACAAAGCCTTATCCCCAAAACGATTTGGGGTTGCCTAATATGAATCGTCATCTAAACCATTGCAAAAAGAGATGGCATCGACAAATGAGACAAAAAAAATTCAAACACAACAACAAACACATTAAAGACAAAAATGAATAAGGTAACACCTTTCTTCCACGTGAATCCTTCCACTCCGCCCTACTTTGTCCAACGTCATGCTCTCATAGATCCCAAGTAAGACCATATTAATTTTAATTGCCTTCATCCAAGTCATCTCTTAAGTCTTCCCCTGCCTCTTACAATTTGATTACTCCTCCACTCTTCAAGTCTTCTAACTAGCGCATAACTTGGTCTCTCTATCACATAACCTAACCATATTAAGCGGTTTTCCCTCATCTTTTTTTCTTCAATAGATGCAGCTCTAACTTTTCCCGAATGACCTCATTTTTTAATCGGTCCTTCCTTGTGTGGTCACACATCCGCCGTAATATATGCATCTCTGCCACATTCATTTTATGAACGTAGCATTGTTTCACTGCCGGACACTAGGTGCCATATTACAAAGCAGACCTAATTGTCGTGCGGAATAATTTTGCCTTCAATCTATGGGGAATGGCGGAATCACAAAGGAATCTGGAGGCGCTTTTCCATTTTGACCAAACTGAGTTAATTCTATGAGTCACATCTCCATCGAGTTCTCCATCTTTTTGAAGTATAGATCCAAGGTAAGGAAAGACATCCCATTCTCGAACCACTTTGTCATCCAATGAGACTGCTCGTGCCTCGTTTTACTATAAAATTGATTAAATTTAAGGAAAATTTGTCAAAAACCACCTTTTAAAATCATGATTTTGCGAAAATCACATTTAAAACAATTTTTGCAAAAAAAAACCTAAAACAAAATTTTGTGTGTGAAAATAAACCTCGAGCCAAAAATCCGGCGTTCTAGCATTGACCTACCCTTCTTTTGTGTTAGCCAACTTAAAAATTGATATTAGGACACTCTAATTATTTTCTCCCTCCTTTTATGTTTCAAACTATACCTATAAAAAATGGTGGGTTAATGCCTGAGGTTTCTTTTCACAAATAATTTTTTGTTTTAGGTTTCTTTTTGCAAAAAATGTTTTAAAAGGTGGTTTCTCGAAATTTTTCCTAAATTTAATGATTATCTAAATGACAGCAAGTGGTCAGAAGTTGCTAATATGATATGATAGTTCAACATCCAATCATGTAAGAAGCTGGTATTGCTAATTTGATGTGACGAATGAATATCCAATCTCGATCTGCAGACCACTAAATCAGCAAGGAAACACAAAACTATCAAAGATACCAGTACTGCTGGCAGTTACCATGATTTACACGAGCATGAAAATGTACTCTACAGAGTATCCAAGGACTAGTATACTTAAGTTGTATGTGGAATAAATACACGAAATTAGATGGTTTACAAAATTTAAATCGGAAAAAGAGCTACGACCATGGTTCGAAAATATGGTTTAGGTTTCGGAAACGGGAATGGTCGCGGTTACGGGGTAACGGAACGGATACGTTGGTCGCGGACCGCGTTGCGGTTGTCGTGGCAAGAATTTAGTTTTAGACTTTTTTTTGGTCTTTTTGCCTTAATTAATCTTAGATCTTGGTGGAGTTATATAGGGTTTAGTAGTGTGGTGCTACCTCTTCTCTTTCTTTTCCCTTGTCCTTGAGTCATTATTGGAGGTAGATCATTGTCACTTTATAAGTAAGATAGAAATCTCTAAAAGATTTGCAAAAAACATGCAAAGTGAAGTTTTGTAACAGAAAAAACGGGCTAGCCCTTGTTGTCACGTGTGATACGGCCGAAACAGCCAAAATATCGGGCTTTTAAATCCACCTTGTTGAACCGGTCGAATTCGGTTCGCAAAAGTTGAAAAATGTTCCAACTCGTGCAAACCGTTCCAATACGGCCGTATTTTTGCACCATGGCTACGACATATAAGTGGCATACATAAAGTGAGGGTTCTATGTTGCCAAGACAGAGCACAATGACCTAAAGGATAAATCCTTACACATGGGAAATAGCAAATGATCTTGTATCATCAAAACAAACAGGGGAATAGAAGAGGAGCACTATGCATAGGAAATGGAAGAGATGGTGAAGAATAAAGCAATACCTAGCATTTCAGTAAACACTTATACAATTAAGTCAACCAGAGTACCGCCGCTTGGAGTCTAAGTTTATATCCTTCCTCCCCTTGAAAAAAAAAAAAAAAAACATACATCCTTTTTGTGAAGTTTATGAAACCAAACCAAATCAGGTGCAGCAAATGGAAAAATCACAATCAGTTATCAAAGGTCTAATGAAAGGTAACTACTATAACGGAATCAATCAACAATAAAAGAATAACAGCGAAAGAACAACCATATTAAAAAGACAACCCATTATTCTCGAAAGGACAGCTGTAAAGGACAAGTGAAGCAACAGTGAAAGAGCAAAGAACCACGGGTAATCGGCTACTCTCGAAGAAAACGGCCCTGCAGCCTCGGGCGATCACAGATGACAGGCGAAGATCAACGATAACCTTCAACCAGAAGTTTCTGTCTTGGATGAAGTGGTCATCATTCTTCAATCTCATTTCATTCTAAAATTAGGGTTTGCACCAATTTGGAATTTTTTTAGTTAGGGTACAACTCACAGCAACTGAACTCAACAAATGAGGAGTCTTCCTCGAATTTGATCGAAAACTTGTGGTTAAGAATTAATTTTAAGGAATTTTGATTCTTTCTACTTCTGAACTCAGAGCTAATATTACTCTCTCTTAATTCTATAACAAACGGCAAAGGCGCAGCATCTTGCGCCTCCACCAAGGTAGCCAAAGGCGCGCCCCTCGCTGCGCCTTAACAAAAACGCCTCACCTCGGTTTGGAAAAGCGAGGAGCCATGCGCCTCACCTCGCCTAGCGCCTGGGCGCGCCTTAGACGCACTCTTTTAAACTAAGGTTGAGCTGAACTGACTTAATTGAAACGAACTGAAATCCTGACATGAACGGAGCTGAGCTAAGCAGAACTAAGCTGAAATGAAATTACATTGATTCAGTCCAAAAGTACAGGGCCTTAGTTATTTTCAGGAGAGAGTTTAGATTGCAGAATATAGACGCAGAAAGGAATTAGAAGGTTTCTATAGTAATCTACTAATACCTAAATGGAATAGGCCAAAATAGGCCCCGAAACAGAAAAAATTTAACAGCAAGATCCCGTGCTTAGTCATTTGAAGTACCAGACAACACATTTAAGGCATTCCAATTTCCAACAACAACATAGAGCCGTTCTCTATACATCTTACATATATCGTTCGTTGTATCAAGAATGCACACAAAATGCAACTCTCTCCCTGGAAGATGACATTATGAGGCAAAAGACAAGTAGAAAGCACATATAAAGAGAATTCATATACTCGGGATTTGTTCTATTCATCTTCTATTTATTTACACTTCTTTTACCTATAGTTTAGCGAACTTTTTACATAACTTTCTCCATTTATTCTGAAATTTCCGAGTTTTTCTATATTTTTGCAAGCTTTACTCTAAAAACTGTAGTACAAAAAATGGTCTCTTAGATCTTGATTAACTCTAATATGCATATAGATATGACAGGCTCATGATCAGCCACAAGATTCTTCATCATGAACAGGAGCACTAAAATAGATGAATGATTCGCCTCAAAAGATGCACAAAAAGCAAAAGACTTCTCCAATGGATATGCAATGAGATATCAGACATAGCTTTTTGTATAGAACAAAGTAATTGGACTTGAATAGCCTTAGAGCCGCTCCTTTTGTTACTTGTTCTGCGTCATTTGAGGTGGTAGGGCAGGGAGGATATAATAAAATATTATTTTTCCTCTGTTCTTTTTCTTTAAAAGACAATGAGAGAAAATTCAATAAGACATAAAGGACCTTCAATCCAACTTGAAAGGGAGATAGACATACCAAAAACTCATAACAGAGGCTACAATATTAACTGGTCAACAGAAACAGCTACTGACAATAACACATTGACAGTAAATCCTTTGCCATCCACTCTAAATTTTTTATAAAAAAAACTATTTGTTTTAATAACTTGCAAACCCTTGATAAGAAACAATAGATAACAAATTTGAAATTACAGACAGCAGTTAAATGTTCTGCGCATCTACACACACACACACATATAAGATGCACCCTAAACTTCAAACAATCTACACCAAAGGTATAGCAGTTGTATAAGTACCTGGATCCTGCGGATTTCTGCTCATACCAGCAGAGTTAGAAGGAAGAGCATTGGGAAGTGTATTCTGAGATTTTGACTCCATCGTAAGCATCTTTAATGATATCTTCCTCAAATAATCAGACTGAAATTGCAGTACATATAAGATTGCGAATAGTTCCCATGACCAAAATGAAGAGACTAACAAAAACAAGCTCGAGGTATAAACAATGCATAAGATACCTGGTTTGTAGCAGCACTATAAATCTTTTCTTCAAATCTTATGGCAATCTGTTTGAGTTCTTGCAGCCCTTCTTGACCAGAAAAGGGGAGATGTCTCTTTAACGTGTCCATTCTACAATTCCAAAGGATATAGACTGTAAGTGTCACAACGAGTTCGTTGTTATTTATGAAAAGAAGTGAACTTATAAGAAGCAGCCATCAACTAATGAGCCAAACCACACTACTCTTCAACATGATCAATTGATCATAACATGCACAATATTTGAATGTCTTCACTCTTCAATTTTAAATGGCAATCTTATTTGGGGAGACGAAGCTAATACATTGATAAGGGTCAAACTGATGATGAGATAAATTATAGAGGTAACATTAGCAGTATAATAATGCATACATTCAACGGGAACTGCCACTATAACATTAGGAAACCACCATTCACCATGTACAAGACTACAAGTAGACTAATCAGTAATTACCATGTTAGGCCACATCTCATTTTCCAGGTATTACAATGAAAATCATTAAAAAGCGTGACATCTTCCTCATACGACTTTAAATTTGTTAAAACATGCATGATTTTATCTCCCACAATCTACAATGGTTGTGAAGAAAAGTGATTCCACCTATAACATCAAATGTAAAGTCGGTTCATAATATGGGGTTTATGCTGTAGGCTCCATTATTCCCTATTTTCTTCACAAATGGTAGAAAAGCCAATTATAATGGTTCAGCTAGGGTATTACTGTGTTAGGTCCTTGTGTAAGTGTAAGGTCCTCGTGCAGAACTTGACCCTCAAACATCACAGCAGAATTCTCTTTGTCCGCCAAGCCAACAATTACTTTTCACCAGTTTTACCTAATTCGCTATGCAAATCGCTTTCTGAATTCGCAATTCACTCAGAACCAACCATAATCCAGCTATCTCAATCTGCTAATCTCCCCACATTGCAGGGAGATTAGCGAATTAGGTAACCCTGCTTTTCACCCACACTTTAATTACCTTAAAACATATATTGATAAATATATAAGTATGTCGCTATACATATATGCCTCCTTTGTTCCATATTAATTGCAACGGGCGGGAGGAGATGGAGAAAAATAAAAAGATCCATTAAATGAGGAGAGAGATAGAGAGAATGCAATGCAAAAATAAAGTTATATTGCAATCAAGGTTATTAGGATCCGGATCTTACTTTGGATCGGTGAGGGCATATAGGATCAGGTCGTTGGATCGAATCATACGATCCTAAAAATAACTAAAACTTGATAAAAGATAATATAAATATGTTCCGAATGATTTACAATTTGAGGATAATAATCCTAAAAGTGCAAATTATATTGTTAAAGATAACATAGGGGTTGAATTATATATAGTAATATTAGGCTTTTTTTGGTTTTAAAATTTATTTGAAAATTTTGAATAAGTCATGACAAAGTGATAACTGTACACTTATTTGCTTATTTTTGCATTTTAGATGCATTATTCATTTGGATGACAAAATCCAAGTAGAAAAGCAAACAAGAAAGGAAAAGAGTAATAGGTAGTTGTGTGTATGATCTGTCTATGAAACGATCCTACAATTCTGACCGATCCTATGCGAGGCCGTTCTATAAGCGATTCGAATCGTTTGATCAATTTAGGTTCGTACAATACTACGATCCGGATCGCGATTCTAACAGCATTGATTGCAATTAACGGAATGAAGTATGTAGTATTAGGTTTTTGTAAGAATCACCCTGCGGAGAGAACCACCCTTATGGTGCAAAACCACAAAATGCAACCATTGAATCATGTAAATCAAGGGTAGAGATTGTATTTGAAAGATATTTTCTACTTGATTTACATGATCCAATGACTCTAATAAGGTTTTTACCATAGGACAATTGTCACTGGAATCTCACCCTAGTATACACATACTTCCTCCGTTTCAACATAGATGATACTCTTTCCAAAATAAGGTGCTTCAAAATAGACAATCCACTTCTATTTTTTCCTTCTTTAGTAAGCTTTAGTGTGTGATTTGACAATTTTACCTTTACTAAAAACACTAAACCATGTTTAATTGTCCTCATAAACCTACTTAGACTTAATTCAATTGTACCCACCCCCCACTCTCTCTCTCTCCTATACCCACCCACCACCAAAACCCCCACCACCCAACTTACTGCTAACCCACCACCATCCACCACTTATCTCCTCAACCCAGTACCACTGCCCAATTGAAAAGCAGCTAAACCCGACCTCTTCAACCCACCTATGATCTCCGCAACCTCATCCATCGGATAAGAAGGTTCCTTCTCAACCTGTCAATCGCTTGAGCCATGCTTTTGATTAGAAGGTTCTAGATCTTGCGAGATTTCAGCATCGCAATTGAAGTGTGAAGGGGGTATTAATGGGGCTTTTTTGTTGCAGTGAAATTGACTCGACCTCCAGAATAGGAGAAATGAAAGATGAAATGGAGATGTGGTCGTGATTTTCCGACTTTTGGATCAGGTGTGGATGACGACTTCAATTGAGTAGAGAGAGTTTCAAGTTGGTGGTTGGATGATTCCGGCGTGTTAGTGGATGTGTTGGCAGAGATTTGGTGGTGGGCGTGGTGTTGTTGGAGTTAGGGGGTTGTAGGTGGTTTACGGGTGGGAAGGAGGAGAGAGAGTGGTGGCAATGGTGGTGGAAGGAGGAGAGAGAGTGGGGGAAGTGGTGGTGGATGGAGGAGAGAGAGGGTGGGTTGGGTTGGGTTGTGGTTGTTGATTATTATGTTAATTTACATCCCGCTCCCCACTTACAATTACTTAATCTAGCTTAAAAAATTTGCCTCAAAATCCATGTTTTCCAAAGTGTATCTATTTTGAAACGGAGGGAGTATATATATAGCGTGTGTGATTACCGTGGGTACCATCCTTGCAATGACCACCTTTCAACGTCCGCTTTTAAATTAAGTTGTTTTTGTAGATGTAACAGTTCACATGGTTTGAGTCATTCGTCTAGGTGTTTTATATTATTGCAAGTGTTCTATGTCATTTTAAGGATTCAAAGTAAATATTTGAGATTTGGGTGTCATTTTCTAAGTATTTTGTCACTCTTCAAAAACATTAAAGCTAGATTTTGAAATTTGTTGGTCTCTGCCAAACCATTTAGACTTTTCATCTTAACTTTTTGAGATTTTTATGCAACTATTTAACATTTTAGGAAATTGTACATCTATTCAACTTTTTACCATTTTTTATAATTTTTATTATTTTCATTTAATTCATCAATTGGTGAGACCCTCTCTTCGAAAACTTTGCCTTGAAATATTAGGTGTCATTTTCACTACTTTAATGTTGATTTCTATAAACTTCATTTTTCAACTACCCGTATGTCTTTTTATGTGTGTTATTTTTCAAGTGTTTTTATGTCATTTTTGTGTGTCATTTTTCAAGTATTCTACGTCATTCTCAGTATTTTATTGCATTTCTACAAGTGACAAATTTCAAAGCATTTACTGACAATTTTCTCAAATGTCATTTTCAAATAGAGTATGTGTTGTTTTACAAATGTCATACTTCAATTACTTTGTATTATGATGGTTTACATCTAAGGAGGGGATCACACAAGAACCCATATATAATGTACAGTATATATTCACAAATGGGCCTAAGAGATCATATAAAAATCTAAAAACTACCTAACAAGTCAACCTATAATGTGTATATCATGTTTTGTAAGGAGAAAGGCACATTCTGAAGTCATGTGTTTCGATAAATCCTGTGTCCCCAAACACCGGGTCCATATAGGGAAATAACCGGTACCTGAAATTTTGAGCTCTAAGGGTCCGTTTGTTTTAATGGAAAATCACTTTTCAAGGAAAACAATATTCAATGGAAAATATGATTCTAGAAAAAGTTAGGGAGAAAAGGTAAATGAAGCAAAAGAGAAGGAAAGATGAGAAGGAAAGAATCAAGAGGAGTAAAGAGTGGAGAGGAAAATGTGGCATACCTTGTTTACAAAATGAAATTGGTTTTCCTTTTCTAAGAGCATTTTTCACCTTTAGAAAAATTGTTTTCCACAAAACAAACGGAGCCTAAGTGTCAGACATTGGGATAAGTACCAATAACCTCCATTTTCAACCATGACTAGTATAGCGCTCAATCATGAGGAGGAGATTTGTCAGGAAGCAGGTGTGTGGCCATCACTAGTGATGAAAGCAAACTGAATTCACTTTATACTTCACTTTATTGCTTTCCTAAGAATAAAAACATGAGCAATTACTTCTAAGTTCTAACCACCACTCCGATGATCACATAAAGCATCCTTGTTCAATAAAAATGACCACTAGCCAAACAGCTGGTGCTGCTAGTACAGCTTCCTCCAAGGCTCCAAGACTTCAACTAAACCCTTATAAAAGTGTTTCCAAGCACCCAGCCACTTACCACCCCCATGGCCCAAAAAAGACATCAAAAGACTCTCGTGTTGTTCTGCTTTTGGTTCTAATTCTCAGCTCTTGATTTATATACCTTCAAAATTTCTCAGACATGCAACCATTATATCCAACTAATTTTTTATTCTTTGAGAGAGGCTTGAACATGTCAATCCAAGAAGAGAGCAGCAATCTGATAATTTTTCAAAACCGGTAGCTCCTAATAAACTTTTTACCCGTAAAAATATAAAAGGGTCCAGCATAAGATGTGTTATATAAGAATGACTTAGGAAGAAGTGAAGTTAACTATTATGTAGCTATTTTTCTTCAAGGACTCTTAAGTGGTTTTTCCAATTTCACATGAAGATTGAGATTCTAGGAAAGCATCTTATTACTTACTCCCTCCGTCCCACAATGTTCTTCCCACTTTATTATTTTATACATCACATATATTCAAGAAGTGAGAAGAACATTGTGGGACGGAGGGAATAGTTGATACTGCAAATACAACACAGAGTCAGTCATGACTGTCTGAAGACTGTCATGCATCATATGTACACTGCGTGTCGCGCACTAGACCTTCTCCACTCTCATAAGTCTCACCCTAGCTACTAGTGTACTCAAATTATGCAACGAACTGTAAAACTAGGATCTTCATTCATTCCAGACAAAAAAAAATCATGTTTGGTTTTGAGGTTTGATTAGCTTATTACAGCTTTAGCAATCAGTTATGAGTAGTATAATACAACCCTTTACTTATGTAACAGGTGTTACGTTACTTATGAGTAGTAGTAGAAATAATTTGTTAAAACTAATAGAAAGACAAAGGTGGAGAGGGGGGAAAGGACTACAGCCTACAGGGAGTCTGCATTTACTGCATGAGTTTTGTCCTCTTGGACCAAATCTAATACCCTAAAATTTTACATGCTCACATTAAAATTAGATCTCACAAAATACTCTAAAAAGCCTGTAATTTTCTCCATCCATTCCTGATTTCTCTAGCCTTCAATTATCTGTGGTGTCTTTCCCCTGCTTCCCTTTCTAATCCTCTAAGGCCATGCTCTTTTGTACTCAATGAATGTGAAATATGTGAATAAAGAGATGGCAATGGGTTGGATTTGGGTAAGGTCTACACGTTGTTTGGATAGAAGAAAATGGAAGGAAAAGGAAGTGAAGAGAAACAGAGGGGGAAAATTTCTCTTGTTTGGGAAAAAGTTTGGAGAAGGAAGGGGAGGGAGAAGGAGGGATTCATTTCCGTCCTCCTCTAATAAGCATGAAACCTCCAAAGTTGGAAAGATTTGGCGGGACATCGGACAACACCTTTCCCCTCCCGTTCTCTTCCCTCCCCTTCCCCCTCTCTCCCTCTCCCCTTCCTTTCCCTCCTTCTTTGCTATCTAAACAAAGCGCTAGTGAGACCTAGACCCACATTTTTCGAAGTGGACCCAAATCTGCCTTGGGTCTGAGAATTTCAGGTCCGATATAGGTCCTCAACTTTCAATTACTTTTTTTTATCCCGCATAGGCAGGTAATGCTTTCTGTATATATATTTTTTTTCACCCTTTTTTGATGAATTTGACAAAACTAGCGCTAACGCTTTATTTGAATAGCAAAGAAGGAGGGAAAGGAAGGGGAGGGAGAGGCAGGGAAGGGGAGGGAAGAGAAAAGAAGGGGAAAGGTATGGTCCATTTTCCCTCCAAATCTTTTGCATTTTGGAGGGATTATGTGTTATTAAAGGATGAGGGAAATGGATCCCTCCCTCTTCCTCCCCTTTCCCCCAAAATTTCTCCCAAACAAGAAATTGTCCCCGGCCTCCCTCTCTTCCCTTCTATTCCTTCCATTTTCTTCTATCTAAACAATGTGTAAGTACGACTGCTAGCTATGAATTAAATTATAAAAGAATATAATTATAATTCAAGAAAAAACCTTGGATCTTAGGTCAAACCATCGTATTAAATATGGCTGAATAAGTTTCGCATAGGTCAGTGTATGACGATAATATCAAATAACTCATTTGTAAGTTGTAGTTTTGCCGTTGCTACCATGAGTTAGAAAGTATAGATGTGAAATTAGTGTGTAAAATGTAGATATGTAATTCAAAGTTCTAAACAAATAATCAGTGATGAATAAAGTTATAGGAAACAAAAACTGAATTTGCAAATTAAAGCCCCATCGCTGAACAGAGCAATAATATAATACTTAATCGATAGATAGAGAGAAATAAAGATGATAAAATATTTCACAAATATTGATAAGAATTAAAGATTGGAAAGAAATGAAATCACATCTTATTGACGATTCTTTGGCGAGACTCGGATTGAAGTTGGCTACGCCAGTCACCACCATCCATGGAAGTTGATGACTCAGTTTGAGCAGGTCTCCAATTGTTGGAATCCATAGCGCAATTATCAAATCAGCTGTGGATAAATTAATTCCAGCTCCCGTTTGATTGAACCAGCTGAAACCCCCATTATTATAAGGAAGAAAGAGGAGAGAAAATTAATGAGAACTCATGAGTGAAACCCTAGAATATCAAGAAGATGAAGATGAAGATGAAGATGAAGATGAAGAAGAAGGGGACAAGGAAGAACCGAGGTGTGATGTAGCGTTAAGAAGAGAGAGAAAATGTGGATTGCTGATTCAAACTTTTTTGGTCTGTGGTACGACTAGGACATGAAGAAGTCTTGCAAAGTTGCAATTACTTTACCAAAGTGTTTTTTTTATTTTTTTTATTTTTTTTTTTGCAAGAAGTGTTTTTCTTTTTTTTTATAGCAATAGATGTATAGAAAGGGATAGGTATTAGGGGTGTTCAAAAACCCGACCCGTTTGATCCAGCCCATTGACCCGGTGATCTTGGAGGAACAAATCGGGTACTATTCTCTTTTTTATATTTTTCATGGGCCGGGTACTCAACCCGCTAAATTAGCAAATTAACGGGTCGGTACATGGGTCGTCTTGTTGAAGTTGACGGGTACCCGTTGACGCGAATATTTTCACATTTGTATTTTTCTCAATATTTGATTTCTAATTTGACAATTTGGTTATTGTGCTTCGTGCTTATAATTCTGTTCATGTCTTATTTCTCACATTTTCCCTCAAATGTGGACATAATCAACCAAGCCAACTATAGTTTAATCAAACATTTTCCATCAAATGTTAAAGTAAACTGATGACTAAAACCCTGTTCTGTTCACCTTAAAATAATACTCCCTCCGTTTTTTTTTGTCCTACTTTCCGTTTTTGTCCGTTTCTTTTTATTTGTCCTACTTTCCGTTTTTGTCTGTTTCTTTTTGTTTGTCCTACTTTTTCCTTATATGGTAAAATTATAACACTCATCTATCCCTACTTTATCACTTTTTGGTCCCACATGTACCTTAAAAGTTTCTCTCACCTACTTTAATCACCACATTTATTATAAAATAAGTATACTCCTTACTTGTTGTCCCTACCCACATGCATATGACATCATCTTTCTTGGCATTTGGAGCTACAGTAAATGAGACAAACAAAAAGAAACGGAGGGAGTAATATTCAGCAAAAATAAGTTCAGTTCAGTAAAAATAAGTTCAGTTCAGTAAAAATAAGTTCAGTTCAGCAAAAATAAGTTCAGTTCAGTAAATATAAGTTCAGTTCAGTAAAAATGAGTAGTGCAAAGAAGAAAAAATAACATAATTCAGTAAAAATAAGTTTAGTTCAGTAAAAATAAGTTCAGTTCAGCAAAAATAAGTTCAGTTCTAAAAATAAGTTCAGTTCAGTAAAAATAAGTTAAACTGAATAAGGCCTAATGTTACACTCATTCTCAAATGTTTCGAGCTGGCAGTAGCTTTCTAAGGCCTTGTTTGGTTGAACTTAGAAAATGGGGGAATTAAGATTTCCTAGGAAGTGACTTTATGAATTGTTGTTTGGTTTACATTGCACAGTAAAAACAAGGGAAGTAAAACTTCCTTGGGAAGTTGAAATTCTCTTAAAACACAGGAAGTATCTTACCTTACCCCCCCTAGGTCAGTCAAACTTCCCATATTCTATTTTAGCTGAAATTACTTTCCCACCTCCTGATAACAAATGGTGGTTTTCATCTGAGAAAAGACCTAAAACCTCTTTCATCTCCCTCTTTTCTCGCAGCTCCAAATCTTCATAAATTCAGGTATGTTTCCTCTCTTTCTCCTTCCTTTGGCATACAAATCTGCAATGTCAATCACAAAATTCCAAGTTTTGCATGTCTTTTCTTCAATTTTCAGATTGTTAATTTTGGGGTGAAATGTGCAATTATTTTCTGGGTCATGTTTGTATATTAGATTTATTGCTGGGTATTGTGAGATTAATCTTATCAGATTATTTGGGGCATTTTCTTCTATGAATTAGCTAATTACTTTACTTTTTGGGTGAGCTTATACTTTGTCAGATGATGTATGTTCATAGTTGAAAATTTTGTTGATGTTTTAGTGTTCTACTACTGAGTTATATCTGATGCGTTAGGGGGTGCTTGCTGTGAAACTAGTAGCTTTCAATGTTTTTTGTCTTATATTCAAGCCTTCTGCTTAATTTGGTGTTGATGCTATATTGGTATTGTTGCTAATAGCTGCTTGGTGTTGATGCTATATTGGGTATTGTTGTTAATAGCTACTCTTTTAATTAGTTCCTTGCCATAT
Organism: Patellifolia procumbens; assembly: GCA_947645195.1. Classification (NCBI taxonomy): domain Eukaryota; kingdom Viridiplantae; phylum Streptophyta; class Magnoliopsida; order Caryophyllales; family Amaranthaceae; genus Patellifolia; species Patellifolia procumbens. The sequence goes on from CANSGD010000406.1 coordinate 4,065,086, forward strand.
TTTGGCAAGTTTCATTTGCTTAATAAGTTTTGTAAAATTATATGAAGACAAACACCATCATGCCAAATAGATTGGTCGCCAACTTAGAAATAGGAATAGACCTTGTATGCGTGTCTTTTTCCATCAGTAATATTTGATTTTATTTTTAAACAAAGTGAAGTGATGAAGAATACTTAATCAAATACTCACTTGTTTAGGTGATTTGGGAATTACATTTATGATATAATCAAATTGTGATAAGAAATGACTTTTAGGAAGTTTGATATTGTTTTTCTAAAATGTGGGTCTTAGCTTGTGTTACAGTTTCTAGTAGGTTATTGTGTATAAGAATTGAATTAGTAAAGTTGTAAAAACAAACTCCTTTTCTCCTTTATCCATTATGTTTTGAAAATTAGACATCTTGTAAGGAAGTAAACTACTATTAGAAACTAATATTGACTAATTGAGTTGTGATAATGATAATTGATTAAGAATAAGAATTTTTTCTTGTTAATTTTTCCTTATTAGTTTTCGTTTATAAGAACTCTTCTTGCATTGCAATAAGTTTTATTTTTATATGTGTATTGTAAACAGATATGGCTCGCATGCCACGAAATAAACAGAAGAAGATTGCAACGACATGTATTATCATTTATAGGCAAATGGTGGTTATGGTTATGGCGATAATAGCCGATCTCATATATTTACTTTCTATCCTAAATATCAAAGTGCCTGAGCCTATAACGTATATATTTGATAATTCTCTTGAAGAAAGATGTTATGCTAGAATGTTAAATCTTAGGCCAATTATTCAAGGGAGTGATATAGCATGTTTAGATAATCTTAGAATGGATAGAGCTTGCTTTCATAAGTTATGTGAGATGTTAAGGGATGTTGTAGATTGCAAGGAAATAGGAACACTAGTTTGGAAGAGATAGTAGCATTGTTTCTTTTCACTCTTTCTCATGATACAAAAAATCGAAGAACTCAATTATACTTTAGAAGAAGTGGAGAAACGATATCAAGACATTTTAACTTAGTCTTGCAAGCTGTGCTCAGATGCCACCATATTTTATTTAAGAAGCCCGAGCCGGTGACAGAAAACTGCCAGGATGAGAGATGGAAGTGGTTTAAGGTAAGTTAAATTTCTTACTAAGAATGCAATTTTTTTTAAAAAAAAATTACATAGGGGTAATCAATAAGTGAATTCATCTTCCCTTTTTGAAGAATTGCTTAGGGGCATTGGACGGAACACATATTAAGATTCGTGCTGGTGATAAAGATAAAGTTAGATTCAGAAATAGGAAAGGAGAACTCACCACCAATGTCTTAGGAGTGTGTACTCGTGATATGCAATTTGTTTATGTATTGCCTGGTTGGGAGGGTTCAGCACATGACAATAGAGTTCTTCGTGATGCGCTCTCGAGAAGAAATCCTTTGAAAGTCCCTCAAGGTAATAGGATACATGACATTTTTTTATACAATTTGTCAAGAAAAGCTAATGAAAGAAAATTATTAAAAGTTTTATTGGTTGTTTTTAGGTTACTACTATTTATGTGATGCTGGATATATGAACTGTGAGGGATTTTTAACACCATTTAGAGGTCAAAGATACCATTTGAGTGTTTGGAAAAGTGGGGCACATCCGGTATCGGCTGAAGAATATTTTAATATGAAGCATTCACAAGCGCGGAATGTCATAGAAAGATGTTTTGGATTGCTAAAGATGAGGTGGGGTATACTAAGAAACACAACTTGGTACCGACGAAAGGCCGTCAATAGAATTATTTTGGCATGTGCTTTGATGCATAATTTCATTCGAACATATATGACCATAGATCCTATGGAGTCTTTAATTGAAGATGACATACAAGAAGATATCGGTGAAAACAATATCGAGGTTATGGAGACTAGTATTGAATGGAATTCCTTTAGGCAGAATCTAGCAACCGAAATGTATGCAACATGGTTGAACTCATCAAGACCTTCTTAAAGAGTTTTTTTGATTAGTAATTAGCTCTTGTATTTGGTTTTTGCTTAGTTTTTAACTTGTAAGGAGAATTATTAATCAAAAATTCATCTACAATGTACGTCACCTGTGTTGTACTTTTGGATATTTAGTACAACATCAACTCTATATTTCAATGAATTTGGTATCTTACAATGCATTTGAAAGTGTCTATTTACTTTAAGGTTGTGTGCTCATGTTTTTTGAACTTAAAGTTATTATTATAAAGCTGAATTCATACCTATGTCTCCTATATCATATTATTTGTGTGTTATATATAGAGATGAGTCAGGGTAGAATGTGCATGAGATGGTCAGTTTCCGAGGATCGGGCTCTCATTAGTGCCATGAATGATCTTGTTGATCTTGGTGGTTGGAAAACGGACAACGGTCAATTCAAAAATGGGGCTTATGCTAAGTTGGAAACTGTAATGAAACAAAAAATTGCCCGAGTGTGAAAAAAAAGCGAAGCCCCATATTGAGTCTCGAGTAAAGCTCCTCAGAAAACAATATGATGCTATTTCAGAAATGCTAAGCCCAAGTGCTAGTGGATTTGGATGGAATGACGAGGGAAAGTTTGTTACATGTCCGCAAACGGTTTGGGACGAATGGATTAAGGTAATGTTTAAAAATTATATATGTTTTTTTCCTACTTTTTGTATTCTTTTATACCTTACATGTCAATTGAAAAAACAAAAATGCAATTTCTAAGGTATGATTACAATATCATTTTTAATAGTCCAGTTTAACAATGGAACTAATTACTAAAATAAGTATTTCTTGATTACATTATTGCTTTAAATAGTAAGATGATGTTTACTTTCTTCATGTAGATGTCATACTGAAATGTTAATTAGAGATAATATAGGAGTAGTTTTTTTTGGTTGTGGCTCCAAAACAAGTTCAGCATACATATGAAGAAAGCCATAGTTGTAAGTTTAAAGTCATTACTTGTTGATTATTGCTTATTATAATAAAAAAAAACTTTAATTGATGTACTTTCTTGTTGTTATGGTGTTATAGCAGAGTCACAAAAATGCCATTGGGTTGAGAAACAAACCTTTCCCTTTTTTTGACGAGTTGGGCAAGATATTTGGCAAAGATAGGGCTGTTGGAAATGAATCTGAAAATGTGCATGATGTTCTTGAAGAGATGGATGAAGAAGAAAGGGAGGAAGAAGAACAAGAAGTCCCTCAGTATAGTGTAGAGGAGATCAGTCCTTCGTCTCAAAATAGTCCAATGGGACCTCCGCCTTCGACAACGCCTTCAAATAGAAGGACAAAGAAGGCAAGGACCGAAACTATTGAAGCCTTGAAAGAATTTTCCACTAAACTTGAAAAAATTAGTGATGTGATGGAGGCGGCAAGTGAGCACATAGGAAAGCTAGCTAATTGTTTCCAACACGAATCTGATTCTGCTGAAAGAAGGATGAAAGTGACAAGTGAGGTTATGAAAATGGAAGGATTAACTCCTAGTGATGTTATTTTGGTCTCAAAGAAAATCGCTCTCAATCCTCTAGAAGTTGATTTCTTCTTCAGCCTACCAGACGACTACAAATATGCTTATGTTCAAGGTTTGTTGCTTCCAGATCAATAATTGAAAAAACAACATAAGTCAAAGTAGTAGCTAATGCATGGTTTTAATATAGGATGCAAATGGTATATAATTTTGGTCTTTTTTTGGTTTTTGGTAAGCCATGCTAATTATACAAGTAGAGGTTAAAGTGAAATATTTTGGGTTGTCATATTGTCGATGACTATATATTTAGAAGCATAGGTAATGGGACGATCTGATTTTTTGTAAGTCCTGATTTTCTATTGTTAGCTATAGCTTTGGAAGGATTGAATAACTACTACTTATTGTAATCCAACAGGTTAAACTCTTGCTTTTGTGGGATGCTTTCTCATATATGGTTTCCCACTGTTATATCTATGTTCTTTTTCCTATTATTATGTATGAGGAGGTTGTTACTAGTTGCATAGAATTTATTCCTTTACTTATCATATTTGTGTTAACTTTAATGAATAGTTTTAAGTGTTAGTGGTAGATGTGAAAAAAAAAACACACATAAGTAGTTAAAGTTAGTTAAATTTCATGGGAAGTGTAACAAGTGAACCAAACAATACATAGGAAGTAGATTCATGGGAAGTGCAAATTCCGTAGTATCAACCAAACATGTTAAACCCATTTCCTAGGAAGTTAGTAAGGGAAGTAACTTCCCATGAAATGAAACTTCCCATAGGAAGTTAATTCCCATGTAAACCAAACGATGCCTAAGACTATTTCTTTATAAGAAAAAAAACTTACTCATTGTTCATATTTGCAGACTTGCATTACAGGTATTTGGCAGTTTTGTTTTTTTTGTTTCTAATATAAGTTTTAACTAGTAGTTTCACTTTGGTTTGAGTATCGGGTACCCAATAACCCGACCTGGGAAATTCGAGTACCCGTATCCGGGCCGGGTCACAGGTCGTCTCAACAACTACCCGTAAAAGCGGGTACCCGATAATGAACACCCTCTAATAGATACAAGACTTCATGAGATGAGAGAGAGAGTAGGGAGAAGGGAGAGAAAACACAAGAGAGAAAAGAAAAGGAGAAAAAGAAACTCGCTTTTGTTGCCCTAAGGTGATTATCGCACGAAGCGAGACCGAACACCCCTGGGCTCGGCTCGGCTCGTTTAATTTTTGAGTGGGCTCGGCTCCGCTCGTGACCTCGACGAGCCTGGAAATCGAGAGCTCGGCTCGAGCTCGTGAAATATTTTGGGGCTCGAGCTCGACTCGGCTCGGTTATTGTAGGCTCATTTTTTAACCATTTTTTTTAAAAAAAAACTATTTTTTGTTGGAAATAGTTTAGTTTCTTAAAAATAAGTTATTCGAGCCTGTTCACGAGTTTTCGAAGCGAGCCTAGCCTACCTTAGCTCGGCTTGTTAAGCTTTTGAGCCAAACCTGAGTTCGAGCTGAGCTTTGACCGAATTTTGACCGAGTCGAGCCCGAACTGTTCGCGAACCGGAGAGGCTCATTCTCACCCCCCTAACCCTTCCGCAGAAACCCGAAATGCATAAACACTTGTGCGTCGATCTTCATTGCTTATCCTTAGTTTGTTGCAATTCCCAAAAACTCCTATCATAATAGCTATAATCAATCCCCTAACCTACAAATTAGCCTACGTTGCTCGAGATCTAGCAATTTTAAAAAGAAAATCACATCCTCTTATCTGACCTTTCATAATGTTGATTTAGCAGTTTCTCCCTCTCTCTCTTAGTGTGCTAAACACTAGTTACTTGTGGTTGTTGATTTTCTCATATGCTTTGTGCTTTAATGTGAATTTCTTTTTAAAATTTGATATTAGCCTGAATTATTACTTGTACTGCTAGCTGGACTTACACTATAAACGGGAGCACAACACCGGCAGCATACTGTTCACACCAACACTTGCTCACACTTTCTCTCAAGAAAACTTAATCCTCTCTTTTTCTCTCTAGAGTCTCTACTCTTCTCTCCCAAATATTGCTTAATGTCTGATAATCTTAAGTCCCTCAATTATGCCTCCACTCTTAAATTTGTTGACAATCATGCTACCTTGCACTCTTCTTCTGAGAGGACGAGTAACTATCTCAATGAACTTTTGTACTTCAATCCAAATCTCACAATGCCCAACACCGCCAAGAGCACCAACTGTTTGGCAAGTGATTATCCTGCTGATTTTAGCACATCCCTTTCCTCTAGGAGTGTAAGTGCTAGCCACTCACAGACTGAGAATATTGTCACCGCTACTGTCACTATAGAAGCTCCTATTTTAGACGATGTTAAGAAACAAAGACTGCTAACCTCTGTATTATTTGGCAAGGTATGGGGTCACTTTATTCAAACTCCTATCATCATTAATCGTCTTAAAAAAGATTGGAGCATCATTCATGGTGAAGTTTCCATGAGGCATTTAGCAAATGGCTGGTTCACTATCTCTTTCTCTGCAATCGCCCGTAATTTTATGAATTTTATAAATATATTTAAATTTTATTTATAAATGGTTTTTATATTTCATTAGTTAAATTATTTAATATTTCCTCCGTCTCATATTAGATGATATACTTTATATATTCGTCTGTCTTACATTAGATGATACACTTCTATAAATGGCATGGTCCTACAATAGAAATATTTTTTTTATTATGAATGGGTTCCACCCACCCACCCCAACCATGTACTTTTACCATACAATCATGGTCCACATATCCCTACCATGTACTTTATGTATTTAAACAAACACCAACAATTAACAACTTATAATAAAATAAACAAGTCAAATAACACTCCTAAAACTCCGTGCCAATCAAACTGTATCATCTAATATGGGACAGATTGAGTAGTTGACTATTTTGGAAGTCAAACGATTATTCAAAAGTTTTAAATAATCATATATATTTTATTGGATTGGACTTTTAATTTTATTTAATGTATATTTGGATTTTGTGTCAAGTTTGAATTAGTTTCAATTATTAGGTTGAGGAGCCAAAACCACCCTTGAGTCTGCTGATGAACTTAAATCCCAATTAAAAACCCTAAGCACTTGTACTAGGTTTTTAACAAACCTATAAATACTTCATCAAATCCCAAAACCAACACTTTACATTCACTCTAATTTTTCTCTCTTTTTCTCCTCCTCACCCACCGGTTTTTCTCTCCCTCTCCCTCTTGTTTTCCAGCCACCCAACACCACCCACATCACTCTTTTTCTTTGTTTCTGTAATCCCCCACATTTTTGAGTTATTTAATTAAATAGTTTTAATCATTTTTTTGAAGTATTAAAGCTATTTAAAAATTAGTATTTTCAGTGAAAAGGGTTTTTAGTAATTTCAAGAAGAAGGGTATTTTGATAAATTTTATCATTAAGGGTGTTCTGGTCTTTTCACCAAAACGTAGTCTTTTTTTCACTATAAAAGGAGGAATTAGGGTTTCCTCCATCATTTACTAGCCACCATCTTCACAAAGAGTATTAGGATTCCTCTTTTTCTCTCTTCTCTCTCAAATCCTAGTTTTTATTCTCCATCAATTCCTCCATTGATTCAAGTTCTAATTTAGTTTTCTCCATTGATTTTTGTAGGAGGATCATTCAAGCATTCAAGTGAAGCAAAGGGTTTTATTTTCTTTCTCGTTTCCTTGTCCTTTTTCTCTCGTTTTTCCTCCTTTTGGTCCGCCCCTCTTCCTTCGATTTTTGCAGCAGCCACGCCGTGGCTTTTGGCCAGCGAGTCATCGGCAAGTGACCCTACCGCCACCTGCCAGCCGGCTAGTGGTGCGGGTGGTCCTCGCGGTGGCCGTTCGTTTCCACTTTATTATTTTCGTTGTGTGGTCTTTTCGAACCACACAAAATTTTAATAAAATATATTTTTAATTTATTATTTTATTAATTAAATTATTGTTGTATATTAATTAATAAATAATTAGTTTTTATGAGTTTTTAAGCACTAGTTTATTTTGGGTTTTGTCTACTAGTAAAGGTTTTCAAGTTTTATGACTTAAAAGAGTTTCTAAAGCATTTTAAAATAAAAATTAGATTTATTATTATTATTTAAAAGCTGATTTTTATTTATTAGTAACCTTGAATTATTTGTTGTTAAGTACTAATTATTAGTACTTCTTTGTTGGGAGGTTCCAAGCATTACAAAAGCAATTGAGGCTATTGTTTGGTGATTCCATTGTAGTAGCAAGGTATACACACTTTGACTTTTGACCTTAGTGGTTTATAAGAATTATTTGTTGAGCATGAGAAGTAAGGAGAGGCTTGTGCCTTAAGATTGTTTGAGTTTATGTTATGAACATAGAAAGGAGACTAGGAATGGAACTTTTGAGTTATTCCTATCATTTGAGAAGTATGTCATTGATGTTTATTGCTTTTGAGCATGATTAAAGTTTATTTATGTTATTCTTGAAGCTATGGCTTGCATGAGTATTTATTGAGCAAGGTCTCATGAGTAGTTTATTTTATTGAGCAAGGTCTCATGAATAGTTAAAGTTATTGAGCAATGTCTCACTAGTTTTTAAAGGTATTGGGCAAGGTCCCACAAATAGTTAACCATTGAGCAAAGACTCAATTGGTTGGATCATGGATCCTTAAGAAAGAAGAAAGGACTCAAGGAGTCATTTAAGTAAGAAGTTGAGCAAGAGCTTAAAAGAATAATGATTGAGGTTGTTTGTGGTACTTGTTTATTATCACTTATTAAAGAAAGATAGGAATTAATTTACATGCTTATTTGTATTTGTCGTGTGTGTCTCACATATCGAACTTTGGCAATAAAACTCTTGGGTAGGATCCCTCATGAGTATTGAACATAAGGGGGAGTTAGTGTGTAACTATACTCCTACATTGGCATAGCATGACGATGCTATTGCTTTTAATTTTATCAAGAAAGCTTTATGGAAATCCAAATTTATCAAGAAGGTTATCGAGTGGACTAGGTATCACTCATAGTGTCTCTATCGAGATGTTGAGTCTAGGGGCTCACTCTCACTCTTTCTTTCATTTCACTAACAAGCGTGTAATTCTCGAGTTAAGTTATTTAAAGTTCATGGAACTTTACTTTATTAGTAAGAGGTGTGGAATCTCTTACACAAGAAATAGTAGCCCGTATATTACTCCAAGTGGAGGACGGTGCTCCTTCATTGCCAATACATATTAAAGAATGAATTTAGTTAGTTCAGTCTTTGTTGTGCATTTAGAATCATGGGAAGAGCAAGCCGGATTATTTGAGGATTGCATATATTATTATTTATTGCATTAGCTTAGTTGTGTTATGTACTCAGCATTGGTGATGTATGTGTTTTGTTTGTTTTGGTTATTGTTTTACCTCAATGACCTTGTGACGACCCATTCATGAATGTGTTTGTGAATGGCGAGCAGATCTTAGAGGTTGAATTTCAGGTACAAGTATTACTATGCATGGGGATCATGAGCATCAAGATGGGAATTTTAGTGCATAGACACTTATTTCAATAAAGTTATGGAAAAATTGTTTTTGATAAGTCAACCTTTATGCCATCTTCTAAAATTAAGTCCACCTTTGTATTATGTTGAAATAAGTTAAGTTTGTATGGTTATTAACTTTCAATGAGTTAGATCACGTGTTGGGGTGGTGTTTGTGATCGAGTCGTGGTGGTGATTGTGATTATAGGTGTAGAGGGTTGGTAAACGGAAATGAAAGAGGGAAAAAATATTACCTATTGTTAAAGTAACCGATCACTTAACTCATTGAAATTTAATACACATACAAGCTTAACTTATTGTAGAATAATCCAAAGGTGAACTTAATTTTAGAAGATGACATAAAGGTTGACTTGTTAAAAATAATTTTTCCTAAAGTTATTTTGGTTTATGTTTGTTTCTGAATAAGGAACTATTAAGGGGTAGTTCCTGAGTTGTTAACTCATTTATTGAATTTTATATTTTGATTTTATTAAAGTATTTCAAGTTATGTTTTAAAAGACTTTCGCTGTATTCTTTGTTTAGCCTTACATATTATCATGCATGGCGTAACATCTCCACTGTTTCTCTGTTTATTTAAGGTTTGTAAATAGAGGAATTGTGGGGGTGTTACAGTTTCTCAGGCGAGCAACCACCACACCTCCACTCGCTCACCACCCTCTTCCTCTCATCGTTGCTCGGCGCTTCCATGCAGCAGCCTACACTCGCATCCTCACTCTCCTTCGCTTGCCCAGCAACCACGCAGCAGTAGCGCGTGGCAGCACGCGCTGTCGCGCATGTTCTTCCCACTTTGTGTTTCCGATTTTCTCGTGTTTCGTCCGATTATTTCACATCCCTTTTTCCTCTATTATATTTATTAATTTAGTTTTGTGCATTAAAGTTGTGATTTTTTTTATGTTTTATAAATAAAGTTTGCAACATTATAGTTTTGATGAATAAAATTCTGATTTTTACAATTTGTGATTTTGAATTATAATTTCAGATTTCTTAATTAATATTTAAAGTGAGATTTGCATTAAATTAAGGATTTTAAGGTCTTTAACGACTATTGGATATATCCCTTGGTTATGCTCTAGGGATTTCAATTGTGTTTTGAGTGATGAAGATAGGGATAACAGCCTGTTACTCATGCTGAAACAAGGGACTTCGGAGCTTGGTTGGATGATATGCAGTTTACCATTTTGAGGAGTAAAGGGCATAGATACTCCTAGACTAACAAATCTCTGGGATATGAGAGAGTCTCTAGTAGGATTGACTGGTGCATGGGCAATGAGGCTTGGCTAGATAAATACAGCCAGGTTGAGGCTGTGTACATGAACCACTCACTTTCTGACCATTGTCCTTTGGAGATTGAGTGTGTGCAGGATACTCAAGGAAAAGGGAAATCCTTCATATTCTTAAATGTGCTTGTAAACCATAGAGACTTCCATGATACTGTACAAGAGCAGTGGACCAAAGCTAGTAATGGAACCCCAATGAACAAGATCTGGCAAAAATTGAAGCATGTTAAAGAGGGCCTTAAAGCATTAAATACTCAACACTTCCAGAACCTCCAAGAAAAGCTAGACACTGCCAGAACTAAGCTGAACCAAACATAGACTTTGCTTGCCTCTGACCATGACAATATGTAGTTGCAACAACAGGAAGCTGAGAAAATCAACAAGGTTAAGCACTGAACTGACATACTTGAGAATGTGTATAGGGAGATGAATGGATTAGGCTGGGCGATTCCAACACCAAATTCTTCTACTCTACAATGAAACACAGGCAAGAAAGAAATAGGATGGATGCAATCCACCTTGAAGATGGGGCTCTGGCCAATCACCCTGATACAATTGAAAGGGAAGTGCTTAGGTTCTATAAGATCCTGCTGGGCACAGCTGCACCATGGATTCATGAAGTTGATGTTACCACCATGAGAAGAGGGAAGAAACTGTCCATGAGCAGCAAAATAGGCTCACTAGTGCAGTCACTCTCCAGGAGATTAAAGATGCTCTGAAACAAACAAATGATAACAAAGCTCCAGGGATAGATGGATTTAATGCTCATTTCTTCAAGAAAACATGGGATATTACTAAGGATGATCTGTGCACTGCCATATTTGACTTCTTTGAGCATGGGGAGATGGATTCCAAGTGGAATTGCAAACCATCACTTTGGTCCCAAAGGTCCAGAACCCCATGTATGTGAAAGAATATAGGCCCATTGCCTGTTGCACAATGATTTATAAGTTAATCTCCAAAATCATTACAAGCAGAATTGCTCATGTCATTGGGGATATTGTCTGTGATGCTTAGGCTGGGTTCATCCCAGGGAAGCATATTGGAGATAACATTCTCTTGGCCACAGAATTGATCAAAGGCTACAACCATAAATTTCTTTCTCCTAGATGCATGATCAAAGTGGATTTGAAAAAAAGCCTATGACTCTATAGAATGGCCTTTCCTCAAGGTCATGATGTATAAGCTTGGCTTCCCTCCAAAATTCATCACTTGGGTTATGAGCTGTGTCACTACAGTTTCTTACTCAGTGATGATTAATGGTTACCCTTCTAAGCCTTTTGAGGCTAAGAAAGGGCTCAGGCAAGGGGATCCCATGTCTCCATTCTTGTTTGCCATTGGAATGAAGTGCTTGTCTAGATATCTTAGTGAGCTGGCTGATATTCCTGATTTTAACCATCACTCCAGGTGTGAGAAACTTAATATTATTCACCTCATGTTTGCTGATGATCTCCTACTGATGGCCAGGGCAGACCCCTCCTCTGTCAGACTTACTTTTGAGAAATTTTGCAAGTTTTCTCAAGCTTCTGGGCTTAGTGCCAACTTGGACAAAACTGAAGTTTACTTTGGGGGGGATTAAAGATGAGGTGAAAACTGAATTACAGATGATGTTAGGGGTGAACCAGGGTACTCTTCCATTTAAGTAGTTGGGTGTACCTCTATCTTCAAAGAAACTAACTATCTCCCAGTGCAGACCATTGGTGGACAGAGTCACTAGCAAAATCATCTCATGGACTACTAGGCAACTTTCCTATGCTGGTAGATTGGAGATGATAAAAGGGGTGCTTTTTGGGATTCAATCCTATTGGTCCCAAATTTTTGTGATCCCCAAAAAATCATGAAAGAAATTAAACCAAAGTTTAGGGTCTTCCTCTGGACTGGGCAAGCTCAACACAGCAAGAAAGCTCCTATCTCTTGGCAACAGATATGTCTTCCTAAGGCGAGTGGAGGGTGGTACATTCTTTCCCTCCTTGAGTGGAACAAAGCAGCAGTAACTAGAAGTCTATGGGACTTAGCTCAAAAAGCTGACAACTTGTGGGTGAGATGGATTCATACTTACTGTTTCAAACAAAGGGATTGAAGGCAAATGGAGGCCCCTAGAAATAGTTCTTGGGCTTTTAAAAGAATCATGAAGTGTAGGCTGTTGGTAGATGATGCAGGGGGCTAAGGACAGCTTGTTCAACATGGCAAATTCAGATTTAGGAAACTCTACAATCTGCTTAGACCCCAAGCTCCAAAGGTTCAGTGGAAAAGACTGATTTGCAACAACTAAGCATCTCCAAAAAGTGTGTTTATAATGTGGCTCACTGTCCAGCACAGATTGAGCACAAAGGATAGGCTGCTCAGGTGGAATCTGCCAATACAGCCCCATTATGTGCTGTGTGATACTGCTGATGAAACTCTACAACATCTGTTTTTTACATGCCCCTATAGCAGTTGTGTATGGCAATCTGTACAGGCTATTTTGAAAATCAGGGATATCAACAACCTAAAAGGTAATATTGACAGGTTCTGCAGGAATGGAAGGAACAGAGCAAACTCCAGTTAACCTCATTTGCTTCACAGAAACAATCTATGCAATTTGGATTCAAAGGAATGCTAAAGTGTTTAGTGGCACATGTAAACCTCCACACATGCTTCTCAGAGACATCATATATGTTGCTGCTAGTAGATGTAGGCCACACTTAAGACACCTACTCCTGATGTAGTTAGGGTACTTTTGATGTCATAGTCTGCTCCTCATCTGCACTTTTTTTTGGTGGATGTATTTAGTAGGGTTTGTTTTGATAGCTTCTTAAAAAGTGATGTATATATTTTTTGACTAGTCTTGGCTATCTCCAGACTACTAGGTGTACATTGTACTTTTGGTACTTTTTTGATATTTAATCTCTAACTTACCAAAAAAAAAGACTATTGGATAGTATTATATTAAAGGACATTAAAGGTTGAAACTTTAGTGTTTCTAAAAGGATTTTAAAACGAGTTTGAAGCATTTTAAAATATTTATAGTTGTTGTGAATTAATTACGATATTAATTCATATTTTTTTATTATTTGGTAGGCGGAGAATTTTCTTTGAGTAATTTCTAAAGTTTCTAAAAGTGACCTCTCATTTTGTCTACACAAGGTACGTACATGTCCTTATGTATTAGACTAATACCATGTCCTAAGGTTAGAATTTTATATACTATCATGTATAGGAAACCTTTTTATGCTTCATACGTGGCTTTGAGATATGGAATTACGTGTTGTTGAACATGCTAATTATCTATGTTTATTTATTACATGATTGACTGGATGTTTTGATTCAAACATGTTTGGGAAGGGAAATTTATTTATAAATTTGCATGAGGGAATTTATAAATATATTTTATGTAGATCATGGAATATTATATTATTTTCCCTTATGATTATTTTATTACTTCGCAAACGTCGAGGACTTTGTGGGTAAGTTGGAATTGGTATCATTATTATTATTTTATTACTTTGCAAAGACCGATGGCTTTGTCGAGTAAGTTTTATCTTTGTCTTCAAACATTTCGATCGTTAATTTTAGTCAACAACTAAATTGAGGATTAATTGTTGGTCAGTTGGATTTGTTTGATCACGATGTTTAATCCTAAGATAAAATCTGGAATTTGTTGTGTTCATGTTATATTGGTTGTCTTTGTTAAGAGTCCAACATCGAATAAAATAATGATAGAATTGGAGAAAGGGTTTGATCTCAAAGAAGATTTGACATTGTCTACTAGTGCATTGCTGAAAGCGATGATGGATTTGAAAGAAGGAGGTCCTTTTGTTTAAAAAGTATTTTGTTTTGTATGTGTGTTCTACTTTTCTAAATGCTAGTGCTAATGGTACAATTGACTTTTGTATTGCAAAAAGATTCAATAATAAGTTTGAAATGGTCTTCTTATGTTCTTGTGTGTCTGTCTGATGCTATCAAAGCTTACTTTTCTAGCATTGAAAAAGCAATTTTGTTAGAAAAAAACATAGACTCTAAAAGAGTGAAAGGATGTGTTCTTATACTTCAACTGCTTTGCTTCCATCGTTTTATGTTTAGGGGTGTGAAAGAACATAGTGATATACCTCTTACTCAGCATTGGACAGATGATAAGTTGTATAATAGAATGATTGAAGAAAAAAAAAAGTTGGTTTTGGTGACTGTGACATGGATAAGAAAACTTATCCTATGTGTACAAAACTGAAGTCAAGTGGTGATGGAGTGGAGCAGAGCAGTGAAAGCAAACAGGACCTTGTACAACAACTTTTACAACAGCTTGTAAATCACCTTCTACAGAGCCTTGTACATCAGGTGAGAAGAGGATTATCCAATACAAGCTTCCTATTAGATTACACACTGATGAAGAGAACAATTCTTCTACGGATGATGTAAGTAAATGTTAGTTTTACTTTATGTATCTAAAGTTTCTTTCACCTAATTATGTAGGAACTCGAAGAAAGTAATATAACTTCTTATTTTTAATGTTATTGTATAAGAAAGAATATGGAAATACTAATAAATCAATATTAACTACGAAATCAGATTATTTTTTGACAAAAATATCAAAAAACAAAATTTTGGAAAGATGATGTGACACAGTATGAGAAGGTACTAATAAAACATATATGAAAATCAATTTTCTTTTAATCACTATTTGAAAAAATATAAGGGAATAAAACGAGAATAATCTAATAATATGCTCCTACTGTCCTATAATAAACTTCTCATTTCTCCAATGCATACTTATTAATAAATCAATTGGTGGTGACTACTTTTTGATAATTTATTATAAACTATCATTTATATCGAACAACCATTTAGGGAGAAATGATAATCTTATTATGCAATGAAGGTAGTTTATTAGGGTTTCTTTTTAAGTTTTTTTTTTTTTGGAAAAACGGGATATGGAAGTATTGGAATACAGTAAACCATTCCTCCAACATTTCTTTTTTTTCTCCTTACCCTTTCCCCTGTATTAAAATTACATCATCTTTTCATCACCCTCCTTGGTAATTGGAGTTGCAGTAAATCTGACAAATAAAATGATATGGAGGGAATATTTTTGAAGCCAATTTTCAAAAAATTGAGTGTGAGAATTAATACGAGAAAATGCTGATAATTTTTTTTATATAAAAATATATTTATAAAAAACTTTTACAAAAAATAGAATACTAGAGGATATTACCAAAATAAAATAAAAGACAATTAGATTTTTACTATTTAAACAAAATTTCAAGAAAGACAAAATTTTAAAGGAATATGAGAAGAAAATAATAATGTACAATATGATACATGAAAAAGAGATCATTTCTACGCATAATTTCACATGACTTAAAAACCAACTTTTTGCAAAACTTTTAAGCATTAGAATATCTGAGAGGACATATGAAGATACTACTGAAAGACTCCAAGGACGTTTGCTTTTCACGCAAATCTAGGAAAATGTGAAAAAATATGAAGAAAAAGAGTATATTATATGAATAACATATTCTTTTTAGAGCAAAATTTTGAAAAACTGAAATATGGGAGATAGTTTGAAAGGATACTATTAAAATATATTGTATGAAAATTAGATATTTCTTTAAATAAAATTTGAAACATAGAAGAAAGTTGAAAACTAATAAGAATCATTTTGCAGAAAATTATTTATTTAATGTAAAGTTCATCTCACATACTTAATCAATTATTAAGTTAAACATTAACCTACAACCAAAAGTTTTTCCACCAAGCTTAGGATTTATACTAAAAGTCTATGGAGCAATTGGATGTACAATATATTTGCATAAATGCCAATTGACTTTTTAATATGATATCAACTTCTTTTTTCTTTATCTATGTAGACAATCTCTCTTTTATTATATTAGATTGCATTAATGAATATGTCTAACTATTGGATAATAATTTTTATGCAAATAATATATCTAAACTTTTTTTTATCTATTTTGTACGCCATAGGCCGATAGTTATAGGAAAAAATATCGTGAAATGTGTATAACATCTTAAAGTTTTTTTACTTGTAACACAACCATTATCCAATATATTATTGATATAAATACACTAAACGAATAAACATTTCTCGTGCATTTTTCAAGGGACTAAAACCTAGTATTATTGTATACTTGAATTATTATTTAAAGGGGTACATTTTATGTATAAAGGTTTATATTTTGTACTATTTTTGATTCAATTCGAGAAACTCAAAGGATCATACTTCTTTTGAGAAGGGATGTTGAGCTCTTTAATTTTTATTCGTGTTGATCGACTTAATCGGATAAGGGAAATGATAAAGTAATATGTTCTCGAGAAGTCTGATCCAGAAAAGACTTGACAATCACAAGTTGTTTCTCAGATGGAGAAAATCTTATCAGATACTGAAACACTTTCTAAGATTGACAAGATTGCTAATTATTTGCTCCTCACAAAACAAATGGCAATGAATATCCTTTCTATTGATTTGTTTGTTGATGAAGAAAGTATGTGATTTATTGTTTTCACATTTTATCTGTTTAATGTTTACGTACCCTTTTTCTTCAATCCTTAAAATTTAGGAAATATTGACTGGAATAATCTCAACTATGATTGCTCCGCTCAAAATAATCCTAACTATATGGATTGTTCCAGAATAATCCAAACTATTGGGGGTATCTTCTCAAAATAATCCAAACTCTTATTCTACTATGTATAATAGTCCCAAAATAGATCATTGAAGGCAAGAAAAATAAAGTTTGGATTATTTTGGGAAGGTACCCCGTAATAGTTAGGATTATTCTAGAATAACTTATAGTTGAGATTATTTTGAGCGGAACTGCCATATTGAGATTATTCCAGTCAATTTTTCCTAAAATTTATTAATTCCATTATTCATTTTTTTGACAGATTGTGATTATTAAGATAATGTTGAAGATAATCCATATCCATAGGAAAAATACTGCAACAATATTGTGAATAAAGTGGTCTCTGATATTTTGAATGGCGAAGATAAATTGAAAGAATTAGGGATTTCATTTGATCTTTTGTCATTGTTTTGCCCATTTGATTGTGGTGAGCCAATTGATGCTATGAAATTTGTTTCTAAACATATGTCAAAGAATAAAAATCTGATGAAAGCTTTGTCTACCCTTCAACAAGATGTTATAAATTATTGCGTGTTTAACCCTTCCGGAGCTGAAAAATCTAACCTTGAACTATATGACATTTCTTCCATGTAAGTTTGTAATTTATTTTGTATAGTTTAATTATATGGCATGTCTTCATGTACCCTCTGAATTTATTATGTACCCTCTTCATTGTATAATGTGCCCATTTTATGAGTTTTAAATCATGTCACCTTCTTTAATTTTGAACTTTTGATATTTTGTTTTAAGAAACTAAGTTTATGAACATCTGATATCATGATCTATTATGCTTCTTTTTATCCTTTTATTTTATAGGGAGACAGTTTTCGGGTATAATGGAAGTGAACATATCATATCTAGAGAATAATTGCTTACCTTAGCTTATCAACAAAAAGTTTATAGCTGTGTGATTCTTGTGTGGTCAATGATTTGAATGATATTGAAAGAAAGAAAAAAAGTGAGCCAATGAGGTTTTTCTTTGGCGTTGACCAAACCGTAAGTTAGTTTAATAATTTTGATTTTCTCCTATTTAATAACAAGCTAAAAACTCACATTGATATGATTAATTTGTTTTCTTATATGCAGAATTTTTTAAGAAGGTCATTGACGCTTACAATGAAGATGATGTTATTTTAATGGAAGAGACGCTCAAAAAGCAAGAATTAAACCTTCACAACTCTTTGAAGTGTTGGGTTATGAACACTGTTAATTCATTGGATCATCTTCTCAAAGCTATTATGGTAAAAATTTAAAATTTTGTTGAACTAACAATTTTCCTAGTCTCTATAATAGTTCTTGATTTGCTTAATTCTTGTTTAAGGTAGTTGTTTGTCTCGATGTTGATGGAGGATCACTACTTTGTGTAATGATAAAGTACAATTCAAATACTATACAATACTTGGATAATCGCAAGTACAAAACTGCTAATTCTGAGAGGTATAGAGAATGGGCTATATTTATGGTATGTAAAGATTTTTTGCTATCCAAGGAATTTTCGTAGGGTTTTTATCATTTTTGCAAAGTTTGATTATTTTCATGTTTTCATGTACCCTTTGAATTTATAATTTACCCTCCTCGTTGTATAATGGACCCTTTTGATGACTTTTAATCATTTCTCATCTTTTTATCTTGAACTGCAAATTGGATGATACAAAGCTTATGAACTTGGAATGTGTAGTACCCTCCCCATTGTATAATGTTTCCCTTTCATGAGTTATATTAATGTCATAGCATAATTTATCCTCTGAATTTATTATGTACCTCCCTCATTGTATAATGTACCCCATAGCATATTGTACCCTCTAAATTTATTATGTACCCCCTCATTGTATAATGTACCCCCTTATGAATTACTCTGTTAGGTATTATTAATTAGGAGACCTAAATATTACTACCTCCGTTCCAAGTGTATTGCAACATAGGGGGTTGACATATTTATTAAGAAAAGCAAAAAAGTGGGCCATCTTTCCCACTTGCATCATTTGATAATAAGTAATGAAGAGAGAGAAAGGTTGCACATGTGATCTTTTTGGTGATTAAAATAGAAAGGTTGCAATTAATATGAAATTGCCAAATAAGGTAAAGGTTGCAATACACTTGTAACGGAGGTAGTATTAATTAGGAGACCTAGATACCCAATTAAAAGGTACCATATTTTTTTTGCTAAGTAAGAAGTAATATATTCACACCAAAACTTCAAATTACAACCTAAGAGTTTTAAAAGGTTAGGGCAAACCAACTAGGTTGGACCCCTCTAAACCTTAAAAAACTACCCAAAAACATCTATACATCAAAAACCAATAACTGATCATACCAAAGGCTATCACAAACTGATAGTTTCTTTGCTTTAACACCTCTCAATCTATCAACAATATGAGATTTAAGGTGCTTAACCGCGTTTGATCTCATCCAACCCACACCATTCCAACAAGCCTTATTCCTTGCCCACCAAATAGCATACACCACTGCATCAATACAAGCACAAATCACATTTTTCTGGAGCTTACTCCTCCTAGATCTGCCAATAATCCTCAACAGATTTTTGTACTGCACTTGAGGGGTCTGAACCTGCAACCACACAAGCACATCCTGCAGACAACCTGTAGCATAAAAACAATTAAAGAAAAGGTGATCAATGCTTTCAATACCATTCTGGCAAAACATACAATCACTACAACTAGCCAACCCCATTTGCACAAGTCTATCTAATGTCTTCAATTTGCCATGCATGACAAGCCAGTAAATAAATCTGTGCTTTGGATAGGAGAGTCTATTCTAAATACATTTGTCCCAGTGAACTTTCACAAAATCACCAACCATCAATTGGTAAATCTTCTTCACACTAAACTCTTGAATTTCAAGGAAATCCACCTGTAATATCCGAGAAAAATTAAACGTTCTTAATTAAGCAAAACTCGTAATTAATTAAAATTTTCTTTAATTATATATATACGTTTATATATAATGCGACTTATTTAATTTATTAACGTTAAATAAACTTAAGTTATTAAAATCAATTTAATAATTGCTAAAATAATTGTTTAATATAAAGTTATTAATCTTAAAGTTATAAGTAAAAAGGTTTATAAAGTTTATAAGTAGAAAGGTAGTATTAACAAACTAATGAAAAATGAAAAGAAAATCCCACTTGCAAATATTGACTCCCCAACCTTGACTTCCCCTTCTCCTTCTCCTTGAAGCTATGGAGGAAATCTGAATTTTGTTTGCTCCCCGAGCAAACCTTTCCCCAAGCAATGGTGTTCTAGACTCTTCTCTAGTGTATATAAATTGCCATACTTGCACGGTTGCACCTCAAACACCTCACTTGAACCCCCCATGTTTCCCTCCTTAACTCACTCACTCTCCTTTCTTTTTCCCTGTTTCTTCCCCCCTCCCCTGCTTCTGTTTGTTGGTGGCTGTGCCACCTCGCCTCGCCGGAGGTCAGCCAGACGACGCCGGAGAACTACCCAAACGCCTTCACACGCCACCACAGACCACTGCGCACACCTTCTCCCGCTGCACTCGCTCCCCCTCGCTTGTCTGCTCGCTGATGTTCGCTGTTGTTGCCGGACACGCCACCCCGACGCCTCCGCCTGCCACCACGCCTTCCCTGAATACCGCCTTCCAGCAAGGGCCACCGGAGCTCTGCTGCTTCTCCCCCCGTTGTATGTCTTCCCTGTTCAATTGAACAGAGGTAAGAAGTTGCTTCTTAGTTTACTTAGTTTTATCTCTTTAATTACTTTAAAGATATTAATACCATAAATACTAAATTATTAGGGCCTGTTCTCTTCGGCTAATTTTAGCTGAACTGAAATGAACTGAACTGAACTTATTGGAGCTGAACTGAACTGAACTGAACTGAACTTATTGGAGCTGAACTGGAGTGAACTGAACTGAACTGAACTTATTAGAGCTGAACTGAACTGAATTTATTAGAGCTGAATTGAACTGAACTTATTGGAGCTGAACTAAACTGAACTGAACTGAATTGTTGAATTAAATTGTAATAAATATATAAATAATAAGTAGATAATAATTATTATGAATATTAAATAATAAGTAATAATAATTCTAAGTAATAATAGTTAAACTAATAATTTAGAATAATATCATATGAATAATGATAATATTATTTTTGATGTTATTAGAGGATAGTTATAAATAAATAGATAATAATAATAATGATAAATTAATTTTAAAAATAATAATTACTGATTATATAATAATTAATAATGATTAATTACTAGCATTAGTATTAATATATTAATACTTGATGATGATGATATAATAACAATAATGTCTAAGAAGTAAATTAATATTACCACCAAACCACGATTTGTGGTGGGTTAGTCTATGATAGAGATATATACCAAACCCCACCACAAACCGTCAAAGTATCTTTAATAAGCAACGTAACGGCAATGTTGTACCTTAAATAGTACAACAGTATTATTAGCAACTTTGTAATTTTTCATATCTTATAGCTTTTTTGTAGCTTACTTGTATAATGTAATAGTGAAAATTTAGTCGGTAAAATAAAACAACAATTGCAAATTAGAATACTCGTATTGACATGAAATTTGGTTAAACCGCGCACCATCCCAAACCTTGCTCAACCATAATAATAATAGTAATAATAATGAGTAAAGATGTAGTAACAAAAATAATATATATATAATAATAATAGTAATAACAATAATAATGAGTAAAATAAATTAGACCAATAATAATATATTAAGCAAAATGGTTAAATAATGAATGGAGCTGAACTGAACTGAACTGAACTTATTGGAGCTGAACTGAACTGAACTGAATTGAACTTATTAGAGCTGAACTGAACTGAACTGAACTTATTAGAGCTGAACTGAACTGAAAATAAGCTGAACAGAACAGGCCCTTAGTCCTAGTTAATAATTAGCCTAAAGCCCCGTTTAGTTCAACTTATTTTTACTGAACTGAATTTATTTTTGATGAACTAAACTTATTTTTACTGAACTGAACTTATTTTTTGCTGAACTGAACTTATTTTTACTGAACTGAACTTATTTTTACTGATTCATGTTGTTTTTTCTTCTTTGCACTACTGATTTTTACTGAACTGAACTTATTTTTACTGAACTGAACTTATTTCTGATGAACTGAACTTATCTCTACTGAATATTATTATTTTAAGGTGAACTGAACAAGGCCTAAATCTGATTTACAGTTAAGTAAAAATCACTTTGTTTAATTTATGTTTATATGTACTAAATTAGGAACTTTAATTAAACTAGCTAAACTTTATGAACAAATTATCTTAGTTTGTTTACATTAAGTTATTTTATTTTAGACCCTTTATTAGTTAAATACCTTATGTTAATTAGTCTAAATATGATTTTAAGTTTAACTAAAGCTACTTCAACTTATGTCTATATATATGTATGCTAGATAATAAACTTTAATCAAAATTAGCTAAACCTTATGGATTAATTATCTTAGTTTGTCTATCTTAAATTATTTAGTTATTTTAAAACCATTATTAGTTACTCTACTTAAATCTGATTTTGTCCAAATTATGTTTATGTATATACTATATTATAAACCTAAATTAATCTAGCTAAAATTAAATGAACTAATTGCTTAATCTTATTAGTTACTTACTTTACAATAAGTATTTTATTTTGTTTATAAATATTAAGTTAATTTTTTCAATAATATTTATTTACTTTAAAGTTTATTTAATGAAACTAAGTTATGTAAACTATTCACTAATTTCATGTAATGAATTATGTTCATATAATTATTTTAGTTTAATAGTAAACACCTATTTTAATGAGTATTATTTATATTGAATTATTAATCAATGAGTTACTTTAATATTATTAACAAATATTCACTATATATTTCCAAGTTTTATAAAAAAGACAAGTTATTTGTCTAGTTTCTAATTAAAAATGAAAGTAAGTTATGTTGAAATACTTCTTAATGAATTATTATTTATAAACTATTTATGACTTGCTATATACTCCCTCCGTTTCCTTTTGTTTTTGTCCTATTTACTGTAGCTCCAAATACCAAGGAGAGTGATGTCATAGACATGTGGGTAGGGACAACAATTAACAAGTTTATTTATTTTATAGTAAATTGGTGATTAAAGTAGGTGAGAGAAGATTAAAAGTTACATGTGGGACCAAAAAGTGATAAAGTAGGGGTCAATGAGTAATATAATTTTTCTATATAAGTAAAGATGAAAAAGTAGGACAAACAAAAAGAAACGGACTAAAACGGAAAGTAGGACAAACAAAAAGAAACGGAGGGAGTACTATTTAACAAAGTATATGAATTCTTTTTATATTGTTTAAGTAATAGAACTAATGAATAATATTTTGGTTGATTTATTAGCTTAATAATAATTCTAGTAATTAAATAGTATATACTTATATTTTATAGTTTATGCCTTCAAGACATTAAACATGAATTTTATATGAATTATAAAGTAGTAATAGTTTTACCTAAATGAGACTTAGAGCTTACTTATGTTACTTTAGTTTTAAAAAGGATTTAATAACCAAGTTATAAGCCCCTAAATCTTAGTTCATAATACTAAGTTATAAAGCGAGTAACTATTATACTACTAATTATTAATAATAAACCTTATTATAAAACCTCTTTGGAACTTAGTAAGTTTAAATAAAATAAATAGTTAAAAGGATTCACATGAAGGAAATGGTTCGCAAAATTTAGAATAAAATATTAACGATTACTTATTAATTCGTGAATAGATTAGAAAGGAAAAGGATATTACAAGCCTCCCCCGGCTAACAAGGTTAAGCAAGACTTGAGGTAACGTCTGCTGCTAACACCCGCGATCCCTTTTCCAACTATGTTTTATGATAATGTTTTGTTTTTAATGATGTTATTTATGGATTGCGGGATATAAAATGTTATTATGCAAATGATATTATAAATGCTTTCTGTAAATGGTTTAATGAAATATGATTATAATAAGATATGAAACATGATAAAGAAAAGTGAAAGATGGTTCTTGGCAGTATTATGCTCTGTTGGTCGTGCACGTTCCATTATGACGGCTCTGTCACCTATGTCGGGGGATAATAATCTCCCGTGACATCCGTGTTATGTTATTATGCCACCTATGTTGGGAGATAATAATCTCCCGTGGCACGCCACATATGTTGGAGGACTTTTGTTCTCCGTGGCCTATGTTATGTTATACTTGCCAAGTTACCAAAGTGAATGATATATGTTTATAATCCTGATAAGGAAGATGATGCCATATGTTATATCTCAATGATTTCAACTATAATGTTATATGTTTTCCAATGAATTTACGATATTTCATATCCCTCTGTTTGCAAATAAAATAAATTGAAATGAATTTACGATGTTAAGGTAGTATGTTACTGAGCCCCGACTTATGACGTTTTATTTTTATGTTTTAGGTACTATTGAAAGTATTGCAAGACACATGGAAATAGTTTCTGACTGAGATCGATAATGATGATTATGTAAATAAGTTACTTAGTGATTGGGTCGCTAAGTAGGCGTGATGTTATGTTTTAGGGGAAACGTTAAGATGATTAATGATAAGGTAAAATATTTTTAAGGGAATGTAGTTAGTGAGTTATATTATTAAGAGAATTTTTATTGTGGGCCCATTACCCACAAGTTTGAGGATGATTCCGCTGCTATCTATATATAAAGTATGATTACTGATGCTCGAAATATGGTTGATCAAGATTAATAACGGATCCCTAATTTCGGGCCGTTACACCACCTTTGAAAATAAACCCAATAATCTCTTCTTTAATCTTACAGATCTGCTTCAAATACCAACTACTATCATCAGATGGGATATAATCCCACCAGTCAGCCTCTTTAGGGGGGGGGGGTGTTTGGTTCACCTACTTGGAATAGAATGGTATGGATTAGAAGCCACCCAAGTGTTTGGTTAGCTTTTTTTGCTATGGAATATGATACCCTTGGGTATCTAACTCCACCCAAATTCCTTGGAATCAGAAACTTTACCCCCCTTCCTAGGATTGAGGTATCAAACCCTAGAAATGTAGAGGAGCCTTTCCCACCACCCCTTCCCCAAACAACCACCCTCTCGCCACCCCCTTCCCTGCCCAACCTGTAACGCCCCGAAAACGGGTGCCTTAATTAATCGCCATTAACTATAACAAATCACAAGATTTGCGGAAGTGTTTCCTTAAACCTGTGGGTTATGGCCCACCAATAATATAATATTCTTATAAAAGCTCATGATCTCATAATTACAACCAAGACCTTAAATACTTCCTTCATCTTATTTCTTGAAATCCATCCCAAGCACTTGCTTTTCCCAGATCCATCTCCATCCTTCTTTCATAACCTAAGCTTCGTTCAGAAGAAAAATAGAGAAACAAGAAAAGACAGAAAACATTCCAAAATGAGTGGAAAACTCGTAACTTTACTCCAGCCCATAAAAACGGTTTTGGTTCGAAAATATTTTTGCACTTACAGGCACATATTTGCAGGAGATAAAGCAGACACATACTTCACATGAAAATCATATTTCTTTGAAATAAGATAAGAATCATATTTTCCATATAAATCATACTTGACCTATAATACTCACGTTCATACGATACATGCAATCATATTAAAGGACACTTTCATACTTCATAAGAATATACGTAAACTGTGCAGAATTTGGAAGCGAAACCATGTTAGAATTTGACGTAATGCATCTTACAATCACGTTAATTACTTTTAGTACAAGCACGTGTCATGAACAATATATACAGAGCATTATGTAAATCCATTACGTTAAAACGTAACCTCAAACTTTAAACAGACGGGAGGAATAATTCAATCATTTATGATTACATTATGATCCATAATGATCCATAATTCCTTTTTAATCAGGTTTACACTGGTTGTTAGTCTGTATTTCAGGGGTGGGACGTCTCCCACAATGGGCCAGTGCCCCAGGAAAAGAGTCAGTGCTTGATAGGTTTTAGTCGTGTCACCTAATCAAAAATAAACCTACAGTCCTCTAACTATGGTAGTCAATGGAAGCAGGGTCGAATCCACAGGGAGACAGAAGTTCTAAATTTATATTCAACCAATTCAGCTACTTCAGATGAAATCAGGGATGAATTAATTAAACTAATGAGTAAGCTAAGGAAAATGGACTAAATCGAGGAATTAACTATGGAATAAAAACCTAGGGTATTAGGTCGGTCCACCATGCTTATACCAATCAAATAGGGTCAACTACTATCAAAACCTAAGTCAAGAGTCGGGGGATTAGAGCATGTGTTGAGCTATGGTTAAGACTCAACGCTCATAGTTCAACATACGCCGCATGTTCACTAACGTAATCAGAACTACTGACATGTCCTAGGCCTCTAGTCATAAGACGGATCTGTGCAAACAACTATTAACCACAAGCAATCAATGAAATTGTACACTGACATTAATTACTCAATAAGAACAAACCATATCACAATCACCCTAATCAAGCCCTAGAACTTGATAGAAATCTAAATCACAATCATGGTATAAACATGGCTTTCCTATCTAACACCCTAGCAAGAGAACTACTCACTCATAATCGAATTAACAACGACAAAACTAATATGAAACCCTAACAATTGCATCATGAACGATTAAATAAATAAACTAAGCAATCAAGAATAATAAAAGAGATTAGGGTAGGAAAGAGTACCAATTGACGGAAAGCAGAAACTTTTATTGAAATCGAAATAGGTTTGATCACCTCTAAATTAATCTAAAGTGCTTGAATTAAACTAAGAACAATGAGGAATAAAACTAGTCTAAAGCTAATGAAAAGATAATAAAGATGTCTCTAAAATAATGAGGAAAAAGGTATTTATAGTGCCCCTCAAGTCTAATTAAAATAGGAAACTAATTAACAAAGTTCGGGTCAAATGGCGCCAGACCCGATCGGGCCCGTGGCCTCCACCCGATCGGGTCAAACACCAAACTTAACACTATGTCTTCTGGGCCTTCTTTAGCAGCAGCACAGCATTAAAGTGATTTTGACGGCCCACCCGATCGGGCCGTGGGCATCCACCCGATCGGGCCAGGCGACATAATTGGCCCAGCAAGCTCGCCTCTTCAGCAGCTCCAAGATGAGATGTAGCAGCACTGGACCCGATCGGGTCGGGCGGTGGATGCCCGATCGGGCCTGGGCACATGTGTTCTCGCCCGATGCGATTGGGCATGCCTTGCCCGATCGGGTCCGCAACTTCTATACCCGATCAATGTATTTTCGCCCGATCGGGCCATTTCTGCCCGATCAGTGCACGGAAACCTCCTTTTTGACTCTTTGGCTCTCTAATCTTCACGTTTAGGGGTCTTGGGACCTCCTAAACTACCCATAAAGCTCGTGAGCCATCCTACGTGCCTCGTAACACCTCGTAAAGCTGTGGTTGCTTCTAAATGGCTCGGGAATAAGGAGAAAACTCCCTAAAACCTGCAATTCAACACTAAAACACAAAACCACAACTATAGACGATAGTTAGCACAAAATAGCTCCCAAGAGCTCCTATGACGCACAAATTAGCTTGTAAATAAGGGAGAAAACTCTATATAAATACGTGATATCAAACTCCCCCAAGCTAAACCTTTGCTTGTCCTCAAGAAAACCGAACATGAACATGGAATAGACTGCCTAACCCCATAGATAAAAATCAATCAAAGCTCAAAGTATTTTCAAGACTAAGAAACGTTCAAGCAGGCATAATTCAAGTTTGGCTAATCAAATCCATCCAACCACCAATCATCCAAGCAATTTATCAAATTCAAGCATCCACAAAGCATACAAGTCCTAAAAAGGCTCTCACAAGGGTGTCACTCCTCTCTATTTTATGGCAGGCAAAGAATATGCCCGAACACTCACCAACCCGACCATGATTACCCTTCCCACTCACACTCTCATGTGTTTAAGAAGGTTCAATGACGCTCATCCTAGTCAAGTCGACTCAATTAGCAGAAATACTCTTTAACTTTGACAAACTGACTCGAAATCAATCAAATGAACAATGCAGACACAAGCTCAAGAGGACTTTATAGGGTTATAATGGGGCTTAGGTGAGAGGTAGGGGGTACTTTTGGGTAATGTGGTGGAAAAACCAAGAAAGGGGGAGCATAAATCATTCAAACAAGGCCTAAGGTGGCCTTCACAACTCCCAACAATCACCATAAAACCATGTAAAGTAACCCAACTCTCATAAATCAATGAAAAGCTCATAACAAACCCAATTTTCTAGCAATGAAGCGAATATTCCTTTATGAACGTACGTGAATGAAAGAACATGAATTCTTTTGAATTTTCATTTCATTTTTCTGAACTTCATTCACGCAACTCTAAACTTGCTTTTTCTTTCCTTTTTTTCTCACTCTCAAACCACAGCAAATACACTTTTAAATTCCTCAAAAACCAAACTAAACCAACATACTAATCTCAAACTCAACCCATACAAAAGCTCCCCCAAGCTAGGCTTGGAATAATATCAAGTGAAGGCTTTGGGCTCATAATAGGGGTTTAAGTAACACGAAACAAGTCATTAGGCTCAGCGGGGCTAAGGAGGATAAAAATATATCAAAAACTCACTCTGAAGCTCAAGAATAAGGCAAAAGAACGCCTCTATCACAGCAAATACTACAAGTCATCGAAAATCAGACAAGTACGAAGTCAAAGTCAAGAGCAATCCACTAAAGAGGAACTTACACACAAGAATAGACTGGATAATAATATAAATCCAATAGGCTACAAAGAAGCCTCACAGTCTAACCGATTCAGGTATGCAGCACAAAGTGGTCTAATATAATCCAAAAATGCTCGAAATCATAGCAATCAAACATCAAATCATAGCCTCAAGATCACAAATGCCCAGCTATCCAGAAAACAAAGTCAAATCATTTTCAAATAGGGCACAACAAGGGGCACAGGGAGGCAACTAAACCAGTCATGGAACCATATTTTTTTGATTTTTTCAGAATTTTTTCGAAAGCAGTAAATCTATCCTAGAAAGCAGTAAAAGAGATAGAGAGTACAAACAAAACTCCTCCCCCAAGCTGAACTTGGCAGTGTCCTCAATGCCAAAAGGTGATAAGGACTATGCTAAGAGGAAAAACAATGTTAGTACCCTCACTCTCGCTCACAAAAAGGAAGAAAAATAAAAAGAAAAGGAAAAGAGAAAGAAAAATACGAGTTGCCTCTCGCACAGCGCTGGTTTATAAAGGTCCCGCACGACCATAATCCTCCATCTCATTGGAAGAGTCCAATGCCTTGAGTAACTTATCAAATGCGCCTGCAAACATGTCATTGAGCACTAGATATGGCTTGATGACAAGCGCATCTATCTTCACATAAATAATATCAGAGAAAATGAATGATTTGTGAAGATAAGTAAAATCAAAATAAAAGGGAGAAAAGAAGGACAATGAACAACTTCCCTTTGGTGGCGTAGGTTGTGAGTATCTCAAGGAGAGAATAGGAGCAACCGCAATTGTGAGAAAATATGGGGCATGGCGAATAGGGAGAGAAGGGACAAGATCAAGTCTATGTGAAGATGGAATATAGGGATAGGGAATAATAGGCTCAACCTTGACGGTTTTACTCACAATTTCACCATCCTCAATAATGGGCTCGTCAACACAAGGGCTCTCAACCAAAAGTTCCTCCTCTATCAAAACATTCATTACATCCACACTCCCCTCAATCTGATCATTCTTTTCAATATCAGGAGTCAGATTATTATCATTCACCTCTAATATGGCATTCTCGACACAATCATCATCATAATCATTATCATCATAAATCGCTCGTTGACTATCAAGTTGCATAGCAAGCGATTTTTCATAATTTGAGACATGTGTGATGTAACACATCAAGTCTTGATTAGATTTTTCAATTTGTTCATCAAAAGACTCAATCATTTGCTTAAGTAGATCTAGACTCTCTGAAGATTCAGATTGTGAATAATTATGGACTCTATGTGGGTCAGAATAAGTATAATCAGTTGCATAAGACTCGTTAGGGAAATGGTTGACATCATGGGAATTCATGCACAAATTATTTAGATATTGACAATAAGAATATGCATCAGACACATAACTATTGTATTACCCATTATCAAAATTATATTGCTCTTGCAAATTAGAATACCCATTATTATAGTCTTGCCCCTGATAATTGGAATATCCATTATTATTGCCATATGACCCTTGAAAATTGGAATATCCATTGTAGTTATTATATTGCCCCTGAGAATTAGGATAACCTTCCCCATACGAATTATAAACCGGCCACTCCATATAAACTCATGAGTAAGAGAGAAAGAAAGAAAGAATTTACAAAAATAAGAAATAAAAAAAAAAAAATTTACACAAGAAAAGTAGTCTGAAAAACGGAACAAAAACTGAGAAAACTAGCCGTCTCCACGGCAACGGCGCCAAAATTTGATAGGTTTTAGTCGTGTCACCTAATCAAAAATAAACCTACAGTCCTCTAACTATGGTAGTCAATGGAAGCAGGGTCGAATCCACAGGGAGACAGAAGTTCTTAATTTATATTCAACCAATTCAGCTACTTCAGATGAAATCAGGGATGAATTAATTAAACTAATGAGTAAGCTAAGGAAAATGGACTAAATCGAGGAATTAACTATGGAATAAAAGCCTAGGGTATTAGGTCGGTCCACCATGCTTATACCAATCAAATAGGGTCAGCTACTATCAAAACCTAAGTCAAGAGTCGGGGGATTAGAGCATGTGTTGAGCTATGGTTAAGACTCAACGCTCATAGTTCAACATACGCCGCATGTTCACTAACGTAATCAGAACTACTGACATGTCCTAGGCCTCTAGTCATAAGACGGATCTGTGCAAACAACTATTAACCACAAGCAATCAATGAAATTGTACACTGACATTAATTACTCAATAAGAACAAACCATATCACAATCACCCTAATCAAGCCCTAGAACTTGATAGAAATCTAAATCACAATCATGGTATAAACATGGCTTTCCTATCTAACACCCTAGCAAGAGAACTACTCACTCATAATCGAATTAACAACGACAAAACTAATATGAAACCCTAACAATTGCATCATGAACGATTAAATAAATAAACTAAGCAATCAAGAATAATAAAAGAGATTAGGGTAGAAAAGAGTACCAATTGACGGAAAGCAGAAACTTTTATTGAAATCGAAATAGGTTTGATCACCTCTAAATTAATCTAAAGTGCTTGAATTAAACTAAGAACAATGAGGAATAAAACTAGTCTAAAGCTAATGAAAAGATAATAAAGATGTCTCTAAAATAATGAGGAAAAAGGTATTTATAGTGCCCCTCAAGTCTAATTAAAATAGGAAACTAATTAACGAAGTTCGGGTCAAATGGCGCCAGACCCGATCGGGCCCGTGGCCTCCACCCGATCGGGTCAAACACCAAACTTAACACTATGTCTTCTGGGCCTTCTTTAGCAGCAGCACAACATTAAAGTGATTTTGACGGCCCACCCGATTGGGCCGTGGGCATCCACCCGATCGGGCCAGGCGACATAATTGGCCCAGCAAGCTCGCCTCTTCAGCAGCTCCAAGATGAGATGTAGCAGCACTGGACCCGATCGGGTCGGGCGGTGGATGCCCGATCGGGCCTGGGCACATGTGTTCTCGCCCGATGCGATTGGGCATGCCTTGCCCGATCGGGTCCGCAACTTCTATACCCGATCAATGTATTTTCGCCCGATCGGGCCATTTCTGCCCGATCAGTGCACGGAAACCTCCTTTTTGACTCTTTGGCTCTCTAATCTTCACGTTTAGGGGTCTTGGGACCTCCTAACTACCCATAAAGCTCGTGAGCCATCCTACGTGCCTCGTAACACCTCGTAAAGCTGTGGTTGCTTCTAAATGGCTCGGGAATAAGGAGAAAACTCCCTAAAACCTGCAATTCAACACTAAAACACAAAACCACAACTATAGACGATAGTTAGCACAAAATAATGACGCACAAATTAGCTTGTAAATAAGGGAGAAAACTCTATATAAATACGTGATATCAGTGCTCATCAGGAATAACACTAGCGGGCCAGTGCCCCAGGATAAGAGCCAGTGCTCGTCAGGAAACAAGATACAGCTCGGTACGTGCACGACCATCAGTCAGGATATATACAGCTAACAAACCAGCTCTTTCACTTGAACTTATCATGTTTCATAACTTTTAATATCCATCAGTGATATTCAGTATACTTCAATCATTCATTCAGTTCTACCTTGTATAGGTAGTAAAATCAAATCGTAAACAGTATTCGTCATTCATGGTAACATTGGATTATGAAGCGTTCATAGTTCCATCATTCATAAAGTATAACGCCATCCCATGATTCATAAAGCAACATACTTAATCCATTCACATAATCATATGACACTTATTAACATTATTTCGTAATTCACATTATTTCGCTTATAATATTTTATAACTTTATTAACGTATTCCCAGATATTAATTGGCTTTACAGAAGTTCACATATTCTTAATCAT
This sequence comes from Patellifolia procumbens, assembly GCA_947645195.1. Classification (NCBI taxonomy): domain Eukaryota; kingdom Viridiplantae; phylum Streptophyta; class Magnoliopsida; order Caryophyllales; family Amaranthaceae; genus Patellifolia; species Patellifolia procumbens. Next base: position 4,097,513 of record CANSGD010000406.1, read on the forward strand.
TTCATAGTAACCTTTATTGCACAACAATATTTTATGCATCACCTTAGACATAGACTCAGACTTAAGATTACTTTTAATAAGTCACAGAGGTAGAAATCATAGGTCATAAGTTTATCATGGAAATACTAAACATACGTATTCATAAATCATAATAGCATGTAACTCATGGATAACAGCATGAAATAACATAGTTCATCTAATACACATGAGTCATGAGTATTGAGTCTTGTAATAAAAGTATTATTTATATATATTTACGAAATCACATAAACATGTATCACGTAACTCAGAACCGACATTCTTTACTTAAACATTAAATAATCATGTGAACAATAATTAGATTACATAACTTAACATCGGGTTTTATATGAACATGGATAAAGCCGTAAAATCATACTGGTCACGTAAAATCATACTTTCATACATTATTCATTTATTCACGTTATAAATAATAATTCATATATATTTTACTTACGTAAGCATGAGACATGGATCATAACTATAACTACCTGTAATTACATAAACGTGATGTTACTCGGATAAGCATATAACATGAACGTATTTCATATATTACCATACATTACTTAAATATATAATAATTATTTAAATTGCATAATTCATATGATCATATGATCTCATATCGTTCATAAATAATGAGTATTCTCTTAACATATGAATTATAATCTATAAATATATATATTCGAATAACTTTACGTAATACGATGAATATGATTTTAAATAGAAAATCCATAATACAAAATCCCCATAATTACATGTTACATTATAAAATCACATACGGGCAGGTATAATGCTGGACATAAAGGTTACCTTAACCGCTCAATCCAAAATATCGCCATAACTCCCAAGAACGTCATCCATAGGCCTTTCGAATTCCCACATTCTGTTTACCGCTCCAAAATACATCAATAAAATAATAATTATCAGAATCAATCCAACCTATAACTTATCACGACCTTTCCTTAATGACCATTTTTCGGAAAACTTTAATTAAAACATTATTCTTAAAACTCGTTTAAATAACATTATGTAATTAAACGCATATGTTAAAATAATATTTATTTAATTTCCTGAAAAGGTTTCAAATAACCATTACACTAATTGGGCCATAGATAAACAAAATGAATAGGCTTAAAATTAATTGGGTTTTATACCTTGGGAAAAGTCAATGTATGACTTTGGGTAAGTATAAAGAATCAAATATGTGATTGAAGGAACCAGGAAGTTGGTTTCTCTTTTGGAACCACACGAAGGGGGGTGAATAACAGAGGGAGGGGTGCAGCTGTTGGCATCGGCAGTGATGGGCGGTACTGGGTGGTCAGAGTTCGCCGGCGAGAGAAGGGAGCCAAAGCTGACTCCGGCGGTGCTGCGGCAGCAGTGAAGGGAAAGCAGAGAAGTAGCGATGGAGGACGAAAAAGCAAAGAGAGGAAAGATAAAGCTTGTGGTGGCTTAGGGGTGGTTTTGAGCAGCGGGTTTGGTGTGGTCGCTGGGCGCGGTGGTGGTGGCGGTTTCCGATGAGTTGGGTAGTTGTTTGTAGCTTGAAGAAGTTTAATTCAAGCCATTAATGGCTGAAATTTGTTTAAGAGAAAGGTAGAAGAAAGCTTTGATTGTTTTTTTTTGATGAAAATTGGTTGAATTGCTTCTATTTATAGTGAATATCAGTAGGAGTTTTCAATTTGATCTTCTCCTCCTCTAATGGATAAACATGAATTGGAGAAGATGAAGATGAGTTTTTCTTCCATTTGATTGGTTTGATTTGGGGCATAGCTATGTGAAAATCTTAATTTCATTGTTATCTGATAGCAGCCTTTTCATAGAGTTTATCAATTTGCCTCATTGGTAGTCCAATGAAGAAGAAGGTGAAGAAGAAGGGAAGCAGGAGGTGGAAGAAGATGGTGATTTATTTTTCTTTTCCTTTTCCCTTTTTTTCTGATTTTTGTTTTGGGTTGAAATATCTTTTGGGTTTGGGCTTGAACTTGGATTTAGACTATAGGATGGCTATGGATTGAATTCATAAGTTTACTAAAGTATTTTAATTTCTTAATTTAATATCAATAACCTATATAATAAAAATTACTTTACAATTCAATCAAAATATTTGTGCAAGAAATCACAATACGAAATAATTAAAATCACAAGGTCATATTTAAGTTAATAATCTTAATTATTTAATAACAAAATAAGGTTAAAAATCGGGGTATTACACAACCACCCTCCCGCCACCCCCTTCCCTGCCGACAGAATATTCCGACCTAGCTTAGGATTTCTCGGCGAACACCAACTTATGCGAGTTTCGTGGGTGGCTGAAGGGGTTTCGATGGATGGCTGAAGGGTTTTGTGGGTGGCGAAGGGTTTCGTGGGTGGCTAAAGAGGTTTTGTGGGTGGCAAAGGGGTTTTGGTGGGTGGCTGAAGGGGTTTCGGTGGTTGGCGAAGGGGTTTCGGTGGGTGGTTGAAGGGTTTCGTGGGTGGCTAGAGGGGGTTTCGCGGGTTGCTAGAGGGGTTTCAGTGGGTGGTGAAGGGGTTTCGGTGGGCGGGGGAGGGCTATTTTGTGGTGGCTGAATGGGAAGGGTGGCAATCGGTGGTGTTGAAGATGGTTCAGTGGGTGGGGAAGGGGAGGCAGTTTCTTGGGAGGGTTGAGTTTTTGGTTTTTCTTTTACTTTTTCATTTTAAAATCAACATTTGTAATTAAAAATTCAGTTTTTTTTTTCAAATAAAGACCTTTTGGTCATCTAAAAAAAATTACAGCTAATATAATATAAACAATTTACAGAAAAATTTAAATCGTTAGAATCCATTCCAAAAATGAACCAAACAGTTGAAATAGATGTAGAATTCATTCTAAGATTGAACCAAACAGTTTAAGCTTGGTATGGGTTTTAGAGTCCATACTACCCAAGTATGAGATCCGAATCCATATCATTCCAAAATTTTGAACCAAACAAGCCCTTAATATAGACACAATGGGCCCATTTGATCAAAAGATTATCTTGTTTAGTAGGAATAACCTATACATACTTAGATAATGCCGCTTTGTTCCAGATCTTTATTTTCCAAATACCCAAACCATCTGCTTGCTCAGGAGTACAAATAGATACCCAAGCTACATTACCAGCTTTCTGACTGTAATAACAACCACTCCATAGAAAGGCTCTACAACCATTTCAACTTGCTTAAGAATAGTCTTAAGGATTATAAAAACTTGAGACCAATACACATATAAGCTCAAAAGCACAGAATTAATCAACTGAACTCTGGCAGCATAGGAGAGATTCCTTGTGCTCCACACCTTAAAATACATTCACAATCTGCTAAGGAAATCTTCCTAGCACAGATAGGCACACCCAAGTATCTGAAAGGCAGTTTGTTGTGGCAGCCATTAAGCTTGCCCCGTAAAGGGCTCCTCGCCCTTCAGGACGTGTTCCTTGGTCACAAAAGTACTAACCAAGTGTTCCTCATCATCGTCCAGGAGGCACCTCGTCCACAGTTCATCACCGCCCGATTGCGGTATCTCATTCTCCGGGCGGTCTCCTCATCATGAGCCTTCACAAAAAAAAGTATGTCTTCCAATCATGCATCTTAGACGGTTTGTCCAAAGCAGTCAAGTAACCGGAGTTATTGTAGATACTATACCAAGAGTTGTCCACGCAGTTGGAGGCCTTGGTTAAGTAGTGTATGAAGATGGACAAGGTGGGGGTGACACCACTAAAGGTGCAAGTAGCGATCAACTTTAGGATGTTTATCCAAGAATTGGGCGTTAGTTGGATTTTCCCGATCCCATTGTATTTAAGCACTTGTTCAATGATCTCGTGCAAGGGAAAACGAAGCCTGACGTCAACGGCCAGCCTATACACAGGAATTTGGCCGTCAGGGGGCAGAAGCAATGGTATGAAGATGGACAAGGTGGGGGTGACACCACTAAAGGTGCAATTAGCGATCAACTTTAGGATGTTTATCCAAGAATTGGGCGTTAGTTGGATTTTCCCGATCCCATAGTATTTAAGCACTTGTTCAATTATCTCGTGCAAGGGAAAACGAAGCCTGACGTCAACGACCAGCCTATACACAGGAATTTGGCCGTCAGGGGCAGAAGCAATGGTATCTTCCTTAGCGGGCAGAACAAACTCATATCACGGCATATGAATAGTGGAATGAAACAGGGAAAGGTTATTGTTCACTTTATCCAACCACATCCTGTTGGCAAGGATAAGGCGAGGGTCAGATGAAGGCCTAGACGCTCTCGTTGTTAGGTAGACGTTTCCCAGACGGCTCTTACTCAAACTCTTGGGGGTACTCCCCATCATTTCCTGAATTACCGGCTTCCGTCTGAACTTCCTCCTCATTATTTACTCGTCTAGTGGACTCTTCCATCTCAGATTTGGACGAGCACAAGAGTAATTTTCGTTGGAGGCGTGCAATTTTCTTGACTCGTGCCAGATTATCCTGCACAGGTAAATACTGGAACGTCGGACCCTCATGGACAAGCCAAATAAAATGTATTGAAGACTTATTCTTCTGCCGCTGAGTTTATTGGAGATTGAAAAGATTCTATTTATTGAAAAAGAATAAAGAATTCAAAAATAAAGACAAAAAAGAAGAATAACTGACGAGCGGACTCGAACGGATCCTTTTTCGGATGTTCAAGGAGGTCAGACAATCTCTCTCTAAAAAGTTACGGATCCCTTTTCTCTAGAAATTCATCTTCACCAAGAAGTGAAAAGTGGAGAGAAGGGAAGAGGTATATATAGAAGGCTGAAAACCCCCTAGGGGGTGAAAAATACGTGGCCACATGTCATCCTCCCATTAAGACACATGGACCCACTCCCTCTTAACTGCTGATCATGAAAACTAAATTATTTGGCTAAGTTAAACTGATAAAAGACCGTTTATCAGTAGTCAGAAGAGCAAATAAACCCCCTTTTAGGGGCAAATGTTATAAGGGTAGTCCCTCTTCTCCATTGACATGTGGCCCAGTCAAAGGGTGACATGTGGCCCAGTCAATGGCTGACACGTGTCAACCTTAAAGAGACCACACGTGCCCTCCCATGAGGATTCCTCGTGGCAGGCTTTTGTTGCTTTACAAAAATGGCTAAAAGCCATACATGAGGTAATCCCAAAAGGGAAAGGATACCCCCGCTGCGCCATGTGTCAAGTGATTAGTGGGCAAACAATCAAAGGCCCCTTATTTTAGGGCAAAACTAGGTTGCCCAAACCCTCCTAACTAGTATAAATACTCTTATGTCATACCAGAAAAATGTAAGGTTCACACATCCCCATAAATGCTGCTATTGTATATTAGAGCATCTCTCTCTATATTTTGTCACCCCCTTCCATAGAAGTCTCCTATTGTTCATCAGCAATCTTATATATATTAAGGATATTCTGTATGGCACCATTATACTTTTGACTACTTTTCTATTTGGTACCCAAAATTATTCAAGGATTCTACATATTACCACTGTAGTTTGGACGAATTGTCTAAGGTACCATTCCGTTAAACAAAACGTTAGTTGGGGGTTAATTAGGGTTCAGAGTTTGGTTTGCTCACCAAGAAAAATATCCGGTTAAAGTTTTAGGGGGCATTATGATTCGAAAGGGAAAATTTTGAAGTCAAAATTAGCAAAAAAAAATATCGAAAGCACCTCGTTTTACGTGCAAGGAAAGACTTGTTGTTTTTATGGCATGCAGATTAAGGCATTTTCGATCATATTTTACCAATTTTGACCTTAAATTTGACCCTTTAGAGGCAAAAGGCCCCCAAAACTTTAACCAGACAAATTTCTTTGTGAGGAAACCAAACCCTTAACCCTAATTAACCCCTAACTAACGTTTTGATTAACGAAATGATATCTTAGAGAATTCATCTACAGTAATACCATGTAGGGGTGTTCAACTTTCGGTGTAGACCGAAAAAATGGCCTGGACTGGACCGGTTCGGTTTGGACCGAGACCAGACCGTCTATTTTCAGTCCGATCTTTGGACAACAAATTTTAAAAATTCGGTCCTCGATCCAGTCAAACTTGAAAATACCTTAATCTGCGCACCATAAATATATTGACGGTCAAAAGTAGAATGCTGGAATAATTTTGGGTAACAAATAGAAAAGTCAAGTACAATGGTACCATTAGAATTTCCTATATGTTAAAAAGCGTACACAAGAGCTTCAATCCACCATATGTCACAATCCCTCTTTCAATAACAATATATCCACAGCAAAGTCTTATAAAAGACGGTCTTACATTACACTTAATGGAAGACCAGCCTAATAAGCCAATTAAAAGCCCAATTACGTGTGCCACACGTTAAGGAGCCCAGACAAATTGATTTTTAACTTTTCGACCTAAAACCTTAACTTTGCCATTTTTTAAACTTTTCGACCTAAAGCCTTAACTTTTGCATAAAAATCCATAACTAATAGGGCTAATGGAGTGAAGGGATTGACAGGGGTGGTGGGAAGAAGGTTGGCTTGAAAAAATGCCTATTGGGCCTATTGGACTAGTCTTATATTAAGCGTAATGTAAGACTTTTAAACAAAGTAACTTATGTTAATATTTAAAAGTTCAAGGTTTTAGGTTCAAAAGTTAAGTTTTTAAGTTTAAAAGTTAACAATTTTAGCATATTTGTTAGTATTGATTCCACATATGATATTAGTTATGGATTTTTATGCAAAAGTTAAGGTTTTAGGGCGAAAAGTTAATGTTTTGGTTTGAAAAGTTAAAAAAATCAACTTGCCTGGGCTGCTTAGCGTGTGGCGCGCGTTATGGGATTCTCTAAGGCTTATTAAAAGCTCAAATACGCGTGCCACACTCTAAGGAGACCAGACAAATTGATTTTTTTTTAACTTTTCGACCTAAAACCTTAACTTCGTCATTTTTTTAACTTTTCGACCTAAAACCTTAACTTTTGCATATATATCCATAACTAATAGGGCTAATGGAGTGAAGGGAATGGCGGGGGTGATGGGAAGAAGACTGGCTTGAAAAAATGCCTATTGGGACTATTGGACTGGTTTTACATTAAGCTTAATGTAAGACTTTTAAACAAAATAACTTATGTTAATATTTAAAAATTCAAGGTTTTAGGTTCAAAAGTTAAGTTTTTAAGTTTAAAGGTTAACAATTTTAGCATATTTGTTAATATCGATTCCACAGATGATATTAGTCATGGATTTTTATGCAAAAGTTAAGGTTTTATGGCGAAAAGTTAAAAAACGCAAAAAGTTAAGGTTTTGGGTCGCAAAGTTAAAAAAATCAACTTGGCTGGACTGCTTAGCGTGTGGCAGCGCGTCATGGGCTTCTCTAAGGCTTATTGGGCTAGTTTGAGGTTAAGGCTTAACTTAAGACCTTCTTATAGTAAACCAACTTAAGGCAAAGTCTTATAAAAGACGGTCCCCAATAAGCCAATTAAAAGCCCAATTACGTATGTCATACGCTAAGGAGCCCAGACAAATTGATTTTTTTTAACTTTTTGGCCTAAGACCTAAATTTTGCCCTTTTTTAACTTTTCAACCTAAAACCTTAACTTTTACATAAAAATACGTAACTAATAGGGCTAATGGAGTGAAGGGAATGGCGGGGGTGATGGGAAGAAGGCTGGCTTGTAAAAATGCGTATTGGGCCTATTAGACTAGTCTTACACTAAGCTTAATGTAAGACTTTTAAACAAAATAACTTATGTTAATATTTAAAAGTTCAAGGTTTTAGGTTCAAAAGTTAAGTTTTTAAGTTTAAAAGTTAACAATTTTAGCATATTTGTTAATATCGATTCCACATATGATATTAGTTATGGATTTTTATGCAAAAGTTAAGGTTTTAGGGCAAAAAGTTAAAAAACGCAAAAAGTTAAGGTTTTGGGTCGAAAAGTTAAAAAAATTAACTTGCTGGGCTGCTTAGCGTGTGGCGCGCGTCATGGACTTCTCTAAGGCTTATTGGGCTGGTCTGAGGTTAAGGCTTAACCTAAGACCTTCTTATAGTAAACCAACTCTATATCCACGTGATTCTCCTATATTGAATTGTTTTGTCAATGACAAGGTTTGAACATGCAACCTCGAGTATGGAAAGAAAGAGTTTTAACCATCCTTCTACCACAATATTATTGTTACTTTTATCAAAATCAATAATGATATATAGATGAATACCAAGAGTTATGTTGCAACATGTAACTTTTAATATCCATATTTATAAATGTTCATAATGATATTTTTCATATTTGTTAACTTTAACTACTACTCCCTTTGTCCTATAATATAGTGATTGTTTCTTTTGATTCACAAAAATTAAGGTTAGACAAACAAATTAATTAAAGCAATGATGGAAGTACTTGTGACAAAAAAACGACTTTAAAGATGTAGAGTAAGGAGAAAAAGACAAATACGATAGTGAATGTACATTAAAGAGAGATATTTTACAATAATATTACGGAGACCACTTTTCAAGTACTTGAATGAGGGTATTTATTGAAATTGGTACCATTTTATAAATGGAAATAGGAGAAACAAGAACGATACTTTGGGACACCCAAAATGAAATACAAGCACATATTATGAGACGAGGGAGTAATAAATAGTAAAGCACGAAAACTTCTAGGCGTCACCGGGGCCTACCTAATAGTACAATACTAGTTATTTTTTTTTAAAAAAAGGATAAAGGGGAAAATGGAAACAAAAATGGAAAAAGAAAACCCTACTGCCTTTTTTTTTTCTTCTCCTTTCCGTTTTCATTGGTCTAGATAATGGCATTAAAATTACTTTTTCGTTAATTCAATCAATCTTTTAGAATTTGGTATTTGACCCCTATTATTTTGATTATTTATAAAAATGAAGTCTCCTTCTCTGGATCTCCCTGAATTTCTTCCCCTCTTTCCATCTTCGTACGGAAAATTCCAACTTCCTCAATTTTATTTTTATTTTTTAAAATTATGATTTTCTAGTTTGCTCCCTCTCCTAGGCTTAGGCTAATCCTTAGCTCTGTAAATACTTAAAATTGATCCCAAATTTATTTGCTTAAGTCAGATTTGACGGTTAAGCTTCTGATCTGTGCATGTGAACCCCTCGCTTCTTTCCCATAATTTTAATTTTATTAAAACTTTTTGTCTTTTTTGACAAGAAAATCCTGAAGAAGCCATGAGGAAGAAGCTCGATACTCGTTTCCCAGCTGTAAGTTTCTCTTTCTCTCTCCCTTTCCCTTTTACTCTTTTCTATTGATCTTTCCTGCTACTCTTACCAGATCTGTGTTTTCATGCTTTTTTTTTAATTTGTCTGATTTTGTTGATTAATATATATATGTATTCATGGCTATTTAGTCTTTACAAATTCAGCGGTTTTCTGTGTTTGCCCTTTTGGGGGCGGGGCGGGTTATAATCTATTCGAGAGTTGTAATTTTCTCAAAATTTAGTGGGGTTTCTGAGATCTTTGTTTAAATAATTGCATATTTCACGAATAGGATCTGGGTCAAGTTCAATTCGCCATTTTGTTGGTCTGCCCGATTGGCTCCTGTTAAATTTTGTGGTTCTAATTTTTAAGAGTCACTAATTAATTTTCTGATGGGTATGGTCAATGCTATCTGCTGTCACTGATCTGAACGGAGTCGAGCCAAAAGAGAGGTTAAGGCATCATAAAGAATGCTATCTCCTGTCACTCATCTTAACGGAATCGAGGCAAAAGCAAGGTTAAAGCATGATAAAGTTTGCATCTTTCTCAAATTATTTAACTTTCGATTGCTGGGGGAGATATGCTTAGATTTTCTGATGAGTTTTGTGATTTATAAGGATAAAATTTATTATCTTTGTATATGCTGCCGATCATAGGTAAACGGTTGAGTATGACCTTTTATCTATATGCAGTTGGTACTTGACAGTGCTGTATTGCACCAGTTGATGGTCTGGTTTTTTAGTAGTTTGTCTATATCTCTGCTAGGACTGGCTAGTTTGTTGATGACATTTACCTATAAATAGAGAAGTCATTTTAAAGAGGGAAGACATTCATTTGTTCTGAAGAGGGCTCAATATTTATCCAATTGGGAGCGTGGATTGCTTTTCTTCATGAAAATGGCTGAAGAACAAATGGCTGAAGAACAAAAGGCATTAGTCGCAGGGACAAAGCTTAGCTGTTGTTGTTATTAGTTTGTTACAATAAAGTGCTTTTTCGTGGTCAATTAGTTTGAGGAGTAACAGTTATTGGACTAAGTACCCAAAATCAACGCAAAGGCAGAGGTATACAGTGAAGAAACTTATAATTTCCGCCTTTTTTCTACGCATGGAGTGTTATTGCCTTATTGGACATTTGTCCAAACACTGTTATTGCCTATAATAGAATAGTTTGCCTATAATAGAATAGTTTATCTAGTGTCAAGCGCCCATTTTATTATTATGTGTTCAATAACAATTATGGAGGGAACCAAAAGGGAGGGAACCAAAAGGGAGGGAGGGGAGAGGAATATTTCTCTTTCTGGAAAGATTGAGTTCTTTTAAGAGGAAAGGAGAATAGGTTCATCCTATTTCTTTCCTCCTCACCCAACATCCGTACAAGCAATCATTGATCGCTTAGTTTTTCTTTCCCTGCCTTTCTCTCCAATTCTCTTATTTGATCAATGTTTCATTATTCTGTAATTTTTTTTATTATCTTTCTTCATGCCTTCTATATGTTCTTATGGCCCTTTGTAAATTTTATACCACCGATATTTGAAGGTCCATATGCAATTATTGAGAAGCTAGAGTTATTTAAAGGTTTACGTTGATGGTTCAATCATTGATGTTTTCCCCATCATTTTTTTGATTGAATTATCAGGCTCGGATAAAAAAGTTCATGCAAGCTAATGAAGATGTTGGAAAGATTGCCATGGCAGTCCAGTTTTAGTTTGTGAGTAGCATTAATTTTGCGGTTTGAACTTCAAACATTTTTTTTTCTAGATTCAATTAACATGTTTTCACACTCTGAATATACCTGTGCAGCTAAGGCATTGGAATTGTTTCTACAAAACCTTTGTGATCGTACTTATGACATAACGCTTCAAAGAGGAGCCAAAACCATGAGTTCACTTCACTTGTAAGTTAAAAGCTAGATATCTTTGGTCTCCTTTTACTAAGTGCTGGATGTCTTTCATTCTCAAGTTTTTGTGTGTGTGGTGTGTGTGGAGCATGTCAGAAGTGTATCTTTGGTTGGTGCTTCCTTTTGAAATACTCTTTTTCAATACATTGATAATTCATGCTCACGATTAATGCAAAAGGAGTGATTATTAAATAAAGTAATAGTTGTTTATGGTGAAGGGAAGCTTGGTAAGTGAACAATGGTGTATTTGCCGATCTTTAAAAATGGAATTTAGCCACTTTGGCTGTTGCGCCACTACTTTATGATTATTGATGCCTTTTGTATATTCTTTGCTATATCTACAAGGACAACAGGCAACCTGATCCAATTTTTGCTTGTAATATGCCTCAAGTTGCATGCTCAAAGGCTTTTTATTTGAAAATTGTCAAAATTCAAAACCAAATCCTCCCTAAAATTAAAGTTAATGGAGATATTGATATGAACTTGAGAGTTTTATGTTTCTATCTAGTAGTTTGGTTGTGTCAATAGCAGTCTAATATAATTAGCCTCTTTTCACTTAAAAACACTTGTATGGTCTGGATTTGTTGTCACGTGATATTGGGGTTAGCACAAGCATTAGTCCCACATGCTTGATCCGCAACTCGAGGTATAGTACCAAATGGATAACCCATGCTTTCCTTGAGTTGAGATTCAGTGAGAGCCATTGGGTTACTCATTGCACATCATTTTCTTTTCTCTTTTCTTTTCTCTTTTTATTTTTCGAGAAATCTTCCTTAATAGCTAATATTTGTAAACAGAGACATTTCTCATTTGTCAACCTAAATAATAGTGAATTATCCTGTTTTAATACACATTTTCTTTTCAATGGAGTCTCTAGAGCTATAAAGATTCTTTCGATTGAGTTAGTTGATTTCAATTACAAATACTTTAGAATATGGTGAATTTGGTGATTTTTGCTTGCACATGTTCATTTGGGGTGTCACCCATTTTCCTGATACTGTACTTTCTTATTGAATCTTAATCTTGTGATCTTCACTCTTTCTTAATTCATCTCCTATGGAGATTGTAAATGCTCTCCTTTTGTGATGGTTTCCACGTACACTAGTCATATATGCATGCGATGCGTGCGAAATTGTATGACATTTTCCATAAAAATGTAACAAATAGTTTGTTTAAGTCATTTTGTATTTTTTTTCAAAATTTAAAATTGTGAAAAACAATTAATTATTGAGAGAGAATTGTGCCATCTAATTAGAATTTTATTTTTAAAAAATATTATTGATTTTTGCTGTCCCCTCCTCTTCCCTTATATAATAGAGATACCAGTATGGATCTCGCAAGTCGCAACCTTACCCTTAGTGCTACACGCTTTCTATAGAGCATTCTTAGAAGAATACCTTATAGGACATTGGACCATAATGCATGTACCTAAATAACGTATTAGGTTAATGCTGCGTTTTCCAATCAATCTCTTTGCTCACATTTTCACTAGAAAGTGTCGATAAAAAGTAATTATCCATTTCGTATTCACGTGAGGGATGGAAAATGGGAGTGTAGGGTAGGATTATCTACATGGAAAGCCCATGTAACTAGAGGTTGGTGTTTATACTTCCTCCGCCCTTTTTGTATGCTAACATGAGTTTTCATGTTTGTCAATGCAGTCCTTTAACCATTAATATTTTGAATTACCTTTTACTAAATAATTATAAAAAGTTTGATATTTTGAAATTCTATATTGACACAAATTTGACAAGACCTTTAGACTATATGTTTCCACATTATTACGGAAAAATCACAAAAGGTAGTGAAAGGATAGCCGATAGCGTGTGAAAAGTATAAAAATCCATATGTTGCAATACAAAAGTATTTAACATATCTAGTTGGACCTTAGGTTCTAATATGGGGGCTGCACTCTTACTTGAGAATCGAAGGTACGTCCTAAAATTGTACTTCGGAGCAAGGAAGAAAGTTGCAGATGCGATGATCGCTATGTAGAAGCGGATTGTAGCGGATGAATGAAAATGAATCGTGATTAACATGGGTCGTGGCATGGATGGATTTTTAACCTCAAGTTTACGCTTTTCAAGTGTAAGAAGAATTTGTAATTTAATATGACCAGACCTATCATATGATTGGTTTATATTTTCTCGGTTTCTTTTTAAAATCTTTTTAAAATCTACGGAGAAACACCGCATACATACCAAAAGAAGTTAGAAAGAGAAAGTTGGGACCACAATTAAAGAGAGTAAAGATCAATAAACAATTCCGTTACCTTGGATCTATTCTCCAAAAGGATGGAGAAATGACTCATAGAATTAACACGGGTTGGTTAAAATGGAAAATAGCTCCTCTTCAATTTCTGGCCCCATATTCTGAGTGTGCTATGGGAGAATATTTCCGCGATAATGGAATGCACGCATTAATCATCTATGATGATCTTATCGTCATTTCTTTTTTTATTCCGGCATTCCAAATAGATTGAAAGGAAAAGTCCGTCGCACGACAATTAGGCCTGCTTTGTTATATGACACCGAGTGTTGCACAGTAAAACAATGCCATGTTCATAAAGATGAATGTGGCATAGATGTGTATGTTATGGTGGATGTGTCGCCACACAAGGAAGGACCGATTTAGAATGATGTGTTTCGGGTAAAAGTTAGAGTTAGAGGCAAAATCGCTTGAGATGATTTACTCATGTGAAAAGGAGACATGATGTGTTGGTTAGAAGATTTGAAGAGTGGAGGAGTAATCAAATCGTAAGGGGAAGACCTAATATGAAAGTGATATGGGTTTACTTATCGATGAGAGCATAAAGTTGGAGACAATTGAGTGGAGAGATAATATTCACGCGGAAGAAGGGGTGTAATTACCTTATTTATTTGTTTATCTTTAGTGTGTCTGTCATTGTGTTTAAAACTTTTTTATCACACTTGTTGATACCATCTCTTTTTTCAATGGTCTAGATTAGGAATGGCAATGGGTACGTTCCGGTCTGGTAGACCCAGACCCATTAATTTCTTCCACCCATTGGGTTTGGAATTTGGGGTCTGATGGGTCTAGGATCCTTATAGGGTTCTTAGTGGGTCCTTTTGAATTTCAAGTTTAATAATATTTTTAATGTAATAAATTTATTTCTCTTACTTTATAGGTTCGTGCGACCATGGTTAAAGCTTGTATCGGAACAATTAACATAATATAGCTCATAAAACTTAAAAGTGTTTAAACTTACATTATTACATGTCTTAAAATGGAGTCACAAATTACAACTTAATTTTTTATTTGAACTTTTTTTATGAAAATGGGTCTGTGCTAGGGTCTCGATCTGATATAGTTGGACGCGGACCCAGACCCAGACCCGCCTGATACCTAGACCCGACGTAGTCCCATTGGGTCCAACTTGGACCCAGACCCATTTAAATGGGTCCATGGATCTGGGTCGGATCCAAGACCCATTGCCATCCCTAGTCTAGATGATGACTCTTATTAGTCGACCCCAAACCATTTTCGAAATAAGGCTTTGTTGTTGTTGATGATGATGATTAACTAAACAATTCCCTATACACCTACTCATTGCCAACACTACCGCCGTAGCTACAGTGCCGCCACCACCTCCCTTTTCTCGAACAACAACCACAATTACCATCGCCGCTCAACCATCAGCGAAAATGAGAGTTGGGGAACACCGAAGAGAGAAAAAACTACAAGACGGAGAAGAGGAGAAAGATAGAGAGAAGATCGAAGGAGATGATTCCTTACCACACCTTAGAGGAGTGCCACAACAACTAGCATCTCTTTTCTGAACCCTCAAGAAATTGGGTTGTAATCATCAACGAGGTGGTGGTGGATCTCTAAAGAGAGAGAGAGAAGTAGCATTTGAAGGTCGCCAAGGTTGAAGAAGGAAATTCAATGTAAGATCGAGATGATTTGGAACATCTGAATGCATGCGATGTTTGTAGATGGGAAAGAGAGCTAGGAGAGCGCCGAGGGGGAGGAGTGACAATTTTTTCGTTGGACGAGGGAGGGAGTTTTCAGTGGGATAAGTGGTGGGTGGTGGATGGTGCGTGGTGGTGTTTTGTGCTTGGGTTGGTTGGGTGGGATGGTAATGGAGGAGGGAGTTTTCAAATGGAGTTTTGTGGTTGGCGAGTGTATGGGTGATGGAAGAGAGAGGAGGAGGGGGGGCTTAGGGTGAAGAGGAGGGAGAGAAAGTGGGTGGGTGAGCATATAGGTGAGGAGAGAGAGGGGAGGGGGTCTTATGAGGAGGAGGAGAGAGAGAGAAGGTGGGTGGGTTGGTTTAATTAAGAGTAATAAGAGGAACTTATATAATTAAATACGGGCCCTCTTAAAATTTAAATTTGAAAAGTTCCCATTTAGACTTTTGTTGTGTTTTATTATGACATTTTGCAAAGAGGAATATGTATCATTCAATAAGAATCGGTGAAAGTATATTTGATTAATGAATAATCACTTGAAAGACATTTTTGATCCCTCCTATCATTAATATAAATAGATACTAACTCATACAAATTACCCATTTTTGAAAGCCATGTCATTTTCATGTACCTCTCTCGTCTTCTTTGTGAGCATAGTTTTCTGCCAAAATGTATTTTTTCCTTTATCTTTTTGTCCAATTTGTCATATAAGGGACGCTAAAATAAGAAACGATCTTACGCTGCGAGTCATTATTACATAATGGACGACACGGCGAAAAGGACGTGATTTTTAACGCGTGGCTACTACAATGGTATTTTGTAGACTAGTATTGCCATTACGTGAACAAACGAGTTTTAATTCCATGCTTTGGAGGCTTTTGCCATTGATTTGACTAGTTACTTTGACTCGGGTACTAGTGACACAGGTATAGTGTCGGAGTCGGCTAAATTGTGAAAAATTTCCATGATTTTTAGCCTAAAATGAAGTGTCTAGTGTCCATACTCATGCCGGAGTGCCAATGATTTCGACAAGAGTAATTGAGGCAAAATGAAGAGTCCGAATAACATCGATAATGTCACTTGGAGGAATGTGAAAATTGAGTTTGTGGGCAGCCATTGATGGTCCGGACATGTGACTTTATGGGGTGAGATGGTCATCCCATTTATCCTTTCGATACCAAATTATTTATGAGAGACTTAAGGGTTGTTGTATGTGACTCGAGTTCTGTGTCAGATGGGAATAATGAACCTCGAAAAACTTGCCCAGAGGGACATAAAAAAATTCAGTCAAGAGTATTTTATCATACACTCGGGTGTTTCATGAGCATGGTACACTTAAGGCTGTTTTTTTACTTATTGTTCATTGCTCATTTGGACGTCTGCAAATGAATAAAAATTAGACATTCAAATGAACACTGAGCAAAAAAATAGCCTTAGACGTACCATGTTCATAGTACACCTGGGTATGTAATAAAATTTTTACTCCCAGGACTCTAAATTCTTGCCCCATTTGTACACGTCTAGTCAACGAAGCCATTTGTTATTAGGTTGTCACTTTGTGGAATAGGCCTTGAGGTCGAGAGATTCTTTGTGCAAGCTCGAGGTATTTAGATTCCTAAATTGGTAGGTTATCTGGATGCTTCAAGAAGCTAACTCCGGGGGGGGGGGGGTGGTGAACCATATTAACTATTCCAGCCAGAAACCTCATTGTATTCATATTGTTATTTTTATTTTGCTTTTGTGGTTTGAAGTAAAATAAAAATCGGCTTTCAATCAAACTGTTTAGCTACTGATTCTTTCCTGATGCATGCAGAAAACATTGCATTCATAGTTTCAGCATGTTTGATTTTCTGAAGGATGTGGTGAGCAAAGTTCCTGATTATGGTCATTCTGATGCTAATGCAGATGATCGAACAGCTACCAAGAGAAGGTTAGTGCAAGTTCCGTTTGATTGGTTTTGTAATTTCTTTGGTTTCAGTGTGTATTTGCTCTCCAGAATACTGGAAAAGAAAATGACAAATCAAACCTTTTATATATGCCAGAAAATCTGCTGTCGACGAGTACCATGACAGTGATGAGGAGGCGAAGAAAAGCAGGATGGTGAGATACTTGCACACTTTTGGTTTTCCCAATTCCGCAAAATGATAAGGCATCTTATTTCTGTTTTACTGCTGACATCTGCCAGTTTTAAAAATGTTCTGTGGAGTAACAGCCTCTGTTAATAAAATGCAGCAAGAAATAAGCCATGCCAGCAGCAGTAGTAGAGGCAGAGGGCGAGGCCGAGGGAGAGGTCGTGGACGGGGAAGACCCCCTCTAGAAAGGGACCCACCCTCTCACCACGAGATGGAAGCCGAACCATCGACATCTTTTGAGCCCATCAATAAGCCCACCCCGATCCAAGTACCCAGCACAGAAGATGACCCTACTAAGCTAGATCCAATGAAGGAGAGTCCATTTGTAGGTGATGCCGGGGACACAGCAATCCGGAACTTCGATTTGAATGCTGACATGGCTGAAAACCACGATATCGGACCTACAGTAACAACAGCAGAAAATGTTACCGCATCAGCTGAGCCGGCTCCTGAAAGTAAAAATGAGGAGTTGGTCTCAGAAGTTGATGGGATGGCCATCGACCCACATCAGATAGCCCAATTTAACTCGAGAATAGACGAAGACGAGGACTATGACGAAGAGTAGATGAATGTGTGAAAGTAGGAGAGAGAGAATGTAGGACAAAAGTAGACGAGAGTTGAGATCTATTCCTTTTGGGGGAAAGGAAAGACACTAGAAATATTTGATTTATGATCTCCGCTTGATTTGTATAATTGACGATCTTTAGGTTTATAAAGTAGGAAAGTAGGAGGAGGTATGGCTTGCATTTTTATCGTCATCTTTAATTGCCCAAGTTTTTAACATAGTTCAATGTCACCAGGGCCGGTTCTGAGGGTAGGCCTCGAATGCGACCGCTTAGGGCCCAACTCTTCAAAGGGCCCAAATTACAAAATGTCATATATATAGTAAAAAATTTGCTTCAATGCGGGGATACTCCGAGAATACTGAAGAAGAAAAGAAGAAAGAGAATATTTAGGCACCTTTATTACTTTCTTTTTCCTAAACTTTCACTTCCTAATTCTGATATTTTGCCAATCTCATGAACTTCTTCGTATATTCCCAATAATTCTACCTTTAATTCAAATGGAAAATATTATTTTCCCTAAAAGGTTCAGCAATTGCAAATTTTTGTCCAATATTCTCATTGAATAGCGATAAAGAATTTTATCATATATAATTTGTACAATACCACACTCCAATTCATATTAGTTTCAATCATCTAAAACAATTTTACTAAAAAAAATATTCTGATCAAGGAGCTTTGAAAATCAATTGAAAAACTATTATCTATACTGAGTAAGTCTTGGGATAGACCATTAAGATCAAAAGGTTTTAATTCAAAGTAACAAGGTTTTAGCTCATATAATCATTGAGGTTTTTACTTAAAAGCATAAGTAGTGCTAAAATTTTAAAACTTTGGACTCAACCTTACCATTTTAACTTAAACATCATACTGTCTATCCATGTACTCACCGTCAAACATAAGTCTCTGTATTAATTTTGATATTTGATTTCTTCTTGATTTTATTTTTGAATGACGTTGTTTCGTAATATCTTTACACATTCTATAATTTTTTTCCCAATATTTTTATTTTTTTGAACAATTTTTTTCCTTTTCAAATTCTTATTTTTCATATGGGTGTTTGGGTATTTTTCATGGATATACATAGTTTTCTCTTTTTGGTGATAAATGATGACCTTAACATGGGAATGACTTTTAGATTATCGGCAACGATGGTGAAGTTCAATACTTATGCCAATTCTTTTGAGAAAAAGAAGTTATTAAAGAAATGAACTAAAGCGTATTAATAGTACTATATTTCTAAAAGGCAAATGCCCTATTTATTTTTGCATAGTTTTGAGACACAACTTCAAAAATTAATATCTAATTTAAGATATATGAAGAAAAAAAATCTATATTTTTGGGGCCTATTTTTGGTTTTTCGCCTAGGGCCCCCAAAATGTCAGGAACGGCACTGAATGTCACAATCGTAATCTTGTCATTTCATGTTTCCTTTGTTTTTTTTTTTGGGTTTATTTTTTCCTGGTGTTTTAGTAAAGTCGGTTAGATTTTATATAAACAGCAATGCTAAATTATACTTCCTCCGTTTCTAAATAAGTAACACATTTCATGTTCTCCTAAAATGTGAATCACCAAAGATAATTAGAGTATAAACTGTAAATAGTAAACACTATTCAAATGTGTCACTTATTTAGAAACGGAGGAAGTAAACCAGTTGATAGCAACTAAGACACACAATTAATTTGCGATTGCACTTTTGCGGTCACAACCTTCTTTATACACTGATGTTTCAGATTCTGCCGCCTTATGTTTGGTTTAAAGAGAGCGTATTTTAAAAATATAAAAGTAAAAAAAGAGAGGAGAGAGACAAGAAGAGAGAGGAAGGGTAGTGAAGAATGAGTTCATCAAGTCATTTTACAAAATATAATACGTTTGGTTTTAGAGAAGGTATTGTGTCAGACGCGTCTGACAAAGTTGGTTTCAGTTTTTTTCAGTTGGTTGTATTTTGATTTTAGTTGTTTAGTGGATAAGTTCAGTTGGACATTCTATTCTTTCAATTGGACCTTCTATTCTTTCAGTTGGACCTTCTATTCTTCCAGTTGGACCTTTTATTCATTCAATTGGTTGTATTTTAATTTGATTGTTACCAACTGAAAGAATAAAAGAACCAACTGAAAGAAAAAAGGAACTAACTGAAAGAATAAAGTGACCAACTAAAAGGATAAACCACCCAACCAATGTTATTAGAATCGGGATTCTACTTTGAATCGGAAGGGGCTCTTAGAATCGAATCGTAAGATCGGAGCGTAGAATTGTACGATTCTACAAACATGCGGAGTCAAAATATTATAGTCAACTGCTGTTAGAACATGATCATATCATAAGTTTGTAAAGAAATTAATTATAGAAAATAGATGTTTACACTATAAGTAGGTAATAAATGACAATATATAATGATTAATACCTTTATTTTCATGATTTGGTTGGATTCATAATTCTAAAGTCCTCGTAAATAATAAGTAATTACTAGAATCGTATAGAATCGTAGATAGAATCGGATGACTAAAGTTGAATCGTAGAATCGTACGATTCGAATCGGGATTCTAACAACTATGCACCCAACTGAAACAAAACAATACCCAACTGAAACAAAACAAATACCCAAATGAAACAAAAAAGTTCCTGGGAATGGATGGGTGAAGGTAACAAATTAAAGATAAAAGGAAGAAGAAGAAAAGAGGAGGTGCTAAGAGAAGAATGACTGCCGAACAAACTTCAGCTCTCAAACCTGTTCATGAATGAGTTTATTTGTCTCAAGACTCTCCTTCTCATGATGATAATGATAATAAGATGTTAGAGGATGGTTTTCTCCCAGAATGGATGCGTAGAGCTAAAATTTCTGAGAAAATTGTGTTTGGTTTGCACACTCATTCTATTTGTACAGTTCTGGCATGGTTTCTGGGCGTGGCTTCGCCGGAGATTGCTGCTACTTCATTGTTGTTGTTGTTGTTTGTGTGAAGAAGAAGATGAGGTATTGGGCTCCGTCTGACAGTAAGCATTGGTCAGACGGTTTGACCCAATACTTTCACTTGTTTTAAGGTGTTTAAAAGAGAAATGAAATATAATAATGTTTCGGGATTTAAGAAACACAATGAAATTGTATGCGGGGAGTTCAAGTCCAGTTTAGGCTAGATGAAAATGACCGTTCGAGGTCTTCCTGAATCGAGGTCTTGGAAAACAATGATGGCGAGCTACCCCTGGGGTTGTAACCGGGGTCGTCTGTCCGATGTTTAAGTCAGATCAGAGCTCAGGTAACAATCAGAGAATTGTACTATCTTATGCATTGGAATGTGTGTAAAAACGTACATGACTTATCAGGTCCAAGTACTAATCATAGATAGTACTTGGATGATGTCACCTTGTGAAGGTGATGATGTCATAAAGACTTTTAATCATTGGGCTTCACTGACGGCCTAGGGAGCCCCAAGGGTCAGATGGTAATTCTATACCTCAGGGGTAGTTTGGTACTTTTGCCAATCAAGTGGGCTACGACTGGGGTGGCCCCAAACATTATCCCTATGCTCGAGTTTAGGATCCTGATGAAACTGTGATGTGGAACCTAATGCCCATGCATTGAAAACTCGACGTAACCTTGTTCAGGGTGGAGAATAAAATTCGACGTACCTCTGCTTAGGAGGCCTTGTGGGATTCGATGTACCTCAGCTTAGGTAGCCATATGGAATTCGACGTACCTCTGCTTAGGAGGTGATATCACGTATTTATATAGTCTTTTCTCCCTTATCTACAAGCTAATATGTGCGTCATTGGAGCTCTTGGGAGCTATTTTGCACTAACTATTGTATATAGTTGTGGTTTTGTGTTTTAGTGTTGAATTGCAGGTTTTAGGGAGTTTTCTCCTTATTCCCGAGCCATTTAGGAACAACCACGACTTTACGAGGTGTTACGAGGCACGTAGGATGGCTCAGGAGCTTTATGGGTAGTTTAGGAGGTCCCAAGACCCCTAAACGTGAAGATTAGAGAGCCAAAGGGTCAAAAAGGAGTTCCCGTACTCTGATCGGGCAAAAATAGCCCGATCGGGCGAAAATGCATTAATCGGGTATAGAAGTTGCGGACCCGATCGGGCAAGCATTGCCCGATTGGATCGGGCGAACACCATGTACCCAGACCCGATCGGGTGTTCACCGCCCGACCCGATCGAGTGGGCTGCTCGTAGGTCTTATTATGGAGCTGCTGAAGAGGCGCTTCCACTGGGCCCTTTTGTCGCCTGGCCCGATCGGGTGGCTGCCCAGGGCCCGATCGGGTGGGCCGCATTTTCACCCCCAGCTTGCTGGGCTACAACGTGGACCACGAGGAACAGAAAGGGGGCTTTTGGTATTTGACCCGATCGGGTGGGTGCCTCGGGCCCGATCGGGTCTGGCGCACCTATTCGCGGATTTCGGCTTTTTGTTTCCGTTTTTAGTTAACTTGAGGGGGTATTATAAATACCATTTTCCTCATTATTTAGGGATCTTTTTTTATTATCTTTTCATTAGCTTTAGTCTAGTTTTATTCCTCATTGTTCTTAGTTTAATTCAAGCACTTTAGATTAATTTAGAGGTGATCAAACCTATTTCGATTTCAATAAAAGTTCCTGCTTTCCGTCAATTGGTACTCTTTCCTACCCTAATCTCTTTTGTTATTCTTGATTTCTTAATTTATTTATTTAATCATTCATGATGCAATTGTTAGGGTTTCATATTAGTTTTTTCGTTGTTAATTCGATTATGAGTGAGTAGTTTTCTTTCTAGGGTGTTAGATAGGAAAGCCATGTTTATACCATGATTGTGATTTAGATTTCTATTAATTTCTAGGGCTTGATTAGGGTGATTGTGATGTGGTTTGTTCTTATTGAGTAATTAATGTCAGTGTACAATTTCATTGATTGCTTGTGGTTAATAGTTGTTTGCACAAATCCGTCTTACGACTAGAGGCCTAGGACACGTCAGTAGTTCTGATTACGTTAGTGAACATGCGGCATATGTTGAACTATGAGCGTTGAGTCTTAACCATAGCTCAACACATGCTCTAATCCCCCGACTCTTGACTTAGGTTTTGATAGTAGTTGACCCTATTTGATTGGTATAAGCATGGTGGACCGACCTAATACCCTAGGTTTTTATTCCATAGTTGATTCCTCGATTTAGTCCATTTTCCTTAGCTTACTCATTAGTTTAATTAATTCTTCCCTGATTTCATCTGAAGTAGCTGAATTGGTTGAATATTAATTTAGAAACTCTGTCTCCCTGTGGATTCGACCCTGCTTCCATTGACTACCATATTTAGAGGACTGTAGGTTGATCTTTGATTAGGTGATACGACTAAACCCTATCAAATTTTGGCGCCGTTGCCGGGGAGACGGCTAGTTTTCTAAATTTTTATTTGATTATTTGGTTTACTTCTCTGTACCTTATTGGAACTTCATTATTTCAATCGAGGTACGTTTTACTGCTGCTTTTTGTTTCTTTTATATGCCAGGTCCCAAAGAAACGGTTCCCCAATTCCAGCGGACCCCGATCTTACTAGGACAATCAGGCGGATCCGAAAGATAAAGCAGAAAGAGAAGCAGTCTGTTCAGCTGAACATCTCTGGAACAGACACCTTGAGTTCAGTTATGTCAAAATCACTGAAGTCATATGGGGTGCCCAACCCAGATGGTCTCTCCACTGGACCTACTATGCCCACCATTGCCGCAACAAACTTTGAGATTAAGCCTGGACTCATCAGCATGGTCCAGCAAAATCAGTTTGGTGGGCATCCTACTGAAGACCCGGCAAATCATCTGCAGCGGTTTCAACAGCTTTGTCGAACCGTCAAACATGCCGGGGTCACTCCAGATCAGCTAAAAGTTATGTTGTTCGAGTTTTCGTTGAGAGATAGAGCCCAGAAGTGGTTAAACGATGTGAAGGAAACTGAATGGAGTGAGATTTCTGCTGCATTTCTGAGAGAGTATTATCCACCTACAAAAACAGCAGAAATCGGAAATAAACTGGCCACGTTTTCCCAAGAGCCTGGTGAAACATTACGGAAAGCGTGGGCTAGGTTTAGGGATTTACTGAGAGAGTGTCCACACCACAACATGGACAAATGGTTCTTGACGCAGACATTTTACAGTGGTCTGCAGCCTCAGACGAAGAGTATTGTTGATTCGTCTGCAGGAGGAGTTTTTCTGGATAAGGAAGTGGATGTAGGCTACGAGTTTCTATCAAACCTCGCAGCCAATGATCATTCCACTTCCCGAAGCCTCACGAGGAAGGTACTGGAGGTAGATGCCATTGCATTATTGACTTCGCAGATGGCGAAATTGAGTCAACAAATTAACCCCTTCAACTCCTCTTCCTCAGCAGCACCTCCTTTGAGCATTAATGCTATGTCTGCCATAGCACCCATTACCTCATCTTACTGCGAGGTATGTGGTGTTCAGGGTCACTTTGGGCATGACTGTCAGTTCAGTCAACTTCAGATGGAGCAAGCAAATTCCTTCCAACAGAGACCACAAAATTTCCAACCTCCACATAGCTACCAAAACCCACAAAACCACCATCCTCCACCTCCACAAAACCACCCCAAACCCTCTTACTACCAAGCCCCACAAAACTTTCAAAGACCCTCTTCACAAAACTTCCACAACCACAATAATTTCCAAACCCCACAAAATTTTCCCACCCCACCTCCACAAAACAACAACCCACAAGAGCCCCCCATATCTGAAGTGATGAAACTGATGTTAAGCATGCAAAAGGCAAATGAGGAGGCACAAAGAGCCCAAGAGCGACAGATGCTAGCCATGCAAAGATCTAATGAGGAGGCACAAAGATCCTAAGAGAAAAGCATCAAACTTCTCGAGGCTCAAGTTGCACAATTAGCAAGCTCTAATGCTCAGAGGCGGCAGGGGGAATTGCCAGGGCAACCCATTCAGAGAGAACATGTGAATGCCATCACTCTTCGTAGTGGCATTGCATATGATGCCCCTCCAGTGCCCATTGATGAGGTTACCCTGACTGCAGGGAAGAAGAGGGTGGTAGAGGAAGGAAAAAGGAAGAATTCGACGTCTGAAGTCGATTTGTGTGCAGAAGCTGAACAGACAGGGAAGAAAAAGGAGAAGGTTTCTGAAACGCCTTTTACACCAAAGCTACCTTTTCCTCACAGGATGCAACAATCCAAGGTCGATCAGCAGTTTGGTAAGTTCTTGGCTATGGTCAAGAACCTTGAGGTAACAATTCGATTCACAGATTTAATTACCCAAGTGCCTGTTTATGCCAAATTTCTGAAAGACATGATCATTAAGAAAAGAGACTTTGGTGGGGTAGAACGTGTCGCTCTTACTGAAGAGTGTAGTGCTTTTATTCAGAATAAAGCCGCATCAAAGTTAATGGATCCTGGTAGTTTCTCTATACCCTGCCATCTTGGACCTATTTTTATTGACAAGGCTTTATGTGATTTAGGTGCTTCTGTTTCTGTTATGCCATTATCTGAGAAACTGAATATGGGAGCACTTAAATGCACACAAATCACTTTGCAGATGGCGGATCGTTCTATAAAATACCCTCTAGGTGTTTTAGAGGACGTTTATGTTAGGGTTGGGAAATTCTATATCCCTGTTGACTTTGTGGTGTTAGATATGGATGAGGATGCCCAGATTCCTATTATCTTGGGTAGGCCGTTTTTGTGTACTGCTGGCGCTGTCATTGATGTCAAGTCTGGGTCTTTAACTCTAAGTGTTGGTGATGATAAAGTGATTTTTAAACTAACCAATGCTGTTAAGGCACCTATGCTTGAACAATCTTGTTGCAGGGATGAGGTTCTGGATGAAGTAGGTGTGGAGAAGGTTCCAATTCCACCTAAGGTTGCCTCACCGTCTGGAGGCATTGTCAAGAACATTTGGAGGAGAAAGATATTTGATGAGGGTGGCACTCACTGCCACGCCCCTCCTATTTGAGAGAGGGCGGATTATGGTCGTGCGGGACCTTTATAAACCAG
Organism: Patellifolia procumbens; assembly: GCA_947645195.1. NCBI lineage: Eukaryota > Viridiplantae > Streptophyta > Magnoliopsida > Caryophyllales > Amaranthaceae > Patellifolia > Patellifolia procumbens. The sequence continues at coordinate 4,123,174 of CANSGD010000406.1, forward strand.
CGCTGTGCGAGAGGCAACTCGTATTTTTCTTTCCCTTTTCTTTTTATTTTTCTTCTTTTTGTGAGCGAGAGTGAGGGTACTAACATTGTTTTTCCTCTTAGCATAGTCTTTATCACCTTTTGGCATTGAGGACACTGCCAAGTTCAGCTTGGGGGAGGAGTTCTGTTTGTATTCCCTATCTCTTTTACCAGCTTTCTAGAATAGTTTTACTGCTTTCGAAAAATACTGAAAAAAAATCAAAAAATATGGTTCCCATGACTGGTTTAGTTGCCTCCCTGTGCCCCTTGCTGTGCTCTATTTGAAAATGATTTGACTTTGTTTTCTGGATAGCTGGGCATTTGTGATCTTGAGGCTATGATTTGATGTTTGATTGCTATGATTTCGAGCATTTGTGGATTATATTGGACCACTTTGTGCTGCATACCTGAATTGGTTAGACTGTGAGGCGTCTTTGTAGCCTATTGGATTCATATTATTATCCAGTCTATTCTTGTGTGTTAGTTCCTCTTTAGTGGATTGATCTTGACTTTGACTTCGTACTTGTCTGATTTTAGATGACTTGTAGCATTTGCTGTGATAGAGGCGTTCTTTTGTCTTGTTCTTGAGCTTCAGAGTGAATTTTTGATATACTTTTATCCTCCCTAGCCCCGCTGAGCCTAATGACTTGTTTCGTGTTACTTAAACCCCTATTATGAGCCCAAAGCCTTCACTTGATATTATTCCAAGCCTAGCTTGGGGGAGCTTTTGTATGGGTTGAGTTTGAGATTGGTTTGTTGGTCTAGTTTGGTTTTTGAGGAATTTAAAAGTGTATTTGCTGTGGTTTGAGAGTGAGAAAAAGAAAAGAAAAAAGCAAGTTTAGAGTTGCGTGAATGAAGTTCAGAAAAAAGAAAGAAAAATAAAATGAAAATTCAAAAGAATTCAAGTTCTTTCATTCACGTACGTTCATAAAGGAATATTCGCTTCATTGCTAGAAAATTGGGTTTGTTATGAGCTTTTCATTGATTTATGAGAGTTGGGTTACTTTACATGGTTTTATGGTGATTGTTGGGAGTTGTGAAGGCCACCTTAGGCCTTGTTTGAATGATTTATGCTCCCCCTTTCTTGGTATTTCCACCACTTTACCCAAAAGTACCCCTACCTCTCACCTAAGCCCCATTACAACCCTATAAAGTCCTCTTGAGCTTGTGTCTGCATTGTTCATTTGATTGATTTTGAGTCAGTTCATCAAAGTTAAAGAGTATTTCTGCTAATTGAGTCGACTTGACTAGGATGAGCGTCATTGAACCCTCTTAAACACATGAGAGTGTGAGTGGGAAGGGTACTTATGGTCGGGTTGGTGAGTGTTCGGGCATATTCTTTGCCTGCCACAAAATAGAGAGGAGTGACACCCTTGTGAGAGCCTTTTCAGGACTTGTATGCTTTGTGGATGCTTGAACTTGATAAATTGCTTGAATGATTGGTGGTTGGATGGATTTGATTAGCCAAACTTGAATTATGCTTGCTTGAACGATTCTTAGTCTTGAAAATGTTTTGAGCTTTGATTTGTTTCTATCTATGGGGTGAGGCAATCTATTCCATGTTCATGTTCTGTTTGCTTGAGGACAAGCAAAGGTTTATCTTGGGGGAGTTTGATATCACGTATTTATATAGTCTTTTCTCCCTTATTTACAAGCTAATTTGTGCGTCATTGGAGCTCTTGGGAGCTATTTTGTACTAACTATCGTATATAGTTGTGGTTTTGTGTTTTAGTGTTAAATTGCAGGTTTTAGGGAGTTTTCTCCTTATTCCCGAGCCATTTAGGAACAACCACGGCTTTACAAGGTGTTACGAGGCACGTAGGATGGCTCACGAGATTTATGGGTAGTTTAGGAGGTCCCAAGACCCCTAAACGTGAAGATTAGAGAGCCAAAGAGTCAAAAAGGAATTCCCGTACTCTGATCGGGCAAAAATAGCCCGATCGGGCGAAAATGCATTGATCGGGTATAGAAGTTGCGGACCCGATCGGGCGAACACCATGTACCCAGACCCGATCGGGTGTTCACCGCCCGACCCGATCGGGTGGGCTGCTCGTAGGTCTTATTATGGAGCTGCTGAAGAGGCGCTTCCACTGGGCCCTTTTGTCGCCTGGCCCGATCGGGTGGCTGCCCAGGGCCCGATCGGGTGGGCCGCATTTTCACCCCCAGCTTGCTGGGCTACAGCGTGGACCACGAGGAACAGAAAGGGGGCTTTTGGTATTTGACCCGATCGGGTGGGTGCCTCGGGCCCGATCGGGTCTGGCGCACCTATTCGCGGATTTCGGCTTTTTGTTTCCGTTTTTAGTTAACTTGAGGGGGTATTATAAATACCTTTTTCCTCATTATTTAGGGATCTTTTTTTATTATCTTTTCATTAGCTTTAGACTAGTTTTATTCCTCATTGTTCTTAGTTTAATTCAAGCACTTTAGATTAATTTAGAGGTGATCAAACCTATTTCGATTTCAATAAAAGTTCCTGCTTTCCGTCAATTGGTACTCTTTCCTACCCTAATCTCTTTTGTTATTCTTGATTGCTTAATTTATTTATTTAATCGTTCATGATGCAATTGTTAGGGTTTCATATTAGTTTTGTCGTTGTTAATTCGATTATGAGTGAGTAGTTTTCTTTTTAGGGTGTTAGATAGGAAAGCCATGTTTATACCATGATTGTGATTTAGATTTCTATTTATTTCTAGGGCTTGATTAGGGTGATTGTGATGTGGTTTGTTCTTATTGAGTAATTAATGTCAGTGTACAATTTCATTGATTGCTTGTGGTTAATAGTTGTTTGCACAGATCCGTCTTACGACTAAAGGCCTAGGACACGTCAGTAGTTCTGATTACGTTAGTGAACATGCGGCGTATGTTGAACTATGAGCGTTGAGTCTTAACCATAGCTCAACACATGCTCTAATCCCCCGACTCTTGACTTAGGTTTTGATAGTAGTTGACCCTATTTGATTGGTATAAGCATGGTGGACCGACCTAATACCCTAGGTTTTTATTCCATAGTTGATTCCTCGATTTAGTCCATTTTCCTTAGCTTACTCATTAGTTTAATTAATTCTTCCCTGATTTCATCTGAAGTAGCTGAATTGGTTGAATATTAATTTAGAAACTCTGTCTCCCTGTGGATTCGACCCTGCTTCCATTGACTACCATAGTTAGAGGACTGTAGGTTTATCTTTGATTAGGTGATACGACTAAACCCTATCAGGAGGCCATAAGGAATTCAAGGTACCTCTGCTTAGGAGGCCATATGGAATTCGACGTACCCTTCTTCAAGGTTCTTAAGAAACTTCGACTAACCTCAAACTTCGTCCACCCTCCAAAACTTGATTGGCCTTAAACTTTGACCATCCTCAATAACTCGACCGGCCTTGTAATTTGAAGTGAGCTTGTGTTTTGGACTTTGCCTGACTAATTTTGAAGTGATGTACATATGAATTCGAATGACCTCGCTCGAAAATGGTTTGGATTCTTCGAGTGACTGTATGTGAGTGGCTTTCTTGCTTGGCTCATTCGAGTGACCCATTTTGACTTTGAATGGCCTACTTAGGTGACTTCGAATGACCAATTTCATTGACTTCAAATGACTTTTTGTTGACTTCGACTGGCCTACTCGTTGACTTCGAGTGACCTCTTGTTGACTTTGAGTGGCTCACTCCATTAACTTCGGCAAGCCTACTCGTTGACTACGGGTGACCTCTTGTTGACTTCGAGTGACATATCCGAAATTTGAATGACTTCTCCCTTATATTAGGGTATTTTTTCCACTAACAGTCTAACACTGGTCTGCCAATCTCGAGTAGCTTCTCTTCGCCTTTCGAAGTAACTGTGTTTGTTCATATACAATTTCGACTGATATGTCTTCGAGTGACCTTAGTCGAGATTTTATTATATTTTTCTCGATTGACTGTGGTTGTAGACGGGATGTTTGAATGACTTAGCTTAAATCCTCTTTTCTTTGACATCTAGGGTTTCTTCAAAATGGCTCGATGTATCGGTGCTCTTGTTTAATGATTTTTCGACTGACGTTGGTCAAGGATGGATCCTTCTTCGAATGACGTTGTGTAAACAAGCTATTTCGACTGAGCTTAGTCGAGGTATGTCTTTCAGGGCTAATGAGCCCCAAGATGATATCGAGGTGGGTGCCTTGTTTGAAGGGCTTTAGTACTTCAAGGCAGCCTGGTGAGGGTTAATAAGTCCTGTGCTCAATTTGCTCGAAGTAGATGCCTTGTAAAAGGGTTTCAACACTTAGAAAATATTTCATAGTATTTTTGATTAAGGAGTATCCTTAAAATGACTCGAGGAAGCTCTACTTAGGGAGTTGTGTTTCCCTAAAGAGTTCCAGGTAGTCCTAGTAAGGGAAAGGTGATATGCCTATGTTACTCGACGTAGCCCCGGTTACGGAAATGATGGATGTTCTCAAAAAGTTCGAGGTGGCTATGATTGGTCAATTGACCATCTTAGGTGAGTTTCAATGAGTCAACTTTCCACTTGGTAGTATTTCAATGAGTAAACAATATATCTTTGACCAATATTTATACGATCCACGTGTATATACGACGTATGTTAGCACCGTCATAGTCGCACTGCAAGAACTCCCATGTTACTCAACTTTTCACATTAGAGTCGATTCACTATTCATGTCCTTTCATAAGGTAGGTGAGATATAAATAACTTCATTGTTGTTTCATAACTCATTCACAATTCTCTCACTACTTTCTCTCTCTAAAGATCTCTTGCCTTCTTGCTCGTTGCTTCTTGCTTGCGCCGAGCATTTCGAGGGACCTCCATCAAGTTTTTCGACCAAGGTATGGTTTCTCGACTTTGATTCTTTTCCTTGTTTTAATAAATTCGACGTAGTCAATATAGTTCTTGTAAATTGAATAATGTACACTATGAACGAGTCGAGAAACCCTTCTGTCTCAGCCCTTCTCTATAAATCATGTGTCGAGACATGGAATTACGAAGCCCTTGTTGTATCAATAGCATATTGGACTCCAGACCCTGAACCTATTCTCGACGAAATTCCTTTTGAGAAGCAGGAGAGTGAGGAAATCTTCGAGGGACAAGAGGAGTTTTTAGATCATCCCAATAAGGTTATGTTAGCCTTCCCTCCTACTTCGAGGAGTTACTTAGATTCTTTTCTTGCACTTGATGTAGTTCAAATAATGGAGCCGATCGATAATGAAGCTCCTTCGACCTCTCAATAATGCGAGCCATTCCCTTCCCCAAATAAGAGATTGAGAATAAGCGGCCATTGGTCGACGGGGAAGTGGAGGAACGATCTTCATACTGGGCTTTCGTTCCTATCGAAGTTATACTTTATTAAGTTTCCATACGTGCTCTATCCACCACAACTTACAAACTTGATAGTGTCACCTCCCCCAGGGTGTATAGGGGTATATAAGACTTTCTTCGAGTTAGGTTTTTCCCTTTGCATCCTTTCTATAAGGAAGTACTCGACGGATACAATGTCTCCCTTTGTCAACTCTTGCCCAATTCAATTGGATCAATTGTGGATTTTCTTTGCAACTGTAAGATGTTGGGCGTACCGCCAACACTGCGCCTTTTGCGCAACGTGTTTAAGCTCAATGAAGTATCAGATAGTTATGCTGGTCCTAGTTGGTATTCTTTCCAAGCTTGACACCTGGTTGTAGTGAAGGATAATGGGATAGGGAACATAAGTCATATGAGGTTACCACTGAGATGCCGACCAACCAGACTGGATTTTGCGGGGATTTTCTTTATGTTTTTCGAGGTGATGCTCCATGGGACATCCCTCACACCTTGTCCGATGAACCCCCTAACTTTGACATGAACTTGAACGTACCTAAGATGGACCTCGAAGAGGCCATCGTAGCTATTCATTGCCAGGCCACCGATTACCACGTCGAAGGCAAACCGAAGTACAAGTCATATCAATGGATGCCGACTAATAAGACTCTTCAAATGAGCAATTTTTATCCGCCTTTGGGATTTCTCCGGCTTATGACAGAAGTAGGAGTAGAACTCTCTTTCCTACTTGCTTGGTTTTCACCATTTCCCTATCTAACTCATTCCTTTCTCTTGTTGCAGTCATCGCATACAACCATTTAGACGAAGAGATGAAGAAGAACACAACGAAGGGTGGTATGGCTACGATGGCTAGGGAGGCCCTTCTCAGAGGGGATGCCAAGATTCCCAAACCTCCCTAAGTAAGTCGAATGACTATACTTGTATTTTCGTATGATTTCAACTGTTTCCCGGTTTTATTTCTAAAGGAATGGAAAATTTCATGTGCTGTCAGAATGTTCTCTTGAATTAAGCGATCCGAGGTAAAGGCCCCTTGTAATGGATTGAGTATTTTGCCAAGTACATATTTTAGTCTATTCGATAAGATCTTAGATATAATCTTATAGAGAATAGAGTAAAGACTGATTGGACGAAAGTTGTTGGGTCCGGAGGGATTCTCAACTTTAGGAATCAGAGCCAGAAAGGTATGGTTTACTTCTTTTAGTAGTCTAACCAAGTGGAAAAAAAAGCTTTTACAGCTCTAATGTTAGAGTTTCCCACAATTTTCCAGTATTTTTGGAAGAAAAACGGAGGTAGACCGTCAGGCCCCGATGATTTATTTGGATGAAGGTGGAACGTTGCTTTATGGATTTCATGGTTGGAGACCGTGGCTTTTAGTATCGAATTATCTTGGTCTGAAATGATAAGATGCAGGAGGATAAAGTCTTTGTTGAGATTAAAGTTACACTGGAAATTAGAGTTAAATCTATTTGCAAAGTCTTCCTTAATGAGCATTTCAATGTGTTTCGAATCCGTACCCATCGTTCCGTTAACCGAAACATAATGTGTAATGCAATTCTTATTTCTTCTAATTGAGGCTGCATTGTGGTAGTATTTTGTGTTAAGATCACCACAGTTGAGTTTTTTTAGTTTCCTATGTTGCATCCAATAATCACTGGAGAAAGAAAATAGAAGTTGTCTTTTATGAAGAAGTTTCTCATATTTTGCTTTAGTATTGGGATTACAATTGTTAAGAAAAATCTAGGTCTGGATATCTTGAATTTGCTCTTATACTACTTTGATTTGTCTAAAAATATTACCAAACTTAGTTTTATTCCATTCTTTAGCTTTGCACTCTAATAATTTGCATTTTCTAGTAAGACAAAACATGTTTGAACCATTAAATTTGGTATTCCAAACTTTAGTTACTAGCTTGAAGAAATCTTTGTGTTCCGTCCACATTTTTTCCAATTTGAACGGAGGAGCTTTAAATGGAGAGTTGCTTACAAAGGAAACTAAATCTGACAATGATATGAGGAAGTAAAATTGTTGTGTTCTATTTTTGCACAAGGAAAATTAGTGGCAAATTCTGTAGATGCCATAATTCTAGCTAAGCGTATTATTTTCTCCAATTTTTTTCTTCCTCCAAGTGAATAGTTGACCCGAGACTTCTAGGTCCACATAATTAAGGGACTTTTTAATATAATTAAATTGTTTAAAGGAATTTAGAGTGGTGTTACTTCCACCGAGTTTCTCATTTGGTGCTCCAATGTCATTAAAATCACCTATAAGAAGGTACATTGTATTAAGAGAAGCAATAAAGTGAAATAGTTCAGCCTAAAATCCAGCTTTTAGTTCCGGTCTGGGGGGGCATACAAAAAGATTACTACAAAGGAAATGTTGACATTCATAAGAGTTATATTATAGGCCATGAACCTTGTTTCTCTGAACATTACTGATAAGGAGAAGGGATTAGATACACTATCCCTCCACTAACTTCACTAGGTGAAGGGGGGGGTTGACTTTTAGTTTCACATAATGCCATTACAGATACATAATTTATTCTACAATAATTCTTCACTTCGAAAAGTGCGTTTTTTCTTTTGCACCCCCTAATATTCCAAAAGGCAATTGACATGGACTATACATCAAGAAAAAACTAGTTTACTGACCTCTTCAGAGAGGTAGATGCTGTGTCATCATCACCGCAATCATTCTTCGTTTTAGAAACCTTGGAAAGAGGGGGGGGGGGGAGAAACAGACCCAGTTGGCTGCTCAAATCCTAGGGCTTCAATTTGCTTTACAATAGAACTATCAGAGTGAATGGACTGGAAAGATGAATTTGGCAGGTTAGAGTGGCTGGCGTTATAACTTGAATCATCCAACCAAAGTGCTGTCTTAGAGGCATATTGGTCATTATCCCGCACATCAACTCTATCTTCGAGATAATCATTTGGGAATATCATTTGAAGAGGGCTAGGATCATTCACCACAAGCAAAGAGCCCAGGAAGGAGCAACAACAGACAAATCAATGTTATCTCCGCCACCATCTAGAAGAGAGGAAAGAGAAGGCACAAATACTAGATTTGAACTACCTTCATCATTAGAGGATCCAAAAACGTTTCTAACAGCAGGAATATCAATTCTAAGAGAATGTTTACCTTTTTCTTTGGGCAGAATTGTGACCCAACCATCACTAGGAATAGCAGACTGTGATCCATTCTCAGAAAAGACTACATTACGAGCTGCCTCCCTGGCTAGAGAGTTAGCAGCAGCAGAACCATTAGGCAGCAGAAGTAGAGCCAGCAAGGGCAGCTGGAACAGGTTCAACAAACTTATTATTGGGAGGAGGATGTTGCCTGGTTCTAGGTTTAGCATGAACAACATAAGCTGACTGAGCATGTTGTTCAAAGGAATCTAGCCTAGAAGAGGAAGCAACAGTCCTGCCCGACAACGGAAAATTCTTGGGAACCTTTTCAAGCACAATCTTGACCTCCTTGGGAGCAGAATTAAGAAGCAGACAATTATCAACAATATTTTATACACACACAATTATACAATTTATTAGACGATATAAATATATAAAATTATATACAAAATAAAATGTGGAAGAAATTATAAGTTTAATGAAAAATATAATAGTAAATATAATTAGCATCGAATATTTTTGAAATTTAACGCGCGAAAATTTCAGAAAAATTCGGGGTGTTACAATCTCCCCTTCTTAAGAAAAGTTTCGTATTAGAAACTTAGAATAAAAGGAAAAGAGTATCCGAGACGAATAACTTGGGATACTTAAGCCTCATCGACGCTTCCATTTCCCAAGTGGCTTCTTCGTGCTTTTGGCTTTTCCAAAGTATTTTAACCAAAGGTATCACTTTTCTCCTTAAGGCACGATTCTGACGATCTAAGATTTGTATAGGATGCTCTTCAAGGGTCAGATTCGGTTCAATAGAGACCGATTCCACATGAATGACATGAGAAGGATTGCTGCGATGTCTCCACAACTGCGATACATGGAACACATCGTGTACCTTGGACAAATAATGCGACATAGACAATCTGTAAGCCACCTCCCCAATTCTCTCGAGGATTTCACAAGGACCTATATACTTCGAGCTTAACTTGCCTTTCTACCAAAACCTCATCACACCATTCATTTGAGACACCTTCAACAATACCTTATCCCCAACAACGTAAGAAATAGGCTTCTAACATAGGTTAGCATATAACTTTTGCCTATCCTGAGTAGCTTTCATCTTAGCTCGGATCACCTTCAATCCTCAACTGTATCCTGAATCAACTCCGGTCCCAAAACCAATGAATCAATAATATGGCTCCAACATGTAGGACTGCGACATTTTCTCCCATATAAGGATTCATAGGGAGCCATATGGATACAACTTGATAACTGTGGTTATAGGAGCACTTTGCAAAATTCAACGACTTTAACTAGGATTCTTGAAATTCTAAAGCACAAGCATGAAGCATATCCTCCAAAGTCTGAAAAATTCTCTTTGTTTGCCCATTAGTAGCTGTTTCGGGTACAGGAAACACAGTAGAAATTTGTAGTTCGGGGAGTCCAAATCCAGCTAAGGTAGTAACCAGTTACAGTCCAAGGTCTTCGAATTCCGGGTACCTGCAAAACCGAGCATGGTGAACTACCCCGGGGATGTTCCCGGGATCGTCTCTCTGATGCTTAAGTCAGATCTAATCTCAGAAGGTCAGAGAATAGTACAAGTAAATGCTTTGGAATGCGTGTGAAAACGTACCTGACTGATCAGATGAAAGTACTATTTATAGGTTATACTGATGTGATGTCACCTGGTGAAGGCGATGATGTCACAAAGGCCTTTTGTCAGTGGGCTTGACCGAAAGCCTGTACTTTCTGGCCTGAAAGGTCCTTAGGGGTAAAATGGTAATTTTACACCTCAAGGGTACTTTTGTCATTTCACCGGTAAGGTGGGCCATGACTGGAATGGGCCCGAACATTAGCCCCACGCTCTACGTTGTAGTTTCAGATTCATGGCGGAACTGCGATGTGGAGCGGAATATTTTGCTTCGTTTTGAGAACTTGAACACACTCCTCATTTGGTGTTCCTGAAAAACTCAACGTACCCCACATTAGGTGTCTTAGTAAAAAAACTCGAACACCCTCACTTGGGTGTTTTGGGAAAAAACTCGAACACCCTCACTTGGGTGTTTTGGGAAAAACTCGAACACCCTCACTTGGGTGTTTTGGGAAAAACTCGAAGACCCTCATTTTGGTCTCATGTGGTGTCTTATGAAAAAACTCTAACACCCTCAATTGGGTGTTTTTAGGAAAAACTCGAACATCCTCTCATTGGGTGTCTATGAAAAAACTCGAACACGCTCACTTGGGTGTTTTAGGAAAAACACGAACACCCTCTCATTGGGTGTCTTTATGAAAAAATCGAATACCCTCTTATTGGGTGTCTTTATGAAAAAACTCGAACACCCTCACTTGGGTGTTTTAGGAAAAACTCGAACACCCTCTCATTGGGTGTCTTTATGAAAAACTCGAACACCCTCACTTGGGTGTTTTAGGATAAAACTCGAACGCCCTCACTTGGGTGTTTGAGGAAAAACTCGAACACCCTCACTTGGGTGTTTTATGAAAAAACTCGAACACCCTCACATGGGTGTTTTCGGAAAAAACTCGAACACCCTCACTTGGGTGTTTTAGGAAAAACTCGAACACCCTTTCATTGGGTGTCTTATAAAAAGCTCGTACACCCTCTCATTGGGTGTCTTAGGAAAAACTCGAACACCCTCCTTAGTGGTGGGTGTGAAGTGGGCCTGGTAAGGGCCAATAAGTCCATACTCATTTGGTTCATAGTATGAGTCTCGAATGAATCAGGCTAATAAGCCATACATTTATTTGATCGAGGGATGTGCCTTGTTTTAGAAATGGGTTTTAAGACTTCGAGGTTGCCTGGTTAGGGCTAATTGAGTTCTGTACTCATTTTGCTCGAAGGGTGTGCCTTGTTTGAAGGGCTTTGTATACTTAGAAAACATTTCAAAAGTATTTGGTTCAAAGGGCGCCTTTGAAATTGCTCGAGGTAGCTCAATCAAAGACTTGTTACCTTAAAGAGTTCAAGGTAGCCTCGGTGAGGGAGAGATTGCATTGCTGAAATTTCTCCAAGTAGTCCCGGTAAGGGTCAATGTTTTGAAGTCAACATTGTATTCCTTTTAGTCAACTGTAGTTTGACCAGTATTTATACATTCAACCGTACATACAACATATCATATTAAATCGTCATTATTGCATGGCACAAACTCCCATGTTGAATAACTGTTCATATTAGAGGGATTTCACTGTTCGTCCTTTAAGGGGGTAGGTGAGATATAAATGTCCTAACTTTTACCTCGTTTACTCACTTTGCAACTTCTCTCTCTAAAAAAGCCTTTGCTTCCTTTGCTTGCTGCTAACTGTCTGTGCCAAGAGTTTCAAGGAATCTCCTTCGTGCTTTTCGACTAAGGTATAATTTCTCATTCTTGATTCTTTTCCTTTCTTTAATAAATTCGACGTAGGAGTTATTGTATTATAAATAATGAACCCCGTTATCGAATCAAGTGCCTCTCATATCCTGCCTCTCCCTTATATGCCATGGGTCGAGACATGGGTAGATGGGGTCCCTGTTGTAACAATAGCTTATTGGACCCCGAATTCTGATCTTTTGCCTGACGCTATTCCCATCGAGGAAGAGGAGTGTGAGGAAAATTTCGAGGGACCCAAGGAGTTTTTAGTTCATCCCAATAAAATAACGATAGCCTTCCCTCTTACTAAGAGGAATTACTTAGATTCTTTTATTTAACTTGGTGTAGTGCAAATAATGGAGGCAACAGATGAAGTTACTTCAACATCCTACCATTGCGCGCCCTGCCCTTCCCCTAACAAGAGATTGGGAATAAGTGGTCATTGGTCGACGGGGAAGTGGCGAAAGGATCTTCAGAGAGGGTTGTCGTTTCTGTCGAGCCTCTATTCTGTTAAGCTACCGTATTTGCTTTATCCCCCGCAGGTCACAGACCTAGTAGTGACGCCACCCCCTGGGTGCATCAGTGTGTATAAGGCTTTTTTCGAGCTGGGTCTACGTTTTCCCTTGCACCCGCTCTACAAAGAGATCTTAGAGGCATACAACGTAGCCTTGTGTCAACTTATGCCCAATTCGATAGGAGCGATTGTGGCCTTCTTGTGTATATGTCATATGCTAGGAGTGCAGCCTTCATTGCGCCTTTGGCAAAACATGTTCAAACTTAATGAGGTGTCTGAGTGCTATAACGGCCTGGTTGGTACTCCTTCCAAGCTCGACATCTCATTATGGTGAAGGATGGGATAAGGGAGGAAAAATCCTATAAGGTTACAATTGAGATGCCTACCAACAAGGCTCTGTTTTGAGGTGAGTTCCTATTTTTATTTCGAGGGGACAAACCATGGGATGTGCCTCAAATTTTGTCTGACGATCCTCCCAACTTTGGCATGAACCTATATGTTCCTAAAATAGACGCCGAAGAGGCCATTGTGGCCATTCATTGTCAGGCTACGGGATATCATGTTGATGGTAAGCCGAAGTACAGGATGGATATTGGCTGCCCAACGATAAGGATCTGTCGAATGAGCACTTTTTTTCAGCTTTCGGCATATCTTCAGCATATGACCAACGTAGGGGTCGATAACTCTTTATTTGCTTTTTTCATTCCAAGTATTTTTCTTGTTTCTAACTCATCGTCTGTCGTTGCAGTGCTTGCATACAATAATCTCGACTACGAGATGAAAAAGAACACGGCTAAAGGAGGAATGGCAGCCATGGCGAGGCTGTCGATCCAAAAGGGGAAATTAAAAGTTCCCAAACCACCCGCAGTAAGTTCGATTGCCATGTCTTATTTTTTGTTTGGCCTTGTTGACTTTTTCTAACTTGTCTTTTTTTTTTTTGTGAAGAATCCAAAACACAAGCCGAAGGCAAAGTCGGCTCCTCCTAAGCCTTTGCCTACCCCAACTAAGGAGGCTCCTCATGTCTTCGATCAGCCTTTATCTGCGGTCGAAGTCCTCGGCAGTGCTGGGTCGAAGAGGTAGGCACCCACTTCCCCTGAGCTCAACCCCTTATTTCCTGATCTAAGCTTTCACCTGGGTTCAAGCTCAGGGCCTCTCGACGAGCCCCTGGTTAAGAGGAATAAGTCCTCCTTGTCACAAGATGTTGAGGGCCAATCTGGTGCAGTCGATGAAGCGAGCAGAAAAGCTCTTCGAGCTCGCTACCAAAGAGTTCGAGAAGCACTGCTGGTGCCAAGGGACAAAGAGGATGTCTCGAGCGGGGGAGTGTAGAAGGAGATTGAAGCACTCAATGAGTGCTGGCTACAGGTGAGCCTTGATTTCAACAATGTCTTCCTGTTAACCTGTTCTTGTCTAAATATTGTGTCTCTGTTTCACAGATGTCTATCCGAATGGCCTGCCTCACTGAAAAGGATGGTCGGGATTCGAGCAAGCTGGCTGATGAGCTTGCGAAGTATAAGTAGGAGCTGTTGGAGGCTTCTCGCAAGGCTGTGACTCTTGAGGCGGAGCTCGAGAAAGCTAACAAGCTAAATGCTGACAATCTCGAGGCTTTCAACAGCGAGAGGACCAGCCTCTTGAACAATGAAGAGGAAGTCTCCAACCAGCTCAAGGCGGCTGAGAAGAGGCTCGATGAATCGTGCCTGATGGTTGCTCAGCTCGAGGGCAAACTGAAGGCCCACAAAGAGATGCTCGAGCGTACCCTTGCTGAACGTGATGACTTGCTATCGAAGTACAATTGATCTGTCAAGGATCTTGAACATAGGAAAAGCAAGATCATCCGGCGGTGGCTGAAGTTTGATGATGGTCTCGTTTTTGTGGACCAGAAGGTCTTCGACGGCTACCAATCTGCTCGGGGTGATATACATCGCTGTTTTGAGAAGACTCTGAAGGACTTGGCCGCAGACTTGGATTTTAAACAAGTCTTGACCAAGTAAGATGAGCATGAGCAGGCAGCCCTTGATGAGTACATCGCCAAGGAGAAGGGGGAGTAGGGTGCTGTTGATGCTTCGACCTCTGCTGCTGTGGTGGTCGAAGAAGCTGAGGAAACAGAAGAACAAGCCCCTGCGGACCCGGCGCCAAATAAAGAGGGCGAGGCTGCGGAGACTAATGATGCGAGCTCTACTTCTGGTTCCTCGTCGGATGAGGTTCCAGTCGACATCAAGTCTTAGATGCCTTAGGCCTGTATTGTCGACATCTTGTAGCCAACTTCTTTATTTTCTTCAATGTAACAACCCAGCACTTGTAATTATTTCTTTTGATGAAATGAAGTTGCCCAATTTTGCTCATTGTGTTTTAAGTTTCTGTTTTGTCTTGCTTTTGATGTTTGACCTGTTAGGTCTAGTTTATTCAAATAACATGCTAAGTTAGATCATTCGACCACCCTCCATTCAGATGAGACAACAAATTTCGACAACCTCACTAGGGTAGTGAACTAGAAAACTTCGACCACCCTAACTTTGGTGGTGGAATGAAAACTTCGATCACCCTCACTAGGGTGGTGAACTGGAAACTTCGAGTGACTTGTTAGGTCGAAATTTCGAATGACCTGAATGACCTGTTAGGTCTTTGATTCTATTGTTACTTAACAATTGTAAGTCATAAAAATAATCAACAAATTTATTTGAAGGACCGGTAAGGTCGAATTTTATTTATAATTCCTTTATTACAAGCCTGTTAAACCGGCGAGGTTTTTTACAAGTCTTAGAAGCGATAATGATTTGGACGTACATCACAACAACTAACAACTAGACCGGTGAGGTCGAAGCAGTTTGTCCCTATATTAGCCCCTTAACTTGTTGTGATGTGTTCTGACATAGAACTTTCTTAAGTTGTCCACGTTCCATGGTCGAATAGGGGATCACCATCCATGTTCTCGAGTGTATGTACCAGGCCTAATTATCTCAGTAACTTGATATGGCCCCTCCTAGTTAGGGCTTAGTTTACCGAGGTCCTGTTTCCTGCCTGTAGCTTCAACTTTTCAAATCACAAGGTCCCCTACTTAGAACTTTCTTTCTCGGACCCCTTTGTTGAACAACCCGGTCATCCTCATTTTCTGAGCAATGGATTTGAGCAGGGCATTCCCTCTGGTTTCTGGTAGGAGGTCGAGCTTGATGCCTTTTTCTTCTTCATTTTGCCCATAGTCATAAAAGGTTATCCTCGGTGAGGGGATATCTACTTCGACTGACAATACGGCTTTACTCCCATACACTAAATTAAACGGTGTGTGACCAGTTGCCTCTTTCACAATTGTTCGAGCGGACCATAGTATGCCTGAAAGATCTTTGACCCATGATCCTTTCGCTCCATCTAACATCTTTTTAAGGCCTTTGAGGATAACTTTGTTGGCTGCCTCGGCTCTTCCGTTCGTTTGTGGTCGACTAACAGCAGAGAACTTTGTTTTTATGCCAAATCAAGCACAATATGATTTGGTGGGTCCATTGTTGAATTGTCGACCATTATCTGAGACGAGTGCTCGAGGTACACCAAAACGAGTGATGATGTTTTTCCACATGAAGTTTTGTACTTGATTATCAGAAATGGTGGCTAAGGGTTCTGCTTCAATCCACTTAGTGAAATAGTCAACTGCGACTAGTAAGAACTTTCTTCCGCCAGATGCGGTTGGGAAGGGTCCTAAGATGTCCATACCCCATTGATCGAATGGCAGCACGACTTGCATGGTGGTGAGAGGGCTAGAAGATTGTCGATGTACATGGGCATATACTTGACAATTATGACACTTCTTAACCAGACCCTTGGCATCATGCATCAATGTGGACCAATAATATCCTGCTCGAAGAGCTTTTCCGGCCATAATTCCAGCTCCTTGATGACTGCCACACGTTTCTTCCGGTATTTCTCGAAGCAATTGTTGGCCTTCTTCGAGCGTCACACACCTTAACAGTGGGTGTGTAAACGACTTTTTATATAACAAGTGGTCATGCAAGAGGAACCAATTCGAACGACGTTGAATTCTTTATGCTTCTTTTTCATCTTCTGGTAATTTTTCTTCTTCGAGGTATTCGCGGATGCTTTTCATCCAATCATTCGAGTGGTCTACGCTGTAGATGAAGAGTTTATTGTTGATACTTGGTCTATACAGAACTTCCTAGGAGATAGTTCGAGGTTCTAGGCCAGAGGCTGAGCTTGCCATTCGAGATAATGCGTCTGCCTGCTGGTTGTCGGATCTCGGTATATGTTGGATTGTAAACTTGGTGAATTTTTTCAGTTGCTCTTTTACTTTACCAAGGTACATCCTCATGATGTCATCTTTAGCCTCGAACTCCCCATTAACCTGACCGACGACCAGATGTGAGTCGGTTTTTACTGTTATTTCATTAGCCCTATTCGAAAGGCACGCTAAATGTGGGAGAATAGGGGTCATATCTCCTTTGGTTTCTCTATTGGCCTTGGAAACCTATGGTCTTCACTTCTTCACTCGCTCCTCTTGCAATTGCGGATAACAATCAGTAGGATGGTTGGAAGCACAAATCCCACAAGCTTTGCCATGTTGTACTTTGCCCCTCACCATAAGATCTCTCACTAAGGAAGTGAGAGCTTGTACTTGCTCCCCAATTGGGAGTCACTACCCCTTGCGCCACTAACATTCTTACTTTGAGCACCTCATCTACCAAAGTGCTTGGAGCCTTCAGACAACTCCTCTATCGAAGCTCAAGCCGCGTCTGGGGTTTTGTTAATAATGGACCCACCATTTGCAACATTGACAATACGCACATCCTCATCAGTGAGACCATTGTAGAAGTATAGGATGAGGTCATTGTACCCATGATAGGGACAACTTGCACACAATGTCTTGAACCACTCTAAATACTCATAAAGGGACTCGTCGTACTTCTGCTCAATGTTGCTTATCTCCTTTTTCAAGGTGGAGGATTTGGAAGCTAAAAAGTATTTTAAAGGGAATCGGCCGCTTCATTTCTGCCCAGGTAGAGATGCAACCCGGTGGTAGATAGTAAAGCCAATCCTTGGCGGTATCCTTTAAGGAAAAAGGAAACGCCTTAAGCTTCACCAGTTCTTCAGTAGCACTGCTCGGTTTCATGCTTGAGCAGACTACGTGAAACTTAGATAGAAATTTGTTTGGATCTTCCCCACTGAGCCCGTGGAAGGATGGCAAGAGATGAATGAGCCCTGACTTGAGCTCAAAGGTGGTAGTGGTGGTTCTCTCTTCAGGTTTAGGGAACACTATGCTGCTGATCAAGGTTGGGAGCAGTGAGCTCCCTTAAAGTGCGTGCCTCTGCTCGTGGTGGCATGGCTTCCTCAAAATTAAGATGGAAAGGAAGTTCGTAAAAATCTCTTCGCAATTCTCTCCTTAACCTGAGAAGATTCAATTCAAGTTCTGGATCGTATTGCAATTGATTCTGGTTAGTAGCATGAGTTTCAACCATATACGAATGAGAATGAGAAAATAAAAATAAAATAAAAACAATCTACTATAAACACACTTTAGTTGTTGCCAAGTCCCAGGCAACGGCACCAAAATTTGTTGGTGCGCGGTCGCACGCGTTTACCAAAGATAATATTTATAAGTCCAACTTTCCAATACAAATTAATGTAAGTGGCAAGTAGGGTCGAACCAAAGAGACTTGGATACCAAAGTATGTGTATAAGATATTGAAAAAGGGGGTTTTGCAGATTAAATGAATAAACTAATAAACTAAGAAGATAATAATAAAATAGGGAAAGATTAATAGAGAAGAGTCTTTAGTTCGGTTGATTTTCACTTCGATTCGGATTATCGATCATCGGTTTCTAAACAACTACTCTTGATCACTCATATATTGAGAACTAAATCCCGCTTCCCTCTAAAGAATAGTTAAACTACCCGAATCTGCAGATAGAATAACTAACCTATTGAACAACCTAATTGAATCCGCAATTATGGTTCAATTCAAAATCACATCAAACCCTAGGAATTCTACAAGCCAAACAACAATTACTAGCGCAATTATTCAATTCGCAGATATTGATTTCACTAGGGATTAACAAGAACAATAAGATTCTATATTAGACCCTAGTTTGCTACTCATGAATGAAGAACGAAAGAATCGGCAATCACTCTAAGTTCTAGCAATAGATTAAATGAGTAGAAAGACTAGTTGTACTTCCTAGCAATCAAACAATTAATCATATAATCAAATAGAAATCAAAACTATAATTAAGATAACGAAAATAATAGAAACCTCACAATAATGAACCGAAGATCAAACAACCACTCTCAAGAGTAGATTTACGCTACGATCAACATAGAATTCATCAACGAATCTTCAATAATGAAATCTAACATGAAAGTAGTAGAAAGGGAGAAAGTAAGTTTTTCTCTCTAATTAGGGTTCTAAACAGAGTGGAATAATGAAAGATAAGAAAGAAAATCATTAAAAACTAAGTTAACTAAACAAGAGATCCACAAAACGACCTACGCACATTGCTGGACAAGATAAGCGCGAGTTGCGCATGCTTAGCGCGCTGGGTGTGCGGAGAGAGTGCCTTGTGCTGCTGCTGTGCTTGTCGGCGGGAGGTGCACATGCTTGGTGAGCGAGTCGCATAGAATTACTGTTCTGCTTGGCTGCTGCATTGCTGAGCTGGAGATGTGCGTGAGGTGCGCACGAGGCTGCGTAGGGTGCGCACTAATGCTGTGCTCCTGGCTTGGAGCTGCTGCTTGTGTGCCATGTTAGGTGATGAGCTTACGAATGTTACGAGTGCTTACAAATGCTTGCTTGCAAGATCAATCGTGCTCATACGAGATCTATGCTTCACAATCGAATCAAATGCTTGCACACACACAATTGCTTGAACACTTAACAATACCAAACCAAATTCACGAACAAGAACCAAAATGCAACGACCAAAAATTCTTGACTTCTATCGAACTTTGTTGACTTCCTTATCAAACTGATCACGAACAAGGGACGAGGTCCACCTGTAAATGATTAAAATAATATAAAGTCTCCAAACGTCCATAAATCTCCTTTAATATGTCGAAACCATCTCAATCCTCCGTATAACACACTTAGGCTAATAATTACGAAACTTCGCTTCGCAAGGCCTAAACCTCTACAAAAACTCCGAAATACTCTAAAAACACACCTAATGTGGTCTCTTCAGTTTCATAAGTACATAACCCAAACCGTGCTTCAATGTATCACTATACACCTCAAACTCAACCCTTTAGTAAGCAAAGTCAGAACTAGAGCAATAGTGAGACGCTTTTCAAATCTTAGAAAGCCTTTTCACACTCTTCGGACCACATAAACTTGCTTTCGTTTCTCATCAGCTTGGTAAACGATTGAGCTATTTTCGAGAAGTCTTAAAAAAAGCTTTGATAATAACCAACAAAGGAAACTTCGGATCTTAGACACACTCTTAGAACTATCCTATTCCACAAGGGCTTTAATCTTGGAATGGTCTACCATAACACCGTCTTTATTGGTGACATGACCTATGAACGACACCTCCTTCAGCCAGAATTCACACTTGAAGAACTTTGCAAACCCCTTTTGTTTCCTCATTATGTCCATAATCAACCTCAGATGTTTCTCGTGCTCTTCTTCGTTCTTAGAGTACACAAGGATTTCATCAATGAAGACAACCACACACGTGTCCAATAATTTAGGGAAAGAACGGTTAATCTGATCCATGAACACAGCAGGTGCATTTGTAAGACCAAAAGGCATAACAGTGAACTCGTAATGCACATACCTTGTACGGAAAGCGGTCTTAGGGATATCTTCCTTCTTCATCGGAATCTGATGATAACCCGACCCTAGGTGTATCTTAGCAAAAACATTGGCACCCTTTAATTGATCAAAAATGTCCTCAATACGGGGGAAGGGATACTTATTCTTGATAGTTGCCTTGTTCAGCTCACAGTATTCAATACAAAGCCGCATACTCCCATCTTTCTTCTTGAAAAACAGAATGGGAGCACCCCACGGTGATACACTCGGTCTTATAAATACCTTAGCAATCAGCTCTTGTAATTGAGTCTTCAACTCTTACAGCTCAGCAGGCTCCATTTTATACAGAGCCTTAGACAAAAGGACTAATACCCGGAGTGAGGTCAATGCTAAACTCAACATCTCTTTCAAGAGGGATACTTATCGACAAAGGCGTTCGAATACTAACGGACTACGGGGATGTCTTCTAGCTTCACTTCTTGGGTCAAATCTTTCACCACACAAAGAAACACTTGATCCCTTTCTGACGAAGCTTCTGCATTTTTAGAGCAGAGATAATTTTTACGCCTTTCTTCAAAACCACTCCACTATAGGAGATAAGCTTGCCACAAGGACTACGAAGAGTCACCTTTTGATCACGACAATGAATATGAGCATGGTACTTGGACAACCAATCCATACCCAGAATGAAATCGAACTCGGACATAGAGAATTCCTTCATATCAGCAGAAAGATCAGAACCCAGTATGGAAACATGCACTTCTCATGTACTCGGCGTGACATGGATAGTTCTCACCAGAAGGAAGAGATATAAGAGTTCGAAGAGGTGAACTCGATGACACGTTAACTTTGTTGATAACCGATCTAGAAACAAATAATACCGTGGAACCAAAATCAAACAACACAAAAGTAGGGATAGAATTAATAAGAAATGTACCAGTGATGACGTTGGGATAAACATTGGCGTCGGACTGAGTCATGCTATACACTCGATTCTTTGGTGGAGCTGAAGAACTAGGAGGAGCAGAAAGACCAACAGCAGAATCAGTCCTCGGATTCTTGGGACACTCTAAGTCTTATGACCCACTTTCCTACAGTAGAAACAAACAATGGTAGATCCATCATAGTTCTTCCCCTGATGACTAGGCTTCTCACACCTTTGACACTTACACAGATCAAAACTCGGCCAAGACTCGGAACCTTGGAACCCACCAAGGACACTTGGTTCATACCTCAACTTCTTTGCCGAACACGGAGTGAAAGAAGGAACAAACTTCCTTGCAGATGCAGCATTAACAACTTCTTCCTCTTTAATAGAAGCATGGACACTAAGGGCTATCTCATACGCCCCCCACAAAAGTAGTATCTCTAGAACACATCACAAGGGTCCTTACCCTCGGGTCCATCTTCTTAATATACCCCTTAACTATCTCAGCTTCGATAGATATGACTGAAGTAGCGAACTTAGACAGCTCTGTAAAGCGGTCTGTATATTGTTGGATGTTCAAGCTCCCTTGAGTCGAGGATAGGAACTTTACCTGTTTCTGCCAACTCTCATCATGAGAAAACCTTTCCTTCAGCTTGGTGGAGAATTGAGTCATCCCAAATCCAGGAATAGCCATACAAGTGGCTTTAACCGTACCACACCAATTATCAGCCTCTTTCTTCAAATAGTAAGTACCAATAGGTACCATTTCAGTGGCATGACAATTTGTTGTTGTAAAGAGCTTCTCCATTTCCCTTAACCAATCCTCCAAAGCTATTGGGTCAGCTGCACCATCATAGGTAGGTGGCCTATGGCAGACAAATCGATCAAAAGTTAACTGCCCAACAAAAGGAGCAGTACCTCTGTTAGCCAAAGATATGAAGACATTCTCGAGGTTTTGACGGCGACGACGGGCAACTTCTTTTCTAGCAGCCACTTGTTATTGTGGAGGCATTCTACAAAAGAGAAGATCAATCAGCTATCTAAACTACACATAATTAAATCGTTAATCGTCAAATAGCGTAAACAAAAAAAATGGTTCCCATGGTTTTATTCCTACCCAAGAAACTCTCTCTAAGCACTTTACTTGAAGCCTATGACACTAGTAATCCTAGTTAGAAGTCTACACATTTCTTGTGAAATAAGTAGCAACTCAATGAGAGTTTTTGGAACGTTTGGCTCTGATACCAACTATAACATACCGTCAAATACTAACTATGAAAAGAGACTTCAATAAATGAAATAAAGATCAACCAGTGGCAGCGGAAATACCATTGAGACAAGAATGCCACTCTAAGGAGTAAAATTAAACTACAAATAAACAACAACTGCAAAATAGTAGTCAAACTTTAAACATATATAGAAAGAGAAATAAGGTCTTATACCCTCATTACTAACCAAAATGTTCCAACATTCATAGCTGTCCAAAAATCTCAAATTCAAATCCATATTTCAAAAGGGTGAAAACCAATAAAGGACGAAACAAACTCAAGAGAACATAATAAAACTACTTGAGTCCCACTATAAAACTAGTCCTAATTTCCGAGTCATAGTGCTCGTCCACAATGACTAGCATGACATCCTTGTTCATATGGGTAAAACGCGCAACCCCGGTCCAAACACTAATAACTCTAAACCGCATCATCATTTTCAATATAATCAGCACAATTCCATAATCAGTGGGGAGTAACTAGCAACTCTCCCATTCCAATTTAGGAAACAAATAGTAAGTTTAAAGAAGTTAGAATAAACGCTAAAGACATGGCAACATAATAGCATCATAGAGGCATAACATACATTACAACATACATCATGCTTGCAAGTAAAATACTTTAAAAGAACACTTAAGAGAACAAGTATCAAGGAACCATATAACAACATAGTTTAGAAAATAATAGGATATTTAGCATTGAGAGAGCGAATGCTAGTGACTCGCAACCCACTTCCTCAAGTCGCAACCTCCACAATGGCCTATGGGTTATGTCCCCTACCGTCTGTGTCTAAGAATAGCCAAACTCCCGATGCGGGACAATACGGCAGTACCTCCTGACTTCTCGAAGGACAACAAGTCCTAGGTATCTCAAATGCAGGGTAAACGTGATGTCCCCTAACCTTTTGGAGTGCATGTTCATTACCTTCGTGCCACCGTCCCTTAGGCTACCTAACTCAATTAAAAACTTTTTAACACATCAAGTACAAACAACATACAAGTCCTCAAACATCAATCCATCAAGTCATCAAATTGTCAATCGTCAAATCATCAAAGCATCAAATCACAAACCTAAAATTGGTATTGTATACTCGACAAGGTATACTAAAGGTCCAGAAACTCAAAATGGATATGGTATACTAAGAATAAGTCAAAGGCATACAAATATTAAAACTTCGTCTGAGTCTGAGTACAAAGTCAATTATGACTAAGTCACAAAATTTGGTGAAGTGATGCTAAGGGTAGTATTATTCTCCCCCGAGCATTAAGACCTTTAAAACATATAAAACATGCTCAAACATACAATATACATCTAGAGACTGATTAAACACCACTTGGGCATGCTGTAATTACATATGGAAATAAACGAAAATTCGAACAAAGGGGGAGGCAAAAACCCATTGCGACGTGCGACCAAGGTCACGACCTGGGCATCTGCCGCCTTCACGGGTCGCGAGCCTTGCGAGCAGTTACTTCCTCCTGCTTGCGGGATGTTGCTCGTATTCCATTTGACACTCAAGCACACAAGTACAATACATAGGAAGCATGTTTAAGCACATTAACACTAATATCATGCAAGCAAAAATCCTTTAGCCTAACATTTCCAATTTCATCATTCAACCGAAATAAAAAATTTCATTCAATCATCAACGATCCAATTTGCACAACCAACATTTCAAGACAAATTTACAAGATCATAAGAAGTGTAAATATGCAAATTTCAAATAGAAAACTAGCCTAACATGATACTAGGAAGAACAATATAAATGCAATCTTCTAAGTTCCACCTACCATGATTCTAAGTTCTCTAATGCAATATCTAACAACCGAAGATCACTATCTATTTCCTAACGTGCTACAATGACGCTAGTTGCCTCAATCTTCTAGAGGAGTGTAGAAATTATAAGAAACATAGTCTAAACACCATGCGGAATATCACGACCTTCGCTTCCTACATACACAATCACAAGGAGAGCTTTAAATACTCTTGAAAAGCCAAAGAACACACTTGAAAATCCCACAAATGACTAATTTGTAGAGTAAGAATTGTGGAAAAACAAAGAAATCTTTCCCTATCTTTTTCTTTAAAGTAGGCGTGTAAAAGAGTGAGGGAGAGAGTGATATTTATGCTGAAATTATTCAGATTTTAGAGAGAATATAAAGAGTGATTTGAGTTTAATGCTGGCTTAATAGCCATCATGAGGGGGTGTTATGAGGGTGAGTGAAAGGGCGAGGCTCTTGAGTTGTATCGACGTTACAAGGAGAATATATGGCTGGCCAAGACTCTACTTTTTCCCCTAATAATCAGATTTTCGGACACCTATTAGTTAAGCATGGTGCGCGCAACTCGTCCGTGAATTAGACGATCCACGTATCAAAATAACGCTCATAACAAAAACATTTAATATTGTTATAAATATTAACATAATAAAACAAACACCTACTAATCATACAAATGTTATATTTTATACACACACAAACATTACATTGTCCATTTAGGCGAAACCGGCGCAATTACATTCACCAAAAATAATCAAAAAATTATACAATTTATTTTGCGATATAAAAACATATATAATTATATACAAAATAAAATGTAGAAGAAACTATAAGTTTAATGAAAAAAATAATAGTAAATATATTTAGCTTTGAATATTATATAATTTAAAGCGGCAAAATTTTAGAGATATTTGGGGTGTTACACTATCCTTTTTGTTGAGATAATGATTTTGCATAATTACGAATTTGAAAGTATCCAATCAATAATGCACTTACTATCTATGAACATGTATGTGTACGTGTGTATCTTAGAGCATGTACAATGGTGTGGTTTTAATTAGTCTAAGAAAGCAAAGACTAAGTCTTAAATTATTTTACCATTGTGAATAATTAGTCTAGCTTTAAGAAAAAAAGACTTGGTCCCAACTGCCAGACCAACCATTGCATCGGATGGCGTGCCTCCTCAAATAAAAACTGAACGCGTGGCAATGAAACTGGGTTAAATTAATTTTTTTTTCTGTTTTGCAACGCAAAACGACAGAAAATGGAACAGCCAACTGTGCGTTTTATACCAAAAAAACAGAAAAAAAAATAAATTGCGTTAGTGGCCTGACGCGCGTCAGGACCACTGACAGATGCTTCTACTTTAATTCTTCAACTGACGCGTGGAAGAGTAGTGCAGACTTGCAGAATGGTTTTCTCTCTTTCTTTCCAATGCTTCTCTTTATCATGTTTTAACGGTACAATTTTGTACTTGAAATCTTTCGAACGTTAATAAAATTATTTTTGTTAATTATTTTAAATAAAAAAATTATGCCAACGGTCTTATTTTTTTTTTGTCTATAAATTGAGCCCAAATTTCATATAATTTCACACACTTTTTTTAATCTAACTTTCTTTCTACTTGTTTTCTCCTACCAAAAATCATTTATATCCACCTAATTAAACCAATTTATTCCCATTTTCATAAAATGGATTCAAACAATCCAAATTATGGAAATAATTCATACTCCCAAAATAATCCAAATCACCAACAAAATTTAAATTATGGAAATAATCCATATTCCCAAAATAATTCAAATCACCCACAAAATTCCCCAAACAATTTTCAAATTGATCCAAGTGTTCTACAAAACCCGGAATTTTAAAGGATGTTTTTATATTTTCAAAGTCAATCGAATAACCAAAATTCACAACCTATTCCTAGAGTTACCAACAATCCTAATCTATTTCAACAACAATCCACACAACAAGCCCCACAAAGTTCTCATCATTTCTCCCAAAATCAAGAGCAAGCTCAACCGTCTTTGCCTATGTCGCAACAATTTTCACAACAACACGAGCAATCTCCATCGACTCCGGGAGGGGATGAAAACAATAATAGATACCATGAAGATGATATTGTAGAAATCCCTTCACAAGAAGTTCAAAATGCTCCTAATTCAAAGAGAGTCACAACACCAAAACTTCAGTGGAGTGTGGTGGAAGACCAAGCCCTCATCTCAGCTTATCTAGAGTGTGTGGGGGGGGGGGGACGTGTTGAAGGGAATCTACCAAAATGGTGATGGTTCTTGGGTAGAGTAATTCTTCATGTGGAAGAATCTCGACGACTGAATCCAACCTTACGTCCAAGGACGTTTAAAGGTGTCGTTAGCCGTTGGAAAAAGATGTACGGGGATGTGAGTGCATGGGTCGGGGTTTATTGCGAGGCGAAGAGGATAAAAGGGTCCGGTTGCAATGAAGAAGACGTGAAGACTGAAGCGCGTGAAATTTGGAGAAAGGCAAACAATGGGAGCCGGTTTGTATTAGAGCATGCATGGAATGAACTGAGAGAATACCCCAAATGGTCAGATGGCACTGAAATGAGTGAAGGAAGTTCAAAACGTTCTGGTCCGGATACTCCTGTTGAAGAAGGTAGGAGCTCAAAGCGTCCTGACGGTGTGAAGAAAGTTAAGAGCAGAAGACAAAGTCAAGCAACAGTATCTAGTTCACCCTCCTCTTCAGAATTTGAGAGAAGAGTTGGTTTGGGAGAAGAATTACTTCGGTATCAAAAGGAGCGTGATGCCACTAGAGAAGAAAAAAAAGAAGAAAGAAGATTTAAGATTTGGAATATACTTATTTAAGATTTAAGATTTGGAATATACTTACCTTAGAATTTAAGCATAAATATGTTTAGCTTTTTTAGGTTTAACTTAGAATTTGTTTTCATTGTATTATTTAATTATGAACGTTTATGTACTTGATTTTAATTAATGTAATCTATCTTAATATTATTAACTATTATTATTTTATGTACTAGAATCACAACTTTGAATTCAACTATGTCAATATTTTTGCATTGAAATGTCTACTCCTACATTGTGTAGTCTAATCTACTGACAAATGAAAAGTATGAAGGGTTTACTCCGACATTGTCTACTCCTAGTTTGCCTAGTCTTACAATGTCTACACCTACATTGTTAATGAGTAAAGGACTCTTCCTATATAATGCATCATACCTTTAACCTTCAAACCACACAACTCTCATCATACCATTCTTCTTACCCTTTTTTCATTGGAATAAACATCCACTAAATAATCATCCTACTAAAATGAACTGCGATTCAAGTTCATCCAGTTCTGGTTCTGAATTTTTTAATTACATGGTTGAAGATTATATAGAATGGAGTCAATCAGTTGATGCACAACATGAAACTGAAGAAGAGATTGTGCCCCGCACTAGGAAATATGTTCCTAGGAAGCGTGAGGAAGCTCATGAAAGACTATTTCATGACTAATTCAGCAACGAACCTCTATATCCTGAGAACATGTTTCGTCGGAGGTTTCGGATGCACAAACATCTTTTTCTTCGCATTGTTGAAGCTGTAACAACGAACAATGTGTTCTTCACACAAAGGCCTGATGCTACTGGAAGGTTGGGTGCATCTCCCCTACAAAAATGCACAGCGGCTATTAGAATTTTGGCATATTGTTTAGCGTCTGATGCTGTCGATGAGTACTTGAAAATTGCTTCAAGTATCGCAAGAGAATGTCTTCCTAATTTTGTCGAAGGGGTAATTTCTCAATTCGGACCGGAGTACCCGAGGAAGGCGAATCCAAATGATATTGAGCGTCTCCTACATGAAGGCAAGCATCGAGGTTTTCCAGGCAGGATGGGAAGCATCGATTGCATGCATTGGAACTGGAAAAATTGTTCTCGAGGTTGGAAAGGAATGTATCAGGGCAGAAGAAAAACCGCAACAATAATATTAGAAGCGGTTGCTTCAAGTGATTTATGGATATGACATGCTTTTTTTGGCACTCCTGGTTCATGTAACGGTATAAATGTGTTGCAGAGGTCCCCCGTCTTTGATGATGTCCTACAAGGAAAGGCTCCAGAAATTAACTTCTCAGTTAATGGGACAACTTATAACATGGGTTACTATCTCACAGATGGCATCTACCCAAGATGGTCAACGTTCATCCCTGCAATAAAGCTCCCTCAAACCCCTAAGCAAAGAGTATTCACTCAGCATCAGGAAGCGGTTAGAAAAGATGTTGAGCGTGCATTTGGGGTATTGCAAGCTAGATTTGCAATTATACGCAACCCCGCTCTTGCATGGGATAAAAACATATTGTGGAAAATAATCATGGCGTGTATTATCATGCACAATATGATTGTTGAAGATGAACGTGATACTTATCAGAATTATCGAGACCCAACCGAGTACGAACAAATCCAACCTCAAAATAGAGCGGGGTCATCTAACCAAGCTGGAGAAGAGCCATTTATCGTGCATAACGGAAGACTTGAAGGCCGGAATTTAGGTGCATACATGGAGAAGAGAGCCAAGATGCGAGATGGGGAAACTCATATGTCGCTAAAAAAAATTTGGTTGAGCACATATGGCGTAAATTTGGGGCCAATGATTCAAATGCTTAAGTAACCTTTATTAAATTAAGTGTTGTTTATGTTATTTTATATTTAATGTATTTGTGTTTATCAACACAATCTATCTTATGTATTGTAATCACGTTTTTTAATTACTATGTCAAGTGTTTTGCGTATTGAAAAGTTTGTTGTGTGAAGATTTAAAAAAACAAGTCTTGTGTGAATATTACTTAAATTAGCAATTTTTAAGTTCATATTTAGATAAACAAATTTTAAATATAAGTTATTAAAATATATAATTAATAATTAAACTCTCAATAATTAAAATCTAAATATAAATAATTAAACTCTCTATATAAAACAAAGATTTTTTATGTG
The DNA here is from genome assembly GCA_947645195.1 of Patellifolia procumbens. Lineage (NCBI taxonomy): Eukaryota > Viridiplantae > Streptophyta > Magnoliopsida > Caryophyllales > Amaranthaceae > Patellifolia > Patellifolia procumbens. The sequence continues at coordinate 4,152,172 of CANSGD010000406.1, forward strand.
AAAGAGAGTATATGGTGGGGTGTAGTAAAAGTAGGAGAGAGAAGTAGAAAGACCAATTAAAACCAACCCACCCATTGTGAGTATAAAAGGATGAGTTGGTGTAGAGTTAGTGGGATATGAGGTGTAAGAAGGAGGAAAGGAGAGAGAATGAGAAAAATAGTAAGACTAGTAAGATGCTAGTCTTACCATTGTACGTGCTCTTAGGCTATATTTGTTTGGGAAATTTCCAACGGTACACTCCTAGAATTAGCTGGTGCACTTCTATCTTTTTGACTTCTTAATGGTACACCTGTAGTTTGAAATCTTCCCTACCGTGAACATTCCGTTAACTAAAATGTTAGTTTAGGGTTAATTAGGGTTAATTAGAGTTAGGGGTTTACCTTGTTTTGCGTGCTTTGGCTATTTCAAGGTGAAGATGACGTTTTTTCAAAAAACAGACACCACCGTGCACCCTTTATAGGCAATAATTTTGATAATCCCTTCAAAATGGGTACCTACAAGTCCGATTTTCGACCACTTACTTACAAGGGTGCTTTTTCGGCTATCAAAAAGTCATCTCGAGGTACGTGTTCGAAAATCCGGCTTATTGGTACTTATTTCGTAGGGATTCTCAAAATTCTTACCCATGAAGCGCGCACAGTGGTGTCCGTTTTTCGAAAAAACGTCATCTTAACCTTGAAAAAGTCAAAGCACGCAAAACGAGACAAACCCCTAACCCTAATTAACCATAAACTAACCTTTTACTTAACGGAATGATTACGGTATGGAGGATTTTAAACTACAGGTGTACCATTAAGAAGTCAAAAAGGTGGAAGTGTACCACTAAGAGAAGCCAATTCTACGAGTGTACCTTTGGGAATTTCCCTATTTTTTTTAAAACTAGAATATAACTGACTTACAATAAGTTTATTAATCTAATATAAAAGGACAAGGTCTTAATGCCATAAATTATTTACGAAGTAATACTACTCTTTTTCAAATACGTGCAAGGCACGTGCCATAAAACTAGTGATAAGTAAAAGTATCATTAGCTCATTAGCTAGTGACAAATTATTAGAATATGTAGTCTTATCTTAACATAAAATTATATTAAATCTCTATCCATATATTCTCCCAAGAAGGTTATTTTATCTCACTCTAAAATCTGACCTAATCCTATTGCGCCAAACACATGCTTAGTACACCGCCTGCCAAGGCAATCTAGTCATCTCTTTCTTCGCTCCCTCTATTTCCTTTTAGACCTCGAACAACAATAAAAACAACAACTAAGCTTTATTCCCAAATTGATTTGGGGTCGGCTAACATGAAGCGTCAACTGAAACCGTTGCTAAAGGAGATGGCATCGACAAGAGTGATAAAGAGTTTTTAAAAAAGGGTTTTAAGAATTTTTAAATAAGTTTTTGAAAACAAGCTTTACACCAAAAAGTTTTAAAAGAGGTTTTCAACAAAAGGTTTTAATACCAACACAATTGAGAAAAACAAATAAATGGAGTAATCACACCCCTTCCTCCACATGGATACAGCCCCTCCACCCATTTTCATCCAACGCCATGCTCTCCTCAATCCCAATAGCCTCATATCACTTTCAATTACCTTCATCCAAGTCATCTTAGGTCTTCCCCTACCCCTTACAATTTGATTACTCCTCCACTCTTCAATTCTTCTCACCAGTGCATTATCTGATCTCCTTTGCACATGACCCATTATCTGATCTCCTTTGCACATGACCAAACCATCTTAACCGATTCTCCCTCATCTTTTCTTCAACCGATGCAACTCCAACATTTCCTGAATCACTTCATTTCTTAATCGGTCCTTTCTTGTGTGGCCACACATCCAGTGCAACATACGTATCTCCGCCACGTTCATCTTGTGAACGTGGCATTGTTTCACCGCCTAACATTCGGTGCCATATAACAAAGCAAGCCTAATTGCGGTACGGTAGAACTTCCCCTTCAATCTTTGGGGAATGTCGGAATCACAAAGGAACCTGGTGGCGCTTTTACACTTTAATCAACCCGCGTTAATTCCATGAGCCACGTCTCCATCCAGTTCTCCATCCTTTTGGAGAATGGATCCAAGGTAACGGAAGACGTTTGATCCTTGAACCACTTTGCTACCCAAAGTGACCGCCCCAACCTCGCTACTTGTAACCCCGCTGAACTTGCACTCCATATACTCCGTCTTGCTTCTGCTCAATCTAAAACCACGGGCTTCTAATGTATGCCTCCACAATTCCAACTTACTCTCAACACCTTCCTTTGTCTCATCAATCAACACAATATCATTCGCCAACATCATACACCACGGTATATCATCTTGAATTGACCTTGTTAGTTCGTCCATGACTAGAGCAAAGAGAAAGGGGGGCTAAGTGCAGAAACTTGATGCACTCCGATCATATTAGGGAACTCTTCTGTCCTCCCCACCGTAGTCCGCACACTCGTAGTTGCCCCCTCATACATATCCTTGATGATATCTATATATTTTTGTGAAACACCTTTCTTTGGCAACGCCCACCAAAGTATTTCTCTTGGAACTCTATCATATGCCTTCTCCAAATCAATGAAAACCATATGTAGATCCTTTTACCTATCACGGTAATGTTCCGTTATCTGTCTCACGAGGTGCATGGCCTCTGTGGTCGATCTTCCTGGCATAAATCCAAATTGGTTCTCCGATATCTTCACATGTTTCCTAAGTCTTTGCTCAATCACCCGTTCCCAGAGTTTCATCGTATGACTCATTAGTTTGATTCCTCGGTAGTTGGTACAATCTTGTACATCGCCTTTGTTGTTATACAAAGGAACCAAAGTACTCTTTCCCCTCTCTAATGGCATTTTGTTGTGTCTCTATATCATGTTGAAGAATGTTGTCAGCCATTCGATTCCTCTCCCTCCTAAACACCTCCAAACTTCGATAGGTATGCCATCTGGCCCCGTAGCTTTCTTTAATCCCATATTTTTTAATGCTGCAACGACTTCTCCCTTTTGAATCCTCCTCATAAACTCTCGATTTAACATACTTGGCGGGATGTGTACATCCCCGATGTCTTGTGCTTTATCACCATGGAACAAGGTATCAAAGTACGACCTCTATCTATCCTTTATCTCCTCATCCTCCACAAGCACTTTTTGGTCCACACCCTTCACGCATTTTACCTTTCTTATGTCTCTTGTCTTCTTGTCCCTCATACGCGCAATTCTATAAATGTCTTTTTCCCCTTCTTTCTTATCCAATCTTGCATACAACTCTTGGTTTACACTAAGTTCCTTAATACTAAGTTCCTTTAAGGACCTCTTTTGCCACTTCCTTTCTACTAAGTTCTATCTTTGTCCATGTCGAATCTACATCCATTTTCGTGTTACAAGACCAAATATATTTACTAGCCATCTTAGCTAAGAAGTTCTCTTTGTGCTCCCCTTGGAGCTTTCACCACTTGATTCACGGCTCCACATTGGGTCTTCGCTTTCTTAAAGACTCCCTACCCCAAAAATCAAGCACGACTAGTCTATGTTGGGTGGCTGCTCTCTCACCCGGTATCACCTTGCACTTTGTATAACTCTGCCGCCAAGCATTCCTTACTGAAAAGAGGTCAATCTGACTCGCGTTACTTCCACTCCTATACGTCACAAGGTGAGATTCTCTTTTCTCAAACCAAGTGTTCATAATACTAAGACCATATGCTAATGCGAAATCTAAGATACCACTTCAAGCTTCATTTCTCTCCCCATACCGAAAACCTCCATGAATGCTCTCAAAGCCAACTCGACTAGTGCCCACATGTCCGTTAAGATCCCCACCAATGATCAATTTTTTACTAATAGGCACTCGTTGCACAACCTCCTCTAAATCCTCCCAAAATTGTTGTTTAATAGATGCTTCCAATCCCACTTGCGGCGCATATGCGCTTATACTAGTCACCACCTTACTCCCAAATACTAGCCTGATACTCATAATGCGGTCACTCTTTCTCGAAACTTCCACCACATCATCAATATATTCCTTATCAATAATGATGCCTACTCCATTCCTACTCTTATCATTTCCGGAGTACCAAAGCTTATAACCCCATGGGGCTAGTTCTCTTGCTTTTCCACCAACACACTTAGTCTCTTGAAGGCACATCATGTGAATCTTTCGCCTCCTCATAACGTCCACCACCTCCGCCGATCTTCCCGTCAAAGAGCCAATGTTCCATGTTCCAAAGCGCATCCTACTACTCCTACCACTACTACTACCCTGGACTAGCTTCTTTACCCGCACCCGTCCTTGATGCGGGAACCCTTGCATATTTGACACCACCCCCGGGTGCCGGGATGGCGCGCTGCTTTCGGGCGATGACCTAGCAACCATTGCATACTTATCACTACACCCGGGTCTATGAAGTGCAGCGCTTCGCTGAGTAGGGGACGCCCCCACGTTTTTCATTTGTCGATTCATGTCATGATATGGGGCTATGTTTCACGCTGGCCGCCCAAACCTACCACAACTCTCCTCCTTTATCCGGGCTTGAGACGGGCAGTGACTATCACACAGACACTCACAGGCGGAGTTCTATTGGACCTCGAACTACAGTATAAAAAAATTAAACTAATTTTTTATTAATTGTTTCAAAAAGGATATTGAATGGACTTATAACTGATCACTAAATAAATGAAGCTAGTCATTGTATTACATAAAAGATGGTTTGTCTTCTTATTGGATTAGATCTGAATATCTAATTTTAAATTAAAATTAGGTTGTCCATTTTTAATCAGTGAAGTGCATGCTATTTTATTTTATTTGTTTCTATTTTTTATTTTTGTAAGACAAACTCTTATATACAGCTCGTCACACTCACACCATTAACTAATAGTGTGCAGGACTATTTAGTAACTCATACATTACTCTTTTGCTCTCCAAACCCACCCAAAACAGTCGGTAACTGATGAGACCATATTGGTCGTGTATTTAGAGCATTTTTGAGTTCGTTTGGTAGGGGTTTAGGCCTTGAGAAGCGGAGTTTCGATTTATCAGCCTAAGTGTGGTAAAAGGAGAACATAGTTGGTTTCGGTGTTTTAGAGGTGGATTAGTGACATTTGGAGACTTCATATTATTTTAATAATTTACAGGTGGACATCGTCCCTTGTTCGTGGTTCGTTCGATAAAGAAGTCAACAAGTGTTAGCGTTCGAGTTGATATGTTCGTATAAGAATTAGCTATGTTCGTAATGCGTCACAAGCCAATCCATCGCAAGCCTACGTAAGCATCTAGACAAGATAAGCAAGCAAAGCTAAATTAGCAAGCATCCGCAAGCTCGTAAAGTGTCGCAAGCCATGGCACGCAAGCAGCATACGCACGCCCAGCAGCGTCTTCGCGCGCTCCCCAGCACACCTTACGCAGCAAGCAGCCTTCGCGGATAGGAATCGTGCACCACTCGCGAACAAGAGCGCGCACCTCACGCGCTAGGGCTCCTTACATAGTGCACAGTCAGTAATGTCGCGCACCCCGCGCACTTGGCCTGCGCGACTCGCGCATATCGGGCGGCTGGCGGTTTTTGTCGATCTTTTTAGTTAATAACTTATTTTAGGATTTATTTTTATTAACTTTCATTATCTTTCATACTTAGCTTTAATTAAGAACCCTAATTAGAGAGAGAAACACTCTTTTCCTCTCTCTAATCCTCATATGCTTAAGATTATTATTGAAGAATTGTTGAAGATCTATATGCCGATCGTAGCGTAATTCGTTTCTTGAGAACGGTGATCTAATCTTCGGTTAGTTTTATTTTGAGGTTTTTTGTATGAACAATTGCTTAGTTATAATATTGATTTTTATTTGAATTATATGATTGATTGTTTGATTGCTAGGAAGTACAACTAGTTTATCTTCTCAATTTATTTATTGCTAGAACATGGAACGTTGCCGATTTGATTGTTCTTTGTTTATGAGTAGCAGACTAGGGTTATTTCCTAATGATTTCGTTATTTCCAAATTGACTAATTACGCTTGATGTTTGTTTGGCACATAGTTTCCTAGGGCTTTGATGTTCTTTAGAATTGAACCTATATTGCTGATTCGATTAGGATGTTCTATAGTTCATTTATTCTATCTTCAGATTCGGGTTGTTTAACTAATCTTTAGAGGGAAGCGGGATTAAATTCTCAATCCATGTGTGATTAAGATTAGTTGTTCGTATTTAGAAACCGATGATCGATAACCCGAACCGAAGTGACGATTGAACGAACTCAAGACCTTTCTCCATTGATATTCCCTATAGTTTATTATTGCTTTCTTAGTTATAAGTTTTGACCTTTTAATCTGAAAACCCCCTTTTCGATCTCTTATACACATACTTTAGTACCTAAGTCTCTGTGGTTCGACCCTACTTGCATCCTACATTATTTGTGTTGGAAAGTCGGTTTATAAATAGTATCTTTGGTAAACGCGTGCGACAGCGTCCCACCAAATTTTGGCGCCGTTGCCAGGGACTTGGCAACAACTTAAGTGTGTTTATAATAGATTGTTTTCTTTTTATTTTTATTTTTTGATTTTCTTCTTTATATGGTTGAAACTCGTGCTACTAACTAGAATCATTTGCAGTATGATCCAGAACTTGAATTAAATCTTTTCAGGTCGAGGAGAGGATTGCGTAGAGATTTTGAAGAGCTTCCATTCTATATTGATTTTGAGGAAGCCATGCCGCCACGAGTGGAAGCATGGACTTTGAGGGAGCTCACTGAGCCCAACCTTGATCAGCAGCCCTTGTGCATAATATTCCCTGAACCTGAAGAGGGCGACACCACCACCATCACTTTTGAGCTCAAGTTGAGGCTCATCCATCTCTTGCCGTCCTTCCATGGACTCAGTGGGGAGGATCCGAATAAATTTTTATCTGAATTTCACGTCGTCTGCTCAAGCATGAAATCGAGCAGCGCTACCGAAGAACAGGTGAAACTGAAGGCGTTTCCGTTCTCCCTAAAGGATACCGCCAAGGATTGGCTCTACTATCTTCCTCCAGGTTGCATCTCCACATGGGCATAAATGAAGCGACGGTTCTTAGTGAAATTCTTTCCAGCTTCTAAGGCCTCTACTTTGAAGAAGGAGATTAGCAATATTGAGCAATAATATGATGAGACTCTCTATGAGTATTGGGAGCGATTCAAGAAATTGTGTGCGAGCTGTCCATATCATGGGTACAATGACCAAGACCTCATCCTCTATCTATAGAATGGTCTCACTAATGAGGATGTGCATATGGTCAATGCTTCTAGTGATGGGTCTATCATCAATAAAACTCCAGATGCAACTCGAGCTTTGATAGAGGAGTTGTCTGAGGGCTCCAGGCACTTCGGTAGCGAGGTGGTTAAAGGAAGAATGTTAGTCCTGCGAGTAATATTGACCCCCAATTGGGAGAGCAAGTGCAAGCTTTCACTTCCTTAGTGAGAGAGCTTATGGTAAAGGGGCAAGTACAACATGTGAAGGCTTGTGGGATTTGTTCTTCTAAACATCCTACAGATTGTTGCTCCCAATTGCAAGAGGGACCGAGTGAAGAAGCGAAGGCCATGGGTTTCCAAGGCCAACAAAGCAACCAAAGGAGGTATGACCTCTATACTACCACATATAATCTGGGTTGGAGGGATAACCCGCGATTGAGATATGGCAGTGACAACAACAACCAAGCTCCAAGTCATCGGCAAGGCTCCTCTATGTCTTGTGAAGCTATGATACATACCTTGACCAAGAAATGACATCTATGCAAGGTAACATGGTACAGTTTCAAGAGGAGAATCGAGCTAGCATAAGAAATCTAGAAAACCAGATGAGCCAAGTCTCTAGTGCGGTGAGTAGGTTGGAGGCTCGTGATAGTGGGAAATTGCCTTCCCAAACTGAGTTGAACCCAAATAAGAACGTGAGTGCTATCATGGTGGTGGATGAGGCTCTGAAGCAATGTGGGGGGAGTCTTGTGATTCCAAACTACAAGCCCCCTCCACCTTTTCCTGCAGCATTACGGCCCGACTTTAGATATGAGAAGAGCAAAGGTCTTTATGAGGCCATGCAGGAGTCCAAGGTAAGTCCCCCTAACCCTCTTGTAGTATAGCGAGCAAATCAGTATGTTGGCTATGTCTCCCATAATTTGCTCCCTCCTAAGCATGATGATTCTGATATGTTTACTATCCCTTGCACAATACATGACACCCCCATTTCCCATGCTATGTCAGACTTAGGAGCGTCAATTAATGTGATTCCCCTCTCCCTTTATAAGTCTTCAAAGCTTGGTCCTCTTATTGATACTAGTGTCATTGTGCAATTAGCTAACAGATCCACTATCCATCCGAAAGGGAAAATAGTGGATGTGTTAGTCAAAGTTGGTAAACTGCAACTCCCCACTGATTTCTATGTGCTGGAGATGGAGTCTAATGCTTGTCCCGTTCTCTTAGGGAGACCGTTTATGAAAACCTCCAACACTAAGATTGATGTAGGTGTTGGTTCATTGAGTGTCGAGTTTGGGGTCGGGTTGATTCTTTTGGGCTGTTTGGTTGTAAGAAATCTGTGGTGTCTGACCCATCATCCTTTGTTGGTGCTATAGAGTCGATGTCACATACTCCTTGTGGCACTACTAGAAAGAAAAAGGCTAAGAAGGTGAAAAGTCCTAACAAACCCTCAGATTTTCCCTATGATTCTCACTTGTTTTCACTAACATTGGCTGGGCAAGGTGTGGTTTCCTCTGATTTGTAGGTACAAGAGTTCAACCAAGGAGGTGATTCCTTCCCCGATTTATTTCGGGAGGTAAGTAATCGAGCTAACAACCCTAAACTAAGCGCTACTCGGGAGGCAACCCGATTTTCTTTTCTTTCTTTCTTTTCTTTCCACCCTGCATCTTCTCTTTCTTCTTCCCTTTTCGGAAATCCACCATATTTTCTTTTCCATCACAACAAATAAGCCATACCCCACTCCTATTCCTTTTCCATTCCCTTTTCCACAAAATTTCAAACACATTGAGCATTTGTATCCGAAGATTTATCTTTTGGGTGTGAATTTCGAACCTTTCCTTCTATTAAGGTTGGCTTCAAACTTATCATTGTTGGTTGGTTGTGGGAGTTGGGTTGTGATTTGAGTGGATCTTTGGTCGTATCTTTGTTGTTAGAGTTGAGTTTTGTATTCATCATGAGTGGTGGTGTTGAGGGAGTGAGAACTGTGTGAGAGTAGATGTCGTGTCTGTTCCCTTTTCCCTTCTTTTTCCTTCTTATACATGTTCTCACATTGAGGACAATGTCTTGATATAGTAGGGGGAGTTCTTCATTGATTTGGGGTGTGTTTTGTGTGTCTTACACATATTTTTGCTTCTGGAAAAGAAAACTGAAAAATGAAAAAAATCCAAAAAGTATGTGAAAACCCATTGAGTTGGAAACTCAGGCAGGAATGGGAGCCCGAATGGGTTGAAAACTCGAAAGAGCAAGCTATGCAAAAAAGTGGCTATCTAGAGCGGATGAGATGGTGAGTTCATCATTTGAAAAAAAAATGAGTGAAGCTAGTAGGAAAACTCAAAAGAGCTCATAGGCAAAATGAGAGATAAAATAGAGAAACTTTGAATCATTTGCCGGAGTTGGTGTCATAAGAAGATGGTGATATAAGTAGTGTTTCGGGTAGGATTTCATCTTGGTGTTTGAAGTAGAGGCGAATAGGTTAGAACTCATCTATCTCTGGAGAAATAAGGAATGGTGGTCGTGTTTTGTGCAGATTTGGTGTGGGTTCGAGTCCTTTGAGATCTTTTGGGGCTCGAATTCACCTTATTGATCTTTTGACTATTTGGTGTGTAATCTTGGTGTTGAGTTTTAATGATTTTGTTACTAACGGTATTTCAGGTGAGCTTTTGGTTCAAGTGTGGGGTACCTTTAATTTGCCCTTGCGTTTGGTCTTGAGCGATTCGGAGGAGAGTAGCATCATTTTGTACACTAGGATGGAGTGATAAGGGGAGTAGTTCATTTGTGTGCTCTTTTGAAAGGGTGTACCCCATGTTCTTAATGATTGAGTTTACTCGAGGGCGAGTAAAATTCAAGTGTGGGGGTATTTGATGAGACCATATTAGTCGTGTATTTAGAGAATTTCGGAGTTCGTTTCGTAGGGGTTTAGGCCTTGAGAAGCGGAGTTTCGGATTTATTAGCCTAAGTGTGGTAAATGGAGAATTGAGTTGGTTTCGCTGTTTTAGAGGTGGATTAGGGACATTTGGAGACTTCATATTATTTTAATCAATTACAGGTGGACATCGTCCCGTGTTCGTGGTTCGTTCGATAAAGTAAGTCAACAAGTGTTATGATAGGCTAAAGTCGTATCACCTAATCAAAGATAATTCCTACAGTCTTCTAACAATGGTAGTCAATGGTAGTAGGGTCGAATCCACAGAGAGACGGAGTTCTAAGTTAATATTCAGCCAAAAAGCTACTTCAGACAAGATCAGACAAGAATCAGCTGAACTACTAATTAAATACTAGAAAGCAATATAAAAAGAGATTCTAATCTATGAAATAAAGGTCTAGGGAATTAGTTCGGTCTACCATGCTTATACCAATCAAAGGATCAAACAACTATTAGAACCTAGGTCAAGAATTGACAGATTAGAGCACGTGTCAAGCTATGGTTAAGTCTCAACGCCCATAATTCAACATATGCAGCCTGTTCACAAACATAATCAGAATTACTGGTGTGTACTAGGCCTCTAAAAGTAAGACGGATCTGTGCAAACGATTATTAACCTCAAGTAATCAAAGAAACTGCGCAATAACGTTAATTACTCAATAAGAACAAATCACACTATAACCTTCAATGATTAATAGGCTACATCCTTGGTACTCATGATCACTTTGTATCAAAATAACCTGAAAATCATCGAAACACACAAACGGGGAGTAGTAGAGCACAACTTATGTAATTCATGTCATTATGCACCTAAATGCTCAAAAAGGAGTTCTAAATGCAATCTAAATGCATCTAAAAACTATATATAAATGTGATACATCAAATTCCCCCAAGCTAAAACTTTGCTTGTCCTCAAGCAAATAAAACATGAACATGGAATAAATTGCCTCACCCCAAAGATAAAACATTCGAAGCTCAAAACATTTTCAAGACTAAGAATCGTTCAAGCAGGTAAAATTCAAGTTCAACTATTCAAATCCATCCAACAACCAATCATCCAAGCAAATCGTCAAATATAACTATCCACAAGGCATACAAATCCTGAAAAGGTGCTCCCAAAGGTGTCACTCCTCTCAATTTTGTGGCAGGCAAAGAATGTGCCCGAACACTCACCGACCCGACCATAATGTCCCTTCCCACTCACACTCTCATGTGTTTAAGAAGGTTAAACGACGCTCACCCTAATCAAGTCGACTCAATTAGCAGACATACTCTTTAACTTTGACAAACTGACTAGAAATCAATCCAATAAACAATGTAAACACAAGCTCACTTTATAGGGTTGTAATGGGGCTTAGGCAAGAGGTATAAAATATTTTTAGGAAATGTGGTGGAAAAACCGCGAAAGGGGGAGCATGAATCACTCAAACAAGGCCTAAGATGGCCTAAACAACTCCCAACAACACCATATAACCACGAAATATAGCCCAACTCTCATAAATCAATGAAAACTCACAACAAACCCAATTTTCAAGCAGAGTAGCATATTTTTATTTATAAACATTCGTGAATGAAAGAACTTTGAATTCTTTTGAACTTTTATTTTGGGCATGCAAAGTGCAAAGTATTCGTTTGGTGAAATAGGATAAAATCGATCCTTAGAAGGGGAAGCATGCAGGGCATATATATCCTTTGTCAAACACAGAGAGTAAAAAAGGGAATGCTCTTCTTTAATCATCTCATTTCCGTTATGATTCCTTTGTCACGATTTACACTAAAACCATTCCTCTGACCTTTTTAGGAGACTCTCCTATCCTGATAATTAATATTCTCCACATTCAATAGTATAAGTGGTTGCTTAAGTGATATGCGAAAATATTGGAAATAGTGTTGAGATGTCTCCCCAAATACCAAATTTGTAGAAATAATAATATTAAGTAATATTATTGTTATTCTATTGATGGAGAAAAGAAAAGAAAAATGAGGTGAAGAAAGTGAGGTGAGTTGGAGCCTTGGTCTCCAAGGTGAGTTTGTTGTCAAGCAAAGTATTAATATCCTACAAGTAGAATAGCGTTAGGAAAGTAATCACAAAACAACACACAATGTGTGGCGGAAGCAAATGAACACCTTTTCCACTTGTGTTGTAAGAAACCAAGTATAGATAGCACACAACAATAAAAATAAAGGACACAAAGGTTTACGTGGTAAAACCCAACGAGGGGAAACCTCCACGGGTGCCATAGGCCAGCACCAAGCCCTTCCACTAATCAAAAATAAACAAGTGGGTACACCAATTTCTTCCCTAGACAATACCATAGGTACTACAAACATCAAGACATTCTTGGAACAACTAAACTCCATAAACATCACTCAAAAGTGGTAAAACAACAAATATGGAGAATTTAGGGCGGAGTACAAAATACCAACTTTGAGAGCACAAAACAACAATTCAACTGTTGGATATGAAGGTTGATAAACCAAGAACATTGTGTCAAAATTTGGTGATGATCGGACCACGTTTGACTCTCGATCGATGCAAAAAGGGGACCAACTCTAAAAGGAAGAAAAACAACGAAAAGCTCATGCTTGCAATCTACTTTGTGCGTGTGTTGTGAAGTGTTTGCTGCTACTACTCTTTTAATCTTCTAGCAAGTTGTATATGTTGTTACTAAGCTCATTTACTTGTTTTATATTAAAACAAGACTTTGTCATCATAGGGGCTTAAGAGGTATTAAACCCACATTGCACTAAACATAACAAGCCCATATATAATTATTATTGTGGACCTCTTCCTCCAAGTTGGAGGGAAAACCCAACAAATCTCCCCCTCACTCCTACTTGGGGGGTTCGACCAAACCTACTTTCAATTGGCAAGCAACAAATCTATCCTTGGGTAAGATCTTCGTCAACATATCCGATCCATTATCATGGGTATGAATCTTAACGTACAAGCTCAAATAACTTGTCTTCTATCGCTTCTCGAATCCAAGATCTCCTACAAATGTGTTTGGTTCGAGAATGATAGGTAGAATAATTAGCAAGGTGTAGGACACTTTGACTATCACAATGGAGTAGATTTTTTTCTTGTTTCAAACCCAACTCCTTAAGAAAATCTCTCATCCAAATTAATTCCTTACTAGCTTCAACGGCTGTCATATATTCCGACTCAGTAGTCGATAAAGCAACACATTGCAATTTAGATTGCCAGGAAACCGCTCCCCCTGCAAATGTCATCAAGTAACTAGAAGTGGACTTGCTAGAATCAACATCACCTGACATATCAACATCTGTAAAGCCATGTAACACAGGTTGTCTAGAACTAAAGCATAAACTTACTATAGAAGTACCTCTGAGATACTTGAGAATCTATTTCAATGCTGCCCAATTCTCTTTCCAGGATTAGACATGAACATGCTAACTACCCCAATAACATGAGTTATATCCGGCCTCATACATACCATAGTATACATCAAGATACTTAAGGCACTTTCTTCATTTCTTTTCTATCACTATTTGTCGGGACACTAACTCTCACTCAGTTTCATATAACTTGAAAGCGAAGAGCTCACGGGTTTAGCCTTGTCCATGCGAAGCTTTTGCAACATCTTTTCACTGTATCTATCTTATGATAGCCATAATTTCTTCTTTTTCCTCTAACGGGAAATGTGCTTACCAAAGTCTGTTTTTCGGGGCCAAGATCCTTCATTGCAAAAGACTTAATCAAACTAGCAATCTTGTTTGTATCACTACCAACCATCAACATATGATCAACATACAATAAGAGAATAAGGAAATCACCCTCGAAAAAATTCCTTCACAAACACACAATGATCAACATGTGTTTTGTGGTAGCCATGGTCAAACATAAATGATTCAAACTTCTTGTACCATTGTCGAGATGCTTGTTTCAAACCATATAAACTCTTCTTTAAGTGACACACAAGCTTCTCTTTTCCTTGATCTTAAAGCCTTCAGGTTGTTTCATGTAGATTTCCTCCTCTAAATCACCATGAAGGAATGCAGTTTTAAGTTGTTCCACTTCCAAACTCTGCTAGCAGCCAAACCAAGAACAACATGGAATGAAGACATCTTACAACTGGAGAGAATATTTCATCAAAATCAACCCCTTTTGTATGTTCATAACCCTTCATGACTATTCTTGCCTTGTATCGAGGTGGTTTACCATCTTCTCCAGTCTTCAATTTATACACCCACTTGTTCTTGAGTCCTTTGTTCCCATTAGGCAACTTTACGAGATTACAGGTGTGATTCTCATGCAATAACTTCATCTCTTCTTGCATGGCATTGTACCACTCCTTGCTATATATGCACATGTGACATAGCTTGCTCATAACATTCTGGATCTCCCCCATAAGTTAACCCAACATATTCATTGTGTGGGTATCTCGAGGAAGGTTGTCTGTCTGTAATGGACCTCCTGAATTCAGATGGTGGTGGCTGCTTTACAACGGGTTGTTCAATTTCATGTTGCACATCATCACCATCAACATCATCATTCTCAACATCATGCTGAACTTCTCCCCTTCAGCTCTTGGGAGGACTTGTGGAAAAATAGGATCATGGTTGACTGGAGTTTGAGTGGATGTTTGTTGCTTTGGCTTTTCACAATCTTCAATGGTCTGATCTTCAAAGAACACAACATCTCTGCTTCTAATGACCTTCCTACCAACAGGATCCCATAACTTGTATCCAAAGTTATCTTCAGAGTACCGCCAAAAAAATGCGCTGCTTTGACTTTTTATCAAGCTTGAATCTTTCATCTCTAGGAAGATGCACAAATGCTCGGCAGCTAAAGACTCTTAAGTGCTTGAAGGAGACATCTTTCTTTGTCCATACTCTCTAAGGAACATCATCATCATGAGGAATTCAAGGGGAAACGTTGATTAGATACACAGTTGTGATAAGTAAGAAGATATGAAGCAGCCGAATCAATCACCCAAGTGCATTCATTACAAGCAAGGTTTAAGTAACCTTGATCACCAATAAAGAGAAAATCATCACTGGTTGGTACAAGTGTAGTGTTTTTCTCTTTTGCTTGTTGCTCGGAGGATTCACCTTTTTCTTTTCTTTCCTTAGATCTATCCCTTTTCATCTTTCTGCAAAATCTTTTCACATGACCCGACTTGTTACAATAGTGATAAACGATTTGGCTTCTAGACTTGGATCTCCCCCCGGAATTATCTCTGCTATGGGAAGTTCTACTCTTGCTTCTTCCCCTGTTGGCATCTTGGGCTACATTAGGTTCATATTTCAGTTGTGATCCCATCTCCTTTCTTCTCGTCTCTTCATTCAAGACACTATCTTTTACAATCTACATTGTCAACTTACCTTCTGGAGCATAATTACTAAGTGAAACCACAAGAGAGTCCCAAGTCTCTGGCAAAGAGAAAAGTAGTAAAAAAGCTTGTAGCTCATCATCTAAAATCATTTTCATTGCATACAATTGGTTGACCAAACCTTGAAAATCATTCAAATGCACTAGTACGCTATCATCATATTTTTACTCCAATTTCACTAATTTCTCATCAATGACGCTTATATTTCCTTTCATACATAGCCTCAAGTTTCTTCCAAAATGAATATGCATTTGTGTCATTGGCAATATGTTGAAGTACACTCATGTCAACAAATTGTCTAATTGTTCCAACAGCTTTTCGATTCAAAATCTTCCATTCACTTTTAACAACCCCGGTCAAAATAGTTTCATTTAAGATTGGTTCATACTAGTCTTTTACATAAAGAATTTTTCCTTTTTAATTTTCCACACGGAATAATTACTGGAATTCAAATAAATTATCCTATGCACACCAACTTTATCATCCATAGTCACAACACAAGAAAACACGAGACTGCAATTAACATGGCTCTGATACCAAGATGTCGGGAAAGTAATCACAAAATAACACACAATGTGTGGCGGAAGCAAATGAACAACTTTCCAACTTGTGTTGTAAAATGGACAATCACAACCAATCTCAACAAAAATTAAGATAAAGAATAAGAAACCAAGTATCAATAGCCCACAACAATAAAAATAAAGGACAAAAAGGTTTATGTGGTAAAACCCCAACAAGGGGAAACCTCCACGGGCACCGTAGGCCGGCACCAAGCCCTTCCACTAATCAACAATAAACAAGTGGGTACTCCAATTTATTCCCTATCTAATACTAAAGGTACTATAAGCATCAAAAAACATTCTTGGAACAACTGAACTCCATAAACATCACAAAAAAGTGGTAAAACAATAAATATGGAGAACTTTGGGCTGAGTACAAAATACCAACTTCAGGAGCACAAAACAACAATTCAACCGTTGTATATGAAGGTTGATATACCAAGAAGACTGTGTGAAAATTTGATGACGATCGGATCACGTTTGACTCTCGATCGAAGCAAAAACCTGACGAGCTCTTAAAGGAAGAAAAATAGAGAAAAGTTCCTGCTTGCAATCTGCTTTGTGCTTGTGTTGTGAAGTGTTCACTGCTACCGCTCTTTTAATCTTCCAACAACTTCAATATGTTACTAAGCCCAATTACTTGTATTTTATTAAACAATACTTTGTCATCATATGGGCTTAAGAGGTATTAAACCACATGGCACTAAACATAAGACGCCCATATATAATTATTATCATGGACCTCTTCCTCCAAGTTGGAGGGAAAGCCCAACAGATAGGTGGTAGGCTTGGAATTCTAAGGTTGTATGTTTGTGTAGTTTGCACAAGAAGCTTGGAATTTACTTATTTATTTGAGCATTCTTGCCGTCAAGAAGGTAAGTGCAAGAGAGGCACCACATAAAGTAGCACCACTAGATTGAAGAGTGCGCAGTAGAATAGAAGAGAACGAAGAAAAGTGGGTGGGTGCTTGCAAGAGTGTTGTGATCCAAGTGAAAGCAATGAGGCAAGATGTAAGGCCTCAAAGTAGTTGTGTGGGTGTGTGTACAAGTGATGTTTTGTACGATTCCGTGTAGTTGTGGGTTGTGTTAGCGGCAGTGCAAGATATTGTCTTGTGTCGAAAGTCTTCCTTAGTTGTGATGGTTAGGCGACGTGTCTCGTTGGCTAGTTAGTTGGTTAATTGTAATGATGTTGTGCTAGTAGTTCCACCGTGAGATGGTGTTGGAGGATGAGAGCTCAAATACAAGAGTGAGAGGGAGTAAGTGGTGAAAGGTAAACACAATATTAGGGGTGAGAATATTTTTAGGATTAGAGTTAAGTACCATTGTTGATGGTACTAAAAGTGAGCTTTCCTAAAAATATTTTATCTAATGTTGTCGTTGTAGTAGTTACCATTGTACTCCAAAAAATTATTATAGTGAAGTTTCGTCCCTTTAGATCAGGATCGTGGTTTGTATCAACGAAAATTACTGTGTGTTATTTTGCTAGTTTTGTAATACATATCCTCTTCCTGTTATAGTGTGTATCTGTTGCTCAATTTCCCAACAAATAGAAATTCCTAACAATTGGAAAATAATTGAGTTGTTTGATCGACAACAAAATGGCAAAATAGAGGAATCAGAAATTCCTAATATTTTAACTTCCCAAAAAATGAAGGAATTTAATTACCTAGAGTCCCCTAGATAAGTAGAATTCCATGGGAATTCAATTACCTATATTGTGTATTTGTTGCTAATTCCATGAATTTGATTAAGGAACTAATTTTGACTTCCACATAAATCCATCGACTACCAAGTCCTAATTTTGTTTTAATACCGGAATTAAGGTGAGTTAGAATCTTAGTTTAGTAGGATTAATAAATTCAAATGTATTAGGAAGCAATTATCTTTATTTTTTTTAAATACAAAAAAGATGATCAGTAAAAAATGATGATTGCAACATCATTTTCATTAATGATTAGTTGTTCAAGTTGAAGATTTTATTGCTTAGGTAAAGAGAATAGCTCATTATATTAGGCTAATTAGGAATGAACCCATAAAGTAAAGAATAGATGAATACAATCACTTTATTAACTTCAATAGAGTAAATGATGAATGAGGACATACAAATGAGAAGGGAGGGAGATGTGTGAAGTGTTTCATGAAATTATTTGGATAATTTAGGGAATAATAATTATCCTAATAAAGACATCTTAGGCATATTTATTGGATTAATTTAGAAGTAGAACTTATATTTTGGGACACCTTGTAAGGAAATAGGACTTATGTTATGGGACGGGGGGTAGATTCTAGCATTATTGCCAACATATTTGTATTTTTCCACTTTGGAGGCTTTGAATTTGACATCGATATGTAAATTTAACCATCAATATATCTTAATAGGAAATAATTATTTTAATAATGTATTATGTTACCCACTCCTCCTTGGATTTTCCTATAATGGTGTTTTGGTGAAGTCCAGGCCAGATAATGATAAAGTCTATGCCAATGATAAAAAGAAAGCGTGGGCAACAGGGAGGAGTGGAAGTTAAAAAGTGTTCAACCCCCCATTATTGTAATATACACATATCGTTATCATATGATAAAAATAGTTGTAAATATAAAGTTTTGAATCGGTAACCTTAATTGTGTGAAAGAAGGAGTTCTATCGCTACTTCACTACACTCTGAATGTTTCTCTTATTATAAAAAAATACTATCTTGTGGTTGAAATGAAAATCAAAGTGCAACCAAATGCATGATAAATGAGATGAGTTATGCTACATTGTAGGTTTTATTTTTAAAAACACAAAGATCTAAATATATATTATGAATAATATCATTCAATTTTCATCGTTTATATGTCTTAACTAAATGATATTAGTTGTCCCAAAATTGTAAGACACAAATCCTAGGCCTAAAAATTTATTTCAATTTAAAAAGTAATCGTAGGAGTAAGAAAGAATTTGAGAAAGTGGGTAGAGCACGTGGGAGGAGTGGAGTGTTACCATCATTCCATCCACATAACTAGATACAAATCCCCTACTTAATCCATATTGCAAGAAAGGTGAAATAGATTAAAGTTTTAAGTTTTGGTTCGTTACTGTCCTTTTTTGGAAAAAATAAGCTACTTCGTTACCCAATACCGCCTCTCTTCAATTTCAAGCTAAATTAAACATATGTATATTTGAAATGTTAAGGTCAATTCAAAGAAAAATAAATCAAAATTTGAATTTTTGGATTCATCTTGGTCTTTTTGGAGAAAGTTAGCTTCTTCATTACTTAAAATCCACTTAACTCTTGTCACTCTAAGCTAACCTAAACATATTCATCTACTTTATGCATATTTGAAGTGTTAAGATCAAGTTAAGGTGATCTAGATCAAAGTTGTATGTTTTGGGTTCATTTCAATCGCTTTTGGCTAACTTTACCGACTTCATTATTCAAAACCCCCCAACTCTTGAAACTTTAAGCTAAAGCTCCTATCTTATGCACATTTAATGTGTTAAGGTTACATTAAGATAAAATATATCAAAGTTTCAAGTTTAGTTTGGTCGTTTTTTTGTTAGCTCCAGCTGCTTCACTACCAAAAACCCTTCAACTCTTTTGACATTAAGCTAGAGTAATCATATATCTCGTACTTCGTGAATATTTGAATTGTCAAGGTAATAGATCAAAGTTTCAAGTTGGGTTCATTATATTCGTTTTCACATAATTGGAGCTACGTGATTATGAAAAATTATCTAATTCTTGCAACTCTAAGCTATATTAATATGTATCCCCTACTTATGCATGTTTCAAGTGTTAACTAAGGTAAGAATGTGGTGAAATTTATCAAATTTTCTAAAATTTTGGTTTTGATTTTTGTCGCTTTTAGTTAACTTGGCATACTTTCTTACCCAAAACCATCTAAGTCTTCCAACCATAAGCTAAACAAAACATATATCCCATACATTAATGCATTTTTTTAAGTGTTAAGGTCACTCAAGGAGAGAAAGATTAAAGTTTCAAGTTTTGGGTTTGTTTTAGTTGTTTTTGGTTAACTTGAGCTACTTCATTAACCCAAACCACCTACTTCATGCAACAATCAATTAAAAAGAATATATATCCCTCACTTTATACATATTTGAAGTATTGAGGATTATTTAAGGTGAACAAGATCGAAATTTTAAGTTTTGGATTTGTTTCGGTAGCTTTTGCAAAAATTGGGCTACTACACTACCCAAAACCAACTAAACTTTCCACCTCTTAAAAGAAGTAGACATATATAACCTATTTTGTGCATATTTAAGGTCTAAACGTTGAATTAGGATTAAATAGACCAAGTTTCAAGTTTTGGGTTCCGTTTTGGCTGTTTTAGAGAAAACTTCATTTTTAAAACCATCTATTTCTTTCCAATATAATTCAACTAGACATATATAACATGATTTATGCATATTTGAATTGATAAGGTCAAATTAAGGTGAAACAAATCAAAAATCCAAGTTTTGTGGTTCATCTTGGTCGTTTTTAGAGAAATTGAATTACTTTGTCACCCAAAATAACTAAACTCTTGCAACTTGATGGTAACCATAACACCTATTACTTTTAAGCATATTTGAAGTCTTAAGGTCCAATCAAGATTAAGTAAATCAAAGTTTCAAGTATTGATTTTGTTTTAGTCGCTTTTGGTTAACTTGAACTACTTCATTACAAAAAAATATTTATATCAACAAATTAAATATAAACTAAACATATATCCCCTTATTCATGTTCGAAGTGTTAAGGTCAAGCTAAAGAGAACATATCGTAGTTTCAAGTTATGGGGAGGTTAAGCTAAATAGAAACATATCATAACTTCACAAAATTTTGCAAAAGTTATAATAGTTAAATCAAACAGTTTGAAGTTTGTAATGGTTTCTCACAAATTTCCTTTTATTTATTATAAGAAAATGCACCAGAAAACAATCATAATTTTGTTCAACATCGTCGTACAATCAAATTACAAGCCTACAACACTTACATGTATAATTTGCTCTAAAGAAGTGTAAGTACCAAATGAAGCAATTAATATACTTAAAACCACAATGCCTAGCACAAATATCTCTTCCCCATTGAGGTGATTACCTGAAATCTTCAAATAACACAAGCAAGGAAGAGTGATTGATGCCGTAATGCTTAAAAATGCTCCAACAAAAGACATAAGATATCCGAAGAAAGGAAAAACTAGTGCTATAATAACTTGACTAACGACCAAACATGTCCCTAACATAATTTTGAAGTTTCTTTTCTTATGGTTATGTGGGAACCAACTCTGAACGCAATTCACAACAGGTTCTAACTATTAGAATATATGAAAATATATCTCATTATATTTTTATTATTCAGATTTAGTTTGTAATTATCTTTGTATATCTTTGTATATCTTTGTATATCTTTTAGTTAGTTGTTACCTAATTATTAGGGATTATTATTCCTTGTAACCCTAGAGTATATAAGGTTTAGGATGTACAACTTTTATGATTAAGGAATTAATTCTATCATGGTATCCGATTGCTAGGGTTCTCTCCTCTCACACACTTCCGCTGCCCCTAGCCGTCCAAACACATCATCACCGCCCACGACCTACTTTTCAGGCCACCATGACCGGAAGCAAGGGCAAATCGTCCAACTCTTCGTCTTCCTCTTTCTCTTCTCTCTCTTCTTCTCTTTCTTCTACCAATATTAAACACATCATTCCCATTACTTTAGACATGGAAAATGTTCAATACTCTACGTGGGCAGAGTTATTCAAAATCCATGCACGATCGAATCGGGTCATTGATCATATCATCCCATCGGCCAAGACCAAAATTCCGAAAACTGATGATGAAAAGGAAGAATGGTCTACCATAGATGCCACTGTTCTCAAATGGATCTATGGTACGATTACTGATGATCTCCTTAACACCATCCTCGAACCTGATTCTACTGCTCAAGAGGCTTGGGAGCGGCTTCGGGATATTTTTTCAAGATAACAAGACATCCCGTGCCGTTACGCTCGAGTAGGAATTCTCCAACACATCTATGGAGGATTTTCCAAACGCCTCGGCGTATTGTCAACGTCTAAAGATGTTGGCCGATCAGTTGAAGAATGTTGGTGCTCCTGTCACCAATAATAGGCTTGTTTTGCAGATGGTAGCCGGCCTTTCTGATGCTTATAGTGGTGTAGGTACGTTACTTCGTCAAAGCGATCCGCTTCCACCTTATTATCAAGCACGTTCCATGCTTGTGCTTGAAGAGGCCGGATTGGCTAAGAAAGCCGCCCTTGGTTCGTCCCCTTCCACGGCTCTTGTGTCTAACTACAACGATGGCTCATCATCGGACTCCCCTTCTCAAAATCGTGGTGCAAATAATCAGAAAATAATAATAATAGGCACCACAATAAAAATAAAAATAAAAATTCCGGGAAGGGTGGCGGCAGCCAGGGTGGCGGTGGTGGCCGGCAGCAGACAGGTGGCGGCAGCAGCGGCAGGCGTCCGTACCAGCCCTCACAGCAGCAGGTTGCACAGTGGCCGTATGGGCCTGGGGCCACAAACCAGCCTCCATGGCACCTTTGGCCATGGGCTTTTCCACCCAGCCCATACCCCACCTCAGCTTGGGCTCGCCCTCCATATCAGCACAGACAACAGCCAACTGGGCTAACTGGGCCAGGTTTGCTTGGGGCTCGCCCTCAAGCCTATGCGGCAGATTCATCCTCTACGCCTACTGACATTGAGGCGGCAATGCACACTCTTGGGCTTACTCCCCCGAACCCAAATTGGTACATGGACACGGGCGCCACATCTCATATGACCTCTTCCCAAGGTAATATTTCTTCTTATTTTAATTTGAGCAAAAATAGGTATAATTGTTGGAAATGGTCATAGTATTCCGATTCATGGTTATGGGGACGCTAACCTTCCTTCCCCTCACCCTCCTTTAACTCTCAAAAACGTCCTACATGCTCCCAAATTGATTAAAAATCTAATTTCTGTCTGAAAATTTACTATGGATAATAATGTCACTGTTGAATTTGATCCTTTTGGGTTTTCTGTGAAGGATTTTCGGACGGGGAAGCCAATCATGAGATGTGAGAGTCAAGGTGCCCTTTATCCCATCACTTCTATCAATTCTCAAGCCCCGCCTCCGTCTAGCTTTGCTGCTCTTGCACCTTCTCTGTGGCATGATCGTTTAGGCCATCCTGGCACTAGTATTCTAGAGTCTCTTAGGAAGAATAATTTTATTGAATGTAATAAACATCGTACTTCTGTTGTTTGTCATTCATGTCCTCTTGGAAAACACGTGAAATTACCGTTTGTTGATTCAACCTCTACTACTTTGATGCCTTTTGATATTATTCATTGTGATCTATGGACTTCTCCTGTTTTGAGTTCTCTAGGTCATCGATATTATCTTGTTATGGTGGATGATTACTCTAAATTTGTTTGGACGTTCCCTCTTGCTAAAAAGTCCCATGTCTATGCCACATTCTTACAATTTAGAGCATACATTCACACTCAATTTGAGAGGGAAATTAAAAATATACAATGTGATAATGGGCGCGAATTTGATAATGATCATTTTTTGCAATTTTGCAAACTCAATGGCTTACATTTCCGTTTCTCTTGTCCCTATTCTTCTTCCCAAAAGGGAAAAGCCGAGCGTCAAATCCGCACCCTTAATAACATTGTACGTACTTTATTAGCTCATGCTTCCATCCCCTCTACTTTTTGGCATCATGCGTTACAAACGGCCACATATCTTTGTAATATTCTTCCTCATAAAGGCCTTTCCTATCAATCTCCTCTTCGGGTTCTTTTCACAAAGAACCGTCCTATTCTCACCTACGGGTATTTGGGTGCTTGTGTTTTCCTCTATTTCCTTCTCCTACCATTCACAAACTTCAAGCACAATCCACTCCTTGTGTGTTTTTAGGGTATCCTACTAACCATCGTGGATACAAATGCTATGACCCGTCTTCTCGGAAAATCATTATTTGTCGTCATGTTATTTTTGATGAAAATAATTTTCCATTTTCCACTCTTCACCAGCCCACAAACGCCACATATCAATTTCTGGACTTGCCATTGGACTTACAACACGACCTGCCCAGTCCATCACCCCATTCGATGTCTGGGCCCCTTCCGTCACTAAGCCCAACTCCTCTCAGAAATGATCCTATGTCCAGCTCTCCACATCACACGCCCCGGCCTCTTCATATCACGCCTGGGCCTGCTTCTTCCTCTGGGCCACGCTTCTCATCCCCTGGTGGCACGCCTGGGCCTGATTCTCCCTCTAGGCCACACATCTCATCCCCTGGTGGTATCCCCGGCCCTATACCACCTCCCAGCCCACCTATCTTTTCCTCCCCACCTAGAACGGCCCACAATCCAAGGCAGCTTCCGTCTCCTCCTTCTCGTAGTGTCACTCGAGCCCAAAATGGCATCTTTAAGCCTAAAACGATTGTCTCTCTTCATACTCATGTAGGACGCTCTCCTATACCTCGTAATCCCGTGTTAGCTCTTCGTGACCCGAATTGGAAACTTTCCATGGATGACGAATATCATGCTCTAATTAAAAATAAGACTTGGGAATTGGTGCCTCGGCCCCATGATGCTAATGTTATTCGTTCTATGTGGATTTTTGCTCATAAAGTTAAATCTGATGGTTCTTTTGAGAGGTATAAAGCCCGTCTTGTAGGTAATGAAAAAACACAACAGGTTGGCATTGATTGTGGAGAAACTTTTAGTCCAGTGGTGAAACCAGCGACTATTCGCACTGTTCTCAGCCTCGCCCTTTCTAAGGGTTGAGCCCTTCACCAATTGGATGTAAAAAATGCTTTTCTTCATGGTGAGCTTAAAGAAACAGTCTATATTCATCAACCTTTGGGATATCGTGACCGTAACTTCCCAGATCATGTGTGCTTACTCAAGAAGTCCCTTTATCGTCTCAAACAAGCCCCTCGGGCTTGGTATCGTCGGTTTGCTGATTATGTTGCTCATATTGGGTTTCGTAATAGTCAGACTGATCATTCTTTATTCATATATCGTCATGAAACTGATATTGCTTATCTGCTCTTATACGTTGATGATATTATTTTGACTGCTTCCTCGGCTACTCTACGCAAGTCTATCATGTCCCGACTTAGCTCGGAATTTTCCATGAAAGACTTGGGAGAGTTGAGTTATTTCTTGGGTATTGCTGTCACTCGTCATGCAGGTGGTCTGTTTCTTTCTCAGCGAAAGTATGCTGAGGAAATCATTGAGTGTTCAGGCATGTCTGCATGTAAACCGTCTGCCACTCCAGTTGACACTAAGTCAAAGCTTAGTGCCCAGTCTGACACTCCTTGCTCCAATCCTTCTCTTTATCGGAGTCTTGCAGGTGCTCTCCAGTACCTCACTTTTACTAGGCCTGACATTTCATATGCAGTCCAGCAGATCTGCTTATTTATGCACCAGCCTATGGACGCACATATGCTTGCCTTGAAACGTATTATCCGATATGTCAAAGGCACACTTCATCATGGTCTTCACATGTATCTGTCGCCCACATCCACTCTCTTGTCCTATGCTGATGCTGATTGGGCTGGATGTCCTGACACTAGGCGATGCACGTCTGGGTATTGTGTGTTTCTTGGAGATAACTTGATCTCTTGGTCTTCAAAGAGACAGACAACGTTATCACGTTCTAGTGCAGAATCTGAGTACAGGGGTGTTGCTAATGTAGTTTCTGAATCATGTTGGCTACGTAACTTATTAGTTGAACTACATTGCCCTATTAAAAAGGCAACCTTGCTCTATTGTGATAATGTGAGTGCCATCTACTTGTCGAGAAATCCGGTTCAGCACCAACGAACCAAACATATTGAGATGGACATTCATTTTGTTCGTGAGAAGGTGGCACGTGGTGAGGTTCGTGTTCTACATGTGCCATCTCGTCATCAGATTGCTGACATCTTCACCAAAGGTCTTCCATTGATACTCTTTGAAGACTTTCGGGACAGTCTCAGCGTTCATCCTCCTCCCGCTTCGACTGAGGGGGTGTATTAGAATATATGAAAATATATCTCATTATATTTTCATTATTCAGATTTAGTTTGTAATTATCTTTGTATATCTTTTAGTTAGTTGTTACCTAATTATTAGGGATTATTATTCCTTGTAACCCTAGAGTATATAAGGTTTAGGATGTACAACTTTTATGATTAAGGAATTAATTCTATCACTAACATGAGTGCATATTTGGATAGTGGATTCACTAATGTTGTGTAGATTGCAATCTTTGAGCTCCATGCGTCAGTAGGAAGGTCTAATGTTATCTGAGAATCTACCTTTGAACCAAACATTAGATACCCAATGATTGCCATTGACGCGTAACCAATAGTTGACCAAAAGAAACAAAGAAGTAGAACCTGTCGTCGAACCACAATATATGAGTACGTAAATTACCTAGATCATTTGAAAAAACAACACAAGACAAACAACTAATTACCATTTCCAGCTTAGGCTGGAAGTTCATGAGCCCTCAAAATAAAGGGATACATTGTTTTGTTCGATACGAAAATAAGTATTAAATCTATATCTCGTTATCAAACTTTTTTTTTACCCATTGATCTCTTTTTTTTTGTGACAAAATATTTTGCACTTCAGTTTATGATAATTTTTTTGTTCCAAATTATTCACATTATTTTCTATTTTTATGCACTTTTTTACTTTAAATTAATTTTTTATATTATATTCCTTTTGTTGTTAAAATGGGTGAGCGCACATGGTAATATGCTACATGGTAAGTTGATAACTAATGTCACACTCTGACTTGGCGCCATTGCAACTCCATATAAGGTGTTGACCCATATCACACACTGATGTATCACTTTTAAAAATTGTTTTAAAAAATAACAAGGAAAACATGTAACTCGTTACTTGAAAATTCTCAACTCTTCCACTGAGCCAAAAATTTTTATTACAAAAATCCATTTTGAATTCCTAAATTCTCCCACATTCTAAAATAAATATATACGAATGATTCTTATAATTGTTATAAAATATACTCGAGGTATGTCATGGGACAAAAAGCTAGTTTTTGAATGACAAGGAAGTTAACTTTTAGTCTCAGTTTTATGTGCCACTGCCCACTTTTGTATTTTGCTAACTCTTTTTATTGCTAGAAACAAATCTAGTGTTGCTGAGTAAATAAGATATTTCACCTTAGAAAATTGATGTTTTTTCTGCATGGAGTGATATAGTGCCGGAAAAACAGGATGAGCGCAATAGCAGAATCCATATAAGCTTGTTGATGTAGGAATTCCTGACCAATTAATGATATTTCCTTTGTTATGAAATCCAATCCCTTCAAATGCGCCGACCATTAAAATGGAGACAATAATGACAACAGAAGCAAGCACACCCGTAGCTGACATGTAGGAAAGAATACTTAGATCATCTAGCCAAATAGAAGGAAGAATAAGAAGAGCAATAAATCAACAAAACACTCTCTTCCTCCAAGTTTCAACCCATGAGTTTCCAATTTTATTCCAGGAAAAAGGTTATGAAGATTGTCTCCTTCCATTATTAAGAAACCTGTTACAACCAAGTATAACTCTGAGCACATAAACACTGATATAATAATTCTTCCAATCTTTCCAAATTCTCGTTCCCCTAAATCTGGGTAAGTTCTTATGCTTGAATCAACTTCCATGCATCGCTTTATAAGCAAGCCTGTGTAGAATGCTACCATGGCGACAACAAATATCAACATTAGACTCAACCAACCGCCTGATGCTAATGCATATGGTACTGAAAGTATTCCTACCCCTGATATACAAAATTTCATAATATATGGTTCAACAAGTTATGGGCATGAAACAAAATATCATTCAAATAAAAGTTCATTCTAATAGATCTGCAAGGAATAAACAAGTAAATCAAAAAAATATACTTCCTCCGTTTTTTATTAGTTGTTACACTTTTGATTTCACGGACTCTTAGACAATTTTTGGAGAGGAAAGAGATAGAAAGAAAGAAAGAAGGTACCCATGTGATAGGAGAGAGATAGAGAGAAAGTTTTGTCCAAAAAAGAAAGTGTCACAACTAATTCTAAACTTCTTTAGATGGAAAGTGTCACATTTAAAAAAAAACGGAGGAAGTATATGTAACTTTTGCTTCCCCTGAAATTTTAATATTGTATCTCGTTGTAAGTTAGTTGATTTTTCGGTTACGAAGACCAACGAATACATATATTTCGAAGAAAACACTATAGTGTAGTGATGATCTAGGATTGAAAATGTGAAAACCTATCTCCACAATCTTAGTTTACATAACCAAAAATACTACAGTGTACTGTTGATCTAGAATTGGAATAAAGTCAATGATTGCTAATAAGCTGGACAAAATGTTTTCATAGGAGAGTGCAAGAATTAATGAGCGTTTGTGTTGGTTTGCAAGCTCAACGAATCCAACATGGTTAACAGGTTTGGGGACACGTTGCGGTTCATGAGCCAAATAAAGTACGTGAAGAGAAAAGAAATGAACATAAGAGGATCGAAAAAAGGCAGACACGTGGGCCCGGACGGGCTGGGTAGTTGCTTGATCGGGCGGGGCCGAGCGTGAATATCATGGCTCGGGTGGGCACTAGCTTTGTTTTTGGCAATAACTTTGTTCGCTGTCTCATTTGCGCGTGCAGGCATTTGGCCCGATTGGGCTTATCTTTGGATATGCAAATTTTATCTACTCGTCTTGTTTTGTTCTTGTTTCCTCAATCTTATTTAAAGGATAGTAGTATTATTTATTTCCTGAGTGATAAGATAATATATCT
This sequence comes from Patellifolia procumbens, assembly GCA_947645195.1. Taxonomy (NCBI): domain Eukaryota; kingdom Viridiplantae; phylum Streptophyta; class Magnoliopsida; order Caryophyllales; family Amaranthaceae; genus Patellifolia; species Patellifolia procumbens. The sequence continues at coordinate 4,180,995 of CANSGD010000406.1, forward strand.
AAATAATTATCTTATTAGTATTAGTGATCTACTAGGAATAGGGCTTTCCTAAACTGTATATAAATAGGGTTATGCCAATTTCAAAGTAGAAAAATAGTACCACTTGAGAAGTAGCCTAGTCAAGAGAAATTTTGTGAAACTTTGCTAAAATAAATTAGCAAAATTGTGTACAAAGGTTTTTGCCCTACTTCTTAAGTGACACATTTTTATTGTACAAAGTTTTTGCCTTTTAATTCTCAAAGTTTGCACTTTTATTTTTGTTTCATTGATTCTCTAGTATTGTGAGTATTTTTCTTATGCTAGTGCCTAACAAGTGGTATTAAAGCTTGGTTAGAGAAGCTAGTCAAAGTTAATGATGGAAAGTTTGAGATGGCATGTTAACTAAAAAGAACAATTTCGTGCTACAACAAAGTATGATTCAGGATATACTCATTCAACAAGGATTGAACGATACCCGAGAGGATAAGAAACTCGACGAGGTCATCATTTCAAAGTGGAAAGACTTGAAGCGACATGCGATGTCAACAATGCTGTTAGCGCTTGCATCAGGGATGAAGTATGATTTTCTTGATGCGACAAAGGCAAAGGAGTTATGGGAGAAACTTGAAAAGTTATTTCAGTCGAAGTCTTTAAGAAGTAAGTTGTTCCTAAACAAAGATTTGTTTGGATTGGAGATGGAGGACGACGACGACTTGAGAGATCACCTCAACAAGCTTAATCGACTGATCATCCAATTGGCAAAGTTGGTTGAAACATTTAAGAGTGAATACAAAGCAATTCTACTATTGGTATCGCTACCACAAAGGTACGATAATGTTATTACTTCTTTGTTGGTAGGTAGGACGGAATTTACTTTGGTGAGACTGTTGTGTGCCTGCTAGAAGCTAAAAAATCGATGAAATGAGGAGAAGGATCAACTAGCTAAGATGGAGCCTTAGTTGCATCGGCATGTGGGAAGCGGAAGAAGTGAAGGACTGTAATAACTTTCAAATGAGACTTTTGAGTACCTGTAAAGGAGAATCAAGGTTTGAAGACGCTCGACCTGCAGAAAAATCAAAACACTTAAATAATTGTTACTATTTTTAACAAAAGGGGCACTTTTAATCCAATGCCCTAAGGCTTGGGAGGATTTGAAGATGCTCAAAGAGGGGAACAGAGATGCATACAAATCTTTTTTATTAGAATGAGGATAGCTATGATGCTTTATTGGTTGCAAGTGAAGTGGAATCAACAAAAGCATGGGTATGGATACAGGATGTTCAGTTCATATTTGCCACAAAGAACAAACTTTGCGTCTCAGAGGAAGTGTGAAGGAGCATTGGTTAATCAACCTAGTGGAGAAAGGGTCAAGGTTAATGGCATCGGTGAGCTTGAGATGGAGACTCGCAAAGGTTGTAGGCGTATCACAGAAGCGAGGTATATTCGCGCCTAAATAAAAGTATTATCTCTTTAGGGAAGCTTATTGAAGATGGATGTATTGTTGAGATTAATCAAGAAGCCATCTTGATTGTAGAAGAAGGTAAGACAATCACGAAGGCTATTCTGAACAAAAGAAGCATCTTCATAGTTGAGGCGCGTGTCAAGAGCTTGGTTCAAGGGGAGATAGTGTTGCCCAACGTAACAACGATGCAAATCTATTTGGCCGTGCTGGGATTGAGGGGAGGATTGTTGGTTTGCTAGACAAAATAGTCAAATAAGATTAATGGGCTTAGGGACACGTTGCAGGTGACAAGCCAGGAAGGGTACGTGAAGGGAAATGAAATGAACACAAGAGGATCGAAGAAAAATAGGCAAACGCGTGGGCCCGGGCATCCTGATTGTGGCTCAATCGAGCACTAGGTTTGCTGCTGACAGAAGCTCCATTCACTACTTCATCCGGGCGGGCAGGCATTTGGCCTGGGCAGGCTTATCGTCTAATCTATAAATTTTATCTTTCCGTCTTGTTTTGATGTTGTTTCCTTAATATTAGTTAGGGTATTATAATAATACTCCCTCTGTCCCACATTAATCGCAACAATAGCTTATTCACATAGTTTTAGGAAATTAATAGAGTAGGGTATATGTTATATTAATTTATTGTAAAAGTTTTTTTTTTTTTGGTAAAATGTTTAAATTTCATTAAACCAAACAATAAGTACAAGCTAGGGAGAGACACACCTAGCTACACCAATACAACATAAAAACAGAAACACAAGTGCAAACAAAAGCACTAGTCACAAGTAACACTAGGTAAAGAAATAACAAACGAACTAATCTTAGAAGACTTAATACTCCTCCACCTAACACTCTTGATGATCTTCTGCACAATAGAAGAGATAGGGTTATGAGAATTACTAAAAATCCTCTCATTCCTTTCACTCCAAATGCAATACTTTTAAGAAGTTAATAGAGTATGGGAGTATATATTTAATGTTTTTCACATAAATCAATGAGTGGGGTATATTAGTTGGGTGATATATAATAAAATATTTGTTGGTGCATGCCTAAAATAGAAGTGTTGCAATTAATATGAGACAACCATATATGAAAAGTGCTGCAACTAATGTGGGACGGAATGAGTATTATTTATTTCCTAAGTTTAGGATAATATTGTGTTCCAAAGTGATAAGATAATATTTCTAAATAATTATCTTATTAGTTTTAGTGTTCTACTATGAATATGGCTTTTCTCAACTCTATATAAAGAGGGTTACGATGCCAATTTCAAAGTAGAGATATATAGCCCCAGTTGAAAAGTAGGCTAGTTAGAAGAAATTTCTATGAGTCGTTACTTGGAGAAATTAGCAAAATTGTGTTGAGAAGTTTTGCCCTACTTGTTAAGTGAGTGATTTTTATACTACAAAGTTTTTCCTTTTTATTCTCAAAGTTAGAACTTTTATTTATGTTTCTTTGATTCTCGTGTGTTACCGTTAGTATTTTACTTCTTATAGTGTCTAACAGTTGGGCCATTCCCAACCTTAAATGTTTAGAAAATTGCAAAAATTATTCTGAAAACATAGCCAAGGAAAATTTAAACTTGGGTCTTTTTTGAAGTGAGACCCTAGTTATACAAATAATCCGTCAAAATTTGTTTCTCATGATAGTAAAACAATAACATAAAATATTTTGAATCTTCGTGCAGTCGCTTATCCTGCACAGACCTAGAACCGCCTATGAAATGAAGTCTAAGTTTTCAAACATTCTGGATAGCAAAGTGTTGGAAACAACTTGCCTGGAAAAGCTATGCTTCCTATATTTAACCTTTTGGGCAGGGCCGGCCCTGGGTCGGGGCAGGCAGGGCGCCCGCCCAAGGCCCAAATTTTATAATTCTTGTTAGCCTTAATAAATTGAAGGGGCAAAAGAACAATTAATGCACTGTATTACGAAGTATTTAGCGGCATTCCTCAGTCTTTGGTCAATTACTCTTCCACAAGATGTATCATTTATTATTAAAACCTCCAATAACTCCCTTAATTAATTCTAGGGCCTTTTTAGATACTTACCTAATTTCCCTCTTTCCCAATTCCCCCCCTTCAAACCTACCGTGTTCACCGCAATTCAAGTGTAAATTTATACATTACACTAGAATTATATTTAGGGTCACTATCTTAGAATTACTATGGGAAGAAACTATCAAGGTGTGCTAATCTTGCCTTTATAATCAAGAAATTCAAGAGGTTTGATTTTCAATCGGAAATTTGCATACTTGGAATTTTTGAAGCCAATTCTTAATATTTTAGGCAAGGATCTTGATTCCATATTCTTCGTCTCCTTATTTCAGTTTGTGTTAATTGTGCTATTATCATTTGCGATTTAAAATGTTTATTCTCTAGTAATGTGACTGTTAATTATAATTATTTCTTGATAATTTGAATTAATATCAAATGCAAGTTCCAAGTGTGATGGTTGATTTATAAAATAAATATATATTCTAATTTTTTAGTTTCATTTTAGGTGTTGTGCGGTAAAATATTGTAATTTCTTTTTTTCAATTTTAAACTTACACTCCTGATTTTATTTAATTTCATATTAGAACTAAAATTTTGGATTTTACGTGATTGCTCTATAGTTGAAACAAAAAAAAGGTTTGCATAAGAAACAAAGTAAAAATATTATTTTTAATCTTTATATCATTCGTTGTGATTATTTTTATAGATTATAATTAATTTTTTTTATATATATATCAAATTGCCAATTTGGCATAAAACTCCCTTACATTAGGTGCCCAATTTTTTATTTCACCCTGCTCCCAAAAATATTCAGGATTGGCCCTGCTTTTGGGATAGAATGGCGCAACATCAAGGTCCTCTGAAAAAAATTAAAATTCATATAGAAAAGGCCAAAACATATAAATTTACTACCATTATCAACATTCCATCAATTAACTTCGTGTACTATTTATCTATGAAGTTATCCGATAGCATGTTTTGGTAATGAACATAGCAACACAATTCCTTACAAAATCAGCTAGATGAGAACCGATAGATAAATTTGTAACTCATCATGTATGTGTCCAATTAACACCATATACAAATAGGAGTGATTGAGTTATCACATTTAAAAAATTTATATAAAATTTGTCCATATACTTAGTCGAACACGCTCCTAAAATTATATGCCAAAGCACTTGCTAACATTTAAACAAAAACAAATGAAGTACTTACTATAGGGTTTAAATATGCAATCCATTATTTGAAATAGGAAAATTTCCGAAAAACAGACCTCATTTGTTATAGTTTTCTTCGGGCATAAAATAGTTGAACTGAACTGAACTGAACTGATTGAAGCTGAACTGAGCTGAGCTGAACTGAATTGAATTGAATTAAATTAAATTAAATTGAATTGAATGAAATAAATATATAAATAATATTCAAACAACAATAATATTAATATTAAATAATAATTATTATGATAAGTAATAACAATGAATAATTAGTAATTAATGAATAGTAATAGTATTTTGACAAAAAGATGTACATTTTGAAAAAAAAAAGGTGTTTGCTAAAAAAATATGTGTTTTTTCACAAAAATTATAACAAATAAGGTCTTTTTTCGCAATTTTTTTTTGAAATATTATAACTTTTCTAACAAACCATGTTCCTTTCTGTTGACAATAGTCATATATGCACACTATGTGTATGAAATAGTAACATATAAGGATTTTAGTTAAATGAAAAATATGGCTAAAAGATTGATTTATTTTTTAAAAAAAATAAAAAATAAAAACTTACCTTCCTTGAGTATAGCAACTTTAACTTCCTTGTTTTGTTTAATTTTATTTTCTTCCTTTTTTTTTTACTTTTGGTGTCCATCCCCCTCTTCTCTTATAATATAGAGATATTCCAATCTAAGTAACTTTTTATCTTAATAGTATTTTTGAGACAACAAAAATGAGAAAATCCCCTCGTTACTATTCGAGACGATGCACTATGCACTAGGGTGTACCATGTACACGGTACACCCGGTGGAAACCTCGTAATAAACTCGAAGATCAGGGGCACACTCGTCAACTGTCGCATAAGAAGACAAAATGTTGCGTATCTCTATGTTCATCCCCAAACGCAGAAAAATGCTGATTTTCAACTAAAAAAATTCCAATAGATTTATGTCTTATTATTTATGAAACCACAGTGATTTCGACAAATTCATACAACAATTTAAGAAATTCGGTACAAAATTTTGAAATTTTTGGGATAATTTCGGCTGTTTACAAGGTGAAAAGTTGAAGTTCTGAACTCAACAATAGCAGAATTACAATTGTAGAACCAACCAAAGAACAAAATCAAGATAATACATTGTTATTCTTTTAATTTCATTAATTGATGCACTGATTTCAAATAATTGATTATTTTAGGAAGATGAGCAACTGTTCATGAAGTAAAAGATAAGGACTTAGATGAAAAATAAGGGTTTAGAATAAAACATGCCAGAACCTATAACAGTAGATGAGCTATATTTATTTTAAAGAATGTTTACTAACCTTCCTGTGCAGAAAAGATTGCTCATTTGATCAAATGAGTAAAATAAAAAAGCTCATTTTGTTAATGAGCAGATTTATTTTAGCTTACTCAAGATCAAAATGTTTATTGATTGTTTTGTGCAAAAAAGATTGCTCATTTGATCAAATGAGTAAAATAAAACAGCTCATTTTCTTAATGAGCAGATTTATTTTACCTCACTCAAGATGAGAATGTTTACTGATCTTCATGTGGAAAAAAGATTGCTCATTTGATTAAATGAGTAAAACTGTTCATTTTGTGAATGAGCAGATTTATTTTACCTCATTTGAGATCAGAAAGTTTACTGATCAAAACAAAAATGCTCATTTGTCGAAATGAGTAGATTGATTCCTCTTCAAGACAAAATAAACTGCGCATTTGATCAAAATGACTAAAATAAAACTAGTCATTTTGTGAATGAGCAAAGTTATTTTAACTCACTCAATATCAGATCATAATGTGAACTTTATAAAACATATTTTTCAGGATGCTCAAAGATTTTAATTTCTACTCATTTAGATAGAAATTGCTCATAAGGGTTCGATGTGTACTTTTATAGTTGATGACCCAAACAATGAGGCTAATAGTTGTTCTTTACTCAAACAAACTTTAAACTACAATATATATTTGTTTATCTTAAGATACATTGCTCGTTATAATGAAAAATCATCAATATGTAATAGTATATACATGTTTACTTAGAGTAAAGAATAATATAATCGCTCATTTGGACGTTTATTGCTCTCTTTTTTATCACATTCTAGTATGATTTTCACACCGTTTTGATGTATATTTTTTGAGAAAGCAGAAATCATAATAACCCATTTTAAAACGCTACTTATTATTAAATTTATCAAAACTGTTCGGGGCCAGTCCAGGCATGGCCCACCTCACCGGTGAAATGACTAAAATACCCTTGACCATTTTACCCCTTAGGACCTTTCAGGCCAGAAAGTACAGGCTTTCAGTCAAGCCCACTGACAAAAGGCCTTCATGATATCATCACCTTCACCAGGTGACATCACATCAGTACAACCTATAAATAGTACTTTTATCTGATCAGTCAAGTACGTTTTTACACATATGCCAAAGCATTTACTTGTACTATTCTCTGACCTTCTGAGATCAGATCTAGCTTAAGTATCGGAGAGACGGTCCCGGGAACATCCCCGGGGTAGTTCACCATGCTCGGTTTTGCAGGTACTCGAATTTACTGGACCTTGGACTGTTATTGGTTACTACCCTAGCTGGATTTGGACTCCCCCGAACTATAAATTTATACTGTGTTTCTTGTACTCGAAACAGTTGCATTTTCGAACACCATGACACGAGAACAAGGTAACCGCGGTACTGCTGCTCGAAAGACCATCTCTGAAAATGCGCAGACAACTCTACTCAACCAGGGAGGTGCAATTATGGAGGACGAGACTGACCTCCCTGTTGCTGGAAGCCAAGTTGATGCCGCTTTCGAGGTACCTCCACTACCAGTAACTTATTCGGATCTACGAGAGCTCGAACTCAGAATGGAGAGACACATGACTACTGTCATGCAACAACTCGTCTCAGTGATCAAGACTCAACAGACTACTCCCCTTGACCGAGGGATAGTCTTGGATCAGCACAGGCTCATCGAAGGATAGCAAACCTGAAGCGTGCCCTAACTGAGCATGCCGCTGCTGGTCCGTCGAAAAAGCACCTGCAACTTCGAAAGGGAAGTCTATCATCCCAAGTCATGAAGACACTCGACACATCATACAACATAAACAGATGAGGAGCAAAAACTTCGATGCTCGAAGAAAAATTGAGAAAAGGAGAGAACAGTCCAAGGTATGGGACTCGAAATATCCAACTGCTACACGAACCTCAGAACAGTCTCACCCCTTGACTAACCGTCACACACCGAGAACTGAGGTCCAACATAACGTCGAAGATCCAGAAGAAGTCGCTGAGTCGGGTTTTCGAGTTGGTTCAGCAGTAGCACATAAATCATCTTTTAGACAACACATCATGGAGACCCCTAACCCAGGCAAAGTCAAGATCGCCATGATCGAGCATTATTCAGGAATCACTGATCCGGGTGACCACTTTGCAGCATACAAGGCACAAATGAGCGTGCAAACCTTCTGCGAAGCCACAGGGTCCAGGTATTTCCCGACCACCCTCAAAGGGTTGGCCCTCAACTGGTTCACCAGTCTCCCTTGTGGAATCATCACCAGATTCTCAACCCTCGGCAAAACGCCACAAAAAGACCAGTGTACACTTGATGTCGATTTTTCAGCAAAAGGGAGAAAGTTTGAGCTGTTACATTAAGAGATTGAATGAAGAATCCCTCAAGGTTTCCGACCTCCAAGATGGAGTGGCCGTTACAGCCTTGATGAATGACCTCCATCCTGGACGGTTCAAGTTCGAGCTTGCTATGAGAGAAACACTTACCTTAGCCGACGCAATGAGGCAGGCACAGAAGTACATCCAGGCGTCAGACATCTGTAAGAATGTGCACGAAGAAGGAATTAACAAATGGAAAACTAAGCCGTCAAGCCAAAAAGACATGACAGAAAGGCAGAAGAGACATCGACCTTCTGATGGAGGCCATGACCCTCGTTTCAACATCAACCGAAGGCGATATACTTAGATTTGAAAGAAAAGTTTGTTTTGCCTCGACCTACTCCCATCAAGACGTCGAATTATCGGAGAGACAAGAAGTTGTGGTGTGAATACCATAGAGAATGTGGTCATACGACCAAGGATTGTAGAGAGATGAAAAAGGCCCTAGACAAACTGGACGACGAGGGAAAACTGAACAAATATTTGAAAGAACCCCAGGGTGATCATGAAGGGAAAAGAAAAGCAATCGAAGAGTGATGAAACTGAGGGCTACGTGGGAGTCATAGCTGGAGGCTTTGCTTCAGGAGGCCTAACCGACAATTCAAGGAAAAACCACCTTTATCACCTGAAAAACGGTGAAATGATGAAAAAGCCAGACACCCCCACTATGGTGTTCAGAGAGAGCTCGAAAGAGATACAAACCCCTCATGATGATCCCTTGGTCATCGAACTAAAAGTAGCAAACCACAGGGTCGGTCGAGTTTTGATTGACAGTGGAAGTTCAGCTGATATCATCACATGGGAATGTCTACAAAAGCTGAAGTATGAGAAGAAAAACATCCAGGCCATCGATCAACCCTTGGTCGGATTTGGAGGCCAATCCGTTCACCCTCTCGGGGTCATTAATCTTCCTAGCCGGTTCGGTGACAAAGGGAGAGGACAGTGCCTCCCAATAAACTTCTTAGTGGTCGACATTGATCTCCCATACAACATCATCATTGGTCAGCCGATGCTGAATAGGATAAAAGCCGCAATTTCAACCTACCAGCTCCTACTTCAGTTTGAGGTAGATGATGGGACAGTTGGCAGGTTGCATGGAGATAAGAAATCAGCTCAAAAATGCTATGTTAACAGATTGAGAAGAAAAAACCTTGTCGAGCAAAGTTCAGGCAAAAGGAAAAGAGAAGAAGCAAAGACAACAAAGAGTTCAGCCCCTCCATTGGGGCTATTTTATAACGAGAACCCAGTCAACTATAATCGATCCCAACCGGTCGATGAAGAGGTGCAACTCGGACCAGATCCTAGCCGGACGGTTCGAGTTTGCAAAGACCTTAACCAGGTCGTTCGAGATGAGTTGGTAACACTCCTTCGGGAGTATCAAGAGGTATTCGCATATTCTGCTGATGAGATGCCAGGGATAAGCCCCTCGATCACTAAGCATCAGTTGAATATCAAATCTGGTTATAAGCCCATCAAATAGAAGCTGAGACACCAGGCGTCGAAAGAAACAAAGCGACTGCAGAAGAAGTAAAAAAGTTATTAAGTGTCGGACTAATCAGGGAGTGTCAGTACACCGAGTGGCTTTCGAACATGGTGCTGGATCGAAAACCCAATGGGTCATGGCGGATGTGAGTCGATTTTACATACCTTAACAAGGCTTGCCCTAAGGATGATTTCCCACTTCCTTAAATCGAGAAACTGGTCGATTTCCCAGATGACATATTCTATTCAGCTTCATGGATGCAAACGCCAGTTATCACCAGATTCCCCTAGCCGAGAAAGATCAGGTGCACACGGCGTTCATCACAAGCTCGGGAATTTACTGCTTTGTAGTCATGCCGTTCGGATTATAGAACGCAGGGGCTACATATCAGCGACTAGTCAACAAAATGTTCGAGAAACAGCTGGGACGCAACGTCAAAGTATACGTAGACAACATGATCGTCAAGAGAAAGTTGGTCGAAGAATACGCCCAGGACCTGAGAGAGACTTTGACCACTCTCCGAAAGTAAAATATGAAGCTCAATCCAAAGAAGTGCGTTTTTGGAGTTCGAGGGGGGAAATGTCTTGGCTTCTTGCTTGACGAATGAGGCATTTAAGCCAATCCCGACAAAGTCGAAGCAATAATCAATATGAAATCCCCTCGGACAGTGAAAGAGGTTCAAAGATTGACGGGGTGCATGGCTGCGTTGGGAAGATTTTTGTCGCGATCAGCTGACAAAATTTTGTACTTTTTCAATACCCTGAAGAAGCCGTGCTTCGAGTGGGATAATGAAGCCGAACAGGCATTCCTACAACTAAAAGCACACTTAGCATCACTACCAAAGCTCGTTTCACCCTTGCCGGGAGAAACGTTATTCATGTACCTCGCGGTATCGGAAACTACGGTAAGTGTTGTTCTAGTTGCTGAACGGGAGAAGCAACAACACCCTGTTTACTTCATCAGTCACGCCTTTCGAGGGGCTGAAAGCAGATATCCCCCGTCACAGAAGATGATTTTCGCACTAGTAATGGTTAGTCGAAAGCCAAAGCCTTACTTCCAAGCTCACCCAATTAAAGTGCTCACCAGCCAGCCACTCAAAAAGCTAATTGAAAATAGAAATGGCTCTAATCGAGTCGTCGAATGGGCTAACCAATTATCTGATTTTGGCTTGGAATTTGAACTCGAAGAGCGATCAAAGCCCAAGCCCTAGTAGATTTCATCGCTGAATACCCATCTGAGACCGAGATCGCCACCCTAATCGGGACATGGCAACTTTTCGTGGATGGCTCTTCTTCAAAAGCATGTTGTGGAGCCGGGATCTTGATTATAGACCCCCTCGAAAATAAAATGGAGTATGCAATAAAGTTTGATTTTGCTGCGCCGAACAATGAAGCTGAATATGAAGCCTTGTTGCTTGGATTGAAACTATGCCTCTCGAATGAGGCTAATGAAATAACAGTTAAAACCGACTCACAGCTGGTCGTCAGTCAGGTAAACGGAGAGTTCGATGCAAAAGAGGATACATGAGGATGTACCTTGGTAAAGTGAAAGAGCAACAGAAAAAATTCACCAAGTTCACAATCAAACACATCCCTAGATCCGAGAACCAGCAGGCAGACACATTATCTCGAATGGCAAGCTCAGCCTCTGGCCTAGAACCTCGAACTATCTCCTGGGAAGTTCTGTATAGACCAAGTATCAACAATCAACTCTTCATCCACAACGTAGACCGGTCGAATGATTGGATGAAAAGCATCCGTGAATATCTCGAAGAAGAAAAGTTGCCAGAAGATGAAAAAGAAGCAGATAGAATTCGACGTCATTCGAATTGGTTCCTATTGCATGATCACTTGTTATATAAAAATTCGTTCACACACCCACTATTAAGGTGTGTAAAGCTCGATGAAGGTCAACAAGTGCTTCGAGAAATACATGAAGGAACGTGTGGCAGTCATCAAGGAGCTCGAACTATCACCGGAAAAGCTCTTCGAGAAGGATATTATTGGCCCACATTGATGCAGGATGCCAAGGGTCTGGTTAGGAAGTGCCATAATTGCCAAGTATATGCCCATGTACATCGACAATTCTGCTAGCCCTCTCACCACCATGCAAGTCGTGCTGCCATTCGATCAATGGGGTATGGACAGGACCATTCCCAACCGCATCTGGCGGGAGGAAGTTCTTCCCAGTCGCAGTTGACTATTTTACTATGTGGATCGAAACAGAACCTTTACCCACCATCTCTGATAATCAAGTACAGAACTTCATATGGAAAAACATCATCACTCGTTTTGGTGTACCTCGAGCACTCATCTCAGGCGACGGTCGACAATTCAACAGTGGACCAACAAATAATACTGTGCTTGGTTTGGCATAAAAACAAAGTTCTCTGCTGTTAGTCGACCACAAACGAACGGACAAGCTGAGGCAGCCAACAAAGTTATCCTCAAAGGCCTAAAGAAGATGTTAGATGGAGCGAAAGGATCATGGGTCGAAGATCTCCCAGGCATACTATGGTGAGCTCGAACAATTGAGATAGAGGCAACTGGTCACACGCCTTTTAACTTAGTGTACGGGAGTGAAGCCCTATTGCCGGTCGAAGTGGATATCCCCTCACCAAGGATAACCTTTTATGAATATGGGCAAAATGAAGCAGAAAAAGGCGTCAAGCTCGATCTTCTACTAGAAACCAGAGGGAATGTCCTACTCAAGTTCATTGCTCATAAAATGAGAATGACCAGACTGTTCAACAGAGGGGTCCGAGAAAGGAAGTTCGAAGTAGGGGACCTTGTACTTCGAAAAATTGAAGCTACAAGCAGGAAACAAGACCTCGATAAACTAAGCCCTAACTGGGAGGGGCCTTATCGTGTAATTGAGATAATTCAGCCTGGTACATACAGACTCGAGAACATGGATGGTGAGCCCCTATTTCGACCATGGAACGTGGACAATCTAAGAAAGTTCTATGTCTGAACCTCACAACAAATTAAGGGGCTAATATGGGAACGAACCGCTTCGACCTCGCCAGTCTAGTTAGTTAAAAAGCTGTGATGTACGTCGAAATCATTATCGCTTCTAAGACTTGTAAAAACCTCACCGGTTTAACAGGCTTGTAAAAGGAGTTATAGATAAAATTTGACCTTACCGGTCCTTCGAATATATTTGTTGATTATTCTTATGACTTACAATTGTCAAGTAACAACAGAATCAAAAGACCTAACAAGTCATTCCATAATTCGACCTAACAGGTCACTCGAAAATTTCAGATTCACCACCTTAGTGAGGATGGTCGAATTTTTACTTTACACCCAAATAAGAGGGTGTTCGAGTTTTTTATCAACACCCAAAGAAGAGGGTGTTCGCGTTATTTATACAACACCAACTTTTGAAGGTGGTTGAATTTTTCGATTCATCACCTAAGTGGGAGGTGGTTAATTTATTTAACTTAGCATATTATTCGAATAAAAGGGACCTAGCAGGTCAAATATCAAGCAAAAAGAGATAATAACAACTTAAATAAACTGAGTTTTTCATTTGATTCAAAATATAATTACAATATTGATCACATTGGAGCAAAATAAAAGCTGGTTACAAGAGCTCGCATCATCAGTTTCAACAGCCTTAGCCTCGCCTTCACCTTCTTTGTCGGGCGTTGGGTCTGCAGGGGCTTGTTCCTCCGCGGTCTCAGTCTCTTCGACCGCCGTAGCAGCCGAAGTCGAAGCATCGATAGCACCCTGCTCCCCCTTCTCCTTGGCGATGTACTCGTCAAGGGCAGCCTGTTCATACTCATTGTACTTGGCCAAGACTTGTTTAAAATCCAAGTCAGGGGACAAATCCTTCAAAGGCTTCTCAAAACAGCGGTGAATGTCACCGCGAACAGACTGGTAGCCCTCGACGACCTTCTGGTCCGCAAAGACGAGGCTCATAATCAGACTTCAGCCGCCGACGGATGATCTTGCTTTTCCTATGTTAAAGATCTTTGACAGATCTACTGTACTTCAATTGCAAGTCATCACGTTCAGCAAGGGTACGCTCAAGCATCTCCTTGTGGGCCTTCAGTTTGCCCTGGAGCTGAGCGACCATCAGGCCTGATTCATCGAGCCTCTTCTCAGCCACCTTGAGCTGGTTGGAGACTTCCTCTTTATTATTTAAGAAGCTGGTCGTCTCGCTATTAAAAGCCTCGAGATTGTCGGCATTTAGCTTGTTGGCTTTCTCGAGCTCCGCCTCTAGAGCCACAGCCTTGCGAGAAGCCTCCAACAGCTCCTGCTTACATTTCGCAAGCTCCTCGGCTAGCTTGTTCAAATCCTGGCCTTTTTTTTAGTAAGGCAGGCCATGCGGATAGACATCTGCGAAACAGAGACATGATGTTAAGACAAGGACAGATTAAAGATAAATTGACATGAAGGCATAATCGAAATCAAAGGATTACCTGTAACTAGCACTCGTTGAGTGCTTCGATTTCCTTCTCCACTCCCCCCTTTGAGACGTCTTCTTTGTCTCCTGGCACCAGCAGTGCTTCTCGAACACTCTGATAGCGAGCTTTGAATACATGGAACAAAAAGAAAAACTGTTACAAAAATACTAAGTTACAAATGTCATAGAGAAGAAACCCAGGCGCCTAAGCCTCTATGTCAATATCCTCCTCTTCACATGAGGATTCGGATGAGGAGCTCCCATCGTCAACTTCACCAGCTTCAGTCTCGCCCTCAGCAGCCTCAACCGCAACCTCGGCAGCCTCGACCTCACCTTCCTTAACTAGTGAAAGGTTGGCAGGGGCTTGATCCTCCTTAGCCTCTTCGACCACCTCAGCAACAGAGGCCGAAGCGTCTCTAGCCCCCTGCTCACCCTGCTCTTGCGCCATGAATGCCTCAATGGTCGCCTTCTCATGCTCCTCGTACTTGGCCAAGACTTGCTGGAAGTCCAAGTCAGGAGCTAGGTCCTTCAAAGTCTTCTCGAAACAATGATGGATGTCATCTCGAGCAGACTTAAAACCCTAAACCAGCTTTTGGTCAGCAAAGTTGAGGCCCTCCTGCGACCTCTTCTAGCGACGAATGTACTTGCTCCTATTTTGTTTTAATTCCTTGACGGACTTGTCATATTTCTGCTGCAAGTCATCCCGCTGAGCCAGGGCGCGATCGAACAGCTCCTTTTTACCCCTCAGCTGGTCTTCGAGATCAGCAACCTACTTGCCCGAGGCCTCAAGCTTCTTCTTAGCTGCCTTAAGCTGGTTGGACAGCTCCTCCTTATTGGTTATCAGGCTCGTCCTCTCGCTGTTAAAATCTTCGAGGTTGTTGGTGTTCAACCTTTTGGCCTTCTCGAGCTCAACCTCGAGAGAACGGACCCTTCGAGAAGCCTCCAGCGGCTCATGCTTGCATTTGTAAAGCTCTTCAGCCAACTTACCCGAATCACGACCTTCCTTTTCAGTAAGGCAGGCCATTCGGATAGACATCTGCGACACTAAAAGTAACAAAAGTGTTAAAGTTACAGAAGTGCGATATGGACAAGAAATAGATGAAGAGACTCATTTGTAACCAGCACTCGTTGAGTGCTTCGATCTCCTTCGCTGCACTGAACTTGGAGATGTCCTCCTTGTCCACAGGCACCAATAAGGCCTTGATACCACGTATTTATATAGACTTTTCTCCCTTATTTACAAGCTAATTTGTGCGTCATTGGAGCTCTTGGGAGCTATTTTGTGCTAACTATCGTATATAGTTGTGGTTTTGTGTTTTAGTGTTGAATTACAGGTTTTAGGGAGTTTTCTCCTTATTCCCGAGCCATTTGGAAGCAACCACGGCTTTACGAGATGTTACGAGGCACGTAGGATGGCTCACGAGCTTTATGGGTAGTTTAGGAGGTCCCAAGACCTCTAAACGTGAATAATTAAGAGCCAAAGAGTCAAAATAGACTAATCCGTACTCTGATCGGGCAAAAATAACCCGATCGGGCGAAGAATTACTGATCGGGTGTAAGAGTCGCGGACCCGATCGGGCAAGCTTTGCCCGACCCGATCGGGCGAGAACCAAAATTGCGTGTAGGCTTTTAATGCCCCAGACCCGATCGGGCGCTGACCGCCCGACCCGATCGGGTGAGATGCAAATTGGCTGCCGCTGTTGTTACGCTTAAAGAGTAATGCTGGGTGATAAGGGGACATAAGGGCCCACTTGTTGATTCCATGTTGCACGCAGCCCACTTATCACAACTTAAGAAGGTTTTGGGTGGGCCAGCCCACCACCAACTTAATATTGCTGCTGCTGCCACCGTGCAAAAGAAAGAAAGGTTTGGGTTCATTTCCCCAGGCCCGATCGGGTGGAGTTAGGCCCGATCGGGTGAAGCCCAAATTTCGCCCTTCTCTGCTGCTGTGTGCTGCGTTTCAAGAGAGAACTTGGATCAATTTTTTTTCACTATGGACCCGATCGGGTGGCCCTTTGCCCGATCGGGTCCCGTGCCCGCAAATGCGTTTTTCGTATTTTTAATTCCGTTTTAGTTAGACTTTGAGGGGTATTATAAATACCTTTTCCTCATTATTTTAGATACATCTTTTATTCATCTTTCATTAGCTTTAGACTAGTTTTATTCTTCATTGTTCTTAGTTCAATTCAAACACTTTGGATTAATTTAGAGGTGATCAAACCTACTTCGATTTCAATAAAGTTCCTGCTTTCCGTTAATTGGTATTCTTTCTTACCCTAATCTCTTTTATTATTCTCAATTGCTTAGTTTAATTATTTAATCGTTCATGATGCAATTGTTAGGGTTTCATATTAGTTTTGTCGTTGTTAATTTGATCATGTCTGAGTAGTCTCTTTCTAGGGTGTTAGATAGGAAAGCCATGTTTATACCATGATTGTGATTTAGACTCTTATCGATTTCTAGGGCTTGATTAGGGTGATTGTGATGTGATTTGTTCTTTATTGAGTAATTAACGTTATTGCGCAGTTTCGTTGGTTGCTTGTGGTTAATAGTTGTTTGCACAGATCCGTCTTACGACTAGAGGCCTAGGACACGTCAGTAGTTCTGATTACGTTAGTGAACATGCGGCGTATGTTGAACTATGAGCGTTGAGTCTTAACCATAGCTCAACATAGGCTCTAATCCCCCGACTCTTGACTTAGGTTTTGATAGTTGTTGACCTTGTTTGATTGGTATAAGCATGGTGGACTGACCTAACACCCTAGACTTTTAGTCCATAGTTAATCCGTTGTTTAATTCGTCTTTCTTAGCTTAATCATTAGTTTAATTAATTCCTTCCTGATTTACTCTGGAGTAGCTGAATTGGTTGAATATTGATTTAGAAACTCCGTCTCCCTGTGGATTCGACCCTGCTTCCACTGACTACCTTAGTTAGAGGACCGTAGGTTTATTTTTGATTAGGTGATACGACTAAATCCTGTCAAATTTTGGCGCCGTTGCCGGGGAGACGACTAGTTCTCTAAGTTTTTATTTAATTATTTGGTCTACTTCTCTGTACCTCATTGGAACTTCATTGTTTCAATCGAGGTACCCTTTACTGCTGCTTTTTGTTTCTTTTGTATGCCCAGGTCCCAAAGAAACGGTTCCCCCATTCCAGCGGACCCCGTTCTTGATAGGACAATCAGGCGGATTCAAAAGATAAAGCAGAAAGAAAAGCAGTCTGTTCAGCTGAACAACTCTGGCACAGACACCTTGAATTCAGTTATGTCAAAATCACTGAAGTCATATGGGGTGCCCAACCCGAATGGTCTTTCTACTAGACCACCAATGCCCACCATCGCCGCTAACAATTTTGAGATTAAGCCTGGACTCATCAGCATGGTCCAGCAAAATCAGTTTGGTGGGCATCCTACTGAAGATCCGGCAAATCATCTGCAACGGTTTCAACAACTTTGTCGAACCATTAAACATGCCGGCGTCACTCCAGAGCAACTAAAGGTCATGTTGTTCGAGTTCTCATTGAGGGATAGAGCCCATAAATGGTTGAACGACGTGAAAGAGATAGAATGGAGTGAGATTTCTGCTGCATTCCTGAGAGAGTATTATCCACCCACAAAGACAGCAGAAATCAGAAATAAACTAGCCACGTTTTCCCAAGAGCCTGATGAAACATTACGGGAAGCGTAGGCTAGCTTTAGGGATTTACAGAGAGAGTGTCCACACCACAACATGGACAAATGGTTCTTGACGCAGACATTTTACAATGGTCTGCAGCCTCAGACGAAGAGTATTGTTGATTCGTCTGCAGGAGGAGTTTTTCTGGACAAGGAAGTGGATGTAGGCTACGAGTTTCTATCAAACCTCGCAGCCAATGATCATTCCACTCCCCGAAGCATCACGAGGAAGGTACTGGAGGTATATGCCATTGCATTATTGACTTCGCAGATGGCGAAGCTGAGTCAGCAGATTAACACCTTCAGTTCCTCTTCCTCAGCAGCACCCCCTTTGAGTATCAATGCTATGTCTGCAGTAGCACCCATTACCTCATCTTACTGCGAGGTATGTGGTGTTCAGGGTCACTTTGGGCATGACTGTCAGTTCAGTCAATTTCAGATGGAGCAGGCCAATGCCTTCCAACAAAGACCACAAACCTTCCCCCCTTCACATAACTACCAAAACCCTCCTCCACAAAACTACCCTAAACCTTCATACCATCAAACCCCACAAAATTTCCAAAGACCACCACCACAAAACTTCCATCATCCCAATAACTCCCAAACTCCACAAAATTTCAACACCCCACCTCCACAAAACAACCCACAAGAGCCTAGCAATTCTGAACTGATGAAACTGATATTGTCTATGCAAAAGGCAAATGAGGAAACAAGGAGGGCCCAAGAGAAGCACATCCAACTTCTCGAGGCTCAAGTTGCTCAGTTGGCAGAATCTAATGCACAGAGGCAGCAGGGAGAATTGCCAGGGCAACCAGTTCAGAGAGAACATGTGAATGCCATAACTCTTCGTAGTGGCATTTCATATGATGCCCCTCCAGTGCCCATTGATGAGGTTACCCCAACTGCAGGGAAGAAGAGGGTGGTAGGGGAAGGAAAAAGGAAGAATTCGACGTCTGAAGTCGATTTGTCTGCAGCAGCTGAACAAACAGGGAAGAAAAAAGAGAAGGTTTCTGAAACGCCTTTTACACCAAGGCTACCTTTTCCTCACAGGATGCAACAGTCCAAGGTCGATCAGCAGTTTGGTAAGTTCTTGGCTATGGTCAAGAACCTTGAGGTAACGATCCCATTTACAGATTTAATTACCCAAGTGCCTGTTTATGCCAAATTTCTGAAAGACATGATCACTAAGAAAAGAGACTTCGGTGGGGTAGAACGTGTCGCTTTTATTGAAGAGTGTAGTGCTTTTAAAATAAAACCCCACCAAAGTTAAAAGATCCTGGTAGTTTTTCCATACCTTGCCATCTAGGATCTATTTTTATTGACAAGGCTTTGTGTGAGTTAGGTGCTTCTGTTTCTGTTATGTCATTATCTGTTTTTAAGAAACTGAACATGGGAACACTTAAATGCGCACAAATCACTCTACAGATGGCGGATCGTTCTATAAAATACCCTCTAGGTGTTTTAGAGGACGTTCCTGTTAGGGTTGGGAAATTCTATATCCCTGTTGATTTTGTGGTATTAGATATGGATGAGGATGCCCAGATTCCTATTATCTTGGGTAGGCCATTTTTGTGTACTGCTGGTGCTGTAATTGATGTTAAGTCTGGGTCTTTAACTCTTAGCGTTGGCGATGACAAAGTGATGTTTAAACTAACCAATGCTGTTAAGGCTCCTATGCTTGAACAATCTTTTTGCAGGGATAAGGTTTTAGATGAAGTAGGGGTGGAGAAGGTTCCAATTCCACCTAAGGTTGCCTCACCGTCTGGAGGCATTGTCAAGAACATTTGGAGGAAAAAGATGTTTGATGAGGGTGGCACTCATTGCCAAGCCCCTCCTATTTGAGAGAGGGAGGATTATGGTCGTGCGGGACCTTTATAAACCAGCGCTGTGCGAGAGGCAACTCGTATTTTTCTTTCCCTTTTTCTTTTCTTTTTATTTTTCTTCCTTTTGTGAGCGAGAGTGAGGGTACTAACATTGTTTTTCCTCTTAGCATAGTCCTTATCACCTTTTGGCATTGAGGACACTGCCAAGTTCAGCTTGGGGGAGGAGTTCTGTTTGTATTCCCTATCTCTTTTATTGCTTTCTAGGATAGATTTACTGCTTTCAAAAATTACTGAAAAAAATCAAAAAAAAAAAATGGTTCCCATGACTGGTTTAGTTGCCTCCATGTGCCCCTTGCTGTGCTCTATTTGTAAATGACTTGACTTTGTTTTCTGGATAGCTGGGCATTTGTGATCTTGAGGCTATGATTTGATGTTTAATTGCTACGATTTCGAGCATTTTTGGATTATATTAGACCACTTTGTGCTGCATAGCTGAATTGGTTAGACTGTGAGGCCTCTTTGTAGCCTATTGGATTCATATTATTATCTAGTCTATTCTTGTGTGTTAGTTCCTCTTTAGTGGATTGATCTTGACTTTGACTTCGTACTTGTCTGATTTTAGATGACTTGTAGCATGTGCTGTGATAGAGGCGTTCTTTTGTCTTATTCTTGAGCTTCAGAGTGAATTTTTGATATACATTTATCCTCCTTAGCCCCGCTGAGCCTAATGACTTGTTTCGTGTTACTTAAACCCCTATTATGAGCCAAAAGCCTTCACTTGATATTATTCCAAGCCTAGCTTGGGGGAGCTTTTGTATGGGTTGAGTTTGATATTGGTTTGTTGGTTTAGTTTGGTTCTTGAGGAATTTAAAAGTGTATTTGCTGTGGTTTGAGAGTGAGAAAGAGAAAAGAAAAAGCAAGTTTAGAGTTGCGTGAATGAAGTTCAGAAAAATGAAAGAAAAATGAAAATAAAATTCAAAAGAATTCTAGTTCTTTCATTCACGTACGTTCATAAAGGAATATTCGCTCCATTGCTAGAAAATTGGGTTTGTTATGAGCTTTTCATTGATTTATGAGAGTTGGGTTACTTTACATGGTTTTATGGTGATTGTCGGGAGTTGTGTAGGCCATCTTAGGCCTTGTTTGAATGATTTATGCTCCCCCTTTCTTGGTTTTTCCACCACATTACCCAAAAGTATCCCTTACATCTTACCTAAGCCCCATTACAACCCTCTAAAGTCCTCTTGAGCTCGTGTCTGCAGTGTTCATTTGATTGATTTCGAGTCAATTTGTCAAAGTTAATGAGTATTTCTGCTAATTGAGTCGACTTGACTAGGATGAGAGTCATTGAACCTTCTTAAACACATGAGAGTGTGAGTGGGAAGGGTGCTTATGGTCGGGTTGGTGAGTGTTCGGGCATATTCTTTGCCTGCCACAAAATAGAGAGGAGTGACACCCTTGTGAGAGCCTTTTCAGGACTTGTATGCCTTGTGGATGCTTGAGTTTGATAAAATGCTTGAATGATTAGTAGTTGGATGGATTTGATTAGCCAAACTTGAATTATGCTTGCTTGAACGTTTCTTAGTCTTGAAAATGTTTTGAGCTTTGATTGATTTTTATCTATGGGGTGAGGCAATCTATTCCATGTTCATGTTCTGTTTGCTTGAGGACAAGCAAAGGTTTAGCTTGGGGGAGTTTGATACCACGTATTTATATAGAGTTTTCTCCCTTATTTACAAGCTAATTTGTGCGTCATTGGAGCTCTTGGGAGCTATTTTGTGCTAACTATCGTATATAGTTGTGGTTTTGTGTTTTAGTGTTGAATTGCAGGTTTTAGGGAGTTTTCTCCTTATTCCCGAGCCATTTGGAAGCAACCACTGCTTTACGAGATGTTACGAGGCACGTAGGATGGCTCACGAGCTTTATGGGTAGTTTAGGAGGTCCCAAGACCTCTAAACGTGAAGAATTAAGAGCCAAAGAGTCAAAATAGACTAATCCGTACTCTGATCGGGCAAAAATAACCCGATCGGGCGAAGAATTAATGATCGGGTGTAACAGTCGCGGACCCGATCGGGCAAGCTTTGCCCGACCCGATCGGGCGAGAACCAAAATTGCGTGTAGGCTTTTAATGCCCCAGACCCGATCGGGCGCTGACCGCCAGACCCGATCGGGTGAGATGCAAATTGGCTACTGTTGTTGTTACGCTTAAAGAGTAATGATGGGTGATAAGGGGACATAAGGGCCCACTTGTTGATTCCATGTTGCACGCAGCCCACTTATCACAACTTAAGAAGGTTTTGGGTGGGCCAGCCCACCACCAACTTAATATTGCTGCTGCTGCCATCGTGCAAAAGAAAGAAAGGTTTGGGTTCATTTCCCCAGGCCCGATCGGGTGGAGTTAGGCCCGATCGGGTGAAGCCCAAATTTCGCCCTTCTCTGCTGCTGTGTGCTGCGTTTCAAGAGAGAACTTGGATCAATTTTTTTCACTATGGACCCGATCGGGTGGCCCTTTGCCCGATCGGGTCCCGTGCCCGCAAATGCGTTTTTCGTATTTTTAATTCCGTTTTAGTTAGACTTTGAGGGGTATTATAAATACCTTTTCCTCATTATTTTAGATACATCTTTTATTCATCTTTCATTAACTTTAGACTAGTTTTATTCTTCATTGTTCTTAGTTCAATTCAAACACTTTGGATTAATTTAGAGGTGATCAAACCTACTTCGATTTCAATAAAGTTCCTGCTTTCCGTTAATTGGTATTCTTTCTTACCCTAATCTCTTTTATTATTCTCAATTGCTTAGTTTAATTATTTAATCGTTCATGATGCAATTGTTAGGGTTTCATATTAGTTTTGTCGTTGTTAATTTGATCATGTCTGAGTATTCTCTTTCTAGGGTGTTAGATAGGAAAGCCATGTTTATACCATGATTGTGATTTAGACTCTTATCGATTTCTAGGGCTTGATTAGGGTGATTGTGATGTGATTTGTTCTTTATTGAGTAATTAATGTTATTGCGCAGTTTCGTTGGTTGCTTGTGGTTAATAGTTGTTTGCACAGATCCGTCTTACGACTAGAGGCCTAGGACACGTCAGTAGTTCTGATTACGTTAGTGAACATGCGGCGTATGTTGAACTATGAGCGTTGAGTCTTAACCATAGCTCAACATAGGCTCTAATCCCCCGACTCTTGACTTAGGTTTTGATAGTTGTTGACCTTGTTTGATTGGTATAAGCATGGTGGACTGACCTAATACCCTAGACTTTTAGTCCATAGTTAATCCTTTGTTTAATTCGTCTTTCTTAGCTTAATCATTAGTTTAATTAATTCCTTCCTGATTTACTCTGGAGTAGCTGAATTGGTTGAATATTGATTTAGAAACTTTGTCTCCCTGTGGATTCGACCCTACTTCCACTGACTACCTTAGTTAGAGGACCATAGGTTTATTTTTGATTAGGTGATACGACTAAATCCTGTCAGGCCTCTCGAACTCTTTGGTAACGAGCCCGAAGAGCCTTTCGGCTGGCATTCTCGATGCTCACGACGCCGGACTGACCGTCGACGTCGTCTAACTAAGAAGATTTCGTCTTCTTGACCAGGGGCTCCTGGACATCATCCTCGCCCAAAGGAGTGGAACCCGCACCCAGATGAAAGCTAAGATCCGGTATTAAGGGTTCGAGTAAAGGGGAGGTGCGTTCTTTCCTTTTAGATCCCGCGCTCTCGGGGACCTCGACCTCTGATAGAGAAGGGTCGGGAAGTGTAGCAGATGGTGTAGGCAAAGGTTTCGGCGTAGCCGATTTTGCCTTCTGTTTATGTTTTGGATTCTGCACAAACAAGAAAAAAGACAAGTTAGAGGAAACACAGAAAACTAAAGCCAAGCAAAAGATGGTGATCGAACTTACAACAGGAGGTTTGGGAACTTGGAGTTCCCCCGTTTGCAGTGA
The DNA here is from genome assembly GCA_947645195.1 of Patellifolia procumbens. Classification (NCBI taxonomy): domain Eukaryota; kingdom Viridiplantae; phylum Streptophyta; class Magnoliopsida; order Caryophyllales; family Amaranthaceae; genus Patellifolia; species Patellifolia procumbens. Next base: position 4,204,634 of record CANSGD010000406.1, read on the forward strand.
TTGAGGTTATTATGGCAGCCATGCCACTCTTCGTAATTTTTTCTTCATATCCTCGTCAAGGTTGTTATAAGCAAGCACTACAAAAGCAGAAAACGAGTAAGAAACAAGTTGATACTATAAACAAGAAAAACAAATAAGTAATGGACCCCTACATTGGCCAAAAGCTGGGGACAGCCGAAAGCCGACAGGAAGTGATCGTTGGCCAGATCCTTGTCATTGGGCAGCCAATAATCAGTCTTGTATCTCTGCTTCCCATCAATATGGAACGACGTGGCTTGGAAATGGATGGCCACAATAGCCTCCTCGGCGTCCATTTCAGGCACACTAAGATTCATGCCAAAGTTAGGAGGGCTATCAAACAGAGTTACGAGCACATCCCACGGCTGGTCCCCTTGAAATATGAAGAGGAACTCCCCTCGAAAAAGAGCATGGTTAATTGGCATCTCGGTCGTAACCTTATATGACTTCTCGTCTCTTCGAGCATCCTTAACCATGATGAGGTGTCTGGCTTGAAAAGAATACCAGCCAGGCCCATGGCGAACCTCGGACACCTCGTTTATTTTGAACATGTTGCGCCAAAGGCGCAAAGAGGGTCGCACTCCAAGCATGCGACAAATACATAAAAAGGATACAGTTGTCCCAACAGAATTGGGCATAAGTTGACATAAGGCAATGTTATACGCCTCTAAAATTTCCTTAAAGAGTGGGTGCAAAGGAAAACGCAAACCCAGCTCGAAATACGACTTATACACACCAATACACCCCGGGGGTGGTGATACTACCAAGTCGGTGACTTGGGGAGGGTACATAACATAGGGCAGCTTTATGGTGTACAGGGTCGACAAGAACGACAACCCACCTTGTAGATCCTTTCGCCACATCCCCGTTGACCAGTGGCCACTTATTCCCAATCTCATGTTGGGGGAATGGCAGGGCTCGCAATAATCGGATGTCGAAGTCCCTTCATCCGTTGCCTCCATTATTTGCACAACACCAAGGGTAAGGAAAGAATCTAAGTAACTCCTCTTAGAAGGAGGGAAGGCTATCGTTACTTTATTCGGGTGATCTAAAAACTCTTCGGGTCCCTCGAAGTTTTCCTCACACTCCTCTTCCTCAATAGGAACGGCGTCGAGTAAAAAATCAGAGTTTGGGGCCCAATAAGCTATTGATACAACAGGAGCCTCATCTACCCATGTTTCAACCCATGGCATATAAGGAAGGGGCAAAGCATAGGAGGCGCTCAGTTCAAAAACAGGGTTCATTATTTATATTACAGTAACCCCTATGGAATTTATTAAAAGAAAGAAAAAGAGTCAAGAATGAGAGATCATACCTTGGTCGAATTACCCGAAGGAGATTCCTCGCACTCTTGACGCACTCTGAGCAACACACAAAGGAAGCAAAAGGCTTCTTTAAAAGAGAGAAAATTAGAGAGAGAAAGTAGAGAGAGAAGTTGCAAAGTGAGTAAATGAGGAAAGGAGTGAAATATTTATATCTCACCTACCCTGAACAGAAACCTCTCTAATATGAACAGTCACCCAACATGGGAGTTCGTGCCAAGGAGTAGAAAGAGGTTTGTTGCGATACGTCATGTATACGATTGAAACGTATAAATACCGGTCATAATACGGTTGACCACCCCAAAAGTTTACTTTAAAAGCATTTACTTTAAAGCGTTGACCCTTACCGGGCCTACTTCGAAGAAATTCAGCTGTAGAAATCTTCCCTCACCGGGGCTACCTCGAACTCTTCAAAAGGAACAAACCTTTGACTGAGCTACCTCAAGTAAACTCAAGGATGTACTTTGAATCGATACTTTAGAAAAATTTTCCAAGTATGTTAAGCCCTTCATAAGGCACCCCCCCTTCGAGCAAACGAGTGTTGGACTCAAATTAGCCCTAACCAGGCTACCTCGAATTATCAAATTGAGTATTGGACTCAATTAGCCCTAACCAGGCTACCTCAAATTATCTAATTGAGTATTGGACTCAACTAGCCCTTACCAGGCTACCTCGAATTATCAAATTGAGTATTGGACTCAATTAGCCCTAACCAAGTCCCCTCGAAGAAATTTTTTGTATTGAGCCCCTCTAATAAGGGCGTTCGAATTTTTCCTAGAACCCCTTCGAAGAAGCCGTTCGAACTTTTCCTAGAAACCCTTCAAGGAGGGCGTTCGAATTTTCATCAAAAACCATCCCAGGACATCTGTATAAATTTTATTCGAACCCCCTAAAAAGAGGGCGTTCGAGCTTTATTTTGCATAAGAACCCCTCATAGGAGGGCGTTCGAGTTTTTATTCTAAACCACCCAATGGTGGGTGTCTAAAATTTTTATACCGAACCCACTATAGAGGGCGTTCGAATTTCATATTAAACCTCTAATTAGGGCGTTCGAAATTTACAATGGACCTCCCTAATGAGGGCGTTCGGATTTTTAAGCCACTTAATGGTAGATGTGTAAGTTTTTTAGAACCTCTCCAGGGGGGCATTCGAATTTTATGAACTATACCTCTATGGAGGGCGTTCGAATTTTATGAACTATTCTCCTAGGAGGGCGTTCGCTCTATGAGCTATTCTCCTAGGAGGGTATTCGAATTTCTTTGAATCCTTGTATTGAGGGCGTTCGAATTTTGGTTAGACCCTCTATGGAGGGCGTTCGAATTCTCACTGAACCCCTTTATGGAGGGCGTTCGAATTCTCACTGAACCCCTCCATGGAGGGCGTTCGAATTCTAACTGAACCCCTCTATGGAGGGCGTTCGAATTCTCACTGAACCCCTCCATGGAGGGCGTTCGAATTTTCACTCAGAACCTCCCTTATGAGGCATTCGAACTTTTAAAGCTAACCCCGCTTCGGGTACGTCGAGTTTTTAACAGCGAGGCAGACCATTCCGCTCTACGTTGCATCATGATCTGAAACTACAAACGTAGAGCGTGAGGTTAATGTTTGGGCCCATTCCAGTCATGGCCCACATAACTGGTGAAATGACTAAAATACCCTTAGGGGGCAAAATTATCATTTTACCCCTAAGGATCTTTCAGGCTAGAAAGTACAGGCATTCATTTCAGGCCCACTGACAAAAAGGCTTTCATAACATCACCATCTTCACCAGATGACGTCACTTCAGTACTACCTATAAATAGTATTCTCATCTGATCATTCAAGTACGTTTTTACACACAATCCAAAGCATTTACTTGTACTACTTTCTGACTTCTGAGATCAAATCTGACTTAAGCATCGGAGAGCCGATCCCGGGAACATCCCCGGGGTAGTTCATGGTGCTCGGTTTTGCAGGTACCGGAAATTCGAAGACCTTGGACTTGTTACTGGTTACTACCCTAGCTGGATTTGGACTCCCCCGAACTACAAATTTACTGTGTTTCTTGTACCCGAAACAATAAGTATTTAAAAAGATCAAGTATCGAAAAAGATAAAGATTAATAAATGTCATGTGATTATGTGAATACGAAAAAAAAAATTCATTAATTTTTATGTCAAAGAATTGGAGAAGTAAAACACAAAGATTTAACGTAGTTCACTAACAATGTGTGAGTTATGTACACAAGGAAAAGGGAAATAATTTATAGTATTTTTGAGGAGAGAGAGTATAATATTACAAATTATGGGGGCAAAGGTTAATATAAGGTAAGGCATATCTCAAGGTTAATATTATATTTTTATATTTTTGTAAAAAGAATATACACATATTCCCTCTATTATATAAGAGTTTGCAGACTTTTATTACATATGTTCACAAGTCAAGTAATATACTTAATTTTGATTGGCAATGATATACTCCCTCCGTTCCCAAATGTTGTTCCCATTTCCCGATTTGGTGTTCCTTTAAGTTGTTCCCATTTAAAATCTTTCTAAATTTAACCTACCTAAAGTCAAATCACTTTACAATTTCATTGGTTGAAATTAAAAGTTGGTCTTTATGTTTTGCATGGTAAGTTGTAACTTCTTTTCATTGATGACTTTTTTTCACTTTTACTATGCTTTGGTAAGATAAATTATATTAATAAACCTATCAATATGTATTCATTAAATGTCATTTCATCAAAGATTCTTTTTTCTTAATCCTCTCCCCGATTCCAAATGGGAACAACATTAGGGAACGGAGGGAGTACTACTTATCCCTTCTCATGCTAACAATTAGGGTTTCATACTTTCGTCCTCGATTATTATATCACGTCATATTTACCTCTTTATATAAATAATTTGATAATTAAAATCAACTTATGCCTAAACTTTAACATACTCAATGCCAATTGGTAAATTATTATTGAACAAATGATATTTTTCAAATATTAATATGTGCATTGGGCATGCCACGTAGGATTTCCATGTCACATAATATATTAATAAATTCTATAAATTTTTATTTTTATATTCTTATAAATTGATAATTAGAGTTCTGGATGAATAAAAAGGTAATTTATTTAGATGATAATAAAAATTTTGCATAAATAAAAGATAGAATTTAAGTGTGAATAAATGACAAGGATTGTTATAATGTATAAACTAACTGTAACTGTAGTTAGAAAACTCAAAAAATTAAAATTTCTATATCTTTGGACTCAAATTAAAATATACTTCAAAGTAAGACTCTTTATAATATACTTATCTTATTATTTCGTAGAGACACTCATTGTCGGATAAACTATTTGGTGGGTAGATGAAGATAGGTTCATGAATGAAGTTAATATATAAACGAGGCTTTTCTCGAGAGCTTTGGGGGCGCCAATAAGAAAAAAAAAGGCAACCAATAAAATCAAAGATAATTTCACCTTTAGATTCGTTTGATATAAATAGAGATAGATTTACTATAAAAAAATAGGAAGAAAAAATATATTTGTAGAAACAAGGAAAGAAAACCTGAGATAAGGATAAGGAAGAAAATAATGAAAATAATTAAGAAGGATACCAAAGAAGATATCTAAAATATTAATTAAGATAAAAACAAGGAGAATTTTTTAAGGGAACTTTTTTTTACGTAGAAATTTGAAAAAAGTTATCTAAAATATTATCAGATAAGGAAATGAAAAGAAGAGACGACTTTATCTCTCCAAAAAGAACTTAAAACAATAATGAAAATATACAATGTGGTACTTCAAGGAGTACTATCTAAACCTTATACCATCGGATGTATCTGTCCAATAAATGCTTGCTGAATTTTCCTCAAGTTTTTGGTTTCTCAAAAGTACTTATTAATTTATTGAGTTTTCTGCTTATATGTATTGATTTCTAAATACGTTACACTTTTGATTTGCTATGTTAATTACATCTAGATAATAAAGAAAATAATATCTATTGTGGTATAGTCGAATTCGGGGTTGCTTGGTTTACTTGATTATTTGAGGTAAGAGATTCATTATAATTAATAGTAACAAATCAGTCGTGAAACTAACAGGTCTTGCCTTTGAAAAGACAAGTAGGGACATACAAGCATTAAGGTGTGGATATCTTTTAAAAAGAGCGTTTGGTAAGGGGGCTTCAGGAAAGGGAAAGGGAATAGATTGATTCCATTCCCTTAAAAATTGTTTGATTGGGGAGTTTTATCTTTCCCTTTCCCTCCTCCATTACCCCAAATCCCTCTAAGTTGATTCCCCTACCCCCCTCCACTTTGAAATGGGGGTTTTAGAAACCCTTGACCACTTGACTTTGACCATCCTCCACCACCTCTGTTGGCCCACCTTTACCAGAAATTACCACCCTCACCCCGTCTCCTCCATGCCAACCACAACCACTCCCCACCCCACCGCCACATCCACCACAGAACCACCAGTAGTCAGCCCCAAACGACCCATAACACTCCAAAACAATCTATATACTCGCCGGAAAACACTTTACTCCGCTGGAACCAACCACATCGGGCTGGAATCTGGCCAGAGACCGCCGGAATTCGGCCAGAGACCGCCGAAATCGAACCCTAGCACACATAAACCCCTCGAACCGCCTCGGTCCCCTCCCATTTACCAACCCATCCTCTCCGTGAAAACACCTCACCCCCTCCGTGATAACCACCCCACGCCAGCCCCGTCAACCACCGAATCCATAAACCCACCCCAGACAACCACCCTAGCCTCGTTAACCACAAGGAAATATGTCACAAAAAATCACCTCGCCAGATCTGCAGCGAATGATAGACGTCGAGATCGTCGGCGATAAAGGAAGAGTGAGAGGAAGCCGGCGACGAAGAGGCAGAGCGAGCGCCGACGGTGGCTGCCGGAGGAAGGGGAGAGAGAAGAATACCTTATTATAATAATATTTTTAAGGAAAAATTGACTAGAATAATCCAAACTATGGTCGTTCCGCTAAGAATAATCCCAACTATGATTTATTCCTATATAATCCCAACTATTGGAGAGGTCCGCCACAAATGATCCGAGATGACTTGCAACCTGTTAAAAAGGTAATATTTTTAATTTCTCTTTATAATTTATACACCCACCACCACTTCAGCCACCTCTACTCACCACCCCCTTTGAATCTGTCAGCCCTGCCACCCCTCCCCTTCCCTGATTCCGTCAACCCATGACAACCCACAACGCCCAGCTCCACCCTAGCCTACCTACAAACAACCACCCACAAATACACCCTGCACTAGACTACCCATCCACAACCACCCTTACTGAGACCACTGCCATCATCTCACCACATCAGAAACAATAAAATTTGGAGAAAATCAAAACTCAAACAAGTCATTGACTGAGATTTTGCAGATTTTAATCACCGAATAAGTCGAATTTCTAGTATTTTCATTCCCAATTCTTCGTTTGAGCTAATGGCGTGAAGAACCCTAAGTTTCAGCTGGATTGTGGTGTTTAATTGACGAAATTTCTAAACCAAATTCACTTGGATCTACTTCAACCCACAAGATAACGATCGAAACGTTAGATCAGATTAAGCTTGAAGAGACCCAGTTGCTTAGTTCTGTTTCTTTCTCTATCTTCAACCTTAAAAGAACTACCATACGGTTGACAAAAATAACAAACCCAATTAAAAATTTGTGTTGATTTCCTCCTTAGCATGCCTTCATTCTCTTTCTTTTCAGGTTTTCTTCTCTTTAATTTAACAAATGCCTTCTCTCTTTCTTTCAAATTATATTTAAGAACTAATATGCTCTATCTTGTGTAAAATTTTGATTGCCTTTTTCTTCATTTAAGCTGACATTTTTTTTTTGGGTAGTATTCGGGTGAGGGAGGAAGTATAAAGGAGTGGCACTGTGGTGGGGAAGGAAGCGACTAGGGGTGGGAAACTAAAAAAAGTAAAAAATAAATAAAAAAAATTAAAAAACCAATGAAAGCGTGACATGTGGCATGTTAACCTGTTACACAGGTTTTCTTCCGGTCACGGTTCATTTGTGGCGGACCTCTCTAATAGTTGGGATTATACAGGAATAAACCATAGTTGGGATTATTATTGGCGGAACGGCAATAGTTTGGATTATTCCAGTCAATTTTTCCTATTTTTAACCCTATTTTCTTGTGATGTACCAAACAGGTGTTTTAAAGTAAGAGTTTAGCTTTCCTTTCCTTGCCTAACCCTTTCTTGATTCCTTTCACTTTCCCCTCTTCTAACCAAATGCCCCCTAAATAACTACAAAATATTTTCTATGTTTTTGTGGTTAAGCTTGGCCACATGATATGAGAGTTCTATTGGTCAAAAGCAGAAATTATAAATTAAACGGATAATTGGTAGCGGAACATTTACCAAGCTGATTGAGCGCATGATCACAATAGCCACAAAAATTATAATTCTTGCACGAGCAATTAAAATGAGAGAGTATTTGAGTAATACTTAGCTCTTAACGCTACCGCTATTTAAACAAATTCGTGCATCGCACGGGCTTAAAATCTAGTATATATATAAAAGAAGCCTTTTTAGGGAGGATTCGGCTTGCCATGTCACAAAATATAATTTAATATTATATTTTTAAAAAAATAATTAGACTTTTGGATAGATAAAAGATAAAGTTTGAGTTTTAAAAAGATAATCAGATTTTTGGTTAAATAGTAAAAGATAAAGTTTGAGTTTTAAAAAGATAATTAGACTTCTGCACAAATAAAAGATAAAGTTTGAGTCTCAATAAACTACAATAATCATTATAATTTATGAATTAATCGTAACTTTAATTATATAACTCAAAAAATTATAATTTTTATACCTTTGGACTCAGTTCAAAATATACTTCAAAATAAGATCCATTTTGACATACGTATCTTATTGTTACGTACGGGTATCCATTACTGGATAACCTATTTTAATATTATTTCTCTAAAAAGATAATTAGACTCCTGGATAGATAAAAGATAAAGTTCGAGTTTTAAAAAGATAAGTACACTTTTGCATAAATAAAAAGTTTGAGTCTGAATATACTACAAGAATCATTGTAATTTATGAATTAATCATAACTTTAGTTATACAACTCAAAAAGTTATAATTTTACACTTTTGGACTCAGATCAAAGTATAATTCAAAATAAGATCCATTTTGACGTACTTATCTTATTATTAAGTAGGGGTACCCATTACTAGATAACCTATTTGGCGGGTAATAAGTATTTAAAAAGATCAAGGATCTAAAAATATAAAGTTTAATAAAAGTGATGTGATTCTTTGAATATTAAAATAAGATATATCACAATCTTTACCATTAATTGTTATGTAAAAGAACTAGAGAAGGAAAACACAAAGATTTAACGCAATTCACTAACAATGTGTGAGCTATGTCCACCAAGAAAAGGGAAACATTTATAATATAGTGAGGAGAAATAATACAATATTACAAATTATGGGGGCAAAGGTTAATATAGGGTTTATATATTACCCTTCTAATCAACCTAGACCGAATGAACCTATTAACGAACTCAGAACATAAATGGTTCGCTAAACCGCATACACCAAAACTTCGAAAAACCCCCGTACTAGGTTAATCTTAGCGCCAGATTATTCAAGGCATATCTGAATGTTAATATAATGTTTATATATATATTTTTAAAAGAATATACGCATATTCCCTCTATTACAAGAGTTGGCAAACTTTTATTACATATATTCACAAGTCAAGTAATACACTTAGGGCCTGTTCATTTCAGCTTAATCTCAGTTCAGTTCAGCTCCAATAAGTTCAGTTCAGTTCAGTTAAGTTCAGCTTCAATCAGTTCAGTTCAGTTCAGTTCAGTTCAGTTCAGTTAAGTTCAGCTTCAATCAGTTCAGTTCAGTTCAGTTCAGTTCAGCTCCAATCAGTTCAGTTCAGTTCAGCTCCATTCTTTTATAACCATTTTGTTAAATATTATTGCTCTTATTATTATTATTATTATTATTATTATTATTATTATTATTATTATTATTTATTTTTATATCATTATTATTAAGTATTATTATTATTATCTGTATATTATTTGGTTTATTATAACTCTATTCATTATTATTACTATTATCATTAGGGAGGAACATGGTTTAGGTTAAAAGCACAAATAAACCCGCGTTTTCAGCCCATAATCCAATCAAATCACGTCAAAATGATTTATGATATAATTTTGCACGGTCCGACCCAATTATTATTTTATTACTAAATATTAATATATAATTAAATCTAATTATTAAAATAGTAATATTAATTTAATTCTTAGATATTATTGTTTTAATATAATCATCATCAAGTATTAATATATTAATACAAAGACTATAAAATAATTGTTATTAATTACCATTATAATTATTAATCATTATTATTATTATTTATTTATAATTATCATTTAAAAATATCCAATATAAAATTATTATTATTCATTAATAATTATTCATTATTATTACCTATCATCATAATTATTATTTAAAATTCATATTATTATTGTCTAAAATATTATTTATATATATATTAAATTCAATTTAATTCTATTCAATTCAGTTCAGTTCAGTTCAACGCCAATCAGTTCAGTTCACTTCAGTTCAATTCAGTTGTTTTCAGTAAATCTAAACACGCCCTTAATTCTGGCAATAGTATACTATTTATTCCTTCTCATTCTAACAATTAGGGTTTCATACTCTCTCTTCCTCGATTATTATATCATATTAAATCCCTTTTTTAACTCTTTATATAAATAACATTTGATATTAAAACCAAATAATGCCTAAATTTAAGATACTCAATGCTAATGTATAAATTATTATTGAACAAGTGATAATTTTTCTAAATATTAATATGTGCATTAAGCGCCACATAGGATTTTCATATCATAAAATATATTAGTAAATTCTATAAATTTTTATTTTTATATTCCTATGAATTTTTGAAAAGATAATTAGCATAAATAAAAAATAAAATTTTTAGAAGATAATTAGAGTTTTGTATAAATAAAAGAGAAAATATGATTGTGAATAAGTGGCAAGGATTATTATAATGTATAAACTAATTGTAACTTTAGTTATAAAACTCAAAAAATTAAAATTTCTATACCTTTGGAGTCGGCTTGAAACATACTTTAAAATAAGACCCGGTACAATACTTATCTTAATATTTCGTAGGGATACCCATTACTGGATCACCTATTTGACGGGCAGTTGAAGATAGGCTCATGACTGAAGTTAATACATTAAGGGGGCTTTTTTTCGAGAGCATTGAAGGTGCCAATAAGAAGGAAAAAAAACACATTTTGACCAATAAGATCAATTTTAATTAACATTTTTTCTTTTATTAACTAAAGGCAACCAATAAAATCGAAGATTATTAACTTTTAGATTTTATTTGATATAAGAAGAGATAGATTTACTATAAAAAAGATTAAGAGAAAAATAAAATATATTTGTAGAAATAATGGAAGAAAACCCAAGATAAGGATAAAGAAGAATATATTTTTCTTAGAAAATAATTAAGAAAGAACACCCTACATAGGCACCAAAGAAGATATCTAAATATCAATTTCGATAACACCAGAAGAAATTATTTAAGGAAAAATATTTTTACGTAGAAATTTGAAGAAAGATATCTAAAATGTTATCAGATAAGTAAATTAAAAAAAAGATATTATCTCTCCAAAAAAACTTTAAATCAATAATGAAACATACCGACCATGTGCTACTACAAGGAGTATTATCTAAACTTTTTACTATCAGGTGTATTTGTCCTGTAAATACTTGCAGAGTTCCTTATTTTTTGTTTTGTTTTGTTCCTCAAAAGTAATTAGTAATTTATTGAGTTTTCTAATATATTTTGATTTTCTACATACGTGATACTTTTGGCTTGCTATGTTAATTAAATCTTGATAATAGAAAGAAACTAATATTTACTGTGGTATAGTGAAATTTGGCTTTGAGTTATGAGATTCACTACAAACTAAATAATAGTAACAAATCAATCGTGAAACTAATCGGTTTTGCTTTTAAAAAGACAAGTAGAGTCATACCAACATTAAGGAGTGGATATAATTTAATAATAAATAAGTACAACATACTTGCTATGTCTTTTAGTTAAGCTTGACCACATAATGTGAAAGTTCTATTGGTCAAACACTGAAATTAGAAATAAGAGATAAAGTATATACCTTAGTAGCGTAAATATTTACCAAGCTGATTAAGTACATTATCACAGTAGCCACAAAAATTATTATTTCATGCACTAGCAATTAAAATACGAGCGTGTCTGAGTGATACTTAACTCTTAACACTACAGATATGCAAACAAATCCGTGCATCGCACGGGCTTAAAATCTAGTTATCTATGTAAAGGAGGCTATTTTCGAGCGCATTCAGAGCATCACGTAGGATTTCCATATCACAAAAATTGTAATCTTATATTTTTAAATTTTTTCAAAAAGATAATTAGAGTTTTAGATTAGAAAATAGAATATGTCTTCATAAACTTAAGGATTATTACAATCTATAAAGTAATCTTAAAATTTTTAAACCGATAGAATCAGCTCGAAACGTAATCTAAAATAGGGAAATTCCCAATGGTACACTCCTAAATTTGGCTTCTCTTACTGGTACATATCTATCTTTTTGACTTCTTAATAGTAAGCCTATAATTTGAAATATTCCCTACCGTTAACATTTCGTTAAATAAAATGTTAGTTTAGGGTTAACCAGGGTTAGAGCTTTGCCTCGTTTTGCGTGCTTTGACTTTTTCAAGGTGAAGATAACGTTTTTCCGAAAAATCGACACCACCGTGCACCCTTTATAAGAAATAATTTTGAGAATCCCTACGAAACGAATATCTACCAGCCGGGTTTGTGGGCACGTAATTCAAGAGTTCTTTTTGGCTATCAAAATGCCATCTCGAGGTACGGGCCCTAAAACTCGATTTATTGGTATGTATTTCGTAGGGATTCTCGAATTCTTATCCATAAAGGGTGCACGGTGGTGTCCTTTTTCGACAAAAGCCGTCTTCACCTTAAAAAAGTAAAAGCACGCAAAACGAGTCACAACCCTAACCGTAATTAACCTTAAACTAACCTTTAATTGACAGAAAGATGATGGTAGGAAAGATTTCAAGCTATAGGTGTACCATTAAGAAGTCAAAAAGATGGAAGTGCACCAGTAATAAAAGTCAATTATAGTAATGTACCATTGAAATATTACCTTTAAAATAAAACCCATTGTGATATACTTATATTATTATTCCATAGGGTTACTCATAGAGCGCTACCTAAAATGTATATAATTTATTTTTAAATTTTTTGAAAAGGTAATTAGAGTTTTGGATAAATCCAAGATAGAAATTCGAGTCTAAATAAAAGCACTATTATAATACGTGAACTAATCGTAACTTTAGCTCTACAACTCAAATAATCGTAACTTTAGCTATACAAAGTTTTGAGTGGGTCATTCGGGGGGGGGGGGTTTCGATTTTTGTTTGGCTGGATTTTCGATTGGGGTTTAGTGGGGGTGGTTGTTGGGTTTCATTGGTTGGTTGGCGATCGATGGCAGTTGATGGGTTCGTGGTGGCAATTTGAATTTGTAGCTTGCGGGAGTTTCGTCGTGTTTTTTTTTTTTTTGCTATGGCGAGTAGTGGTGGTGTGTGGGATTTGTGGCGGTGGGACTAGAAATTTATAGAAAAGAAAAAGGAAAATAAACAAAATACCTTGCTAATAGGTTTCAAGCCACCTAGGTGTATTTTTGGTGGACCTCCACAATAGTAGGAATTATACAACCATCACTCTTAGTTGGGATTATTCTTGGCGAAACGGCCAGAGTTTCGATTATTCCAGACATTTTAATTTTATTTTTACTTTTGGAAATATTTATATTATGGAATATTAAGATAAATGAGAAATTCATTCCATTGTGTTATCATTAATTGGTGGTGAACCACCTTTTAGAAAAATCTGAATACGCTACTTATTAAAGTTGGAGTGTGATGAAGCAATTCATGTTTACAAAGTTAAAACTAAGTAAGCATAAGTTTTTGAATCTGGGAGGAAGGTTGATTGGTCGTTCCGGATGTCGTTTCAGGTTGGGATAACGGAAAAGATGGTGAGAATAGCACTGTTGAGTTGAGAGATGGTGAAAAGAAGGATGGGGAGGGAAAGAGGGAGGGCGAAGCGAAAGGTCAAAGCCAGAATCTTAGGGGAGATGAGTCGTCTTGGGTTTCTGCAGTTGCAGGTGACTCAATCGACGGTTGGGTTCCGAGGCGAGCAAATACTTTTGAAAAAGTTGATAAGGTGAGTGAATCAAGCTTGAAACTTCACTTTGTTTGTTGATTTTGTACCCTAACTAGCTTGAAGAAGGCATGATGTTCAAAGTTTAGTTTGATCCTGTTGTATTTTTCATAATTTAGATTTGAAAATTGTTCTAGTTGTTGATTTATTCTTGCTATTTTTGAATCATCTTTATTTTGGATTGTTGGAGTGTTTAAAGGTTTCATATTGTTATCATATTGTTCTTCATTTAGTTAAATTCTTACTTGATTTTCAGATTTCATGAAGAGAAGACGTATTCCAAACGAGGTGCAGAAAATTGCTAGTTTCATCCCTAAAAATATAAAAACTTTCAATTCTCCTCCACATCCAACACAAATAGAACAAATTTCAGATCCACATTTTACAAGTCAACAACATTCTTTTTCATCTCACTATTCAAGTCGCTATTTACTAGTTTTAGTAAGTTTAATAGGAATTTTATTTTGACTTTTGAAATAAATTTATTATGGAGTAATTGGATTAAAAAAAATTAATTCTAATGTGTTATCAATAATTGGTGGTGAACCACCATTTGGAAAAACCTGGTTCTGCCTTGGTTACATTTGGAGTGTGATGAAGCAATTCAAGCTACAAAGTTTAAACTAAGTAATTATAAGTTGTTAAATCTGGCAGGAGGCTTGATTTGCCCGTTGTGCATGTCGTGTTGGGTTGAGAATGGTGTTGTTGAGTTGAGAGATAATGGAAAGAAGTTGCAGAGAACGAAGCGAATGGTCGACACAAGAAGCCTAGGAGAGATGGGCCTTCTTGGGTTTCGGCTGTTGCAGGTATAGAAATCGACGGTTGGGTTACAAGGCGAGTAGATAAATTTGCAAAGATTTAAGAGGTCGGGGAATCAAACTTGAAACTTCGCTTTATTATTTGATTTTGTACCCTAACTAGCATAAAAAAGGCATGATGTTCAAAGTTTGGTTTGATTGTTTGTATTTTCATATTTTAGAATTGATAATTGTTCTAATTGTTGATTTTTTCTTGTAATTGTTGAATTATGTTAATTTTAGATCGTCAGAGTATTTGACGCTTTCATATTGTTATCATATTGTTCTTCATTTAGTTGAATTCTTACTTGATATTCAGATTTCATAATGAAGAGAAAACATATTCCAAACATATTGCAGAAAAAATCTAGTTTCTTCACTAAGAAAAAATCTAATTTCTCCTCCACATCCAACACAAATAGAACGTACAAATTTCGTATCCACATCAAACAAGTCAACGCCATTTTTCTTCATCTCATTATTCAACTCACTATTTACTAGTTCTATTAGGTTGTAATATGAATTTTATTTTTACATTTGAAAATAAATTTATTATGGCGTATTTTGATTAAAAAATATTAGTTCCAATGTGTTATCAGTAATTGTTGGTGAACCACCATTTGGAAAAAACTGGATCCACCATTGATTACAGTTGGAGTGTGATATAAGTAATTACAAGTTATTGAATTTGGGAAAATGGTTGATTTTCCCATCACGGATGTCGTGTCAGGTTAGGATAACAGGAAAGATGGCGAGAATTGTGTTGTTAAGTTGAGCGATGGGGGAAAGAAGGATGGAGAAGGAAAAAACAGAGGGCAAAGTGTAAGGTCGAAGTCAAAAGCCTAGCGGAAATCGGCTTTCTTGGGTTTCTGCTGTTGCAGGTGAAGCAATCGACTGTTGGGTTCCCAGGCGAGCAGATTCTTTTCAAAAGATTTATGAGGTAGGGGAATAAACTTAAAACTTCACTTTGTTTATTGATTTTGTATCCTAACTAGCATAAAGAACGAATGTTGTTCGTAGTTTGGTTTGGTCCTCTTATATTTTCAAATCTTAGAATTTAGAATTGTTCTAACTGTTGATTTGTTCTTGTAATTGTTGAATCATTTTAATTTTAGATTGTTTGAGTATTAAAGGTTTTATATTATTATCATATTGTTCCATTTAGTTAAATTCTTACTTGATCTTAGCATTTCATATTGAAGCGAAAATGTACTCCTAACAAATTATTGCTAGCTTCTTGTTATATTCCGTCTATGGATTAGTCGAAATATAAGAATGATAGAGTTAGCTTATGTTAAATTAACTTAGATACAGATTCACCACTAAGTCAAGTTTAAGGTTCCTATGAACACCACTTAATTCAAGCTAAAGAATTAAGCTAGAAAAGGCACTTAGATTAACTTACGATATTAATCAAAGCAAATATAAACTCAAAGTTTGGATTCAAAGTCATGTGTCCTTTTCATTAAGCTTGAGGTCCTTTAAATACATGTCCTTAGGTCCTACTTTCGAAAAATAAAATAACTACTCCTAATACATGGGAACATGACCTAAATAGTGTCTAAGTACTCTTGGACGTGTACAATGGCCGTTTGTAGCTTCAAATGTGGCTCCTCCTTGATTCCCTCAATCATCCCTTGAAAGTAAGAGACTAATTCAAATGTGGTTTGAAGTTAGGCTCCTATTTTGAATTTTAAAGGGAGGAAGGATGGCTAGAATAGAAGAAAGGATCAATTCCACACGCCATTCCTTATTTGTGCACGCCTAGATTTTAGGAATTAGTTGTGGACTCATTCCTTATGTCTAGGTTCATCTTCAAAGCTTATCTAGGTTCATTCCTTGCTTGTAGTCGATCTTCCTTGATTGTTTCTTTGATTGAAGTCGATCTTCCTTGATTGTAGGCGCCTCTCCTTGCTTGATTGACTCTTCACACGTCCATTTTGAATTTTACAAACTAATTGGACTCTCTAATTTAAAGAAGAAAATACAACTCAACTACTTAGTTTACACAGTCATTTTCGGACTTTAGGGAAATAAAAAGAACTAATACTAACCTAGTTAATCTAATATGATATTAAATTAACCAAGAGTACATATGACCTTCTTAGGACTCTTAATGTTGGTCCTATAGAACTTCTGAGTTTACTACAAGGGGGGGGGGTTGAATTGTAGTAAAGACTATTGGGGACTATTTTTTGCGGAATTAACAAGTTAAAATGAAATAAAGAGAAGTTAAAACAACGAACACTAGAACTGCTTTTAAACAAGATCTTATTCCTATTTTCTCTGGGAATAAATCTTGCCCTTTTATTTATAATAGTAACTTACACCCTATTATAAAAAGCAACTCACTCTGTTCCTCTAGGAACTGGTTCCCAATCACCTTGTTCCCCCTGAACACGTGACTTCCTCTCTTGACTTCACTCGAAGTCTTCTCTTTCTCTTTCTTCTCTTTCTCTCTTGAATGTACAAATTTTCTCACAAAATTTCTCTCACCCCAACTCAGATTAATGGAATACAATGAATTGTTGAAGAGAATAAAACCGAAATAACTTTCTAAAAGATTTACACAATTATCGTAGAAAGTCTTAAGAACTAAAATTGAGTTCTTCTTAATTTATATAGCTGTGATAAATCTTCAACGGTCTTCTTCAGCTTCTTTGTAGTGGACGCAAGTTTTTAGGCATTATCTCCCACCTTCATAGCCGTTATGGACCATGTTAAGGCCACGTTCCATGATCGTGTGTTTGCACGGTTTGAATGAGTCTTCGAGTCTTCCACGATCTTCTCAGCAGCTCTTGACTTGGTCTTTGGCAGTTTAGGATATACGTTTGATGTGCGGTTAGCTGAGATCATGGCTCCTAGAATCTAGGACTTCAACCCATCAATTCAGCCACGCAGCCACGCAATCTCTTCAACGTCTATCTTCCTGTAAACCATTAACAAACTCAACTAATATTATGGAATCCAATATTCCATAATATTAGAATATTAATTCTACACAAAATAACTAAATATTCTATTTTCCTAAACAACTTAATTTTGGTTATTACAAAACCAATTCTCCATAAGTTTATTTTAGGCAAAATAAAATAAATAATTAAATAAAACTATATAAACAATTACATGAAGAAAAACTAATTAAAAACTAAGTTCAAAACTATTCATTTATCATCATCAAAATAACGAGTACAACAATATTCCTCCTTTTTGATGATGGCAAATAAGTTGGCAAAAAAAAAAATTCTATCCTAAGTCTAAGTCTAATGTAAAGTCTAAAACTAAAAAGTTTACGGCTAAGTCTAAACTCAATTTGGACTAGGAACTGGATCCACTAGAAACAGAGAGAATCAGAAAGGCTCTAGGAACTAAGTCAGACCAGAAAATGTTTTTAGATAGCCAACTAGTCTTTTCCCCCTTTTGTTATCATCAAAACTAAGTTATGTCCCTGCAGCACTAAAGAGTCAACAGTGTAGACATCAATTAAAGTAGCTCAAACAGTCATCTCATAATATTAGCCATCCAAACACAAGCAAGTACGAAAAGAAAAAGCATGTGCAAGCAAAAAGGATCAGATTGAGCATATCACAAGAGCAAGGAAAGAAGAGTTCAGAATGATTTGTGTCAAAAGAAGACACGCAAAAAGGAGAGAAAAAAAAATGTTCAACCAGATATTACAAACCCAAAAAAAAATTATCCAGTAAATCATTGTTTAAAGAGAGGGGGGGAATTATGATTTGGGGCGTTTGAAGATGTTGGAGACAACGGACTCAATCTTGGAAATCACTGCATCCACCTTGTTCCTGATCCCCGTGTCTGCCTGCTTGATGGCAGCTAGAGTCTCCTACTGATGTGTATCAAGAGTAGAAACTGACTTCTCCAGGACATTGATACTTGTGTGCATAAGTGTCAGAGACTCCCTAATTTCCCTCAGAATCCCATGAAGTCCAGTGGTAGATATGAGAGGAAAATCCACAACAATTGAAGGAACCTGATCCTCATCCAGATTTATCGTTTCAGCATGACCCGGATCCTGGTCCTTAAGAGACTTACCCCCAGCCAGTCTCTGGCTCTTCCTAACAGATCCCCCACCAGCTTCCTCAAATAATTTCCTTTTTGTCCCTGCCTCAGGCTTAGTCACAGTAGCCTCTCCCTCAAATTCCAACTGTCCACCAACCACCCTCAAGCTAAGTCTAGTCAGCGTCTCCTTGGTCAAGTAATTTTCAGGTTCAAGGGTGAAAGAAGGGCTGTCAGACAATTTCATTTTATTTTTCTTTAAAATTGTGGTGATTAGATTGCCATATCCCACCTTGGTATTATGGGATATGCAATAGGAAAGGTGAGAGAGCATAAGAGCGGGAAAGTTTATCTTGATATTCTTTGCTAAACAGTACATTATTGAGAGGTCCATTAGATTAGCTTGGGTTCTCTTGGAAGATCGGGGTAAAACAAAACGCCAAACAAACTGAAACAAAAGTTTGTGAAAGGGACAGAGATCTTTTTGGTCAATGGACATAGAGTTAGGGTTTCCTTGAAAAAACTGAAGAATTTTTTCATTTAAGACGCCATTGATGTTTAATTTTCCCTTCCCTTTAACATACTTCTGGTACCCATCTGAAGGTACTTCAAACCATTCACTCAATTTCTTTTCTGTAAAGGTGACCACACACCCATTCACTAAGCTTACACACACTCCCTCTGTTTTATTGAAGTTCTCACAGAAGGAACTCATCTCTTCCTCATATAGTCCCTCATCTACACAAACTAACTTCATCCATTTTTGAAACTTTAACAAATTCAGAAACTCATTCCATTTTACTTTCTTGCACCATGCAAGATCAACACAGAATCCGACAATAAATTGAGAGGATTTTGATTTCTTACCCCTTTTGTGGGAATCTGAAGATCTTTCCCTTGACTGCTTTCTTGATCCTCGTCATCGTCCTCATGCTTGGGAGAAGCCACTTCATTGTCAGAAATGGGTTCTTGAGAATGTGTGGTATCGTCTTTCGGATGAGAAGATTCTTGGTCACTCGTCCATGGAGGGTGTTTTTTCGGTGGGTAATTTTCTTGAGGTTCAGAGGTTGCCTTTTTGGGTGCCATGGGAGAGAGAGAGAATGAAGAGAGATGAAGGAGAGAGAAGATGAACAGTGAGAGGTGAAGTGGGTCAGTAAAAATTGTCAGTGAAGTGTTGGGTTTTTATTGTAATGATGAGGCGTATTGAGTTGAAGGTGAAGATGTGTGATTTGACTGGGTACGGTTTGGGTAAACGTGTTTCATTTATTGTTTCCCCTTTTTAAATTAAATAAACTGAATTTTATTTTGAGTAAATAATTTGGTTGATACAGTGAATCAGAGAAGTCATAATGAGAAGAGGAGAGAGAATAAAAATGTGGAAAAAGAAAAAATAGCTCTTGTGTACACGGACCCTTTTTAAACTATACAAGCAATTTTAATTTACGTACTCTATATATGTGCATGGACAATAAAGATAATATTTAAAGACAAATATGAGTCCTTAGACATGACTCTAGGTGTATGAAATTTAATTCATGAAGATTGCAGGACACTCTTAGAAATGACTAGTGCATAAGGTTCAAATTTTATAGGCCGTAGTATACAATTCTGATCATTCCTAGTTCCAAGCGAATCTTTTCAAATCTGTCCCTAGATACTGGTTTGGTAAAAATGTCAGCAATTTGATTTTCTGTAGGGCAAAATTCAACTTTGACTAAGCCCTTTTCAACATAGCCTTTTAAGAAGTGGTGTCTGATGTGAATGTGCTTGACCCTTGAGTGGTGAACTGGGTCCTTGGATATACATATGGCACTGGTATTATCCCAAAAGATTGGAACACATTTAAACTTAATACCAAAATCACGTACCTGTTGTTTGATCCATAAGACTTGGGAACAACATGTAGCAGCAGCCACATATTCAGCTTCAGCAGTTGGCAAGGCAACTGTATGTTGTTTCTTGGATCCCCAAGAGACTAAGATTGTTCCTAGGAACTGGGCAGTTCCTGAGGTACTTTTTCGATTCACCAAATCTCCAGCATAGTCAGCATCAGAGTAGCTAACTAGGTCAAATGTATCACTACGAGGATAGAGCAAACAGAGATCATCACTTCCTTTCAAATACCTAAGGATCCTTTTGACAGCTATCAAGTGGGATTCCTTTGGATTTGATTGGAACCTAGAACATAGACCAACACTGAAGGAAATATCAGGCCTACTTGCAGTTAAATAAAGAAGAGATCCAATCATACCTCTGTATAATTTTTGATCTACTGATTTACCGTTTTGATCTTCATCCAACCTTGTTCCTGTTCCTATAGGTGTATGGTTGGTTTTAGCTTGTTCCATTCCATATTTCTTTAGCAGTTCCTTAACATATTTTTGCTGATGGATCATTGTTCCTCTTTCAGTTTGCTTGATTTGCAAACCAAGAAAGAAGTTCAATTCTCCCATCATGCTCATTTCAAATTCACTGCTCATTAAGTCAGCAACACCCTTGCACAGAGAATCATTAGTAGCACCAAAAATAATATCATCAACATAAATTTGTACTACTAAAATGTCTGTTCCTTTTGATTGAAGGAACAAGGTTCTATCAACTTTGCCTCTAACAAAATTATGAGCAAGTAAGAATTTAGAAAGTCTTTCATACCAAGATCTAGGAGCTTGTTTCAGCCCATATAAGGCTTTATCTAGCTTATAGACCTGGTTTGGTAGATCAGGATTTTCAAATCCTGGAGGTTGTTCCACATAGACGTCCTCCAATAGATATCCATTTAAAAATGCACATTTAACGTCCATCTGGTACAACCTAAATCCCATAAAAGCTGCAAATGATAATAAAATTCTTATTGCTTCTATTGTAGCTACTGGAGCAAAGGTTTCATCAAAGTCAATACCTTCTTGTTGGTTGTAGCCTTTTGCTACGAGTCTGGCCTTGTTTCTGATCACTGTGCCATGTTCATCTAGCTTGTTCCTGAAGACCCATTTTAACCCAATTACCTTCTGATTCTTGGGTTTGGGCTCCAAGTGCCATACATTGTTCCTCTGAAATTCATTCAGTTCCTCTTGCATGGCATTTATCCAGTCAGACTCTAGCATTGCTTCATTGTGGTCTCGAGGTTCTATTATAGATAGGAACGCTTGAAAGGCACAAAAGTTTCTAAGTTGAGATCTTGTTTGAGTTCCCTTCTCAATGTCGCTAATGATCAGCTCTAGTGGATGTGACTTTTGGTGCCTCCAAGATTTTGGTTCAAATCTTCTTGTTCCTGTTCCTTCAACTTGATGTTCTTCAGTTTGTTCCTGTTCATTCTCTGTGTGAGTTTCTTCTGCCTGTATTCCTGCATTTATTGTTCCTTCATTTACCTGTTCCTCGTGAGGAACAGGCTCAGGAACGGTTAGTTTATTTTCAGAAATATGTTTCTTAACTGTTCCTGCAGGAGTCAGTTCCTCCTCAAGATTGTCAGTCTCTTGAGGATGAGTTAGCCCAATTTCAAAATCATTTTCATAACTTGGTTCCTGCAATGAGTCAGTTTCATCAAATATAATATGGACACTTTCCTCTACGCACATAGTTCTCTTATTATAAACTCTGTATGCTTTACTATATAAAGCATATCCTATAAAGACAGCTTCATCTCTTCTAGCATCAAATTTTCCTAAATTGTTTTTACCATTGTTGTGTACAAAACATCTACATCCAAAGACTCTAAAGTAAGAGATATTTGGTTTTCTTCCTTTGAACAGTTCATAAGGAGTTTTCTTGGTGAAGGGTCTTAGCATGACCCTGTTGATGATGTAACATGCAGTGTTCACAACTTCTGCCCAAAAAATTCTTTGAAAGATTGCTTGATATAAGCATTGTTCTAGCCATATCCTCCAGAGTCCGGTTCTTTCTTTCAACTACACCATTTTGTTGTGGTGTTCTTGGGGTAGAGAAGTTGTGATCTAATCCTTCATTACTGCAAAAATCATCAAACTTGGAGTTTTCAAACTCCGTACCATGGTCAGATCTTAAGTGTTTCAATTTGAAACCACTTATCCTTTGAACTTTCTTAGCAAAAGAAATAAATTCATCAGACATTTCATCCTTGCTATGAAGGAAGATTATCCACGTAAATCTAGAAAAATCATCAACAATAACTAATACATATCTTTTACCTGATCTGCTTTGGATTCACACTGGGCCACAAAGATCCATGTGGATCAGCTCAAGTGGATTTTGAGTGCATACCATTTTCTTGGATTTGAACGAGGATCTGACTTGCTTCCCTCTTACACAAGCTCCACAAACTCCATGGTTTGTTCCTTTTATAGTTGGCAAACCAACTACCAGGTCTTTACCACTTAGTTTATGAAGTAGTGTAAAGCTTGCATGAACAAAACCTTTTATGCCAAAGGTCTTGGTCATCTTCTAGTACACTAAGACAAGTTAGATTGTTCCTAAGAACAAGGTTTAGGTCAACAACATAAGTGTTTCCCTTTCTTGTTCCTTCTAGTATCTTGGTTCCTGTAATGGTGTCACTAACCACACAACATTCATTAGTAAATTTCACATTGTTTCCTTTGTCACAGAATTGAGAGATGCTAAGTAAGTTATGTTTTAAACCCTCGACTAAAAATACATTATTAATGGAATGTGACTTAGATTTCCCAACTTTACCTATACCTACTATATAACCTGTCAGGTTGTCTCCAAAGGTCACAGTTCCTCCTTCGTAGACTGAAAGTGAGAGAAATTTGGTTTTATCTCCTGTCATGTGCTTGGAACAACCGCTATCGAGGTACCACAGGTTGTTCCCCCTCACTTTAGTCTGCACCTACAGTAATTAGTCAGTGGCAGGAACCCAGTTAGACTTGGGTTCCTCTGTTGAATGTGCGTTCCTCTTAATTCTCCACTCTTGCTTCACTAAGCGAGTGTTCATTTCGATCTGTTCCTCTTTGGTGGAACAGTCAGACACTAAGTGTCCACTATTCCCACAGTAGGAACAGATTCTGTTGCTTGGCAGGTCAACATATTTTTTATGTTTGTTCCTCTTCTTATAATTGAAACCTAGTCCATTTCTTCCTTCATTTTTATATTTTTGGATCCAACTAACTGGATCAGGAAGCTTGACTCTTGAATATTCCAATTTCCTCTTCAGTACCACATTTTCATTCAGCGCTAATCCGTGCTCAATTTTCAAATTTTCAATTTCTTTACTGGTACTGTCAGAGGAACAGGTTCCTTCAGGAACAACTAGTTTCAATTCTGCCAAAGCAATATTCAAGAAGTAGTTATCATTTTTCAGTTTTTCATAGGCTTCTTGAAATCCTGGGTATTTATCAAAAATTTCAAAGAACCGTTCCTCAATATCTGAATTTAATTTCTTAAACCAATTGGTGTGTTCCTTGGTAACTTTCAAGGCCCTCTCCATATTCTCCTCTCTTATGCATATTGCCTTGTAGTTATCAAAGGTTTCTAAAAGTAATTCAGTGAGTTAGTTCTTATTTAATTTTGATAATTCTTCTTCAACAATATTAAAGTTTACCTGTTTGTGTGATACGTCCTCTTCACTGTTTGATTTTGCCATTAGACATAGTTGAGCAGTTTCATCCTCAGGCTGTTCCTGTTCCTCATCAGAATCTGATTCACCCCAGGTTGCTACCATAGCCTTTCTTATTTCAGTTTTAGAGAAAGGTTTTTGTTGTTCTTTGCTCTTGAATCTGCTTTTTCCTTTCTCGTTTTCCCACAAAGGACATTCCTTTATGAAGTGATCTGGACTTCCGCATTTATGGCAGCTTAGCTTTGAGGTTTTCCTTGTGCTTTTCCCTTTATAGTTCTTGTTGAAGAACCTTTTCAATTTCTTTACTATCAAGGCAGCTTCCTCTTCATCAGTTTTTGAATCATCTTGTTCTTCAGTCTTGAGAGCCAGGGACTTTGATCTGCTGGAGTCAGGTTCATGAGTTCCTAAGTGCAACTCATGTGTCATCAAGGATCCAGCAAGTAGTTCTATGTTAAACTTGGTGAAATCCTTGGTTTCTTGTAGAGCTGTCACCTTAGCCATCCACTTCTCGTCTTGTGGAAGACTTCTCAATACTTTGCATACTTGTTCCTCTGGAGAAATAGATTTTCCCAGAGAGTCAAGTTCATTTATGATATTTGAAAATCTTGTAAGCATATCATGAACTGGCTCTTTAGGTTTCATTTGAAATAACTCATATCTATGCATGAGCTTGTCTATCTTTGATCTCTTGATCTCGCTTGTTCCTTCATGTGTAACTTGAAGGAGTTCCCACATCTGCTTTGCACTCTTGCATCCCATGACTCTATTGTGTTCATGAGGACCAAGACCACAATGCAGAATCTTCTTGGCCATGTTGTTCATCTCCATTTTCTCAAAATCTTCCTTGTCATACTTTGAGAGTGGTTTTGTAACTAGCTCGCCTTCTTCATTCTTTTTAGTGACTTCAAAGTCACCTATCTCAATGACTCTCCAGACTTTATAGTTTTCATCCTTAATAAATATTTCCATCCTATTCTTCCAGTAAGGATAATGTTTGCCATTGAACATTGGAGGACGTTGAGTAGAGTATCCCTCATCTAGCTTTTCTCCGGTTGTATTCATGTTCTTTAGGATCAGCCTCCCAGTGTTTAACTGTTTCAATAGGAACCTGCTCTAATACCAATTGTTGGTCCTATAAAACTTCTAAGTTTACTAGAAGAGGGGGGGTGAATTGTAGTAAAGACTATTGTGGGCTATTTTTGCGGAATTAACAAGTTAAAATGAAATAAAGAGAAGTTAAAACAAAGAACACTAGAACTGCTTTTAAACAAGATCTTATTCCTATTTTCTCTCGGAATAAATCTTGCCCTTTTATTTATAATAGTAACTTACACCCTATTATATACAGCAACTCACTCTGTTCCTCTAGGAACTGATTCCCAGTCACCTTATTCCCCCTGAACACGTGACTTTCTCTCTTGACTTCACTCGAAGTCTTCTCTTTCTCTTTCCTCTCTTTCTCTCTTGAATGTAGAAATTTTCTCACAAAATTTCACTCACCCCAACTCAGATTAATGGAGTACAATGAATTGAGAGAATAAAACCGAAATAACTTTCTAAAAGATTTACACAATTATCGTAGAAAGTCTTAAGAACTAAAATTGAGTTCTTCTTAATTTATATAGCTGTGATGAATCTTCAACGGTCTTCTTCAGCTTCTTTGTAGTGGACGCAAGTTTTTAGGCATTATCTTCCACCTTTATAGCCGTTATGGACCATGTTAAGGCCACGTTCCATGATCGTGTGTTTGCACGGTTTGAATGAGTCTTCGAGTCTTCCACGATCTTCTCAACAGCTCTTGACTTGGTCTTTGGCAGTTAGGATATATGTTTGATGTGCGGTTAGCTGAGATCATGGCCCCTAGAATCTAGGACCTCAACCCATCAATTCAGCCACGCATCATCGCCAGCTTCTTCAACGTCTATTTTCCTATATTAACAAACTCAACTAATATTATGGAATCCAATATTCCATAATATTAGAACATTAACTCTACAAAAAATAACTAAATATTATATTTTCCTAAACAACTTAATTTTGGTTATTATTAAACCAATTCTCCATAAGTTTATTTTAGGCAAAATAAAATAAATAATTAAATAAAACTATATAAATAATTTCATAAAGAAAAACTAATTAAAAACTAAGTTAAAAACTATTCATTTGTCATCATCAAAATAACGAGTACAACACAAGTACAATGAATGTGTTTCTTACGAATGCTAATTGTAAAAGATGAGTAGAAATACTCTCTAAACTTAGAATAATTAGTATTAGCTTATGATCTACTTATGTTCACTAGAGCTAATGAGCCTTCTATTAAGTTGTGTTTTCAAGCTTTTGAAACTTTTTCTAATGCTTCAGGTTTGGAGGCTAATGTTGAAAAAAGTAATATATATTTTGGAGGTATTAGCACTGAGGAGAAAGCTAGATTGAGTGAGATTATTAGTGTCCCTCAAGGTTCTTTCCCTTTTAAATACCTTGGGGTTCTCTTTCCACAAAAAATCTCAACTATAATCAATGTAAGCCTCTCATTGAGCATATGCTAGCTAGGGTGAAAACTTGAAATTTAAAGTTTCTCAGTTATGCTGGAAGGTTACAACTTGTGAAATCTGTCCTGGCCAGTATGCAATCCTTTTGGTGTCAGATTTTCATATTGCCAAAGAAGCTCTTGAAAGAGATTAACTCTTGCTGCAGAACATTCTTATGGACAGTCTGCTCAGAAATCTTCTAAAGGTCCAGTTGCTTGGGATACTCTATGTCTTCCTAAATCTGCTGGTGGCCTGAATCTTAGGGATAGTTGTGTTTGGAATAAAGTTGCTGTTAGTAAGCTTTTGTGGGCTCTCTCCTACAAAAAAGACAAATTATGGGTGAGATGGGTTGATAGTTATTATGTTAAAAGAGGTTGTCTTGATACCATGCTCATCCCTCTTACTAGCTCTTAGAACTTCAAAAAGATCCTTCAATGTAGAGAGATGGTGCAGAATCTAGGAGGTTAGAGCAAGTTAGCTAATAGTAAGGGCTTTAGCATTAGTAAAATGTACAAGCTATTGCTAGGTGAACATGAGAAGGTCCCTTGGAGAAAGCTTATTTGCAACAGTATGGCCTCTCCTAGAAGCATTTTTGTTGCTTGGCTAGCTATTTATGGTAGGCTGGCTACTACAGATACGTTGATTTGCTGGAATGTCTCTTGTGATCTTGTGTGTGTTCTCTGCAACAGTATTAATGAATCTCATGAGCATCTCTTCTTTGAGTGTTCCTTTTCTGCTGTGTTATGGTTGCAGGTGCTGAGGAAGCTAGGGGTTTATAGAGCTATTCTTCCTTTTGTTGCTAAGCTGCAGATTGCTGTTACTATGAGCAAGAGAAAGTCTGCTATCTCTAAGTTGTATGTTGTTGCTTTTTTGGAGTCAGTGTATTGTGTATGGTTGTATAGGAATAGAAAAGTCTTAAAGAGTTCTTCAAAGAATGTAGGCCAACTGTATAGTGAAGTACTCTTTAAGATAGCTGCTAGGTGTGATCCTAGTATGAGGTCATTGTTGATTTAGTAGTGTAGCTTGCTTCTAGGGCCAAACCCTTCCTAGAAGGTGTGGGTCTCTTTAGCAGGTGTTTGTATGTTGGTCGGGTTTTTAAGTCCCCTTTGTTATAATATTCTTTACTTGCCAAAAAAAATAGTAGTAGCTTATGGGCTTGTCTTGTGTATTGAATTATACTTTTACAGCTTATATAGGCTTCAAATCAGCTTGTTTGGACTGCTGTAAGAGCTTCCTGGAATCTCTGCAGGTTGTTGTAATAACTTCCTGAAATATAGGTAGGTAATTGTAACAACTTCCTTTAATCAAGCAATTTGCTACTACCTTCTGTTCAACTCACTTTCACTTAGTCTCCCACTATATTAGGCACGTGGGGAGTATGCTGAATTATTCTCTAACTGATTTTGACTTGGTCTTCAGAACCAACTCTCCTATATCTTCGGTTCTTGTAGAGTCATACGTTGACCTGCTACAAGTTGTTGATAACTAGTTGGTAGACGCTAACTGGTAGTGTATGAATAAAAACTGGTACCGCAAGTGCACGGTGTACAATATAGCACAACTAGCAAATACGGGTCGAACCCATAGAGATGTTGTACTAAGTCGAATTACCCACTTTAAAATATGAACTATAACAATGAAAACCAATTGAAACTACTACTAATAAGACAGAAATCAATAATTGGAAAATAAAACAAGAAAATAAACATAGCAAACTAACTAAGATTGAAACTAACAACAATGACTTACTCTAAACGAAAATAAAGAAAACAAGCACTAACCACTAATCTAAGGCTACTGTAACTTCATAAATAAGACAATTGACAACTCAAAGAAATTAGAGAATTAACATCATAAAGAACCATGAAACAATAACTCAAAGGCTTGGGAATTAGGAAATTCCCCTATGACGTGCGTATAACTGAGAAGTTTCCTCAGCAAGAGTTTTGCAATTGAACGAAAAGCCAAAGGCAACAAACAACTGAATATAGAATCAAAGTTAAAGAAAGATATTACCAATGATGATTAATGAACAAATGAAGATCAAAGAGTCGAACTACACTTTGCCGTGTTGTCACTCCAGCGGCAATGGCAAATTATCAAAATCATTCAAGAAAAAGAAAACCAGTGTTTTACTAAACCCTAAAAATCAATTTCTAAAAATTCCTACTGCTATTTTGCTATCTACTGCTCTGTTTTGCTAAAACTACCCTCCCTCCTGGTTCATGCTGCTGCCGCGTTTTTTTATTTTCCACCAGTGATTGATAAGCAAGCCCTAATACACTTTTCTTGGTCAATTATGGGAGTCAAGCCCAAAGTTGATTTTATTTTACACAAACAATGGGCTGCTGCGTTGTAGTGTGATTTTGATCCAATAAATGGTTGTTTTAGCTCTTTCCTATCTCAAACAAAGTTGTAGGGCTTGATCTTAGCTTTCCTTAGCCTCTTGAATCGTCTCATTCCGACTCCGTATGAGTGAGAAATGGCCAAAATATGACAACCTTCCTGCACATTTTATAAAACACGAATTAAACACATCTTTCGACTTTAGTATAAATGGGTTATCACTTAATGAATAAAATAGATACAAATATATCTTTTAAGCGCTAAAATAACAAATAAGTGATTAGACCCAAACTATTACAAAAATATAATATTTAGCCAAGATAACTTAACAGACGACACTAAAAATATCATAATAAAGGGTAAAAATATGCAAAAATAAGCACTCATCAAATTCCCCCACACTTAGGTTTTTGATCGTCCACGATCGGAGTACTGCTAAAAGGAAACTAAATGAAACCTACCAACCAAATGCAAGATCTAATTCATCACCTCAAATTTCTTTATTGGAAATAACTAAATTAGACAAGTATAAGATAAGAAACTAAAACACTTTAATGTTAGTTGAAAAAAAACGTTGAGAAATGTTACTAGGAATATCGTACTCTTAGTGTTGGAATTGTCTTACTATCAAAACTCATAATACTTCATGGCCAATGATTTTCTTTGCGACTCAAAAATAGCTAGCATGAGTTCACTCTTGTGAATGCATCAAGTTCAATAGATAGACCCTCACAAGAATAAATTTTAAAATACTCTACTCTCATGTGTTTAGGGTCAAATAATGTTCACTCAACCTACAGTCATGTCGACTCAAATGAAGCATATTTCTTTAAACTTGACAATCGTCTCTATTCTCCACTTTGAGAGTAACAAGATATGTAAAGATCAAACGGACTTTTAAAGGTTGCAACGTGGCTAAAGTTTAAGGGGTAGGGAAATATATTTAGGAAAATGTGGTGGAAAAAGCCAACTAGTGGAGGAAATAACACTTTAGCATCCACGACCGTTAGATGCAAAGGCCACAAAAAATCCAACTAGAACTTCTCACACCACGTAACACCAACAATAATTAATATATCCCTCTTTATCAACTCCAATAATTTTAATTTGCCACTCTAAAGTTTCAACTTTTTTTTTCCCCTTTGTAATAGGAATGTATTTCAATGTTTTCAATCTTATTTCAACATTCCTGATCTCCATTTTTTTCTTATTGTTTTCTTGTTCATGATAAACCTCCTTTCACTGTCTCCCTTTTACTACCAATAATACAATATAAGCTCAAATAATAATAGCAGTATTATTCCTCCATATAGCTAGGCTTGGGTTATAAGGCAATAAGCTTGTAATGCGGGTAGTCGTGAAAATAAGGAAATCAAGGCTCGAAAGGGCTAAGAGAAGGAAAATTTTATATGAAACAAATCTCTGAGGCTCAAATATATGAAAAGAACGCCTAAATCATTTCTTATACATCTGTCACAAAAAGTCTCAAAGAGTACCAAGTCAAGTTCAAGAGCCATACTTCATTGAGGAACTATCGCACAAGAAAGAAAAAAATGAGACTGATGCGGATGTGTCAGTCTAATAGGATCAGAAGCTCACCGGGTTTTGGTCTATCTATCTATCCAACTTAATTAAGAGAAGCAAGAGTATTTTTTTTCCAATTATATTATGAATCTCTGATGTTCGACCATTCTTTTCCAATTATACAATCATTCCCAAAATCTTTTATTTCGAAAAGGAGTTAGTTTTTAAAAAATCAGTTAGATTAGAGTTTCTTATCAAACTTACTAATAGTCATTCCTTAGGAAATTTAGAGGTGAACTCCTAAAAATGCAAACAAATCCATATTACTAATGTAGACAAAAACACTCTGATGCAAACCGATCCATATTATACCCAAACATATGCAGGAGTAATTCGCATAAATTTCAGCAGCATATCCCCATAAAAACGACTAAACCACATTTTTGAACAACCTGTAATCAAGTATATAAATTTCAGCAATAAATCCAGCATAAACCAAGCCAATCCCAGCTGATATTAGTACAAACAGAGCATATTTCCTAGTTCCAACAGTCATAACATGCAAAAGTAGCAAATAATAGCCACTCCCCCACACTTATTTCTTGCATTGGCCTCAATGTAAGATAAGAGAAGGAAACAGTAGCAATAATGTAGTCATGTAGTCCATTCATTTTCAATAAACCAAGAAAACAAAGCATAAAAGAAATAAAAATTACACACTTTCGTAGGTAGCACGATTGCACTTAGCATGTGCAACAAGCCCTTTCAACCTTTAAGTTCCCCCTAAAGGACGAGTTTGGTCTCGTGAGGGTTTGCAGAAGACACACCCACAAAGTCGTTCAAAAAGAAAATAAAAATATAAATAAAAGAAAAGTAAGGACATAGAACAAATTTACCCGGGTTGGATGCTGAAGTACATCCAAGCAGTGTATATTGAATCAGTCATGGTATTCAGGTTCGTAGAGTAGCAAAGACTCTACGTTTTCTGCTATCTCTTCTTCTGGAAGCTCCAAGTATTGTTTGAGCCTCTGGTCATTCACTTTGAAGCGTGACCCTCCATTAGAATCCTCGATCTCCACTGCACCATGAGGAAATATGTGAGTAATAATGTAAGGACCAGTCCAGCGAGATCTTAACTTACCTGGAAAAAGGTGTAGCTTGGAGTCATATAACAAAACTTTATGACCTACAACAAAATCTTTTCTGTTAATGTGTTTATCATGAATTAGCTTTGCTCTTTCTTTATGTAATCTAGAGCTCTCATAAGCTTCTGCTCTAATTTCCTCTAGTTCATTGATCTGTAGCTTTCTTACACCGCCTGCAGCATCTAAATCTGTATTAAGCATTTTAATAGCCCACAAAGCGCGATGTTCTAACTGTACAGGTAGGTGGCAGGCTTTACCATACACTACTCTATAAGGAGACATACCTAGCGGGGTTTTATAGGCTGTCCTATATGCCCACAGTGCATCGATTAACTTATCAGACCAATCTTTTCGATTTTTATTCACTGTCTTCTCCAAAATCTGCTTGATTTGCCTATTTGAAACCTCAACTTGACCGCTAGTTTGTGGGTGGTATGGTGTAGCTAGCCTATGAACAATCGAATATTTTTTCAATAAAGCCTCGAAAGAACGATTAGTGAAGTGAGTACCTTGGTCACTAATGATAGCTCTAGGCATGCCAAATCTTGCAAATATGTTCTCCCTAAGAAATTGCAAAACAACTTGGCTTCCATTACTCCTAGTAGGAATAGCCTCTACCCACTTTGATACGTAATCTACAGCAAGAAGGATGTACTCATTACCAAAAGAGGTGGGAAAGGGACCCATAAAGTCTATACCCCATATATCAAAAACTTCAACCACTATAATTGGGGTTAAAGGCATCATATCTCTTCTAGTTATTTTACCTAATTGTTGACACCTAGAACAATTTTTACAATAAAAGTGAGCATCTTTAAAAATAGTTGGCCAATATAGACCGGATTGAAGGACTTTAGCTGTTGCTTTCTTACCACTAGAATGTCCTCCACCAGCTTGATCATGGCAAAAAGAAAGAACATCCTTGATTTTAGAATCAGGGACACATCGCCTAATAATCTGGTCGGGGCAATATTTAAATAAATAAGGATCATCCCAAATAAAATACTTCACATATGACAGAAAACGAGATTTATCATTCTTATTCCAATGGGCGGGCAATTCTTTGGTCACTAGATAATTAACTATGTCGGCGTACCATGGTTCAACTTGCACCACAAAAAGTTGCTCATCAGGAAAACACTCAGAGATAGGAGACTCTTTTTGCTTGACAAGAATACGGGACAAATGATCTGCCACTGGGTTCTCAGAACCTTTTCTATCTCTAATTTCACAATCAAATTCTTGTAAAAGCAAAATCCACCTAAGTAATCTAGGCTAAGCATCTTTTTTATTAAGAAGATATCTTATAGCAGCATGATCACTGTAAACAATAACATGAGAACCAATCAAATATGGTCTAAACTTTTCAAAAGCAAAGACAATAGCAAGAAATTCTTTTTCAGTCAATGTATAATTATGTTGAGCCTCATTTAAAGTATGACTTGCATAATAAATAACATGTAATTTCTTGTCAACTCTTTGTCCTAACACAACACCTACTGCATAGTCAGATGCGTCGCACATAAGTTCAAAGGGTTCACCCCAAGCAGGAGGGTGAAGAATAGGAGCAGAAGTTAGTGCATTTTTCAACTTGTTAAAAGCTTCTAAGCATTCGGCAGAAAAATTAAAAGGAACATCCGTGCCTAGCAAGTGAGACAAAGGTTTAGCAATCTTACTAAAATCTTGTATAAATCGTCTGTAAAACCCTGCATGTCCAAAGAATGACCGAATATCTTTAACGGAAGAAGGGGGAGGCAGATTAGAAATCAAATCAATTTTAGCTTTATCCACTTCTATACCATCATTAGAAATAATATGGCCTAGAACAATGCCTTTTCTTACCATAAAATGGCATTTTTCCCAATTTAGAACTAAATTTTTCTCAATACATCTTTCCAAGACCTTAGATAAATTAGCTAAGCAATCATCAAATGAATTACCAAACACAGAAAAATCATCCATAAATATTTCAATACATTGCTCAACCATATAAGAAAATAAAGAGATCATACAACGTTGAAAAGTGGCCGGAGCATTCCATAAACCAAATGACATTCTCTTAAAAGCATAGGTACCAAAAGGACAAGTGAAAGTGGTTTTATCTTGGTCTTCGGGAGCAATCGAGACTTGGGTGTAACCAGAATAACCATCAAGAAAACAGTAAAAGCTGTGTCCTGCTAATCGCTCTAGCATTTGGTCCATAAATGGGAGCGAAAAATGGTCTTTCCTAGTAGCCGCGTTAAGTTTCCTATAGTCTATTCAAACTCGCCAACCGGATTGAACTCTTGTAGGAACTAACTCATTTTTGTCATTTTTAACCACTGTGATACCAGTCTTTTTCGGGATAACATGCAAGGGACTCACCCACTCACTATCCGAAATCGGATAAATAATATCATGGTCTAACCACTTAAGGACCTCTTTCTTTACTACTTCTTGTAGGGTAGGATTTAAACGTCTTTGGTGGTCTCTATAAGGTTTGGCATTATCTTCAAGGTCAATTCTATGTTGCAAAATAGCCGAACTAATTCCTTTTATATCACTAAGACTCCATCCTATGGCTTGCTTATGCTTTTAAAGGATTTTTAACAATTTAGTCTCCTGGGTATTGTCCAAGTTAGAGGCAATTATGACTGGAAAAGTCTCGTTAGGTCCTAAGAAAGCATATTTTAGTGAGTCCGGCAGAGGTTTTAACTCTAGGGAAGGGGTAGACTCAGGGACTGCAGGCAGCGAAGGCATAACAGAACTTACTGACTTGATAAAACCAGCAGAAAGACACATACCATTTTCAGGGTGTAAAACAGAAGACTTGAAGTCTGCAGATGCCATAACAGGGGCAAAGAAGAACAAATAAAACCGGCAGACTCAGTAAATTCACTTGTCATGCTGTTTTCATGAACTGTACCATATTGCTCAATGTCTACAAAATCATCAATCTTTAAACAGTCACTAGGATATGCGTCTAACCAGTTAATTGTGTCATAATATTCTTCATCAGATGGCTGTTTACAAAGATTAAAAACGTTTAGATCTATTTTCATGTTTCCAAAAGAGATTTTCATCATACCATTACGACAATTAATCAATGCATTAGAAGTAGCTAAGAATGGACGTCCTAAAATCACCGGAATCTGATTTTCAAGATTAGAAACAACTTCAGTTTTAAGGACAATAAAATCAACCGGAAAATAAATTCACCTACCTTAATTAAAACATCCTCCACCACTCCCTTTGGTACCTTAATTGATCTATAAGCTAATTGAAGAGTTACTTTAGTAGGTTTCAGTTCTCCTAAGCCAAGTTGTTCGTAAACTGCAAGAGGAAGTAAGTTGACACTAGCACCTAAGTCTAGAAGTGCTCTATGAATGGTCACATCTCCTAAGACAATTGAAATAGTAGGGCAGTCAGGGTCTTTATACTTCACTGGAATATGATTAGAGATTATAGAACTGACATTTGAAGCTAAGAACGCTTTCTTAGGTACATTAGTGGCTCGCTTAGTGGTGCATAAATCTTTTAAGAATTTTGAGTAAGGTGGCATCTGATTAATGGCATCAAGAAGAGGGATATTAATTTTAACTTGTGAAAACGTTTCCCTTATCTTTTCAAATTGGCCTTCATCTTTCTTTTTAGTGAGCCTATGAGGAAAAGGTGCTTTAGGCTTGTAAATCTGATTATTGACAGCAGGGGGTGCAGATTTATTTTTATCCGTTTCACTGCCCTCTTTTTCCTTAGGTGATTCCAATTTACTTGCTTCATCAACAACTGATTTTACATGGTTAAGCACAGTAGATGAATTAGAGACAGTTTTGGGCAGAATAGTGGCAGCAGAAAATGGGTGAGACTAACTTATTGTATCTCCTACATGAGAATCAATTTCACGACCAGATCTTAATGTTATCACAGCATTAACACGCTTCAGATTATCATTATTTTGATTTTGACCTTGCGGGTTAGGGTTTAAAAATCTGGGATTAGTTTCTGGTTGACTGGGAAATGCCCCTTTTTCTCTATTTTGTGAAACTAACTAAGCCACTGTGTCTGCTAATGTTTTACAGTCCTCTCTAAGCTGGTTATTTTCTTATCAGTTTCAGAATACCCAGGAGGGAGGGTAGTTTTAGCAAAACAGAGCAGTAGATAGCAAAATAGCAGTAGGAATTTTTAGAAATTGATTTTTAGGGTTTAGTAAAACACTGGTTTTCTTTTTCTTGAATGATTTTGATAATTTGCCATTGCCGCTGGAGTGACAACACGGCAAAGTGTAGTTCGACTCTTTGATCTTCATTTGTTCATTAATCATCATTGGTAATATCTTTCTTTAACTTTGATTCTATATTCAGTTGTTTGTTGCCTTTGGCTTTTCGTTCAATTGCAAAACTCTTGCTGAGGAAATTTCTAAGTTATACGCACTTCATAGTGGAATTTCCTAATTCCCAAGCCTTTGAGTTGTTGTTTCATGGTTCAATTGCAAAACTCTTGCTGAGGAAACTATGAAGTGCGTATAATTAAGAAATTTCCTCAGCAAGAGTTTTGCAATTGAACAAAAAGCCAAAGGCAACAGACAACTGAATTGAATCAAAGTTAAAGAAAGACTACTGCTCTGTTTTGCTAAAACTACCCTCCCTCCTGGTTCATGCTGCTAGCGCATTTTTTTTATTTTCCTCCAGGGATTGATAAGCAAGCCCTAATACACTTTTCTTGGTCAATTATGGGAGTCAAGCCCAAAGTTGATTTTATTTTACACAAACAATGGGCTGCTGCGTTGTAGTGTGATTTTGATCCAATAAATGGTTGTTTTAGCTCTTTCCTATCTCACACAAAGTTGTAGGCTTGATCTTAGCTTTCCGTAGCCGCTTGAATCGTCTCATTCCGACTCTGTATGAGTGAGAAATAGCCAAAATACGACA
Organism: Patellifolia procumbens; assembly: GCA_947645195.1. Classification (NCBI taxonomy): domain Eukaryota; kingdom Viridiplantae; phylum Streptophyta; class Magnoliopsida; order Caryophyllales; family Amaranthaceae; genus Patellifolia; species Patellifolia procumbens. The sequence goes on from CANSGD010000406.1 coordinate 4,241,110, forward strand.
ACCTTCCTGCACATTTTATAAAACACGAATTAAACACATCTTTCGACTTTAGTATAAATGGGTCATCACTTAATGAATAAAATAGATACAAATATATCTTTTAAGCGCTAAAATAACAAATAAGTGATTAGACCCAAACTATTACAAAAGTATAATATTTAGCCCAGATAACTTAGTAGACTACACTAAAAATATCATAATAAAGGGTAAAAATATGCGAAAATAAGCACTCATCAGGTAGACGATACTAGAAGACGCTAGCTGGAAGCTGGTAACCACTAGCTGGAATCTAATATCCAGTAGCTAGTAGTAGCTAGTTGGAAGCTAATACTCGGAAGCTGGTATTTAATAGTTGGAACCTGTGAACGTGGAACCTGCGAACCTGCAGAACTAGCTTAGGAAAATCTGGACATAACAATTGCCCCTAACTTGGACCTTGCTCGCGATAGGTTGGAAGGTGCAAGTTATCATCCATCTAGCTTATCTAGCTACTTCGAAAAAATTTAGTAAAGAATTAGTCGTTACAACCTATTAATGATCTTAATCATATGTATTTACGGGAGTGATCTATATCTTGAACAACTTTTGTGCTATTGAACTCATATCCTTTGTCTGATGCAATTCACTTGCGAATACTTGCTTGGGACTTTAACCATTTCATTTGTCTTTTGATACTTGGGATATAACCATTTCGTTTGTCTTTTGATTCTTGGGATATAACCATTTCGTTTGTCTTTTGATACTTGGGATACAACCATTTCGTTTATCTTTTGATATTTGGGATATAACCACTTGTGCTTGGAACCATAGGCTTGTGACTTATGTTCATACGTGTGTATGTGGCCACTTCGTTTGATTACAATCTGCTGCCTAATGAGCCTTAGCTTATGAATGCTTGATGCATAAATCTAGACGTATAAGTCTTACCTTATGGATTCTGACGTTTGAGTCCTGGCGTATAAGCCTCTTGGTCATCTTTAACGAATCCAACGTATAAGTCAATCTGTTAGCTTTGGTGAACTTGGCGTACAAGCCTCTTCGTTAGCTTAGGTAATCTTGCATCACAACTTGGTCCGATGCTTAAGTCAGTAAGTGTTCCGTGTGGTAAAACAGACGAAAACTAAATAATTAAAAACTTAGAGATTTTACCTGATTTTATTAGAAGTGGTACAACCTTACCATTTAGGGTGCTAGGTGATATGGCCCCTTTCTAGCTAACCCTAGATTACCTGGATCTAGCTCATGACTGTTTCATCTTCTTCAATCCTGATTTCAGCCATAGCTCTCTCCCTCACATCTTCAAAGGTGCTGTAAGGGTACCTGGTTGATTCATAGTACAACCTAGATTCATAGGTCAACCCTATCCGGAATACTTCAATTGCGGTTTTGGAAGTCCAGATTCTTGATAGCTATCACCTCTTTGTTTGACCTATCTAGGTATTTATGGACACCTTCATCCTGCCCCAGTGATGCGGTAGAGGTCGCCAATATGTTTCTCCATAATCCTGCTACTAGCAAATAGCTGGTTAAATTTGGTAATTAAAGTAGAAAAGTTAGATATTGAACCTGTTTTAAAGCCGATAAGCCATTGTAAAGATGGGCTAGCTAGAGTAGCTCCAAATAATTTGTACATAGTGGCTTCAAAGGAGATGCTCAGGAGTTGAAAGAGTCCACATCTTTTGTTTGTATTGATTTACGTGGTCATAAGTATCAGTTGCGCCATTATACAACTTGTATGTAGGAGTCAGGTGCAGCTTCTTGGGAATCTTGGCTTTAGCAATCTCGTCTACAAAAGGTGATTGAGCATAACCATCTATTGCTTCATGGGTTACAGGTGCCTCAGGTAGCTTGGAGAACATACACATCATCTTCTTATTTTGTGCTTCTAGGACATCTAACCTGCTAGGATCTTCCGTGATATCCTCTTTTCACGGCTAATTTCTAAATCAGATAAGTTAATTAAGGAGCGATATCTAACGCCAATGTTGCGTTGTTTGGACTTCCTACTATTACTCTTGGCATATTTTAATTCCTTTCTCAATTTCTCGATGGTGTCACGTGACTCAGATTGAGCACGTTGAAAATCTAGTAAAGAAACCTTCATTTGTTTAGGGGTAAGATCAACCATCTTGTTCGAGACTTTGTGAGAGAATAGATTTTAAAGATGAAATCTAGTTGTAGGCCCCATGATGGGCGCCAAACTGTTTATGTGAAATTTTATACAAGTAAAATCTAGCTAGAGACCTACAACTAGCTAAGATTGATTAAATAGTAAAATGAGATACGAAGAACAATAAAGAACAAAAAGAAAGCTGAGAAGAAAGAACACCGAGAGTGGTGACACGAATAACCCTAGGATAAGGGTCTAAAAGCCGCGGGTGGCCTTGAGTCCACCAATCCACTATGATCAATGTAAATTACAAGTACAATAAATGTGTTTCTTACGAATGCTACGTGTAAAAGATGAGTAGAAATACTCTTTAAACTTAGAATAATCAGTAGTAGCTTATAGGCTTGTCTTGTGCATTTAATTATACGTTTACAACTTATTTAGGCTTCACATCAGCTTGTTTGGACTGCTGTAAGAGCATCCTGGAATCTCTGCAGGTTTTTGTAACAACTTCCTGAAATATAGCCAGGTAGTTGTAACAAGTTCCTTAAATCAAGCAATCTGTTACTACCTTATGTTCAGCTCACTTTGACTTAGTCTCCCACTATATTAGGCACGTGGGGAGTATGCTGAATTATTCTCTAATTGATTTTGACCTGGTCTTCATAACAAACTATCATGTATCTTCAGTTCTTGTTTAGTCATACGTTGAGTTGCTACAAGTTGTTGATCGCTAGCTGGTAGACGCTAACTGGTAGAGGATAGTTGGTAGGTGGTGGCTACTAGGTGGGAGCTAATATCCAGTATCTAGTAGTAGCTAGCTGGAAGCTAATACTTGGAAGTGGTATTTAATAGCTGGAACTTGTGAACGTGGAACCTGCGAACCTGCAGAACTAGCGTAGGAAAATATGGACATAACATTATATACATACGCTTTTGGTTTGTTTGCCTCAGAATTTTTGTGCGAGAAACCCACTAAGAAACTACCTTTTGTTGCTTTATGCTTTTTGCTATAATCTCTTGGCATTTACATCTTGTTTAGTTTTTCTGAAGAACTGGTTTTGGTTCCATTTCTACCTTTACATCTTGTACTTAACTTCTACATAAATCGACAATTACAATGTTCTTTAATGTTGTTATACTAGTGTTACTAGCTATATGAGATTCTACTTTTGAAACTTGTTTGCAAGTCCCTTCATTAGGAGGTATATGTTTCAAAGGATTGATTTTGTCAATTTCTTCAACATCCATATCCCATCTTGGTGATCCATTACGCAATTTACAGTCTTTGATTATCTTGTCCACTAAGTGAATCTCTTAACTCATTATATTGTCAACTTCTATCTTCTCTCCACTCTCTGATATAGGCATAATAGTCTCTTTGACCTTGAAAAATTCACTCTTGGAATCATGGAAATCTTCTTCAGCTCCTAATTCTAAGGTAATATTTACTGGAACATCATTCATGTTTCGAAAGAGCACCTAGCATGAAGAATCACATATTTTCTTCAGGCATTTTTTTTACAGTGACACCGCATGACAATGTTACCCTGTCACATCTTCCATACAAATAGTTTTGTAGTATGTTTTTAAAGAAAATAAATTGAAATAAACAACTTTTTTTTTGAGTGGTTTAAACATCTACTGTTTCTGCCAAGAAACTTTAGATGAGATGATGGATGATTTCGGGATGGTCACGTGCAATCTTAGCTCGGATCACGCGTTAGTTGAGAGAATATGCAAAACAGATGAAAGACTGGCCCGAGGGTTTCTTGGAGTAGCCCCTCTGATGCTTAAGTCAGCAAGCATATTTGTGATGGGAATAATGATGTAAGGCTTATGTAAGCAAATCTAGTCAGTAGGTAGAAATTAATTACCCTTTACTGAAGTGATAGTTGCTGCTTCTATAGGCACGATTCTCTAGGTAAAACTCAGATGATGTGGGATCTCAAAGGTCGCAGCCCCCATGTCTCTATATAAAGGGTATTTTTTTCTTTTCTGTAGAGAATTGGGTTGGTCACTAGGTGAGTCAAAACGATTACCCCACGCCAAGGGCGTAAGACGTAACGACCCCGTTAGTTAGCTAGTTGGGTCATTGGAGGAAAACAATTCTGTCACTAGTGGAAAAAATAGCTATTGCTGCCCCTTTCTTGCTACGGGCTTGTAAATAAGCCCGCAACTATCTTGCTTTAGCGACGGGCGTATAAGGAAGCCCGCAGCTACAAATTGCTTGCTGCCATTAGCCCACCTAACGTGTCCCCTCTTATGAATATTGATGGGTGACCTCCTAGGAAGTCCTCGTGTTGCACCCCTTTTTACGCAGAATCTTCCCGTAGGCCCGTAGCTATAGCCGCTCAAAAAAATTAATTTAAATTGTATTTTAATGTTAGGGTCTTAGGGATAACGCATACGCGAGGTTTTGTCCACTATCTCCCTCTTTTTCCCTCTCTCCCTCTCTCCCTCTCTTTCCCTCTCTCCCATTGAAGCTGCGTCCCATTGAAGTTCCCTTTCTCTCAGTTCGCCCTTTTCTCAGTTCGCCCGTTTCTCAGGTTTGGTTTGGTTTGCTTTCCTTTCGTTATTCATTCAGTCTCAGATTTATCCCAACACTGCGCGAAACCCTAATCTTTCTCCTCCCCGTAAAATCTCCGGCTTCTCTTTCCGTTTTTCTACTCGTCGAATCTGACCCTTCGATTCGATCCCAATCTCAATCTCAATCCTGAACTATGTCGAATCCAAGATTGATCTGCCTGACGATCTCATTTTATCAACCCCCAAAGGTAAACCCTTCCTTCTTTTTTCGGCCAATTTTCGATTCTAGGTTTTTAATTTTTTGTGGGATTTGTTGTAGATTTGATGTTATTTTTGTGTTCTTTCATTTTAGTGTAGATGATTTAACCCAAATTAGGGCTTATTGATCTGGAAATTTTAATCTTTTTTGCCGAATCGTTTGCGGGTTTTTAGCATTTGGTTTATGTTACATTTGGATCAACGTTATCTTTCACTGTCGAACTAATGATTTATTCAATTTTCTAAAATATTCTTTAATTTATGGATGTGATGCAATATGGTATTGCTTGTGTAATTTTCTTTAATTTATGGATGTGATAAGTTTTAGTTTTGGGTAAATATGAAGAAGTTAGACAATTGTTTGAGCAGATGAAATTCAGAGACATTTTTAGTTAACATAATGGTTGCTTTCATTTCGATAAGAAGAAATTGGCTATCTTAATACAATGTTATCACATATCTTTGACCAACTATATATGAGGATTTACAAACATGGATATACTGTCTTTGATAGAGTATTTATACAACGTAAGTCGTCTTAACCTATAGTGTTATATACTTAAGCCAAGATAACTAATGAGTTCAATGTTCGGCAACTAACAAGTTGCGGAAAGTTCATTACAAGCTTTAGGTATTAAGTTGCATAAATTCTGAAATTAGGATTCCTTGTAATACATACATGTTAGTCTTTTGGTTTGAAATTGGCGTTTGTTTTTTGGTTCATTATTTGGTCCTTGGTGGATACAGATGCCAATATTGATTGAATTCTTGTTTTTAATATTTTGTTTGTGCAGCTCACAAATTTAATCATGGGTAAAGAAAAGATTCACATCAATTTAGTGGTCATTGGCCATGTTGACTCCAGCAAGTCGACCACCACTTGTCACTTGATCTACAAGCTTGGTGGTGTTGACAAGCGTGTGATTGAGAGATTTGAGAAGGTCTTTCAAGTACTACTTAAGGCCGAGCTTGACAAACAAGAGGTCCTTCAGGTATGCCTAGGTGCTTGACAAACTTAAGGCCGAGTGTGAGAATTTGTTTTGGATTGCTCTGCCATTTGGTTTGTTTGATTGTGGTTGTTTTGGATTGCTCTGCCATTTGGTTTGTTTGCTTATTGTGTGTTTTTTCGAAAGGGGTTATGTTCACAGCCACTGTTCAGGATTCAGAGACTTCCTATTGAAGCAGGAGCTACTGGGTGCGACTGTAGACTCTGATTTTGACCATCCGTCTGAAGGCAAGTGTGTTCAATTGTTACTTTGTTTTCCTGATATATTGTTACTTTGTTTTCCTGATATATTGTTACTCTGTTCTTATATGCTTTCTTATTGCTTATTCTCTTATATTAATAACAGTAGAGATATTGCTAAAGTTTTGGTAATGCTTTACCAAGTAATTCACTTAATTCATTCCTCAACTTGGAGATGTAAAATGGTCTGGTTAAGCTTTCAATTACAAGGACCAGGAGATCATATTTGACTTACCGCGGGTTCCCTCACACTAATTTTTTGGTATTTCCTCAGTGCAACACGAGTGTATTCCTCAAGCTATATCGGGCATGGATGTCATATGCCAAGCCAAATCTGGTATGGGGAAGACTGCTGTTTTTGTTCCATCGACCTTACAACTTTGACAATGAGTATTGTTATTCATGTATGGGAGCTGATGTAAATGATTATGTCAAAATCTTGATATAATATGCAGTGTGCAAAATAGAGCAGATCATGATCTTTATCATTGGCTTAATTGTTTTTCAACGCCATTGCTGCAATTCTGTGGGAGAAACAAGTGGGCTAAATTCATTTTCAGGATCAGGCGTTTCTCCTTAGTGCTTTTCATGTTGAATATGATCAATGTTTCTCATGCTAAATTTTGAGTCTCTTATAAATATTTTTGTATTCAGTATATTCCATGCAAATTTTAGCTGAAGAACTTTATCTCTGGGTTATCATCCACGCTTTTGTGCACAGGACAAAATTATGAGCTTTGATCTCTTGGACGCACAGTTTTTTCTCAGTTGTTTGTGTCATTTGCAGATTGCAGGATAGATTAAAGCAGCTCGTGAAGCTCTTGTTGAGGTGACTACTAGACTTTGGAGCTACTTATATAAGGAGTTCTTACAGAGGGATATTCTACCACCACCTGATCCAACTCCAAATTCTTACGGAAATGGGCCCTCTGCGACAGAACCAACTAATAATTCCGCTCCAGCCTGAGTCATTGGCTTCTGATTCTCCTGTTGTAATTTCTCAGAATGTGCAAACTACTGCTCCTGGACAACTAAATAAGGTATATGAGATTCTACCCTCTTGTGCAACATTCCATAATGAATGAACACAAGAAGTAGCAATTCTTTTTGAGGGGCAATGGGGAGGGAGACATTCATATTAGGTGTTATTTGGCCTTGTTGAAATATATAGAGTTGCGATTGAAGAAATATCTATTCGCTAGATATTGCTCTTAATTCCATGTGATATGTAGAAGTGGTTGCCAATGTTCAGGATATGTGTGACAATAAGGGTGATCTGCGTCCCTAATTCATTGCTCCATTTACTTTGCGTGACCATTAATATCTTCTAGGGCATAGCTTAAAAATATGAAAAGTTGATAAATTTAAAACGTACTTTATGACGAAGCTAACTAAACCCTGACAATATTATTTTCTACATAATGAGATTTTATGGTTAATGGCTGTGAACTTTGCTCCCCTAGAAGGAAATGGAGCACTGAATTAGGGACAAAGGGAGTACTTATTAAAGCAGGGGGTATAGCTCACAGACAATGTCTTGAAAGAGGCGATCGTTTGATATAAATTGAAAAGCTATTTAAATGTTTTAGCACTTTGTATTTCACTTCTGTTTTCTGGTCTTACTCTTAAGAAATTGTTTTTAACCAAAAGAATTATCTTAGCGTCCATTGATTCTAATTACGACTATGCCCATCCATTCATAAATTAGTGATATAATCGTCACCTCGTCAGCATTAATCACTCAAGTTACATATTATCTGACAAGCGCTTTCTCAAACTTCAAGTTCTACTGTTTGTGGTTTAGCCTATTCTCACAATTCTGGCGCTTCAGCGCTTGCTTCCTTGATTTGTCGCGTCCATGTCGAAAACAAGTCATAAGGCTGATTCTTGTCGATACGTATCTTTCGACTAAGGTTGTTTCTAGGAAGGAACTTCAGTTGATCGGGATCGCCTCAATGCTGAAGAGATTTGGGTGCCTGAGGTGTCTGTTTACTAAATACTTCCTGCAATTATCTGAAGAAATTAAACATTGAAGATTTGTGATGGCAATTTTCTTTACTAAATACTTCCTGCATTTCTCTGAATTAATTTGGTTTGCTATTTGTTTGACAGCTTGGCAGATGCCATGGTGCAGATCAGCAATCTGGGCTGGGGAACACACACATCTCTAGTAGTGGTCAGACCCACGCTCTCCCTCATGTATCATTTTGGCTCATCTCCAACTGCTAAATTCAGTTTACCCGACACAACAAAAGAAAGTGTGTTAGGCATCGAGTAGAATAAGAGAAGATACATTAAAGGGAAATCAGATTATAATTTAATCTAGAATTTAACTTTTGCTTTTCTGGAGATGGTGAATGATGTACCACTTGATACAGAGGACAACGATAGCATTTTGGCCAAATGTTTCCTAGAGAACAGACATGCGTTTTTGAGTTTCTGTCAAGAGAATTACTATCAGTTTGATTCACTTTGTCGTGCGAAGCACTCTTCTATGATGATTCTGTATCATCTTCAGAATCCCTATGGGTCATATGCTCACTCTTCTATTAGTTCTATGGAGGAAGTACAGGGCTATGGGCAAAGTATCTTCGTTATATATAGGTATTTAGTGTCGTAGTGTAGGGTCGGAATTCACATATAAGTTTGAAATACGAGAATGGGTTTTTGTTTTCTCTTTTGTTTCATTTTTGTGTATATGTTATTGTTGAAGATGTATGGATTAGAGGTTGTTTTCTATGTGGTGTAAGCTCAATTTGCGAACTTTTATTTTGTTCAATTGCTGGTGTGGTGTGGTGTGGTGTGGATGTGGATGTGCAGACACTACAGTCTGTGCATGCCTATTTTTTTTATAAAAAAAAATTCAACAATTGCTGCGGGCCTCACCATAAGCCCGCAGCTAATAGTGGTGTCACAACCTTTGTAACAACACTTGTTGCAGGCTTTATGTTATGGCCCGCAGAAATTACTACTTGTTGCTGCGGGCTTCATGTTATGGCCCGCAGCTAATGTGTACGTGTAGCTGCGTTCATGTACGCAACTACTGTTTTTCCACATTAGCAGCGCCTTCAATAGCTACGCCTCATAATACGCAGCTATTGATGGTTTTAGGCCCGCAGCAATTGACTATTATTCCACTAGTGTGACTTTTGTGTTTTGGAAGCTAGGTCATAGGCTATTTGGTGGTTGTATAGAACCGAGGGAAACACTATGTACCAAGGTGCCATAAAATCGAGGACAACGTTGTATGATGTTGCATCGTCAAAAATCGAGGACATCATTGCCAAAAAGTGTCATAAAAACCGAGGACAACACATGTGATAGCGTGTCATTAAAACTCGAGGACAACACATGTGATAGTGTGTCATAAAAATAGAGGACAACCCCATGTGGTACTATGTCATAAAAACTGAGTACAACACTTTAAATCGGTGCACCTCAAAAATTGAGACAGGTTCCTTGTTTTGGTGCTACAAAGTGACCGAGGACATCCCTAGGTGGATGTGCTATGACAAACCGAGTACATCACTAAGTGGATGCGTCATAAAGAACCGAGGCATGCCCTCATTTGGTTGTTTCTAAGGAGGCCGAGGAGTGTAAATATTGATATACACTTTGAAGCCGAGGGCTGCACTTCTTTGGGCATTTTGAGAGACCGAGGGGTGTATATGATTATGCTCCTCTTAAAAACCAAGGGGTGCATTTTCTTTGTACACCTTGAGAGGCCGAGGGGTGAATACAATTGCACACCTACTAAGACTGAGGGGTGTATATGCTTTGTTGGCCTTGATACTTAGCCAAATTTTGTCTAAGTTATGGAAGTTGGCAAGTGTCCCCAATGAGTCCGAGGACACCCACCTAGCTTGCTAGGGTGTCGGTCTTATCAAGGGCTAATAATCCCCTTGATAGGCCGAGCACCTACCTGTGCCTTGTTGAAAGGGATTTGATACTTAGTCATTTTGTCTAATTTAATGAATGTTAGTGGTGTCCCAATGAGTCCAAGGACATCCACTTAGCTTGGTAGGGTGTCGGTCATATTAAGGGCTAATAAGCCTCTGACAGGCCGAGCACCTACTGTGCCTTTTTGAAAGGGCTTTGATACTTACCCATTATATCGAAGTTAATGAATGTTGTTAAGTGTCCCAAATGAGTCCGAGGACGTCCATCTAGCTTGGTAGGGTGTAAGTCTTATAAAGGGCTAATGAGCCCCTTAATAGGCCGAGCCCCTTAATAGGCCGAGCCCCTACCCGTGCCTTCTTTAAAGGGCTTTACGACGACCTTGTGGAAGTTTCATAGCCATCGATAGTTTGGCTTGATGAAGAAGTAGATACGTGTGCATGCTTATGTCAGGCTCCACAACATAATTCAAGTAAATGTTGTCACTCAGGCCAGTTAACATAGCACGCGGACATGATCCATGTGCATGGCAGCCACTGTCAGTACACTCTCCCGCAGTTCTTTTGGCAAATAGTAAAGCATTAGCGTATGCATGGTAATTAGCATCTATCAAAACAAAACCGTACACATCTAGTAAGAAACTCAATACTTGTCGTTCGATATCCTGATTTGCAACATCCATAGATGGAAATGCATCGGTGATGAGCTTCTTAAGTTGTACCAGAAGACCAGAACAACTAACAACTGCCCATGAAATATAGTGTCACTTACGTGGCATCACACTCCTGGTAGGGGTAAGGAAAATTTTCAACTTTCCTCTTAATGCTTTCACGACCTTGTTGAGGGTTTGACAATAATCAAGGGTGATGGTAGGTCCGTTGTAAGCGACCCTAGTAGATGAGGCAGCGTAAGGAAGAGGGGTTGGAAGATTCATTCCAATTTCAATATGGCTAATCTGCTTTTTCCTTAGCTTCCACATCACATGAACCTCATCAAAAATGACTTCCTTCTCGTAGCAAAGTCCCTGACCAAGATGGTAACAAGCCTTTTCAGTAGCATTTTACGCGCTTCTTTAAGAGTCATGCATTCTTGATCAGCATAAAAGGTAAATGCTTCCACGGGTATGGTGATAATAGTTACATATGCGATGCCCTTGTCAATACCGTGCACAGGAGTGCAGATCTCTAAACATCTACTAATGTCTCCGAGTAACCCTTTACATGAAATCGTTACAACACTACAAGTGTCAGCTATCAAACCTGTCCATTTAGCAATGTATACAATTAACATGGTCGTATGGCGCTATGTACCTATCGAACATCTGAAAGTGCATAAGGTCCTATAGCGCTAACATGGTTTCCCTAGCTACATCTTATAGTAAAACCTACCGTTGGAAACAAAGAACACTACCCTGCAAGCAAAAAAAAGTATGTATACCTAACATATAACAAGGAGTTTACTATTGTAACTTAATGGATCGCATAACCTTTTTTTGAGCCGCTGAGTTTTTTAACTTAAAAGAGATAGTTAAATGTTTGTGATTATCATAAATGGTTGTTAATGTGGCATGTCAATTGCGATCTAACTTCTTATAGTACACTACATTTTTCTAAAGACGATTGGGTAATCTAATTCAAAGTTAAATGCAAAATGTAATGGGAAAAACATTTCTAAAAAAATAACTTGCTGAAGCCAATAAGTGGCCACCACAATGCATACACAATGAATATTTTGAATTTAGGCCAAACTATGGGTTGAGTTGGATAAAAATGGGCTAACATGACCGATTTGGCCCATTTTTATCCAATTCAACGCATAGTTTGACCTAAATTCAGATTTTTCAAAGATTGACTAACTCTGAGAAGGTCGGTAATAGTTGAGTCCATTTTTGTGAATTTTTCCTAAAATGTAAGGAACACTTCTAATTAACCTAGTCATGCCTCAATACTTTAGTACGCGTACAAAATAGTAGCAGACCATTACTTACACTAATTTCCCACAATCTTAGATACCAAAGCTATTACAACTCAATTAGCCATTACAAAAGTTTAACGATAAAAAATGATCCCACAATATACATAGCGACATTTAAAATACCTTATAAAGTTCAATTTTGCGAAAAAGAACCTTTTTAATTTTTTTTAAAACAAAAACCACAACACCCATTTTTTTAAAAATAAACCCCTTACCATTTTCTGGTGTTGACCGTCCCAATTCCGGCATTGACCCCTCTATTTTACCTATGTGCAACTTAACAAATTGCTATTTGCACTCCTCATCAATTATTTCCCTCCAACCCATTAAACTCTTCTTCTCCCTTCATCCTCCACTCTTGTTCTCCCTTCTCCCTTCATCCTCCATTAAGAATCAGGTTCTCAACACTTCTATCAATCAAGCTCCCATTTTTTCACTTAACACTTTAATCAATCAAGCCCAATTCCACTCAACACTCAATCAAACCCTAACCAAAATCCCCCTAAAACCCAATCCCTAACCCTAAATGGAAGAAATTTTCCAAATTCAACCCCAATTCCACGTAACAATTCAATCAAACCCTAACCCAATTCTCCCGAAACCCAATCTGTAACCCGAAATGGAATAAATCTCTCAAATTCAACCCTAATTTCACTCAACACTTCAATTAATCAAGCTTTGACAAAGGGTTATACTTCACCACTTAACACTGTTGTTGTTGTTGCTGCTATGGCTGTTGTTTCTGCTTGCTGCCATGGATTGATATGAAGAAACTTATTTTTAGAGAAGATTTGAGTGAATCACAAATTGAAATGATAAAAAGGAAAGAGTTGAGAGAATTTTGAGGAAGATTGCAAAATTAGGTTAAGAATAGAGAGGAAAAATCTGATTTGTTGGGTGCAAATATGCAAAATAGAGGAGTCAACGCCGGAATTGATCCAGTCAACACCGAAAAATGGTAAGGGGTTTGTTTTAAAAAAAAATGGGTGTTGTGGTTTTTGTTTTAAAAAAAAAATTTAAAAAGTTTTTTCCGCAAAAATTAAAAAAAGTGTAAAGCCAAAGCACTAGATAATAACCCATGTGGATATATAATACGAATTCGATAAATATTTTTCTGAAATTGTGTACTCTGAACTCCGAAGTAATACAAGCAATATAGCTAACCAACATAAGACATTCGTAAACCCCTAATGTATATCAATCATTGATTCTACAATAACTATGGCATTGAACAAATCTTTTAGTGCCATGTTTCACTTAAATCCTATAAGACTATACAACGCTTTGTTTATCGCAACGAACTTATTCACACATTTTTGTTATTATGCTTTATTAGACCTTTTCAAAATTTGAGTGTATTAGACATTGTCCAACTTTTTCCAACTTTCAAACCTGTTAACCGAATATGCAACTACCATGGTAACAAACATTTTTATTATTCATATATATGACTTTACTCAACCATACAAGACTCAACAAGTTATCTTACTTTACCTTATCTTAATTTATCCAAACCTTTTTATTACACCCAAAGCTATTAGGATTTAATAAACGCTATTTTTTTTATTTAAAGTATTAGACATTATCCGAATTTATTCAATTATGGAATCTATTAAACCTTTTTCCAGAGAGAGCTTCCTTAGGCCTTGTTCCCACGCTTTTGCCAGATCTAGAGAGATACTATGAGTCCTCCGTCCCAGATTCTATCGCCGCGGCCATCTGGTTCACCGGACCCGATCGGAGATCCATGGATCACAGACGGTATCTCCAAACCGAGGAATCTCTTAGATCCGAGTTCTTTGATTCCGTAACCCGCCCCACTACCAGAAATAGGGGGTCTATTGTGTCGCTCGCATCCATTTTTGAAGTGAGTTCTTGCCTATATAGTTTGCTTTCTAAGCACAGATCATAGGTATTGGATGTATCGTTAGGTTGTGCCAGACGGTCTCGAGAATATCTTATTCGTAGGCGAGTCCGAGGTTTCGAAGTCACTCGTAGAGGAAGAGAGAGATTTCTCTCGTTAGTCCTGGCATGATTGCCGCGGGTTGTGGCCCACCCGACGGTGGGCATGTGGTCGACGCCTTGGGAGTACCTATTGATGGAAGAGGGGCTCTAAGCGATCACGAGCGTCGACGTGTCGAAGTGAAAGCCCCCGGGATTATTGAACGTAAATCTGTGCACGAGCCTATGCAAACCGGGTTAAAGGCGGTCCTAGAAGTTGGTTAGCTACTTCTCATTTTGTTCTAGGATTCTTCCTATTCGTAGGTCATTTGTGGCATGCGGGAAGGGCTCGTGCAGCTGCAGCAAGATTTGAAAAAGGAATTGATCGTGATTTTGAACCTGTTCTTTCGATGACCCCTCTTAATTGAGATAAGAAATTCAATGTTTTAAGAATGGAAAGGGTAGTATACATAGTAAGTATGTTGAATTGGTCCCCCCCCTTTTTATAATGCATTTGCTACGTCCTTTCTCTCCATATATGTGTATCCTATTACATTTTTTTCATTGATTTATGAGCTATCGGCAATAGTAGACTATCTTGAGTTGCACCGAGTGCTATCATATAAAAAAAGGGGACGGTTGCATTTAGGAGCGTTCTTTTCATTCAACTATTGTTATCATAAGAGAAGAAAGAAGACTTATCTCTCATAGCCCTGTCCTAGTGGGGAAAGATGCCCTTTCTCTTCTTTAAATCTTTAAATTGAAAAAGCAGCAAAGAATGAATTCAAAAGTGGGAAAGAAAAAACTGCTTTCTATTACATAGTAGAATATCGAAATAGAAAAGAGCCCACCACCCACTCTCTCTTCCCCCTGCTCCATTGCTGAAACAGGGCCTCGCCTTTCATCCCAATCGTGTACGCCTTACTTAATATTAATAAGGCAATGGCAACGTAAGACTACCTATCAGTATAGAATACAAAACAGAAAAAAGGTAATATTTATTCATTCTTCATGGGCATACAACTTCATTTGATGGGCCGCAAGGCCGAAATAAAGAAAGACCAGAAGAGGGTCTTTCCCTAGTTTAGTTGTTTAATAGATTTTAAATCTCGCGAATAATGGGTAGCCATTTAGGACTGTTTGGGTTTCCTATGATGAATAAGTACGACGAAGAAAGGAAAGCCTTTGTTTTGGATCCCTTTCTTTACTTTCAAAGAAAAATATGGATAACGCTCTTTTGATATCAATCTCATCTTCAGTAAAAAATTCCCTGCTGCGGTAAGCCGTTTCGGACACGTTGGAATATTTTCTCCTGCCATTTCTCACACAACCTAGAAAGTCTTGAAATATCCTTGTATTCCGTAGAATCATACTCCATTCTCGCTATGGCGGGATGGGGTTGATCTACTTCCTGGTCATCGTGGAATTCTTGGTTGACCATGGGATGGCCATTGGGCTGCTCCGTTGGAACCTGGCCCCATTGATAAATAACATCTATTGCGTGTTC
This sequence comes from Patellifolia procumbens, assembly GCA_947645195.1. NCBI lineage: Eukaryota > Viridiplantae > Streptophyta > Magnoliopsida > Caryophyllales > Amaranthaceae > Patellifolia > Patellifolia procumbens. Next base: position 4,256,572 of record CANSGD010000406.1, read on the forward strand.
TTCCCAATAAGTATTTTGAGAATCGGGTATGGCTAAGGGAGGACCCTCATTACTGCCCAGACAAAGGGCAAAACTTTTCGAAAAAAGAAAGAAATCCAAAACCCCAGGCCCCGGTATTAGAAGAAGTGGTCCTTTTATAAGGACTCTCAATAAAAAAGAAAAAAGGGTTAACCGCATGGGGAAGAAGGTAAGATTAACCCCCAAAAAAGGTAAAGAGGATGATGAAATCGGTAAGCTATGGCCACAGGAACTAGCAGGTAGCATAGATACTGTAGAGAACTCCCTGTATGTACTTTACCAGTGGGTACAATCCATGTGTAGCTGTGTTCTCCACATGAAGAGTAAGACTAGGGTAATGCTTGAACAGAAACTACGGTTCCATACGGCATAACAAAGATTGGTTTGTTGGGGTTTTTCTTTCGATTAGGTTTAGTTTCAGTTAAGCTAGTACAATCAAAAATTCTGGTATGAATTTTGTAGTCATCTTGATCTCTTCTCTGTTTATTTGCTTTCTTTTATTATTCAATTTAAATTGAATGAATGGATCAGTGAATTGAATATATAAAATTTAAAGAAAGATCGTAGCATAGAAAGTCTTGTTTACCATCTCCTCAATATAAGGGAGGTGGCCTAAGCGCTAAGAAGCTCCCATCATGCTACTTCCACTATCTTTGTTGTCTAATCGAAAGGCCGCTAGACGAGAGCTCAAGGGGTCAACCCTTACACAAAATTCGATAGGATGAGTTAAGCTAAAACATAGGACAAGCCGAGCTAATCGATGGCTCCTAGCCTATAGTGAGACTTCCTCTTTTGCCATTTCACTACTTTTAAAGTCAAGCCCCGTTCTGCGCAACAATCCACACATACCGTACACGGAAACCAAAGTCTCGTTTCGCTGAAACCCCCGCATTATCTTACCAGATTTGCTCTCATTGCTCCCGTTGCTGACACCAGGACATCTCCATCAAAGAAAACTACCCCGCCCCTCTTTTAGTTGAGTGGCTTTTCGCTCTTGCTTTACATTAGCTCGATGAAATAAATGAAAATCCAATCCTTAGGCTCCAGTCGTTTCTTTTTTGTCGTGTCTTATGCTGCCGCGATGGGCTTTGCCGTGAACCGAGGGAGGCGTAGGATTCTATAAAGATAGTGAAGAAGGAAGCATTCAGTACGGGGGAGGAGAAGTTTGCAGACATTTTTGAAAGGTGATATTCAGAAGTGACAAGATCCGCTCTTCCTGATTCAATTCTTGGAGGAAGGGAGCTTGACTCCGCCGATTCACTATGGGAAGGTTCGCTCGCTAGCTATATGCTTAATACATGAAAATCCTGCTTGCTTACTACCTTTCTTTTTATTTGTTTCGGTCTAAATCGAAGCTCTTGCAGTCCTTGAAGAAGTCAGAACTCTCTTTCGCCTGGTTACGATCCGATCTGTCTATTCTATGAGATTTCGAGTTAGCGCTCCGTGTGAAAGAGAGAACAAGCCTTATTGCACAACCCTCGAGGTGAATCTATCTATCTAATAGCGGTCGATTTGTAGCATTTGTCATGTAAGATAGTTTCCCTCTTCACAACTTTTCATACTAGGGAGAACAGAGGTGCAGAATTGGTGAGAGAATTTCACACCAAACCTAACTCCGAATCCTAGGAAAAGGCTACGCACCTTTCTTTCAAGGAAAGTTTCTTCCCTGTTCACATGCCATACCACTTTCTCCTATACTAATAAAGTGAAAGTAAGTCGGGGTGATCGATAGGCTAGCAAAGGCTTTTCTCTGCTTTCAGAGCCAAAGATTCCGGTTAAAAAAGCTTACCCGAAGCCTTGACCAAGAAATTGAACTACAGAGGGCTTGATCCCGGCGCAGTTTATCTAAATCGGATATGTCGGTGAATATTCTCTTATTTTCTCACCCGAACGGAAATGGGGTTGGGGGAGGTGAGTTGATACTCAACTCCCTTTATCTTCCATATTCCCCTAAGTAATTCTGTTAATCTTGAGACAATTCTCGCCTAACTCGCTATACTTTTGAGCCTTTCACAAAAGGAATTCGTCCAGCTCATGGATAGTTTCAACTTTTAAGGCTTGGCTAAACTGAGCTTTCACCTAGAAATCCAGCTTCTATTGAACTAACTTACTTACATTGCCAGAAAGACGAAGACAAAAGGTGCGAAGCCACTCTTTAAGCCCTAGGAATGAAAGATCCCAAGATCCTCCCTTCTTTTCTAGGAAGGGATAGTTGTCTTTGTTCGAGGTCTCTTCCTTCTTGTATTCTTCAAGCAGGTATCCGATCTTAGTTAAAATAGGAACTCTTCTTACCTCAAAAGGTAGTGAAGTGATCTTTGGCTAATTCCATTCTTTTTGCTCGAGTGAGAATATCTGGTGCAGTTAGCTGATATCACGTATTTATATAGAGTTTTCTCCCTTATTTACAAGCTAATTTGTGCGTCATTGGAGCTCTTGGGAGCTATTTTGTGCTAACTATCGTATGTAGTTGTGGTTTCGTATTTTAGTATTGAATTGCAGGTTTTATGGAGTTTTCTCCTTATTCCCAAGCCTTTTGGAAGCAACCACGGCTTTACGAGATGTTATGAGGCACGTAGGATGGCTCACGACCTTTATGGATAGTTTAGGAGGTCCCAAGACCCCTAAACGTGAAGATTAGAGAGCCAAGGATCAAAGGAGGTTTCCGTGCACTGATCGGGCAGAAATGGCCCGATCGGGCGAAGTATTTATGATCGGGTATGAAAGTCACGGACCCGATCGGGCAAGTCTTGCCCGATCGCATCGGGCGAGCACATATGCACCAGGCCCGATCGGGTGTTCACCACCCGACCCGATCGGGTGGGCTGCTCATAGCTCTCGTTGAGTTGCTGCTTGCGAGGAGACCGTGTTGGCCCAATTTGTCGCCAGACCCGATCGGGTGGGTGCCCATGGCCCGATCGGGTGGGCCGTTAAAATAAGTTTACTGCTTGCTGCTGCTGCACGAAGGCCCAAAAAGCAAGATTTGAAGTTTTGTACCGCGGCCCGATCGGGTGGGTGCCTCGGGCCCGATCGGGTCTGGTACATTTATACGCGGAATTTGACTTTCGTTTTCCGTTTTAATGAGACTTGAGGGGTATTATAAATACCGTTTTCCTCATTATTTAGGGACATCTTAATTTTTACATCTTTTATTTCATCTTTCATTAGGTTTTAGACTAGTTTTATTCTTCATTGTTCTTAGTTTAATTCAAACACTTTAGATTAATTTAGAGGTGATCAAACCTATTTCGATTTCAATAAAAGTTCCTGCTTTCCGTCAATTGGTATTCTTTCTTACCCTAATCTCTTTTGTTATTCTTGATTGCTTAGTTTATTTATTTAATCGTTCATGATGCAGTTGTTAGGGTTTTCAATTAGTTTTGTCGTTGTTAATTCGATTATGAGTGAGTAGTTCTCTTTCTAGGGTGTTAGATAGGAAAGCCATGTTTATACCATGATTATGATTTAGACTCCTATTGATTTCTAGGGCTTGATTAGGGTGATTATGAAGTGGTTTGTTCTTTATTGAGTAATTAACGTGATTGCACAGTTTCTTTGGTTGCTTGTGGTTAATGGTTGTTTGCACAGATCCGTCTTACGACTAGAGGCCTAGGACATGTCAGTAGTTGTGATTACGTTAGTGAACATGCGGCGTATGTTGAACTATGAGCGTTGAGTCTTAACCATAGCTCAACATAGGCTCTAATCCCCCGACTCTTGATTTAGGTTTTGATAGTAGTTGCCCTTGTTTGATTGGTATAAGCATGGTGGACCGACCTAATACCCTAGGTTTTAGTCCATAGTTAAATCCTCGATTTTTCCCGTCTTTCTTAGCTTAATCATTAGTTTAATTAATTCTTCTCTGATTTACTCTGGAGTAGCTGAATTGGTTGAATATTGATTTAGAAACTCTGTCTCCCTGTGGATTCGACCCTGCTTCCACTGACTACCTTAGTTAGAGGACCGTAGGTTTATTTTTGAATAGGCGATACGACTAAAACCTATCAAATTTTGGCGCCGTTGCCGGGGAGACTGCTAGTTCTCTAAGTTTTTATTTAATTATTTGGTCTACTTCTCTGTACCTCATTGGAACTTCATTGTTTCAATCGAGGTACCCTTTACTGCTGCTTTTTGTTTCTTTTGTATGCCCAGGTCCCAAAGAAACGGTTCCCCCATTCCAGCGGACCCCGATCTTACTAGGACAATCAGGCGGATCCGAAAGATAAAGCAGAAAGAAAAGCAGTCTGTTCAACTGAACACCTCTGGAACAGACACCTTGAGTTCAGTCATGTCAAAGTCACTGAAGTCATATGGGGTGCCCAACCCAGATGGTCTCTCCACTGGACCTACTATGCCCACCATTGCCGCAGCAAATTTCGAAATCAAGCCTGGACTCATCAGCATGGTCCAGCAAAATCAGTTTGGTGGGCATCCTACTGAAGATCCGGCAAATCATCTGCAACGGTTTCAACAACTTTGTCGAACCGTTAAACATGCCGGCGTCACTCCAGATCAGTTAAAAGTCATGTTGTTCGAGTTTTCTTTGAGAGATAGAGCCCAGAAGTGGTTGAACGATGTGCAGGAAACTGAATGGAGTGAGATTTCTGCTGCGTTTCTGAGAGAGTATTACCCACCTACTAAAACAGCAGAAATCAGAAATAAACTAGCCACGTTTTCCCAAGAGCCTGATGAAACATTAAGGGAAGCGTGGGCTAGGTTTAGAGATTTACAGAGAGAGTGTCCACACCACAACATGGACAAATGGTTCTTGACGCAGACATTTTACAATGGTCTGCAGCCTCAGACGAAGAGTATTGTTGATTCGTCTGCAGGAGGAGTTTTTCTGGATAAGGAAGTGGATGTAGGCTACGAGTTTCTATCAAACCTCGCAGCCAATGATCATTCCACTTCCCGAAGCATTACGAGGAAGGTACTGGAGGTAGATGCCATTGCATTATTGACTTCGCAGATGGCGTAGCTGAGTCAGCAGATTAACACCTTCAGTTCCTCTTCCTCAGCAGCACCCCCTTTGAGTATCAATGCTATGTCTGCAGTAGAACCCATTACCTCATTTTACTACGAGGTATGTGGTGTTCAGGGTCACTTTAGGCATGACTGTCAGTTCAGTCAATTTCAGATGGAGCAGGCCAATGCCTTCCAACAAAGACCACAAACCTTCCCCCCTTCACATAACTACCAAAACCCACAAAACCATCAACCTCCACCTCCACAAAACTACCCTAAACCTTCATACCATCAAACCCCACAAAGTTTCCAAAGACCACCACCACAAAACTTCCATCATCCCAATAACTTCCAAACTCCACAAAATTTCCATACCCCACCTCCACAAAACAACCCACAAGAGCCTAGCAATTCTGAACTGATGAAACTGATATTGTCTATGCAAAAGGCAAATGAGGAAACAAGGAGGGCTCAAGAGAAGCACATCCAACTTCTCGAGGCTCAAGTTGCTCAGTTGGCAGAATCTAATGTATAGAGGCAGCAGGGACAATTGCCAGGGCAACCAGTTCAGAGAGAACATGTGAATGCCATCACTCTTCGTAGTGGCATTGCATATGATGCCCCTCCAGTGCCTATTGATGAGGTTACCCCAACTGCAGGGAAGAAGAGGGTGGTAGAGGAAGGAAAAAGGAAGAATTCGACGTCTGAAGTCGATTTGTCTGCAGAAGCTGAACAGACAGGGAAGAAAAAGGAGAAGGTTTCTGAAACGCCTTTTACACCAAGGCTACCTTTTCCTCACAGGATGCAACAGTCCAAGGTCGATCAGCAGTTTGGTAAGTTCTTGGCTATGGTCAAGAACCTTGAGGTAACGATTCCATTTACAGACTTAATTACCCAAGTGCCTGTTTATGCCAAATTTCTGAAAGACATGATCATTAAGAAAAGAGACTTTGGTGGGGTAGAACGTGTCGCTCTTACTGAAGAGTGTAGTGCTTTTATTCAAAATAAAACCCCACCAAAGTTAAAAGATCCTGGTAGTTTTTCTATACCCTGCCATCTTGGACCTATTTTTATTGATAAGGCTTTGTGTGATTTAGGTGCTTCTGTTTCTGTTATGCCATTGTCTGTTTATAAGAAACTGAACATGGGAGCCCTTAAATGCACACAAATCACTTTACAGATGGCGGATCGTTCTATAAAATACCCTCTAGGTGTTTTAGAGGACGTTCCTGTTAGGGTAGGAAAATTCTATATTCCTGTTGATTTTGTGGTGTTAGATATGGATGAGGATGCCCAGATTCCTATTATCTTGGGTAGGCCATTTTTGTGTACTGCTGGTGCTGTAATTGATGTTAAGTCTGGGTCTTTAACTCTTAGTGTTGGTGATGATAAAGTGATGTTTAAACTAACCAATGCTGTTAAGGCACCTATGCTTGAACAATCTTTTTGCAGGGATAAGGTTTTAGATGAAGTAGGGGTGGAGAAGGTTCCAATTCCACCTAAGGTTGCCTCACCGTCTGGAGGCATTGTCAAGAACATTTGGAGGAGAAAGATGTTTGATGAGGGTGGCACTCATTGCCAAGCCCCTCCTATTTGAGAGAGGGAAGATTATGGTCGTGCGGGACCTTTATAAACCAGCGCTGTGCGAGAGGCAACTCGTATTTCTTTTCTTTCCCTTTTTCTTTTCTTTTTATTTTTCTTCCTTTTGTGAGCGAGAGTGAGGGTACTAACATTGTTTTTCCTCTTAGCATAGTCCTTATCACCTTTTGGCATTGAGGACACTGCCAAGTTCAGCTTGGGGGAGGAGTTCTGTTTGTATTCCCTATCTCTTTTACTGCTTTCTAGAATAGTTTTACTGCTTTAGAAAAATACTGAAAAATCAAAAAAAAAATATGGTTCCCATGACTGGTTTAGTTGCCTCCCTGTGCCCCTGTTGTGCTCTATTTGAAATTGGTTTGACTCTGTTTTCTGGATAGCTGGGCATTTGCGATCTTGAGGCTATGATTTGATGTTTGATTGCTATGATTTCGAGTATTTTTGGATTATATTAGACCACTTTGTGCTGCATACCTGAATTGGTTAGACTGTGAGGCCTCTTTGTAGCCTATTGGATTCATATTATTATCCAGTCTATTCTTGTGTGTTAGTTACTCTTTAGTGGATTGATCTTGACTTTGACTTCGTACTTGTCTGATTTTAGATGACTTGTAGCATGTGCTGCCAAGAGGCGTTCTTTTGTCTTATTCTTGAGCTTCAGAGTGAGTTTTTGATATACTTTTATCCTCCTTAGCCCCGCTGAGCCTAATGACTTGTTTCGTGTTACTTAAACCCCTATTATGAGCCAAAAGCCTTCACTTGATATTATTCCAAGCCTAGCTTGGGGGAGCTTTTGTATGGGTTGAGTTTGAGATTGGTTTGTTGGTTTAGTTTGGTTTTTGAGGAATTTGAAAGTGTATTTGCTGTGGTTTGAGAGTGAGAAAGAGAAAAGAAAAAAAGCAAGTTTAGAGTTGCGTGGATGAAGTTCAGAAATATGAAAGAAAAATGAAATGAAAATTCAAAAGAATTCTAGTTCTTTCATTCACGTACGTTCATAAAAGAATATTCGCTCCATTGCTAGAAAATTGGGTTTGTTATGCGCTTTTCATTGATTTATGAGAGTTGGGTTATTTTACATGGTTTTATGGTGATTGTTGGGAGTTGTGAAGGCCATCTTAGGCCTTGTTTGAATGGTTTATGCTCCCCCTTTCTTGGTTTTTCCACCACATTACCCAAAAGTATCCCCTACCTCTCACCTAAGCCCCATTACAACCCTATAAAGTCCTCTTGAGCTCGTGTCTGCAATGTTCATTTGATTGATTTCGAGTTAGTTTGTCAAAGTTAAAGAGTATTTCTGCTAATTGAGTCGACTTGACTAGGATGAGCGTCATTGAACCTTCTTAAACACATGAGAGTGTGAGTGGGAAGGGTACTTATGGTCGGGTTGGTGAGTGTTCGGGCACATTCTTTGCCTGCCACAAAATTGAGAGGAGTGACACCCTTGTGAGTGCCTTTTCAGGACTTTTATGCTTTGTGGATGCTTGAGTTTGATAAATTGCTTGAATGATTGGTGGTTGGATGGATTTGATGAGCCAAACTTGAATTATGCCTGCTTGAACGATTCTTAGTCTTGAAAATGTTTTGAGCTTTGATTTGTTTTTATCTTTGGGGTGAGGTAGTCTATTCCATGTTCATGTGCTGTTTGCTTGAGGACAAGCAAAGGTTTAGCTTGGGGGAGTTTGATATCACGTATTTATATAGAGTTTTCTCCCTTATTTACAAGCTAATTTGTGCGTCATTGGAGCTCTTGGGAGCTATTTTGTGCTAACTATCGTATGTAGTTGTGGTTTCGTGTTTTAGTATTGAATTGCAGGTTTTATGGAGTTTTCTCCTTATTCCCAAGCCTTTTGGAAGCAACCACGGCTTTACGAGATGTTATGAGGCACGTAGGATGGCTCACGACCTTTATGGATAGTTTAGGAGGTCCCAAGACCCCTAAACGTGAAGATTAGAGAGCCAAGGATCAAAGGAGGTTTCCGTGCACTGATCGGGCAGAAATGGCCCGATCGGGCGAAGTATTTATGATCGGGTATGAAAGTCACGGACCCGATCGGGCAAGTCTTGCCCGATCGCATCGGGCGAGCACATATGCACCAGGCCCGATCGGGTGTTCACCACCCGACCCGATCGGGTGGGCTGCTCATAGCTCTCGTTGAGTTGCTGCTTGCAAGGAGACCGTGTTGGCCCAATTTGTCGCCAGACCCGATTGGGTGGGTGCCCATGGCCCGATCGGGTGGGCCGTTAAAATAAGTTTACTGCTTGCTGCTGCTGCACGAAGGCCCACAAAGCAAGATTTGAAGTTTTGTACCGCGGCCCGATCGGGTGGGTGCCTCGGGCCCGATCGGGTCTGGTACATTTATACGCGGAATTTGACTTTCGTTTTCCGTTTTAATGAGACTTGAGTGGTATTATAAATACCGTTTTCCTCATTATTTAGGGACATCTTAATTTTTACATCTTTTATTTCATCTTTCATTAGGTTTTAGACTAGTTTTATTCTTCATTGTTCTTAGTTTAATTCAAACACTTTAGATTAATTTAGAGGTGATCAAACCTATTTCGATTTCAATAAAAGTTCCTGCTTTCCGTCAATTGGTATTCTTTCTTACCCTAATCTCTTTTGTTATTCTTGATTGCTTAGTTTATTTATTTAATCGTTCATGATGCAGTTGTTAGGGTTTTCAATTAGTTTTGTCGTTGTTAATTCGATTATGAGTGAGTAGTTCTCTTTCTAGGGTGTTAGATAGGAAAGCCATGTTTATACCATGATTATGATTTAGACTCCTATTGATTTCTAGGGCTTGATTAGGGTGATTATTATGTGGTTTGTTCTTTATTGAGTAATTAACGTTATTGCGCAGTTTCTTTGGTTGCTTGTGGTTAATGGTTGTTTGCACAGATCCGTCTTACGACTAGAGGCCTAGGACATGTCAGTAGTTGTGATTACGTTAGTGAACATGCGGCGTATGTTGAACTATGAGCGTTGAGTCTTAACCATAGCTCAACATAGGCTCTAATCCCCCGACTCTTGATTTAGGTTTTGATAGTAGTTGCCCTTGTTTGATTGGTATAAGCATGGTGGACCGACCTAATACCCTAGGTTTTAGTCCATAGTTAAATCCTCGATTTTTCCCGTCTTTCTTAGCTTAATCATTAGTTTAATTAATTCTTCTCTGATTTACTCTGGAGTAGCTGAATTGGTTGAATATTGATTTAGAAACTCTGTCTCCCTGTGGATTCGACCCTGCTTCCACTGACTACCTTAGTTAGAGGACCGTAGGTTTATTTTTGAATAGGCGATACGACTAAAACCTATCATTAGCTCAAAAGGGAGTTTTATAAGTGACCCAGTTCTTTGAGTCGAGCCAAAGCCTTCTGAGTGAAGGAGATTTCGATTAAGTGGGGGAAGGAAAGCAATCCAAGTACTTCGTTTCGAAAGCCCTAGATCTAGCCTATAGAAAAGGAAGCTAGTGAAAGTTTCGAAGCATGATTATAGGATAGGTAAAAAAGTGCCCTCATAACGAATAGGGAAACCAGGTTCAGTCGAAAGAAAAATGTCTTCTATAGGTTTCTTTTTCCCAGGGTTAACGAACCCATTTCTCGTGCCTAAATTTCTTTGTCTTGGACACTCGACTGGTGCTATCGCCGTCAAAGCATTGGTTAGAACATTCCTTGGTCCATAATCCATCTCATTTCTTCTATTATCTTGTCTGATCGGATCAACGGAGAAAGAAAAGAGAAACATAACCAGACTAGCTTCAATCCGTATCAACCTCAGGGCGAGCCATTCTCAATCCTTGTTTTCAATCTGTATATCCAACCCAAGAGTGTACCGGAGCGAGCACTAAATGAAAGGGGTGGGAATTCCTCCACATTTGATGATCGTGTACATTCACGCGCGAATTGCGTATTATATAAGTGCTGTGCGATCCCGCTATTCGCCTGCGTATTGAAACCTACCAGGACTAGATCTTCCGATTCTCGCTTAAAGATGGATTGGCGGGTTTCGAAGAAGACTGGCTTTCTAGGGTAAGGAATGAACTTCCCGGCGCGCAGGAGTATGTTGAAATCTTCGCTAAGACAATGGAAGGTGACGTATGTACAGCTGACGAGAGGGAGGGGTGGTCTCCCTACTTCTTACTGGACGTGGAAATTCTTGCTCTCATTCTTGCCGGACGGCTCGTGGGCAAAGGTGGTGAATCAAGTCCATTCTCTCTGTCCCGATTATCGCGTGAGCTGAGGGGGGAACTCGGCAGAAGATCGCTCTGCAAGAAATGAAAATTTCCTTATCCACGGGTTCATTTGCTTAAGACGGATGTGCAGGGCAATCGGGTGCAGTAAGTATCGCCTCTAAATCGAAAGTTTTTTAGCTCTTATCTTTCTTCCTTTTTCCGATTGGTTCTGTGTCAGGTGAGTGGCGGAACTTCATCCTGTCAGGCAGAGCTTTGCCAAGGCGTATTTTCCTACGTGTGATCGGGCCGGAGTGAAACAGGGGATCAAAGCTTGTTGTTTTACTGATCTGGGAGTTTCTTTAGAAGGATCGGACAAGTACCTGACGAGAGGCTGTTGTCAATCATCCTGCCCGATATAATCTGGCTCCATTATGTAACAGTCAAAAGTCTTCTGGAATGCTGTTGGAATCGTCCTTTCAACGTTTGTTCAGTTGTCCGATTAGGAAATTTCAAACGTCAAACCAAACGTCAATGAAATCTTTCAATTTCTTATTTTACTATGTTCAACTCTATGTATTCCTCTATCCGTAGAGTAGATTGAATGTACAGAAATGGCTCTAACAGAGTTTCTGTTATTCGTATTAACAGCTACTCTAGGAGGAATGTTTTTATGCGGTGCTAACGATTTAATAACTATCTTTGTAGGTCCAGAATGTTTCAGTTTATGCTCCTAACTATTATCTGGATATACCAAGAAAGATGTACGGTCTGATGAAGCTACTACGAAATATTGACTCATGGATATGGTTCATCCGGTTGAGCCGATTGATCGCATTTCGGCTGACCCAATAACCAGGAATTCTCGCTTCCTACAGCCAAACCCCCCACGTCCGTAGGTAGAAGTCCTCCCGATTCCTCAGTAGCATCAGCTGGATGGATATAATCCTCCGCTTTTTCATTCAATTAATTAAAAGCGATAGCACATGTTGGTGGGGAAGGCACATCGAAATAGCTTAATAGTAAGGTATCAAGATGATGATGTGAGTTAGTCGCACTGCAACTGGATCTAGCGATTCTTACAAAGAAGTAGTACTTCCCAGGAGGAGTACCTCGGATCCCTCTGCTTCTCTCGTAATGGCTACTTGATCTATCAGAGAGAGACGTTCCTAGTCACTCTGGCCGCTCTTTAACCTATATTCTCTTGGGAAAGCAATTCTAACAATCGAGCTCAGTGAGGGCTTGGGGTATTATCTCGCCAAAGAAGAAGAAAGAAGACTTGCAGCTAGCACGTCCAAAGAATGATCAAACAGATCTTCCAGGGGGAAATCGAGCCTTTATAGTGAAGCTAGCCTATTAGGTGCTGTCTAAGAGCTCTATGCTATCTATGGAATAGCGGTCAGTGCTGCTTGAAAGTTTGAACCAAGTTTTGGATTCGGAAGAGAAGTGGGCCTAGAGGATATTGGGAAATCTGGTTAACTGCTTTAGGAGTGCCGGCCCCAGGCTAGAGAAAAGATAGGCTATTACTGAAGCTGTGAAAAAGAATTGCTAGCGAAAGTTTTCTTTTCTTAGTTTAGTCACCGATAAAAAAAGTAGCTAGGCTTCCTGGTGGTATGAAAGAAATAGATCTTAGTGCCTTAGACGACCTAGAAGGAGGATTGCTTCTCTCACCCGTAGGCGCAGAGAGCGTAAGCCCAAGCTTCTTTTGAGACGAATGAGAAAGGAAGGCAATTAAATTGTCAACGAAGCCAGCGAAAGCCTGAGTCAAGTCTAAAAGAGAAGTAGAGGAAGAAAGAAAAGAACGGTCGTTGTTACCGGACAATGAAAAATCCATGCTCTTTCGACCTCCAACCACCATGATAATAAAGCTGCCACCTCTTTCTGGTGAGCTAGACGGATGAAGATGCCAATCCCAGGAGCTTTACAGTGGCAAAACTGCAGTAACGCCCCCTTTTACCTCCGCTGTAGCAACTTGTCTGCCGAAGAGGAGGGAGCTGCTTCGATGCCATGTTTTAGGTATGACAAACCTAACCTTTGTTTAGGTTCGAAGTTCGGGAACGCTCTGCAGATGGATCCCCTAAGTTAATCAAATCGGATCCATCACTACTGGCTTCGGCCCCTAATGCTTTTCATGTTCCTCGTCTATCACTCAAAGCCTGGATTTTAGTCAGATTAAAGATTCAGGTCAGTAAGCTAAATCCTAAAGCTATCACCTGAGTCTTGCAACTAAGCTCTTCGAACCTTAAAGGTAAGGAGTATAGAATCCCTCCTGTCCGGTACAAGGATTCTTTGAACTGGGAAGTGATAGATCAATAAGTTCATCATGTTAGAGTGCTTCTGTCTTTGATCCAGTACCCTTTCTAGACAAGGTTTAATAGAAAGTCTCTGTTATTGACTAGTAGTGAATGTCCCTTTTTCTTTTCCCTTTTCAATGTGCTAGTTTCTTTCCGTCCATATATATCAATAGTGAGTTATAAGGCTAGACAGCAAATAAGCTAATTCAGTTCCATCCCTTATCCCTTCCTTAACCAGAACAGTTAGAAAAGCATTAAAAGGAGGATTCTTTCAAGTGAAATCCATCAGATCTAGGCGAGAAAAATCTATGTTTATAGCCCGTGTGACAATCTTTCTAGTCCTATCTCTACGGGAAGTACAAATGGTTCATCCCTTAGAAACCCTTGAACCCTATCCAAAAGCTTCGCATAAGCGATTACATACCTCTCTGATTTGGAAAAAGATGATCTTGCTTGGGCCACTGAAGAAGAAGATTGATTGAATATTGAGGTTCGTAGTAACTCGACTGTAAGGAGAGGAATTGGACTTGGCATTCTTGCTATCTCTTGAATGCTTTGATCCATCTAAGCCCATTGACAAGCAGGAAGAGGAGAAATTGGGGGACTCATGGGATAATTATGGTTTTGAAGATACTGAATTTCAAAGCCCACTTGATGGTTTGAAAAGCCCACGTCCGAATCCAAAATGGAATGGAATTACTTGGGAAGAGTTGATGGGGGACACGGAAATTTCCAGGGTTCGAAGAGCGACGTTGCAAGACTAAGGAAAGCCCAAATGAAAACAAATAAGAGGGGTCGTGGAGAAGGGGACCCATTGTACTGAAAAAGCTATTGCTAGTGCTGACTTACTCTATACCGGTCTTAGTGGACTGACAGAGTGAGCTGGAAAGGGGCTTTTCCGGGGAAATCAAATCAAGAGAGCTAGCTTCGGTCTCACGTAGCTCACCTAAGAAAGGACGGAGCTGTCGAGTGAGGATTGGGCGAGGGGAGTTCAAGATGTACCTGGGTACAAATCAGCCAATAAAAAAAAGACAAGTAGAAGCGAGTTGAGTCGGAGTAGGCAGGGCTAAATAGTGTAAGTAGGGTACGTAAACGAGGACGGATCACATGCTTTTGTACTGGTCAGCTTTGAGCTGTCGAGTAACCAGTGCTCTATCTCTTAAGAAAGAGGCTTTGAAACCTGCCCTATTAGACGAGAAAAGGGGAGTACTCTCTGATGTGCGTTCTATTATTGCCTCCTATTCCGGAGGGAGTGGCCGCAATTAAGCCGCGTGGCGATACCCGCCAAAAATAAAGGACTATTTGATTCGCTTTTTGGCCAGGGCCTTTCGTACTCCAATCCGTACGAAGAGAATTATTCAGCACACTTAAATCGAGTGGATCTGGTTCCATATTCATGAAAAGCCGGGGTTGAAACATGTTTTGAAACTAAGACAAGAATTATATTATGGCTAATAATAAGAAAGAGTTAAGCGACTCCAAGGCCTATAAATAGAAGCTTATTTCAGTCTATATTTTCATACACAACACAAAGCAATGAGAGAGGTAGAAGAAAAACGGTAAGTAAAAAAAATGGATATCCCTACATTCAGCAAGAAATCCGTTGGGTAGAAACCCGGAAGCTCCAATATGAGGAAATGCTCGGTCTGTTCTGGGAGCACCTGCCTGCCATCGATCCAGAGGAGCTGGATGTACGCATGCGACGGCTCCAGGATGGCATTAGGGCTATGGAAGAGATGAAACAGGCCCTCCTCCGAGAAGAACAGGGCCTCATTGTGGCTGCCGCCCACCGCGCCCCCGGTCCCCAGTAAGACTAGAATAGAAGAGTCCGTCGACTCTTTCTATCAGACTTAAATAAGTGTCTGTAGACGCAAAGTAGTTTGTTTTAATGTATGGTCTTCTTCTCCTTTGTTTAGTTTTCTTTGTTGTGTTTGCATGAACACCTAGTCTAAAGTGTTCAATGCTCTTATATTAATATAAATAAAAAAAGACTTTTTCGAGCAGTGTTCTGAAATCACTTTATGCATACTATTATGACCTTAATGAACTGATCGCTTGCTCTTGCTCCGTTCTCCTTTCGCTCTAGATGTTCCTTATTTTGAGTTCAAAAACTAATGTGCCTGGCCATCTCTCTCGAAAATTACCTCAATATGCCTATGATTGCGAAGCCTAAGCCTTGGGCTATAGCAGAAGATCGATTAAATACTCCCGGTAAAGATCTTAGTATTTTTGATCTGGAAGGTGGGTATTATAACCCCTACTATGGCGATGGTTTTAGGCTTTTACTAGGCAAAATGAAGGAACATTTCTTTGTATATTTTGGTGAGAACCAACTATTAAGCACCCATAAACGGGCTGAACAGCTTTGTAAGGTTATGAATACGCTAGAAAACCAGCCTTTTATTATTAATGAGGGATATCTCAATTTTCTCTTGACTCATAATGATTATTTGGTTAGAACAGGCTTTCTCATGCCTGCTTTTCTGAACCATATCGATTTTAAGGTTGCAATAGACATAATCCGCGATTTGCGTAGTAAGGAGAATGATAATTTTCAAAAGACGTATACTCTCAACAGTATCGTGCACATACTTGAGTATAACATCCAAAGGGCTCGTTATGAGCAAAATGTATTGGAGATGGCTTATGCCTATAGGGGTTTTAGGATATATCTTCCCGCTGCTATTGACTTCCGAGGTCGTATCTATCGCACTGGAATCTTGCATTTCCACGAGCGTGATCTCTCTCGGAGTCTTCTTCTCTTCGATGTTGGTATGAGTTATGGAGCCAACTATTATAGAGCTGAAACCATAGATAGGTGTGGTGAGGATACTTTTTACCATCTAAGAGATGAGACGCGGGAAGATTTCCCAGATATTATAAAAGGAAAGGTGCTTTATAACAACCCAGATTTGATGAATCAGATTCATAGATCTTATTACGCGGCTGGTGGCTTCCACTACAAGTCTTATGAGTGCGATATGGCTGCTGGTGCAATGATAATTGTAATAAAAGGCGTTATAACGCAATATAGAGCCCGTAGAAATCAAGTCTTCTTACTATCCTCGCTTCGGGATATGAACTTATGCCCCTGTTGCCAATAGGCGTGGACAAAAACGGGGCTAGTAGCCCATAAGCTCAAGGGAAAGAGAGTTCAGCAGGACTTGGCCTTCTTATTCACATACGAGATTTCGTAAACAAAGGAATGCCACCTACAACCTTTCAATCAGCCGAGGTCCTCGAAAGGGATATCCTGAAGGGAGACCAAAGATGGAGATACGATTTTGTCCGAGAAAAAGCATTTTGATCTCCTGCTGCTAAATAAGAGACGATAGAAGCCGCCATGGCCGAGGAATCTCTTAGATCCGAGTTCTTTGATTCCGAATCAATGTTTTGGCCTTTAGGCCCCTGCGCGCAGAATTCATTACTTCTTAGCCCGGGTTGAGTGGTGAGTGCCGTTTACTGATCGCTGGAGTGCAGGCCCGTAATCCGATCTTAGGCCGCATACATCTGCCTGTGACCTGCCCGCCTATCGCCAATACCCCGTATTTTAGGTTGCAACTTTCTTTGCCTTAGTACTTCGTGGACAACTACCAGTGCTGGGTGAGTACCACTATGCGCCCTACATGAACGTATCGGCTCACGCCTCTGATCCTGTCCCCCTCTCTACGGCACAAAACCAGAGCTCCCATCCTGCCCGATGCTGCCATTACGCTACCAGATCTTCGATCTCTATGCAAGATTAGGGCTCACAACTGGACTCCTTCCCATAATCAGGTTTGGGACCACATCTGAAGAACAAGGGCTCAGTTCAACGTTCTGATCTAGTAAATCTACTTTTCAGATGAGTTCCATAGTTTTGGACAGGACAGGTGGGAACCAGGAGGTAAAGCGTCTGTTAAAGCAATATCGGGCAAATGCGTGTATACTAGCTTGTGTACTAGCCTGTTTTTGGAAAAAGGGGGGTACTTTATTTGGGCTGCTAAGTAGAAGTAGAAGCTATAGGCGAAGACTTTCGCGCTTTGCTCTTAAGTAAGGTGGAAGTTAGCTACTTGCTTGTTAAAGGTGCTTGCCCGCGGCTATTCGTAGATTTGGAGTTCTGCCCTATAGCCGTGCTACTTTCAATCCTTAGAAGCGAGTATTAGGTTCCCGGGTGCCTATCTATCTCATAGTTGTTACTGTGCTTTTTGGATACCTTTCCATGCTTTAACAAGCCAGCTACGCACCTTGTTCTTATAAGCAAGTAGCTTTGATTTGGGAATAAGCTGGAAGTAAAGTAGTATGAGTTGAAGTGAAGGGCGCTAGTAAGTAATAATAAGTAGAGCGGAACACTGTTGGCTAAACAAAAGACGTATGACTTGAGAAAGTAAGATCTCCGATTTGTTGTCGGGAAAAGGAGCTCAAATGGTACTTTATAATAATAGGGACTAATAGTAGAATGCAAATAATAGGTCTTCCCTATTTGAGCAAGGTTTGAAAGGCCTTCGGATATAGCAAATGTTGTCCAAAACTCCAACTAGCCTCATCAACATCAACATTAAAGAATCCCGTGAATAAATAAGAGGAGTCATCTTCTCTTTAAGAGTTCCTTATCTGTTTTCAAGGTAAGGGGTGAAAGAGCGATTGATTGATTACACACGTATACGTAATCATCTCGGATATCCTCATATTCTGAACTCTTATCAGAGCTATGTCCTCTTGCTACCGCCTCCCTTTCTGATGCAGGCATCCTAACCCTAATCCCACTTAGCAAGTTGGTTTACTTGATCAGGCCTTAACTGACTGATCAGTGAGCTTAATGAGCTAGGTTTTTGGTGTGTGTGTATTAATAAATCCAAGGTGATTAAGTGGTCCTTGAGTGATTGAGGTCAGCCACTTACACTTTGATTATCAGCCACTGAAGTGAAGCAGATAAGCTCAATCAAAGGGCTCTAAAGACTGAAGGCATCAAGATCAGTGATCATCATGCAATCAGACCAAGGGGTTAACTTCAAGGCTTAAACCCTAGGAGTTATGACTCAACCAAGGAGCTAACATGCCAAGGGCCTCACTGCATCAAGTGTAAACTGTAATCAGTGAGCTAAGAAGTCAACTTTGATTAAGTGGCTAATGAGGATTAACTAAGACTAACTATGACTAATTAAGTGTGAACCAGACTAAACACACTTGGTTAAGCATGGTTACTTTAGTTAAGTGATCCGGAGCTACTTTTCTGAAAAAGGCAGCAGCTACAGCAGCCATTGCAGCAGCCTGCAATGATGGCCTTGAAGATAAAGCAGCAAGTGGACACACTAGCAGCTAGGTGGCAGCATGCATGTGATCCTACAGCAAGCAGCTCACCAGAAGCACCTCTTAGCTTTATGCTTTTGTAATTCATTGGTTGTAATTTAGGCTAGGTATTTTCTGTTTCAGTTTGCTTTTGTTTTTGTTTGTCAAACCTGTCTTTAATAAGTCAGGTTAGTTTGTCTTTGAGTCAGTCAGTTTCGCCTGGCTTTATTAAGGTGGTAACTCTTACCTTAATTAGCTAGGCAGTTTTGAGTCAGATTCTGTCTATTATAAATGATCCATGTCATTATTAAAATTAGCATGTAAATCCGAATTCTAAGGTTATTGATAAAGCAAAGGCTTCGGCTAGCGAAGTTCAAAGGGAGTGAGCTAGGGCTAGGGTAGGCAACTTCAATAGGTCGAGGGGAGGAAGAAGGGTTAGGAACTTTAGTAATCATAGTCAAAGTAGTGGGATTTAATTGTTTTAGCATCTTACTACTATTAAAGAAATCCAGAGCAGCTTCAATGACAGAAGGCCCAGTCACCTCCCAACTATCTTTAAAAAAACTTGCTTCCATAACCATCTGGCCTAAATTATTCATGACAAGAGTGTTGGTTCCCTTCCCTATCCTCCATACACCTACCATCTTCCCCAATAAAACTATGAGAAGGACTAGGTTCCTCTGGTATTTCATTTAACATGGTAAATTTCTTACTAACAAGAACATCATTAGTCAATGCTACCTGTTTTTCTCGAGTTGAATGATTTTGAGTGTTCTCCTTAGGCTCTTCCGTCCTATTACCTTCAGTTCCCGAAACTTTTTGCTTCAAAGGGTCAGGTTGTTTCTGGTTAGGAACTCACTGCTTTCTCATATGCCTTGTCTTTCTTTGCTTTTTATTGCTTTCAAGGGAATATAATATACCCTTCTGAAAGAACGTAGTAAGTGGTGAACGAAGTCGGATCGAAGAGGGAATAAATACGCAAGCAACTTGCTTTGTTAGAAAGCAACTAGTTTACTATTACCAACGACCCATTTACAGCCTTCAAGAAGTAACTCCCTAGCGGAAAGTATCGAACGCCAAGTCTAGCTTGCATTAGGAGGGACTTTTGCTTCCCAGAAGCTCGAACGAGGAAAATCTTTCCCCTTCAAGACTGAAGCGGCAAGTGAGTTGGGGTTCGACAGTAAACACCAACATTGCTTGGCCAAGAGAGCTTTATTAAAAGCCCGTAAGTCCCGCATACCAATTCCTCCAGCATCTTTAGAACGAAGCATTTTTTTTTTCCAAAGAAGAGTTAGGGGGTGGAATCGTCTAACGTATAATAAGAGCATGTGCTTTCAAATTCTTAGACTTTGTTTTGACTTCGGTTATTCCCCCTTGTTCGCGTGCTTATGTGGGAGTCCGCTTCTACGCGGGAGGTATCCAATGTCCTATGTCATCAAAATACCTTGAAGATTGACTTAAGTTAGCCCTTACTAGTCCTTACCTTGGTAGGTCGCACCCTTTCTCACTCTATTGGGTTCTTCTTTTGAACATGATGAAGAGCTCTTATCGGCTTGAGGTTTCTTTTCAAGCTGAATAGAAGAATAGAAATCTCGTAAGAGAAGAAAGGTTCACAGAAGGTTGGGAATAGTACGCCCCGGTCATCCCCTTGTCCAGCTTATTCTAAAATAAAAAGAAGAATGAATCCTATAATATAGTTCAGATATAAGAGGGAAAGAATCGACAAAGAATGACGAACATAAAAGAGTGAATTGAATGAAAAAGCGTTAGGAGAGATTTAATTAATAGAGAAGTTCGGTACAAAACAGAGTATAGCGTATCGTAGGCTCCTTAAGGAGCTAGCCGAAAGGGGACTACGATGATCAGAGAGGAGACAGGCCATTTATGATTCCAGCCTAGAAGACTAGTTAAAGGAAATCAAGATGACTCCTAAAATTGTTTGGTTTCTTCGTTTCTTTGTAGGTATTTGTGCAGCATTTTTTGGATTTTTTTTAATATACTCAGGAAAGTGTATAGTGCTCGCCGGGCAGAGCCTTTTCCTAATGGGTAGTACACTTTTCGTATTCATATGCTTTTTTCGCCACTATTGGTTTCATATATATTCCAAGTATGGACGAAAGATCGCTATTATCGTTTACTTTTCATTTTTATTTATAAGCACCGTCTATTGCGGGGTTTTAAGAATCTTCATTGTCACAAATGGTCTCCCGTTTTTTATGGAATTTCTCTCATTCATAGGTGTTTTGGGTGTTCTAGGTCAACCACTTCCTCTTCCATCCCCAGAAAACTCCTCATCAGATTCTTCTCAGGCCCGACGGGAAGATTTTGAGATAGGGGTACTCCTGGAGGGGTGGCCCGTTGTTCACAATCGCGGATTAGAGGCGTTAATACAAAATAGAATAGCGGCGCTAGAAAATGCCGGTTGTGTCTTTCTCTTGGAGAAACCCCAAGGACACTTCTGGGCTGGCATTAAGGCCGAGCTAGACGGGTGTGCTACGCAACAAGAATATGATATTCAGGTGCACTTTGAAAACCGAGACCTACAAGTCCGGGAACAGAGGCACTCCTGTTATACCTTGTGGCGACACTTGCTCTCTGAGCATCCTGCTTTGGCAGAAAGCGCCGCCTACGACCCCGGTGAGGGAATTCGGGATTTTTTTAACGCGGAAAGAGATTTTCTGGACCGCCGGTATGCTTGGAAGAAGCCTTCCGAGGTCGATGCGGAGGAGATCCTCTTTCTTCAGGGGGTAGAAAGAGACCTTCGAGATCGGGGAGTAAACTCTGTCTATATTAGACGGTTGCTCGGCCATTCTGATCCCTGAGGCTTTCCCAGGCGACGTTTTCTATTTACACTCCCATGCCTTTCTTGGTCGGACCAACCCAACCGGTGATTTCCGACAAGTCTTTCTTCATTTTTGAGCAAGAAGCGGAACTACAAGAAAGCTTTCTTTCTCTTTATGGATAACCAATTCATTTTCAAATATAGTTGGGAGACTTTACCCAAGAAATGGGTAAAAAAAAATAGAAAAATCAGAACATGGGAATAGATCTGATACCAATACGGACTACCCATTTCAATTGTTGTGCTTTCTTAAATTGCATACCTATACAAGGTTTCAAGTTTTGATCGATATTTGCGGAGATGATTATCCTTCTCGAAAACGAAGATTTGAAGTGGTCTATAATTTACTGAGTACTCGGTATAATTCGCGCATTCGCGTACAAACCAGTGCAGACGAAGTAACACGAATATCTCCGGTAGTCCGTCTATTTCCATCAGCCGGCCGGTGGGAGCGAGATGTTTGGGATATGTTTGGTGTTTCTTCCATCAATCATCCGGATCTACGCCGTATATTAACATATTATGGTTTCGAGGGTCATCCATTACGAAAAGACTTTCCTCTGAGTGGATATGTAGAAGTACGCTATGATGATCCAGAGAAACGTGTGGTTTCTGAGCCCATTGAGATGACCCAAGAATTTCGCTATTTCGATTTTGCTAGTCCTTGGGAACAACGTAACGGTAACGAAGGATAATTCGGAATCAGAATAAGTCCAGTCCAGGGGACAAATCAATAGGAAATGTTATTTGCTTCGTAAGAAGACTTCTATGAAATGAAAGAGTTTCACGGGAATTGTCTTGATCGTCGGATATCATTAAAAAAAAAAGAAATGGCAAGAAGACTTTAATATCGATAGAGAAAAAAACGATCTGGAAAATAGGGAAAGGGTTCTCCACATTGACACTGTAGACTAATTGAAAAGGATGTAGCGCAGCTTGGTAGCGCCTTTGTTTTGGGTAAAGGATGTAGCGCAATAAGGGGGGATCGATTGAGATCGATTCAATTGGGGCATAGATAATCTGTTATTTTTATGATACTATATATGATAGTATATGTATGCACGGTGTAGTATTGGGTTACAAAAAGAATCCTTTTCTTTACAGTCTTATCTATTGTGATAAGAAAAGCGCTCTTAGTTCAGTTCGGTAGAATGTGGGTCTCCAAAACCCAATGTCGTAGGTTCAAATCCTACAGAGCGTGATTCCCTTCTTGTTAGGTCGAATTAGACTGAAATAAATTCACTAACTTGAACAGTAATCTAAATTTGACCTCTAATCCACAGGAGGTCAATCAAAAAAAGACTTTTTAATTAATCAAAGGTCCAACTGATCACCACGTCTGTATTGTAAATATGCAGTTACGAATAATCCAGCTAAAGTAATAGGAATTAGACCTAAGACGATTCCAAATAGAAAAACTTCAATCGATGAACTCCTTGCTGCATCGATGCTCGAGAAAGCAAGAGCGGGATGAGTGCCAACTACAACTACTAATGCTAATTGAAGCTCCTTTCCTGACAGCGTTATGGCATTCAGGAGTTTCATCAGCAATGGTGAGAGTGGCCTATACTAGTTGCGAGATAAAAGTAATTCTTCCAAACAGCGGTAATCCCGCATCTGAACCTATTCTTCTAGCATACAGCTAATACAGTAAGAAAGGCACTAAGACACTAATGCAGCAATAAGACTAAAGCCAGAAAGAAAGCAGGAGATGAACAAAACGAGCCAAAAAGCGCGTCTAATAGCTCTCTCTTGAAAGCGCTTCGATTGCTAATGCTTTCCCGGCAGTTTGAGATCGAGTGTAAGTTGCTCTAGTTTCAGGGGAAGGAGTTTCTTCTTGGCAGTCCACCCCATCCCGTGTAAAGAACCCAGTGAGTCAAAGTAAAGAAAGCTCGTTTTCAGGCTTACTTTAAGTCAGTAAGCAAGAGTTAAAGAAAGGCCTAAGCCCTTTTAGTTTAAGTCAGTTCATTGAAGCTAGAGAAATGGCTGGGCATCGACGGCTACGAAAGGGGGCTAAAAAGCGGAGAGCACTCAAAACTCAAACTCCAACCCCCTTATTCTTTCTATTTATCTAAGAGATAGCACCAGCGTTGACTCTTCTCTTTCAAATTTGGCTATGAAAAGAAATCCGCCCAATGAGCTACAGCTAGATGAGCTAAGGCCAGGGGATTTCTCTCTAGAGATTCCTTAAGAAAAGAAGACTTTCGGCGGATTTATAATCAAGAAATCCCATCCGTCTATTAGTTCAAGCCTATTCTCTAACAGCGGATTCTTGCTAAC